>OY728148.1:1930727242-1931352242 GCA_963277665.1 Viscum album
GACATACATAAGAAAAGGGTGAGCTATAAAGAACAGTAAGGGAGTAAACAAGGCATACCATGAATAATAAAATACATGTTATTAAATAATCATATCAATGGAGAATAAGATAAACTTGAATACAAAGGCATGATATAACATGATTATCATTACATGGAAATGTGGAAACAACTTAAAACACTACCTCATAAACTTAAAGGAATCAGGTAAACCCTTATCTCAACATGGTGGATAAATATCCTAAAAGGAATAAGGTAAACCCCTATCCCAATATGATGTATCATGATACTAAACATTACCTTATAATAAAAAAAGATCATGTGTTTTCTATATCCATAAGACATTAAAATAAAGGGACTTTTATTCATAAATTTTTAGGTCATTACAACGTTCCACCCTTAATAAATTTATCCATAAAAATTTCCTTTTTCCATAAAAAAATAGATAATGGTAACTCTACCTCATCACTTCCCCTGGTTCCTTTGTTGCTTCTTAAAATTTTTGGTTTCTCCAGAACACTTTGACGAGGGGAATTGTATTATTTTGTAAAAAAAAATTCCTATGATCTATTATCTTCACCAGCTTCTCTTCATAGGAGAGGTCATTATCCAATGGCACCACTTATGGATTGAGTACATGAGATGGGATAGCTATGTACTTTCTCATGAGTGATACATGGAATACATAATGTACTTGAGATATATTCAGTGGGAGTTCTTGTCGATAATCCACTGATCCGATGCGATCAAGGATCTCAAAAGGGATGATATACCTTAGACTAAGCTTTACCTTCTTCCCAAATCCAATAAATATCTTCCATAGGGATATATAGCGGAAAATCATATCTTCATCATCAAACTCTAGATCTCATCGATGGTTTTCAAAATATTTATTTTGTCGACTCTGATCAGCTTTGATGTGCTACTGGATGATCTTAATCTTCTCTACCATTTCTTCAACCATTTCTAGACCTAGAAGTTTTTTCTCCCCAACTTCATCCCAACATGTCAGTGTTCTACACCTCTTCCCATAATGGTCTTTATAAGGATCCATTTGGATGCTTGAGTGGAAACTATTGTTATAAGAGAACTCTACCAGATGAATATGTTGATCCCATCCTCCTTTGAAGTCTATTAAGAATTATCTAAACATATCCTAAAGTGTTGGGATCGTCCTCTCAGACTGGACATCATTTTGAGGGTGATAGGTCGTGCTAATGTTTAACTCAGTGTTCAGAACATATTAGAGACTCTTCCAGAACTTAGAGGTGAATATTGAATCTCGATCAGACACAATCTATTGTGGTATTCCATGAAGCCTTACCACTTATCTAATGTATATATGTGCCAGTTTATCTAGTGAAAAAATCTTCTTGAATTGAAATGAAGTGTAAAATCTTTGTAAGACAATTCACAACAACCCAGATAGGTTTGTTTCCTTTGGATGCCTTCAAAAGTATGGTGACAAAGTCCTTGGTGATTTTTTCACATTTCCATGTTGGTATGGGTAATAGTTGCATCATCCCATTAGACTTATGTCTCTCATCCTTAACTTGCTGATATACCAAGAAATTTGATGTATATTTAGTGGTCTTCTTATTCATGTTATTCCACCAATAATGCTCTTAGAGATCCCAATACATCTTTGTGATTCTTGGGTGAATATAGAAATTCTAACTATGTGAATCAAACAAAATTTCATTCTTTAACCCCATTTTTGATGGAACACATATTCTTGACCGAAATCTGACAATTCCTTATTCATTAACATTGAACAATAAGGATTTATATTTTTTGATAGCTTCCACTTTTTTCTTAATTCCAACATCATCTTTTTGAACATTCTTTATCCTTTCCAAAAGAGACGGTTGAGAACTCATTTGTGAAAGGATTGTTGATGTTCCCTTATTTATGATTACCATGTCCATCTTCACAAATATAAGAAGATTGGATCCTTTTCAATTATCATCAATTATAGAATCATTAGGTCCTTTCTACGTAGATAATTTTCCACCATTTTCACTTTCTTAGGGTGTTAATGGATTGATTAGTCATAATACTTGATGATATCTAAGCATATTTATTGGTGCATGTTCATCTCTTTATATGTGAATATATATTTGGGACTTTGGTGATCCGTATATATTTCAAAAGTTTCCCCAAAAAGATAATGCCACCATATTTTCAATGAAAATATCATATCTTCCAAATTTAGATCATGTGTGGGATAGTTTTTCTCATAAATTTTCAACTTCATTGAGGTATAAGAGATGACTTTGTAATTATACATCAACACACAACCCATTCCCTTCTTCAAAGCATTGCTAAATATTATGAAAATATGCACACCTATGGGTAGTGTGAGTATAGTGGTAGTGATAAGACTCTTCTTCATCTCCATGAAGCTTTCTTCACATTAATCATTCCAAGAAAACATGAAACCATTTTGAGTTAGCTTGGTAAGAGGGTTTGAAAATCGTGAGAAATTTTTCATAAATCGATGATAACATCAAGCTAACCATAGGAAGCTACAAATATTTGTCATAGATGTTGGACTCATCCTTCCCTAAATTTCTTTTTTGAAAGGATCCATATATACTCATTTCTTCTGACGATAACATCCAGCTAACCCTAGCAAGTGTGAGGAAACTATTTGCTGCTTGTTCGATGATCATGGATCTGGGTGGTGTATTGAGAGATTATTTTCTTATAATTATCCTTATCCCTAAGGATTTCACTAGGGTTTTATTATCATAATCCCAAAAATAACTAAAACCATCCTCTGATACAAACTATAAAAACCCTACTATTTATTTCATATTTAGACATGCTTTATTATATAAACTTTCATTTAATACAACCTAGAATATTGATAGGTCTAGTTTATTTGGGTCTTAAGAACATTACATGACAAAATAAGACATAAAATATATCATATTTATTGAAAAATTATTTTACATGACCACAACATTCCTTTGTACTTATCATTTCATGGGATAACATTAGAGCATACATAAGAAAAGGGTGAGCAATAAATCCCAATAAGGGAGTAAACAAGGAATAACATGAATAATACAATACATGTTAATAAATAGGCATATCAATGGAGAAAAAGAGAAACATGAACATAAATGAGTGATATAGAATCATTATCATAACATGGAAATGTGGAAACAACTTAAAACATTGCATCATTAACATAAATGAATCAGGTAAAACCCTATCCCAACATGGGGGGAAAATGTCCTAAAAAGGAATTAGGTAAACTCATATCCCAACATGACATGTCATGATACTAAACATTACCTAATAATAATAAAAATTTCATTTGTTTTATATATCCATAAGATATTAAAATAATGGTAATTTTATTCATAAATGATTGGGTCATTACATTCCAGCAGGGAACAATTTTGACCTCTGATTCTTTTGGATTCGATGATCTAAATAAGATGTAGATGGATCCAATTATTTTAGTAACTTTTCAATTTCTTAAAAAATATCATTATGATAGACTATATCTGATTCTTGTGTAATAAAAACATTCTTATATAAAACATTTAGTTTTCAAAAAATACAAAAAAATTATTTTAAAAAATATAACTATAATGTTTCTTCAGTTTTTATAGGATAAGATTTCCCATATTATGAGATATTCCTACTAAACTCTTATCACCATCCCTTGGACTATTTTAGGTGGGATTAGGGTGGAAGAATCGACATACCATTGGCCCATTTGGGGCCTCAATGAGTCAGGTTGTGTCACACTCCCACTAAACTCTTATGGACACATGACACTTATTCATTCTAAATGCTTATTTTATGATCACTATGCTCGGTTCTATCCAAAAATGGATATGTGAAATTTTCATATCTTATTGGAATTCATTGATGTTACCAAAACATTTTGTTATGCTATAAAGACATATACCATAGGGTATCTAATAAGAAAACTGGACGTGAAATACAACTTCCCAATAAAATGACCATATAATATTTCTATGAAAAGTAGTGTTCTAATATATTTTTACTTGATGATTTAAGTAAAGGTTTTTTCATAGACTATATCATATAAATAATTGATACCCTTTCAGTAATAAATCATACCTTATTAGTATATATTTGTACCATTCATGTATAGTTTCTCTTGAATACTAACTAGCATCTCCAAGTTTAGAAAGAGAAAAAATATGATGCCCCTGAATTCTGGTATATGGATTCCATTACTTGATTCAAACATACTTTTCAATATTAGTATGTTACTATTTATTGATTTATTATAGGATTCATTCTTCACAAAGAATTATATATATATCACTGACCATCGTGAATATCAACCACTTCTTTGGTTTTAATTTTTTATATAGTATGTGTATTTTGAAACATTCCTCTGACCATGCTTAGTGAGGTCTGTGTTTCTTTGCCAAATCATGTGCATATGAATCCTAAACTTCATTGAAGTCTATCTTTATCCCACTAATTCAAAAAATATTTGCTTCCCTCTTATAGAAATATAGTCAATTTGGACTAATAAGGGACTAATCTTTGTGGCCAGAGGATAAATAATATATATGAACTTAGAGTTTATTTTATGTTTTTTGTATATAAAGTCTTCTTTTAACAAATGATTACCATTAAGAACTAGTAACTATAACTGATGGATTATTTATCATATTTTAATTAATATGATATTCATTAGTTAATTTTATTTCGAATATGATAGTTATTATCTTTCAATTTGAAAAACATATCTTTAAATAAATTATAGATTAATTGCAATATATATAAGATATTTTATTAATATGTTTTTATTACCACAAAAAATTAGGTATAAGGTAATGTGATTTTAGGATTACCTTCACTAGACATATTAATGATTAATGGATACTTGGTTATGATACACTCTTACAAGCATGCCCAGAGGTTTCAATGTCAATTACTAAGAGTATTAATTTCTTTATTGAGTATTATAAAATATATTAATGGAATCTCATGATGTATATGAACTTACCTCTGAGATATCCCTTTAAAATATATTTTTCTGGAATAACTCTAGTATATTTATGGAATACCTTTATTTATAAAGATTTTTTGTATCAAAAACATAATATTATGTTTTTCAGTAAACCTAGTGTCTTATCTCAAAAGAGACTAGACATCCCTTCTAGATATAATCTTCTCAAATAATATCCATTTTTATTAAAAAAGAATTATCTTTCTATAAGGAGTTATTAAAATTCTTATAATTATATTCATAATTTATTGCTTATTTATAATATCCATGATTCAAGTATTATGGAACTATTTATTGAGTATGAAAATACCATAACAAAAACTATTTAAAATATGAAACAATTTATCATTGTGTCTAATTAGTCACTAATATTGTTTTTGGTAATAATCAATACAAAATAGTAGTTTAACTTGAGTCTATTAGGAAATCGTGAACTTTCTCTTTTCTCTATACTGATCTAGGAATCACTCTTTCTTCTCCTTTCTAAGAATAAATCAATCTTATAGTAATATTTATGTACTTTCTTGATTTATATGTTTTAATACACAAATATAAAACATATTGTATTTAATACCCAAAAATTAAGAAAGAAATATTACTTATAATGATGAATATGAATTAAGGGTATGTAATCGATTACTTATTAAATCCATTTAATTTTTTCCAATATCCTTTCCTACCACATGAGAGGAAAATAAAATATTTATCATTTTCTTTCCCATTGATCCTCCCTCTATTGGCTGAGTGTTGTGTAGATTCCTAATAATTAGAGTTTTTCTTAGGGTCTTTCACTTTTCCTTTCATCTTGATCACAATAAGAATAAAAGTCTTATACCATTTAATATCCTTATTTACTTGGGGAAGCAGTGCGTGGATATTTGGGAGTGACTTATCAATTTTTTTCTTATTAAAATTTACAACAATGAAAAAGAATATGTGAGAGAGTGATGAAAGAATGAGACAGGATCATTATTCATGAGGTAGTAGAAACACTAGAATCTATAGATGCTCAATGTAGCTAATAAATTTAACTACATGAGGCACATATGGTGAAAATTCTCCATGATTAATTTTTAGTATTTCATTGGAGATCTCAAAATATTCCTATCTAGTTATCTCCTGATAAAGATCATTGTGATACTTGATCATATTATAAGAAACCATGTTCTCAAGTAAATTCATGAGTTCACTGGATATGGATAGTATAATCAAAAATTAGAAATATTGTACATCATTCAAGTATTTTTCATATACAACAAACTCCTCATCACTTTCCTCCTTTGTAGGCAGATTAGGGATTAGGGATTATAACATGTAGAGATTCAATTCAATGAAAAATATAATGTGCAAGCACCTTTACCATTCCTAGAATTTACTTCCAGTAATAAGATGGTTTTTTTCAAGAATTAATCATAGGGATAACATGGTATATGAACATTTCATTTTACTAAAAAAATATAAAAATAAATCATTAATAATTTACTTGATTACCAATTATGTGATATGTAATAATATTAATTTTATTATTATTCTCACACATTTTATGAAGTCCTATAATCCCTCATAATTGGACTCATAATATGATTTCTTAAGAACATTCTAGTGGAAAGGATCCATATTTCCCTTATTATAACCTAGATTTTGTCCTAACAGGAAATTAAAAGGTATTTAGGTAGGTGGTATTACCAACTATAGGCTTACAACTCCTTGATCAATTGAGTGGACTCCCCAGTCCTTCAATATTTATCTATATTTTCTGAACACTTTCCTTTGAGTAACATCAATTCTT
This sequence comes from Viscum album, assembly GCA_963277665.1. NCBI lineage: Eukaryota > Viridiplantae > Streptophyta > Magnoliopsida > Santalales > Viscaceae > Viscum > Viscum album. The sequence continues at coordinate 1,930,734,045 of OY728148.1, forward strand.
ACTTTAGTACTTAAACCTTGATTCTATTTTGTTACTTAAACCCAAAATTTTTGTTATTACTCTTAGATAATTGAAAATAACTTTGAATTTGGCTAGATAACTACTTTTTTAACTATAGTTTCATCCATAACAAAAGTAATGGAAGGATTTTATGACTTAATATTTAATTTTAGGATTTTATTTATTTTTCAAAAAAATATTATTTTATCCCTTTACATTTCTTATTAATATTTATTATGTTTTACTTAAGTTATTAACCATGTGTCGACAAAATATTTATACATAATCCTTTTACTATTTATTCCACCTAAGTATGCCTGTTATTTAATTCATTTATTCATTTGATCACGACATAACATCCATAAAATAAAATAAATAACCATTCAAGTAACACCCATATGATTTAAAAAAATATTTTTTATATTCATACAATAGATGGTTTTGTCATAGAGCCTGAATAAACCGATTTTGATGTATAAAAACTTACATTTTTAAAAGGGTAATTTTTTTTTATTTTAATGGACAATCCCTTTTAAATTAATATTTTGACAAGTTAATAATTTTTTTATTACAATATAAACATGTTCTTTGGAAGCGAGGTATAGAAATTTACTTTGGATGAATTCTTAATATTTTTTTTAATAACTTTCAAAATTCAAGGAATTGTAAAAATACTCAAAATTCTAATTGAAAACAAATTTTTTTCATCAAAATAATTTATATGGTTAAAATATAATATTTCATGATTTTAAAGTATAAATAGAATATATTTTTATAATTAAATATAATTTATTTCATTATAATTAATTTTACGTAGAATTCATATGTAAAAACATTTCAATCTTTTGCAATGTTTTAACTTTTAAAACTCGTTATCTCTTTCCAAAAATGGAAAAAAAATTTAAATTAATTAATAAAACTTATGTATTTTTATTTTTTAAAATTGATTCCATATTTGGAATTCATATTTCCAAATTATGTGAATTTATTTGTTTTATTTTTGAGAATTATGAATAATATCTTTGGTTATTTTTATAAATACGGTAAAAGGGTAAAATGTGTAATTAAGGATAAAAATACTATTATAAAATTTCCATAACATTTTTATTAATATAATTTGATGAGTTTGTTTTGACCTAAATCATCATTGGGTCAAAATAGTGTCTTTTGGAATCCACTAGGATGAGATTAGGACATATAATTTATTTTATTTAATGAAAATTTAAATATGTCTCACTCATATTTTAATAACTAAAACATTTATATATATAAGGTTATATAGAAGATATGTAACATCCCATGTAAGTAATGAATAATATATATTCTTATCTATGTCTATTTATGAATTAGATAGTGTTTTAGAGGCTTAAAATGAGAATAAATTCAATCTTAAGCATGGAATATACTAATATTTCTAAAAGATCGTTTTACTGCCTTTTGATGGCAAACCATTTTTAAATATAAATTTTGACAATTTTATAAGCTCTATTTTTCAAAATAAACTTATTCTTTATGATTGGGACATTGAAATTTACCTTGGGTTATTTTTTGGTATTTTTCTGACAATGTTCATTTTTTAATGAATAGTGAAAAATACTGCATTTTACATCAAAACTGTTTTTTCATATAATATAATTATATGGTTAGATTATCTTTTTAATTGGTTTTAAAGTTTAAATAGAATATATTTTTACCATGTAATCCAATGGTGGCCATTTGGATTAATTTCACTTTGGAATTGGGCATAAACAAGGGCCAAACTTTTCATAGATATTGTTTCTAAAAAACCCACTATTTGTTTTGACAACGGGAATTATTTTTAAATTAATTATTTCAATTTCTGTGTTTGTAATTTTTTAAAATGGATTAAATATTTTTAATCAGAAGGTCCAAATTATGTAACCAAGACTCTTTTGTTTTTTGACATTATGAATAGTAACGACGGTAATTATCTATAATTATCTTGATTAATTAGTAATCAGGTAGTTAAGGATAATAAAATAATATCATAATAATAACAAATGACCCCTATATGTGTCCTAATTCTACTGGTTGTGTCATGTCCGACCATGGGATGCCTTGTGAAAAACTTGGGGACCCCATGGAATCACTTTTGTGTGATAATGACTTTTTATCTTTTTATTTTTAAAGAAAGTTAAATATAACAAAGAATGTATCACCTGAGTAAAACATTTTTAATTTTTTCTCAATAAATGATCTATTGGACTATAAATAGTCATTGGAAATCTAAAACTATTTCCTATATCATAGTAGTTTTTTTATAATTTTTTGACATTAAATAAATTAAATTATTTATGACATCATGATGATGCAGCGATTACCTCATTAATTAACTATTTAAATAAAATGAAAAGATAATGTAAAATCTAAGGTGTACACCAATCAAAGACCTATTGTATGAGTATATTTAGAACCCTTATCAGCTTATCCTAGAAATATATAAATGTGGGACCTTTTAAATCTGAAACGCTTTTTAAAATAATGTAACATTTCTTAACTTTGCAAGAGTTCCCCTCCTCTCCTCTTATAAAAGGCCCCCACCTCTACCTCCTTACCCACACCTCTCAAGCCATTGGATTTGCCAAGATCTGTTCATTTTGTCTCTCCACATTCCTATCATAATCCTAGAAGCCTTAACTTAGGCAGGAAGCTCTTCAAGAAACCCTTTTGGTTCAAACCAAAGGGAGTTACCCGATTCAAAGGTAAAGTCTTCTCTAATGCTCTTTTGTTTTATTTTGCTTCTCCAACCCCCTAAACTCCTTTTATTAATTTATTTTGTAAAACAACAGTATCTTCCATATACTAAGATGTTTTTATAATAAGGATTCGAGCTACAATTACACACACCTACATCTAATGGTTAATGAGCATACTGTTTCCGTGGATGGTGAATTTCTGCCTCACGAAACGATGATTGTTCAATATTCTTCTAACACCTTCAAAGGTGGACATTAAGATGACACTATATTTAAATATGATATATAATATGTTTATTTTTTCCTTAAACTTCTATATTTTTCATTTATGGCATACCTTTATGGCTTCCATTATGGGTATACGTGATATCTTCATTTTAGGAAGTGCGGACTACTGCCCCCTCAAAGTGATTTGATTCGTTAATGCCATATGTGGGACGTATAAAGGATGGAGTTAATGATATTATATATGAAATTATACTAGAATTATAATATACCTTTATTTCATTATGATTCCATTCAATAAAATAAGAAATAGAAATGAAAGTAGCGTTCATGCGTACGTACGGCTTACCATCTCCATGAACGGTGCATTTCATTTCTTACCTCTAAATGTTTTGTAATATTGTAAATGCATGTATATACTGGATATATATGACATATATGATATCTAAATCATGAATATAACTCTGGATATAAGTGATATATTAACAACTTATAATTATAAAGAGTTTTTTTTGACTCAAGTACTAATGATCGTTAAAACGACCATTATTAACTTAAATAATTACATAGTGTTCATGACATGGTAATAAGTGATATAAAAGGAATAATGAACTTGAAAAAGGTTCTTAAGAAAGTAGAAATAAACTCAGGTTTATTATTCATGAGATTAAAGAATGATCGAGTCAAGTCGGATACGAGGTAATGGACATCGTCTCAATCTCCTTTCATTGAGGCATATTTTGTTTTATACACAACTTTCTTTTATACGGTGTATAAAACCATTTGACTTTTACATTTATTCAAAATGAATCTTTTTATATAAAGCATTTACTAAACGACAAAAGGGAATGTTTTTTTTGTCGTACGTATGTGGAGACAACGACTTCTCCGCCGCTGTGACCATTATTTGAGTTTCGGTTTCCTCTACAAGCCATAACTTCTTTTGAATGAAAAATAAATACCATGTTTTTATTTTCTTTTATTTTGGTATTGAAATTTTTTTTCATAATGTTTTTCTATCAATGTGTTGTATTGATATCTTGTGATTGAAAAGTGGAAATGTTATGTTTCCTTTAGGCATGTTTTATGTGATACGATTATGTTATGGTTCTTGGGAATTGTTATGAAGACTGGTGGTTCTGTGATAAACTAAGGGTAGGTGAGCCCGATATAGCTCTCTAATGCATTGGGTAACGCAAAGGAGTTAAATGTTAAGGTTTCTCCGAAGAGATTTAGGGAATATACTATGATGGGTATTCCAAACATAACCATGAGGGTTACTCCCTACGTAATAATGTTATGAATGCCTCAAGTTACCTTTATGTATTATGATTTCTATGATTTATTCATGATTTGATGAGGTATGTTAAAATTCTTATGTTTTATGAGTAAAGTATGATTTCATACATGGACTAATGTTTTCATTTCGTACTTTTATATCCCTTACTGGGCTTTTTATGCTCATCCCATGTTTTTTAAATGGTTTTCACAGGTCAAAGGAAAGGTACATGATGTGATTATAGTGTCAAGGAAGTGTCATGAAATAATCCATGTTTTATTTTAAATATGTTTCCATTGATGGGAAAAATGAGTACTATCTTTTATGTAACCACTTTGTTTAAATGTGGAATGTAATGCATGTTTTATGATCTAATTCTATAAAAATCTAAACCTGAAAGGATCCTCAACGTGTATTCTTGATGTAACACAAGATTAAGTAATGTTTAAGGTTTGGGCCTTATAGTTGGTTTCAGAGGTCGGTTTAGATAACTTTAGGAGTTATAATTCTATTAAATTATTATCCAAAAATATTTTTTTTATGGTCAAATTGAAATGATATAGCATTTGAAGATTACCATGTTGCTTCATCTAAGACATGTTTGTTCCGAATGGTTTTCCACATAGGTAACAAGGAAGCAGTGCTAGGAAGGCATACAGAAGGAAATAACCTTCCAAATCAGCATCCTGAGATGGTCGGAATTGGGACTGAATAGTTTGTTGCAGTAATGGTGTAGTTGACTCAAGCGATAAATGGTGGTGGTATCCATGCACGAGATCAACCAGATCAACTGCAGAAGAACATGTCAGTGGTGGAACATTTCATGAGTCAACATCCCCCATCATTCAGAGGATCATCTGACCCTATGCTAGCTAAAGGGTGGATTAGAGCACTGGAGAAGATGTTCGATGTCATGGGGTGTTCAGATAATCAAAAGGCTAGTCTTGTTATTTACCGTTTAGAGGGTGAAGAATATCAGTGGTGGTTGATGGTTAAAAATATCAAGGACACTGATGAGATTGATTCTCTCGACTGGGAAGAATTCAAAGGTATGTTTCTTGAGAAGTATTTTCCTAAGGCTGTTCGCCTTAGTATGGAAAAACAATTCCTGGAATTGAGGCAAGAGGAAGACTCAGTGGCTGCCTATGATGAAAGGTTCACTCGATTGGAAAGGTATGCTCCAAATTTTATCTGAGACCTTGATAGTAAAATCAATAATTTTTACTCAGGATTAAAGCCAAAATATCGAAGGGATTTAGCTTCTCACGAGTTTAAGAGTTATGAAAATCTTGTTCGATGTGCTGAGAAGGTGGAAATGGAGTTTTCCGATGATCAATTTTTCTATAACATCCAACAGAAGAAGAGACTGAGGTGGAAGGAGAAAGGGAATAATTCTTCAAAAAGGTCTAATGGTAAGAAAACTAAGTTTACAGTTTGTGATAAATGTGGTAAAAGGCATGCTGGGGAATGTCTTCTGAATTCTGGAAAGTGCTACCGATGCGGTAAGATGGGACATAAGTCTCGTGATTGCACTGAAAAATTTCAAGGTGATGGTAAGTCCAAATTTTATTTACAATTAGTGAAATATTTTAAGTGCAATGAAATGGGACACTACGCAAACAAGTGTCCGAAAAAGAGCTCGAGTGATGGGAAGTAGTTAGAATACAAGCAGAAAGGGGTGGTGAAATCCTTTGCAACCACTTCAGTAGATTTCAGGCCATCAAATGAAGTTTTATCAGGTACTTTGTTTGTTTTTTCAAATTATGCCAGTGTGTTGTTTGATTCGGGGTCTATACATTCTTTCATCTCTGAAAACTTTTCTAGTAAAATGGGAATACCATCTCAAGAAATGACTCCTGAACTTGTGGTAAAAACACCTGGGGGAAATTTTTAGGCAAAAAGAATTTATAATAATCTTCCTATCCTTATCCGTGGAAAGAAACTACTTGAAAACCTTATTGTTTTACCTCTAGTAGAGTTTGATGTTATCTTGGGTATGGATTGGATCTCTATTTACCAGGCTAAGATTGACTATAGAGATAAATAAGTTTCTTTTCAGAAAGACTTTCAGTTTGTGTACAAGAATAAACCCTTACTGTTGATAACATATCAAGAGGCCGAGAAACTTGTAAAAGATGAAAATGAATGTTACCTTGCACATATCGTTGAAAACAAGGGAACTATTCAGATTAATGATGTTCCAGTGGTAAATGAGTATCCTGATTTTTTTCTTGATGAGTTGCCTAGAATAATACCAGATTGGGAATTTGAATTTACTATTTACTTAGTTCCTGATGCTAAGCCAATTTCAAAACCCCCTTATCAAATGGCTGAAACTGAACTTTTAGAGTTGAAGGAGAAATTGAAAGATTTATTAGAGAAGGGTTTCATTCGACCTAGCACATCACCATGGGGTGATCCTATTTTATTTGTTAAAAAGAAAGATGGTTCAATGAGACTTTCCATTGATTATAGATGCTTTAATAACATCACTGTTAAGAACAAATATCCTTTTCCTCATATCGATGATTTGTTTGATCAGCTCCAGGGAGCTCAGTTTTTTTCAAAGATTGACCTGAGATCGGGGTACCATCAGTTGAAGGTAAAGGAATAAGATATTCCAAAGACCGCGTTTCGAACAATATATGGCCATTATGAATTTGTAGTAATGCCTTTTTGGATAACCAATTCACCTGTTGTATTCATTGACCTTATGAATAGAATTTTCCATGAGTTCTTGGATAAGTTTGTGGTTGTTTTCATTGATGATATTTTGGTGTTTTATAAAAGTAAAGAGGAGCATGAAAGACATTTAAGGGTTATTTTTCAAATCTTAAAAGAAAAGAAATTGTATGGGAAATTCAGCAAGTGTGAGTTTTGGTTGCAACAAATTTCTTTCCTTGGTCACATTGTTTCTAAAGATGGGATAACTATTGATCCTGCAAAAAAAAGGTTGTTGAAGAATGGCCAAGACCCACAAATGTAACTGAGATTCGTAGTTTTCTTGCTTTGGAAGGCTATTACTGAATGTTTGTTAGAAATATTTCACGGTTATCTAGCCCAATGACTAAGCTAACTCGGAAGGGTGTTAAGTTTATCTGGTAAAAAGAATGTGATGATTGTTTTCAGGAAATGAAAAGAAGATTGGTGAATGCTCCAGTTTTGGCACTACCTTCTAGGAATGGGGGGTTTTTTCTATAGTGATGCTTCATTGAAAGGACTTGGTTGCGTCCTAATTCATAATGATCAGGTAATTTATTATGCTTCACGATAGTTGAAAACTCATGGGGTAAATTACCCTACACATGATTTGGAATTAGTTGTTGTTCTTTTCGCTTTAAAAATTTGGAGGCATGATTTGTATGGAGTAAAGTGTGAAATATATACTGATCACAAAAGTTTAAAGTATATATATTTACTCAGAAATAATTGAACATGAGACAGAGGATATGGCTAGAATTAATCCAGGATTATGATTTTAAAATTCATTAACATCCAGGAAAATCAAATAAAGTGGCTGATGCTTTGAGTCAAAAAAGTAATGCATCATTAACAATGTTGCATTTGGAACATGATCCTTTGGTTAAGGATTTGATGAACTTTGGCATAGAAGTTGTTGGTGTAGGATGTACTTCTGTTTTGTTTCAGGTATTTGTGAAATCTTCTCTATCAGACAGAATTAAGCAATCTCAGAAGCAAGACAGTGAGTTGCAGAAAAAGGTAGAGCTGGTTCAGAAGGGTAAGTTGCCCGAATTCAACATTGATAATGATTGTGTTTTGAGATTTAGGAAGAGATTGTCTATTACTTATGATTCACAGTTGAAGAGAGAGTTGTTATGTGAAGCTCATAGTTCTCTGTTTTCATTTCATCCAGGTAGTACTAAGATGTATTGAGATCTTTGAGAGTAATACTGGTGGGATGGAATGAAAAGAGATATTGCTGATTTTACTGTGAAGTGTTTGACTTGTCAAAAGGTCAAAGCAGAGTGGTAGTTCTTGAAAGGGATGCTTCAGCCTTTACCAATACCAAAGTGGAAATGGGAGAATATATCCATCGACTTTGTTGTGGGATTGCTGAAGACACCTCGAGGTAATAATGCACTATGGGTTATTATTGATCGCTTGACTAAATCTACTCATTTCCTTGCTATACGAGATACTTTTTCCCTGGATCAACTTTACCATTTGTATCTTAAAGAGATAGTCAGGTTACATGGAGTTTCTCTCTCCATTGTATCTTATCGTGATCCCAGGTTTACTTCTAAGTTTTGGGAAGGCCTTCAGAAGTCGTTGGGTACTAAATTAAATTTTAGTACAGCTTTTCATCCTCAATCAGATGGGTAGTCAGAATGAACAATTCAGACTTTGGAGGATATTACACATGCTTGTTCAATGGATTATCAGGGAAGTTGGGACCAATATATTTCTTTGGTTGATCTTTCTTTTAATAACAGTTTTCATTCTAGTATATAGATGACACCATTTAAGGCATTATATGGGAAGCGGTGTCGAACTCCAGCTTTTTGGGATGAAGTAGGTGAAAAGAAGTTGATGGGACTAGAATTGGTAGAAGAGTTGGCAGAAAAATTTCATCTGATACAGAAACACATGAGAACAGCTCAGAGCAGGCAGAAGAGTTTTGCAGACAACAGGAGGAAGGATCTCTCTTTTGAGCTAGGTGATCAAGTCTTCCTCAAAGTCTCACCATGGAAACGTGTGATGCGATTTGGTAAGAAAGGAAAGCTGAGTCCAAGGTTCATTGGACCATATGAAATTCTGGAGAGAGTAGGATCAGTTGCATACCGAGTGGCTTTACCTCCGAGTTTATCTCAGGTACACAATGTTTTTCAGGTTTCAATGTTAAGAAAGTACATTCCAGATCCATCTCATGTTTTGAGTCCATAGGTAGTTCAGCTGGAAGAGAATCTATCTTATGAGGAACAACAGGTCTAGATTCTTGACCATAGGGATCAAGTGTTGTGGAATAAGTTGATTCATCATGTAAAGGTTTTGTGGAAAAACCACATGAGTGAAGAGGCAACATGGGAATCTGAAAATGCAATGAGAGCTAAGTACCCCCACTTATTCGATAAGTAAATAAATTATGGGGATGAAATTTTATAAAGGGGGGAAGGATGTAACATCCCAAGTAAGTAATGAATAATAGATATTCTTATCTATGTCTATTTATGAATTAGATAGTGTTTTAGAGGCTTAAAATGAGAATAAATCCAATCTTAAGCATAAAATACACTAATATTTTTAAAAGATTGGTTTACTACCTTTTGATGGAAAAACATTTTAAAATATATATTTTGACAATTTTATATGCTCTATTTGTCAAAATAAACTTATTCTTTATGATTGGGACATTGAAATTTACCTTGGGTTAATTTTTGGTATTTTTCTGACAATGTTCATTTTTTAATGAATAGTGAAAAATACCGCATTTTACATCAAAACTGTTTTTCATATAATATAATTATATGGTTAGATTATCTTTTAAATTGGTTTTAAAGTGTAAATAGAATATATTTTTACCATGTAATCCAATGGTGGATATTGGGATTAATTTCACTTTGTAATTGTGCATAAACAAGTGCCAAACTTTTCATAGATATTGTTTCTAAAAAACCCGCTATTTGTTTTGACAACAAGAATTATTTTTAAATTAATTATTGAAATTTATGTGTTTGGAATTTGGTAAAATGGATTACATATTTGGAATCAGAAAGTCCAAATTATGTAATCAAGACTCTTTTGTTTTTGGACATTATGAATAGTAACGACGGTAATTATCTTTAATTATCTTGATTAATTAGTAATCGGGTAGTTAAGGATAATAAAATAATATCATAATAATAACAAATGACCCCAACATGTGTCCTAATGCTACTTTTTGTGTCATGGCCAACCATGGGATGCCTTGTGCCAAACTCGGGGACCCCATGGATCACTTTTGTGTGATAATGACTTTTTATCTTTTTATTTTTAAAGAAAGTTAAATATAACAAAGAATGTATCACTTGAGTAAAAAAAATTTAATTTTTTCTACATAAATGATTTATTGGAATATAAATATTAATTTTAAATATAAAAATATTTCCTACATCATATTATTTTTTTATAATTTTTAGACATCAAATAAATTAAATTATTTATGCCATCATGATGATGTAGCGATTACCTCATTAATTAACGATTAAAATAAAATGAAAAGATAATGTAAAATCTAAGACTTAAACTTGTAAAAGACCTATTGGATGAGTATATTTCTAACCCTTATCACCTTATCCTATAAATATATCAATGTGGGACCTTTTAAATCCGAAACCCTTTTTAAAATAATTTAACATTTCTTAACATTCCAAGAGTACCCCTCCTCTCCTCTTATAAAAGACCCCCACCTCTACCTCCTTACCCACACCTCTAAAGCCTTTTCCTCGGCCAAGCTCTGCTCATTTTGTCACTACACATCCCTCTCCTCATCCTAGAAGCCTTACCTTAGGCAGGAATCTCTCCAAGAATCCCTTTTGGTTCAAACCAAAGGGAGTTACCCGATTCAAAGGTAAAGTCTTCTCTAATGCTCTTTTGTTTTATTTTGCTTCTCCAACCCCCTAAAATCTTTTTATTAATTTATTCTATAACAACACAAGTATCTTACATATACTAGGATGTTTTTATAATAAGTATTCGAGCTACACTTACACACACAAACGTCTAATGCTTAATGAGCATATTGTTTCCGTGGATGGTGAATTTCTGCCTCACGAAACTATGATTGTTCAATATTCTTCTAACACCATCAAAGGTGGCCATTAAGATGACAATATATTTTTATATGATATATAATATGTTTATGTTTATGTTTTCCTTAAGCTTCTGTATTTTTCATTTATGGAATAACTTTATGGGTTCCATTATGGGTATACGCGATATCTTCAATTTAGGAAGTGCGGACTACCGCCCCCTCAAAGTGATTTGATTCGTTAATGCCATATGTGGTACGTATAAAGGATGTAGTTAATGATATTATATATGAAATTATACTTGAATTATAATATAACTTTATGTCATTATTATTTCATTCCATAAAATACGAAATAGAAATGAAAGTAGCGTTCATCCGTACGTACAGATTACCGTCTCCATGAACGGTGCATTTCATTTCTTATCTCTAAATGTTATGTAATATTGTAAATGCATGTATATACTAGATATATATAAAATATATGATATCTAAATAATGAATATAACTCTGGATATAATGGATACATGAACAACTTGTAATTATAAAGAGTTTTTTTTTACTCAAGTACCAATGATCGTTAAAATGACTGTTATTAACATAAATAATTACATAGTGTTCATGACATGGAAATAAGTGATATAAAAGGAATAATGAACTTGAAAAATGTTCTTAAGCAAGTAGAAATTAACTAATTTTTATTATTCATGAGATTAAATAATGATCGAGTCAAGTCGGATACGAGGTAAGGGACATCGTCTCAATCTCCTTTCATTGAGGCATATTTTGTTTTATACACAACTTTCTTTTATACGGTGTATAAATCCCTTTGAATTTTACTTTTATTCAAAAGGAATATTTTTATATGAAGAGTTTACTAAATGATAAAAGGGAATGTTTTTTTGTCATACGTATGCGATGACAATGACTTCTCTACCACCGTGACCATTATTTGAGTTTTGGCTTCCTCTACAATCCATAACTTTTTTTGAATGAAAAATAAATACCATGTTTTACTTTTATTTTATTTTGGTATTAAAAATGGTTTTAATAATGTTTTTATATCAATTTATTTTAATTATATCTTTTGATTGAAAAGTGTAAATGTTATGTTTCCTTTATGCATGTTTTATGTGATACGATAATGTTATGGTTCTTGGGCATTGTTATGAAGACAAGTGGTTCTGTGATAAACTATGGGAGGGTGAGCTCGATATAGCTATCCAATGCATTGGGTAACATGAAGGAGTTAAAAGTTATGGTTTCTCCGAAGACATTTAGGGAATATACTGTGATGGGTATTCCAAACGTAACCATGAGGGTTACTCCCTACGTAAGAATGTTATGAATGCCTCAAGTTACCTTTATGTCTTATGATTTCTATGATTTATTCATGATCTAGTGAGGTATGTTAAATTGATTATGTTTTATGAGTAAAGTATGATCTAATACATGGACTAATGTTTTCATTTCGTACTTTTATATCCCTTACTGAGCTTTTTATGCTCATCCCATGTTTTTGAAATGTTTTTCACAGGTTAAGGGAAAGGTACATGATGTGATGATAGTGTCAAGGAAGTGTCAAGAAAGAATCCATGTTTTATTTTAAATATGCTTCCATTTATGGGAAAAATGAGTACTATATTTTATGTAACCAATTTGTTTAAAAGTGTAATGTCATGCATGTTTTATGATATAATTCTCTAAAACTATAAACCTGAAAAGATCCTGAACGTGTATTCTTGAAGTAACTTAAGATTAAGTAATATTTAAGGCTGGGGCCTTATAAGATAAATACGATTATAAATATTCATTTGAAAGATAATTTTATTTATTTTTCATGTTAATTTATTTTTAATTTTTAGAAAATAAATAATTACCTTAAAGACTAATACATTGATGATGTAAAAATTAATTAATAGATGATAAATCAATAAAACAATTTTTATTAAAATATTAATAGCCTTAAAAGTACCTAAAAACATGACCAAATATTATTTGTCAAGTATATATCTACCATAACCATCCAAGTTTCGAGTTAGTGACCAATTGGATCCTTATATAATATATTGTTACACTTATATTATTTTATTTAAACTGATGTTAAAGTTGTCACATTCATAATTTAATAAGTATGACATTTTAAATGTTGGATTTTCCAGAATATAAATTCAACTACTTATATTCTTATGAAATATTGTATATTTATATTAATTATAGTATTTTAGTTTTAATTTTTATTCAACAAAGAAGAATACTAAATAATTACAGAAAAGTGATGTAACAATTATTTTTTAATGGAGATATCAAATAAATTTTATTAAAAATATTAAAATAAATATAATTTGGGTTATTTAATATGTCAAATGAATTTATTATATTATCTTGACCTCTTGTGAATATAATAAAATATTTTGTTTGAAGTTAAATTCTTATCTTAATATTTTTTAAAATCAATGAATTGAATAGTGTCAAAATTGACACTATTGATTGTTTACCAAAATAATGTATTATTAAATTATTTAAAAATCATAAAACATTTTTAAAAAATATAAAATAATTATTATATGGTATAATATTTTATAAGTTAATTATTTATGGTATAATATACATCATATAAGTAAATATTTTACCATTTAAAAATTGAAATATTTTTTATCTTAATTAAAATTAAATAGAATAATTATGTGTTAATTAAAATGATAATGTTTAAATTGACATAAAAACTTCTCTAAAATTTATTGGTTGATGTGATTAAAACACTATATAATCTTATCTTATAAATTGGGACATTTTTTAGGTTTTATGGTAGGTTTTTATTTTATTATAAATTAATATTTTTGGAGATCCCAAAAGTGCCCTCACCTCATTTATAAAAGGGCACATCCTACCTCACCTATTAACTTCACATTATGCCTTAAATCTTGGAAATAAACATACATTTTCCATTATCAACTTCTCTAGTTACATTATATAGGTTCTAGTATTCTTAAAATACCAACTCTAGTGCTCTAGGGGAAGATTTAGAGTAAGCACATCGGAGAATAGGTAATCTCCTCTACCGATTATTTCAAACTTCATTCTCATTATAGTTCATCTTCATGAGTTGTTTAATTATAATGTAATAAATAAAATATCACTTATATAATGATATGTTATTATAATTATCAAAAAAACATATTCCACCTTCTATCCATCCTACAAAAAATAAAATCACAACACGTGTGTACGTACGACTTACTGTCTCCATGTCGTGGTGTAATCTGTTTTTCACCACCACCTTACTTGGATGGGTATAATGATGGAAATAATAACTATATATTATTATTATAACATTATATTATTTTTAAAATATTATACACCATCAAATTCAATACCATTCAAAAAATATAGGAATGATATCGTCTCTTGTTCGTACGTACGACCTACCATTTCCACAATACGATGTGATTCATTATACATGATAATTATTAAAGCATGATTATATAAATGTAAAGAATTAATTAATATGGTATATATTATTTTAATATTATTTTTTAATGATATAAATATGACCTAAGAAGGAGAACTATAACTTATTTTAAAAAAACATGCATAAGAATATAAAGCAGTTAATATCTGAATAACGATTAATAATGAAATGTTATTAACAAATAAATGATAATATGATCATATATGATATCATAAAAATAACTATGATAATTTAATAATCCAATTAAATTATTTAAATCACTATAATGTAGGTTCAGATACATACGAAGGATATCAGACCTAAGGTAAGAGATAATTTTTCAATCTCATTATTATCTAAGATTGTTTATTCATAAGAATTTACTAAGGTAAATTTAACATCCACATACATGTTTCCTAAATATTTGATAATATTTCTATTCTACTAAAATTATTTAAATTCAATTTTACCCATTGGTGAATTTTTATTAAATAGTATGAAAGGAATCTTTTGTTATTATTCGATAAGAGTTACTTTTTCACTTTTTTGGAAAAAGTATAAGGAGAATGTCTTTTAACATATATTTCATGAACATATTTTTATGTCTTTATAACACCTTATTTCCATGAATATCCCTCTACATGATTTCAAGTTTATTTTCAAAAAAATTATTTTCTTTTAAAATTGTCTGGTATTTTGAGAAAATAAAACATTTTTGAAGAAGAAAGGATATTTTCCTCAAGAATTAAGTTCAAGTGTCATATCAAAATTATTTTTCATCTAAGATGTAATTCCTTAATAGGGTTATGTTTTCAAGTATACTATACCTATTATTTCTATGGTTTTATTTTTTTTATGATGAACTTATATTTATGAAATCCATTTGTTTTATATAACATATGATGGGATGTTGTTTAAGAAACCCATTTTATTTCTGAGGTTATTCTATGATGAATGATTTATGTTTTTGCGGAACACAAAATAATTATTTCATTATAAGATCGGTGGGAACTATATTTCCCTAAAATTAATTGGGTAAATATTTATATCTCATTATATAGACATGAATGTAACAATAAGTAAATATGGTTCAGTAATACAGGGCTGGAACGACAAGTAAATATGGTTCAGTAATACTGGGTTGGAACAACAAGTAAACCCAATTCAATAATGGACATGATGGTCTTGGAAATGAGCTTATACTAATATAAAATTATTTTCTATTCTTATGTGTATTCCAAAAAACTTCTTTTCTTATGTTACGACTTTTAGGATTATGTTCATTTATTCTTACGAACTTTTATTATTTATCCCATAACATGATATCACGATATTTCAAATACATGATAAGATTTTCAAATTTTATATTCTTATGAATTATTTTTATGATATGATTGATATTTTCCTTGTTTACCCTTACTTATAATCTGATCTCACCCTTTTATATGTTTCTTTTCCCTAGGATATGAAGAAGGTTATTAAGTAAGATATGTCAAAAAGAGGTCTAGTTATGATGAAATGAGTGGGAGACAATGAAGATGTATTATGAACCAGTTTTTTATATTTACTAGTTTCTAAAGTCACTATATCTATATGGTCCTTTTGTGGATTTGTTATATTTTTTAATGAATATTCATCAACTTTGAAGTAATATCAATGTATGTAAAGTATGGGGGTGTTATAATGAATAAGGAATAATAAATATATAACATGGTCACAAGACTTACCTACTATTTTATTGAGTGGGAAGTAAACAAACCATTGACCATAGGGTAAACACTCCTTGATTTGGTCTTATCTTGAGTTTCTACATTCCACCCTTGTCCTATGTATCAACTTTTTCATTTCAACTCAATTATCTCTTGATATGGATCCATACACATGGGAGATTCATCGTTACAATGCATTTTCTTCACATGTAGGTGAAGGGAACTAGAAGGACATTTACATAAAAGAATTTATGGGCATATAGACTCTTACCTAATAATGAGGGAGAGATAAATCATAGTCTATCATTTTAATTTAATAATAATAATTACAAAACACATGAAATAATTAAATTTAAAGAAACCAAACACATACAAAAGTTAGTATAAGATCATGATCATCCAAGCATGAAATGAATATTAATTTAAAATAACTGACAAACATTCATTTCAATCCCTTATTCATTAAGATGAAACACGTGTGAATTAATCCAATTAATTATTTAATTAATAAATTAATTCATTTATCTTAATTATTCATACACAATGTCTTGGATATTCCATCAAATATAATTTTACACAAATTAAATTAAATAATTTTATTTAACTTTAATTAATTACCTAATGTGTACTTTAGGTATATACATGTTTAAACTACCTTTCATATTCCTTATTATGTATTATTCAGTCACATGACATATAGTGTACATAGTTTGTCATGTAATTACATGATGTGTATTTTTAATAAATGACACACAAACACGTGTTGTGTTACATAAAATATACTACTTTCAAAACATGTAGGGTACGTGGTGTGTGGTGACCATACACAACTTACAATTCCAAATCTTACAAGAAAATTAATAAACCATTTAATATATTTTAAAACCAATCACATAATGAATATTGTCTTTTTATTATACACAAGACACATGTTAATTTTGGTTAATGTAACAATTTTTTTTTGATTTTCCTCATAAGTTAATTTACAAGGTATACAACATGTCTGGGAATTTACTCCATATAAATGGGTACAAGACCATATGTGCATTAATTAACTATAAATTGAATATGTATTAATTATACACTATATGAGAATTAATTACTCATCACATATCTTAACCAAAAAACTACTATGTCGTGTGGGATTATATGGTTTGTAGTTAAAATGTGTCATGTGTATTAAATGCACCATGTGTGTATTAATTACTTGGAAACAATGTCAAGTTCCTTAAATACACCATGTGAGTGTTAATTGCACAATGCCTTGACTGATAAATTAAATACTTTGTGTGTGTATTAATTACATGAACATCATATCGTGTGCATTAATTATACACCACATATTAATTAATTAATTACATATATTGTGTTTATTAATTCTACACTATGTTTACATTAATTAATAAGTTTATTTTATCTATTGACCACATTACCACCATTTTGTGTGGTGTAACATGACATTTATGGGAGTTAAACATCATGGAACCCTATAAACTATGTGTCACCTATGTGTGATTACTTTAGTTTTTATTCATGTATTATTAACCAGTTGTTGGTTATATGAATGATAATGAAGAATAATAAGGAAATATTTTGGCATTTATATTTAAATAATGAATAATTTGTAAACGAAAACTAACATTAAAAGCATAAAATGATCAATGGTTAATAAATAATTATAAATTTGTACATGACAAATCTAATATAACTTGAAGGTTTTGGAATCAATAGAAGCATCCATTGATTAATGATCAACTCATTTTTTTCATAATCAATGACTAATCCATGTTTCATATGAAAAGAGTCGTCATTAACATGGAATTAACACAAATATTAATTGATCTAAACACCAGAACCAAGAAGAGAGAATATTTTCACATTAAATTTATATTTAATTTAATTAAAAGAAATACCTCGCTCTTTGTAATTACTTAGTCCTAAAATAGGCTCATTATTTGTATTTTATTTAGTTTCTATGACATTTTATTATGAGGATATAAGGATATAATCCTTCTAGAGGTGATATGAACATGCTAATTTGGTCTCGAAATGTAGCTGATGGAACTGTGGGTGCTAGCTCAATGACTTTAATCATCTTGCATCACTTCATTAGAATGAAAACACAATCCATTCGGTGTTAAAGGGTTATATATTGGTCTCTTATGCTTTAAATGAAGAGGAAATAGGAAGATATGATATTAAGATCAAGAGATAACTCTAAAGATATTCTTTATTGAGAGATAATTCTCTAGGGTGAGGAATAGTGTAGACATCAAACTCTTAAAAATTGTCCATAATAGGGTATTTATAGACCAAAGGATAGAGTTTAATATTAATTAATTACACAAACACACTTAATTATATATTAATCCCCTAATAAACCACAAAGAATGTAAAATAATAATAATAGTAATAATAATAATAATAATAAAGATGATGATGATGATAATGATAATAATTTATCTCTTGGTTTGTGATAACTCAAATAGTGATAAATATTATTTTACTATATAGTAATTAAATATTTATCATCAGAACCAAAACCCAGTACATCCATTCTTCTAGATGTTGGTTGAATTATTGAATAAATATTTAAATAAATATTATTCATTCATTTAATAAATAGATATTAAATTCATATCCTCGTGAATAAATATTTATTTAATTTTTTATGAAGCTAAATAAATTATCTTTTTAATTGAAAGTAATTTATTATCCATAAAATAACAAGAGTTAAATAAATACTTTATATGTACATAATTAAATAATTTCCCAGTGAATAAATATTGATTTAATATTTGTAATCAATAGATACTAAATATATATAATTCCTTGGTTTGGAGAATAATATTTATTACCAAAATTAATTTTAAATAGAATTTTATTGAGTATAATAGTATCACTAAGTGTGTTACCCTCAAGGATTCTTCCACAGTTTCATTTAGCGTGTTTACCAAAATTCTAATATCGGTGACTAATAACACGTAAAGGAATTCAATAGGAAGAATTTATTTCCACAACATTGAAAACTGCACACTAATTTTTATTATGCAATATAATCCCTTTGTCTTGATATCTCTTCAAGTATATTTTACAATCATGTCATCATCCAATGTTTTTTATACATCTTTCTTTGACTTCTTGAAACGAACATATCTATACATCATGGCCATAGAATTTAGTTTGAATGATCCATTCCAATCAATGGGATGAGATATTGGGTTTTATTAAATTTTAATGAAAAAATCCTTCATCAACTTGTTCATTAATAATATATCATTTGTGAAACAACCAATGTATCCTAATTCACTAAAAACATATAGAGTCATGATAAACATAAATATATCCATGTAACCAAGTCCTGATATGTTTTTATAATAATATTAATTTCTAAGTATCAGAACATGCAATCACATACATGAATATTCAAGGACATATAAAAAAGTGGGATTACTACTGGTGGGGATATTGCCATAATATTTGGTATTGAAGATTACCAAGTGAGAACTTCATGAGATGAAGTCTCATCAGTTTATGATTACTCCAACCTGATAGACTACATCACCTTTATCCCGTCATATAACATCATACGAGAATTAGACTATATTTAAAAATATCCCCATTGCATATAATAGTTATCATCATATGAGGAACAAATAATACCTTTTAAATACAAGATATAATCTGGGACATTATCATATTAAAGTTACATAGAATAATAATAATTATGTGATAAGATATTTATTAAAATTAAAGTGTATAAATATATAAGTAATCTAAATTATAAAGTATATGGATCAAGGAAACCAACTCTAACACTTGGGAGGTGCATTAATGAGTCACTAAATTGGTTAAACCTAAAAATGGAGGTCCTTAAAAGAACTATTTTGGTGGGATTATGAACATCAATTATATAATGGGATTTAGAATTCCATTGTTCCAAGACTATGCCGAAATCAAATTTGGTATTTATTATTTCCTCATATTTATGTTTTAATAATATAAATAACTCATTACATATATTATGACACCACATTAATCATTTAATTAAATAAATATTATTTAGTTAAAAATTTAAAATTCTGAAAACAGAAATCCTATTGGTGTTTATTATAATCATTAACATTTTTACTCATGAGCTAATCACATTAGTTTAAAAATCCTAATTATCATTATCTTATATGTGACCCCATGGACCCTTTGTAATGCTGACAATAATTTTGAATCTTATTCATAATCATAAACTTTGATCATTATCTAGTAACATGTCATAACTAACCAAATTATAAAAGGGTTTTGTGTGATATAGTCTACCAAATTTCCATTAGCAAAGTTCATTTCTCCTTGACATCAATATTAAGCATGAAACATGGATAATGTCAATAATGTATAAAGTATATCCTTTTTTCAACTCACAAACAAACTTAATATAATAAAATTATATCACATATCATCATCCTATCTTAACCATGCATTTACCTAGTAAAAGATCAGTTGATGGTTATGATGTCATAATCTAACACATGGGATGACAAAAAATACCTTAGTTAATCAAATCCATCTGCTATATTAGTTTCATACGTAAATATCTTATATTAAATTAATTTATAAAATGAATTTTTATTTATATTAATGTATTTTAACTCACTAGTAGGAAACCTATTTGATAACTTATAGTTGAAGGATCCATATCCAATGTTCAATTAAGTAAAACCAATGAAACATATATGAAAATACATGTGGTGAACCGTAATTGGGTCATTAAAAATACATGTTCACCAACTTAAAACCCATGGGTGATCCATTATATATATATACAAGTGATCATACTCATATTGATATTAACATATCATCACATCCCAATATGATAATAAATAATCTAATATAACTTGGTAATACTTATATTTTAGGGGTTTTTTATCATAAAATGTCCCATGATTTTTGAAAAAACATAAATGAATGATAAATTATTTCCATTAATATAAATTATATTATAAAACATGTCCCTGTACCAACAATACTTGATGGAACTTTTGCATCTTACCTCTCCACTATTTAGGGAAAAAATCCTTGATGAGATCTAAATACATATTTATTAGTTTAGAAACTGTAATTAGTGAAATGATTTATAATGAGATCTTACTCACCAGAAAATACTGAGGATACATACTTAGTTATTTTCAAGTAATTAAGGATTTTTTTCACTGTACTAGAAACATGATCTTTACTAATAGAACTATACCAATGGATTTTTAAAACCATTGGTATAGGGTATTTTTATACCATCCATTAGAACCCCCCTTTCATCTTAGTTTGATCTTCTCTTATGAACTGTTTCTCCTCCCAATTTATTCCCCTACAATTTATCATTTATCTAATTATTTTTAGGTGAAATCATCAAGATATGTTATTCCCTTCACATCATATCTTTTTTATTATTTTATTTCTTTATTCCATTCCTAGGATTGTAATGGTGGTCCATTATTTCTTGTTTCATGATTTTCATTTGGGTTTTCTATTTTTAGGGTTTATAATCATCAACTTTGGACCATATTTGTTTCTATTAGTGTAAAAACATTGGGCACCATTAGATTCATCATTTATGGTATGTGATTATTTTAATGTTCACATATTTTTTGTTTACAATTGATTAAAATTTATATGTGACATTAATAAAGACATTATTATGCATTTTCACATGATATTGGAGATGTTGGTGTAAGATCTTACTTGGTATACTTTTATACTCACCCAATTAATGTATTTTTTTCTTATTTATAGGATCACATTTTTTGGGGTTCTAGGTGATGTTTTTTACGGAAAATTTTATATAACTTCGAGTAATATATGTCATCAATTAGTGCTAGTCATTTGAAGTTAGAATATTTTTATGTATTTTTTTAAAAACTGATTTTATGTGTTAATTTACCAATATCAGTAATGGTTTTACTGATTCTAATTTAGATATGGAAAATATTTACTAAAAAATGTTTAATTCACCCCATATTATGGTTTTATACCCTTTTTGTTACTCTCCACCTTCCGACTGATTAGAGGAAGTATTTAGGTGGTGTTTTTATACTCATTTCCAACTTAGGTGGGGTCCTTATGAGGAATGATAGAGTTTTAAGTAATAATTATATTGAATTTTAGGGGTTTTTATTCTAATTGAGTTACTTTTTTTCAATATTTAAAATAGTTTAGTGAAACTAGTTTAAGATATAGAAGTTCCTTTTGATTCTCTACACTATATTTAATCACCCATGGATCATTAATAGGGGAATGATTTTTTCTAAGTACAATTGTTGTATAGAAATTAAATCATGCATAATTTAATATCACACCATGTTGATTGAATGTGATATGAAAATAATTTCTCATGTACATTTTGTTATTATTCATGAATTATAATGCTCTATTCGTGTTTTATGAAATATTAAGTGGATTTTTACAATTTTAAAAAATGTATAATGTCATAGGTATTAAATTATAAAATGCATGAAATAATTATGGAAATCTATTCAATGGTTTAATTTATTATTTTTATGAATATTCATTTAATTTAGTATCATTTTATTCTAAAACTTGATGTATGAAATATTATTAACTAAATTATTTTTATTGAGTAAATTTAATGATATAAGGACTTTAGTTTACCAGAAGTATGAAATATAGTCTATGAAATTTTTAATTCTTAAAAATTATGCAATGATATAATTATTTTATATTACCAAAAACATGATCTATATTGTTGGAAAGTATACAATGAAAAATATTTTATAAATGGACTATATTGTAATGCTATGAAGTTGGTAATATTTTTTAAAAATTATATTTTTATTAAAAAAAATAACCCTGAGACTAAAGTGGGGAGTGGTACAACCTAAGGGAATCACTATAGATAATGGACATGTAGTCAATTGGTAAAGAACCAGTACATTTATAAAGAATAATACTATCACTTGATCCCCCTTTACTGGATAGGATGTTGGTTGCATAAATGAGGTTGGTAATATTGATATGTATTCTATTTTGGAATTATTTTATTATCCTAATATATATTTAAAAGATTCCTTATTTTCATGAATATTCAAATTACAATATACTATATTGATTTTAATAAAAATAACTATCTTTTTGTATTTTAATGGGGGGGGGTGTTGGATGTATGATAGTGATCATATCTCAATCAAGTTTCAAAATAAGTTGTATTTTTTAGAGTTTTCATTTATTAATGACTCATATGGAGGAATTATATGACTACCCTATTATAATTATATTGGAAAATATTCTTTAAGTCAGGAATAAGTGATCATCCATATTAAAAAAATTTGTTTTTAAAATAGCTTTTATATTGGGTGTCACAATAGAGGGAAAAATAAATCCCAAACTATTCATGATCTAAATGAAATGAGTGGACTAGTGAATTTTATATTTTATTGGTTTAAATTTATTCATAATCATGGGAAAATAATTCATTCCAAAAAAATAAAATAATGGTACAAGTACACATGATGTAACTAATGAAAATTATGATGTTGAGAGAGTGAAAAATTTATGGATGATGCATGGAATCATTTATAGTAGGCATGTCCTAAAATGATAAATATAGATTTTTTATGATACTATATCATTGGAAAAATATCTATGTAATTTATAATTTTTGAATCAATTATCTTCATACCTTTTTAAAGCAATTACTTCTAGATAATGTAGATATTCCCACAAATCATTATATGGAATGGAAGTTAGTTGAGAATCTTGTTTTTTCAACCAATGAAATTCATGATTTCACAAATTATTTTAGCCTATTTTGGGATGAAATCACAATACTAAATGATTATAAAGAATTTTATGCATCTATATGGAATAGAAATAATGATGGGGCACCATATCACGTGCCACAAAAAAATAGTATGGAACATTAAATTAATTTTTAGGATCCAAAATATTTTAATTTCTGATGAAATATCATAAAATATTTAACGGTATGATGTTAATAGAATTAAATATATTTATTATTTGGTTTATCCTACAAATGGATCATTATTTGAGACAATTGATGCATGATATCATGATTTTTTAGCTAAGGGTATTCACCATTAAATCCAAACATTGGGTTTACACACACACAAGGGTGCCCGTTTAGGGTGTGAGAAAAGCATCTTAGTATGTTTTAATTAAGTTCCTATATTATACACCATCTTATATAGGTGTATGAATAAGGAAACTAAATAATAGGAAAAAATTCATACAAGCATGTGTGTCATATCATTATATCCTAACTGGGCTACCTTGACACCTGACCATATATCACTCAACCAATGAATGAAAAAAGCAGTCACCTCATTACACAATCCCAACCCAATATAAAATATTTTGGATAAATTATCACACCATGTCTTGACCACTATCCTCTCACTCATGGTAGATTCTGTACCAAACTTTTTCCAAATTATAAAAATTTGGACCTCTACCCTCTTACTCATGGTAGGGACCCACAATTACAACTTGAACCAATACCCTCTCACTTAGTGTAGTCCATCACAACACCCACTCAATTAGGGTGATTACATGTATCATGTACCATGTCAGATCATGGAAAATAGTCTCTCACTCAAGGTGTGGCTTAAAATTTATCTTTTAATAAAACCCTATCACTCAAGGTAGTCCATTCCTACACCCTTTCACTCAAGGAGAGGCCACAAATTGAAATCCTAGTCAAATACCCTATCAATCAAGATAGTCTATACCAGTACCCTCTCACAAAGGGTGAGGCTAGGTATCCACATATTAGACCTTTACCCTATCACTCAAGTTGTTTTGTGGAAGTACCCTCGGTGAGGCTAGGTATCCACATCATAGACCTATACCCTATCACTCAAGTTGTTCTATGGGAGTACCCTCTTACTCAGGGAAATTCCAAGCATCCACATCCTAGAACAATACCTTATTACATAGAGAGGTTTTTTCTAGGATACACAGAGTTGGGAACAATAAAAAAGGAAAAAATTTATCATTAAAACCTAACTAATATTAACCTTACTGGCTCCCATGTCCATGTCCTAGCTCTAGGATGGTCTCCCATACCATCAACATGTGACATGTCCAACTCATAACCTAAAACTAGTATCTCATGACCTAGCCCAAAAAAATCTTTGAAAAATAATTATAAACATAAATCCATAGGATAAACCCCAAAAAACTAGTATTTTAAACATGAAAATAAAATTCCAAACCGTCGGTATTCCTATCCCTCCCTTAAGGTCTTTCATTGGGTTCTCTAAACCTAATATAGTCTCGACATATTAATACCTACTGCACTTATCACCCCATTTTGACCACTTAACTCACAAGACTCACTTGACCCTAACCTCAACTGGTCAAGTCTAAACACATTAAAATTCCTATATCTCAACCCAGTATCAACTCATACAAACTATGATAAGTTTATATCATCAGTGTCTTCTGAAAAATCATTCCCTAGGGTTAAGATGCTTCCCTTGACCCACACTTTAGACCCATTTTACAAATCTATAGGAGATCCCTCAATCCCATAACTTATATAAATTCCTTATTGTCACACCATGTCAATCCCATGAGGAATTATCTTACTCATATCATACACCAAGACTCTAATACACCTTCAATAGTATCTCTCAAACCATGCATGAGATGTATGAGTATCTCACCCATCATACCTAGGCTTGACAACATTATGTTGGAGCACCAACCATAAGGAATCTAACCAAGTCTATTCGCCACTCATACTAGACCCAAGTCATATCCAAAGCTTCTTGTAAACTCAACCAGTATCCTCACCCCTTGGAGACATAGTCGATTGGAAATTACATGTCACTTAATATAAAAATGATATCTTTCTCTAGAACATGGAGGCACTAGGACACTTAACAACTCTACTTAGGGAACTCTTGGTATCTATCAATTTTACCCAAACCCATGTTCTTGAGTGGTCATGCACAATCATTCATAAAAATGAACATGCTTATTTATTATAGGGACGACTTACCTCAATTTTAGAGTTAACCCCTAAACTCGAGATCCATATAAGCATTGTACAAGACTAAGCCAATATTCTCCCATTCCATGAGCCCCTATCTCAACCACAATGCCTAAAATTTAATTATAAACAATTTATAATTAATGAAATAATTTGAATTAATGATGTATAATCTCACAAAACAAATTTTTCTACCAATAAATTTCAATACCATAACCAATGGCATGCATAAGGTCTATAAAGAATCCATGAACCTTCTATAAGAAAAATATATAACATCCAACACCCAAAAAATCACCAATTCAATCCAATTAAATTTAATTTCCAAAAGTAAATTCCCTAAAAAATAAAACTATATAGAAATTAAAAAAATGGCATGAATTCATCATCCAAAGATATCTCTTACTCACAACATGTAAAGGCCTAACATATCAGGATGATTGAACAATGATCTATCAGAATTATTAGCAATATCCTAACTAGAACATATCTAAATTATTGAGAAACCAATAGGAGGAATACTAGGGTGATAATTAAGAAACCATATCTCTAAAATTTCATTGAAATTCCTCATAAACAAACCCCCATCAAGAAGGATCCAAATGAGGAAGAAGGACAGGAGGAGCTGGTTGATTAAGCCTCCCTAACCCCCTTCCTCACTAAATGATGAGAGGGTATAACCAAGAAAATATTGGTCTATCCATACTTTTTAAATTGGGAAAAGGGATCATTGTGGAATGACCCATGGGGGTTATTACACAACACCCCCTTTTTGAGGTTGGCTATAATGTAAGACACTAGTTCATGGTGAAATAACTATTTTCAACCGTCTTCTATGTCATAGCTCTACAAACACTAGAATGAGAATAAACTTGAATTATCATGACACCCCTTCCCCTTAAACAACCTTCATGATGAATCTATTTGGTTATGATATGGTGATTCACTAATATTCCATCCTCACAGCATATTTACTTCCACTATGGAATGATCCTCCCCTCTCTAGAACCACTTGTGGAGTGACCATCCTCACTATGGTGTGATCTACCCTGAATCGAAAATTTTAATATTATATAGAGGGTGTGAAATTTAATTCCCTTCATTCACATCCCAACCCTCTCCCTCCCTATAAAACAAAATCTTATACAATATAAACCACGCTGTAACACCCCTTGTTATAGAATGATCCTTATCCTATAGAACATTTTGACAAAGATACACCTTTACCCAAATTTAACCTCTTCCCATAATCCAAGACATCTCTTGGCCCTCTTAATGCATCAAAAACACATATTTGAGTTGTTACAACTCTCAAAATACTAATTGAAGTCTTAAATTTAAAAAATGTCCCTTATTTAGTGAATAAACCCCCAAATTTCCCTTGATTTCACCAACCCATAACAATTGAATTCTTTAAAAACTCCCCACCATAAGTCTTCTTATCACTACGTAGAATTCAATAATATCTCCTGAATTACAATCCCTGAATCAAAATCTTATACCGCTCCTTATTCCTAATTTGAACTAAACTAAGCACAACTCAACTATCTATGCTCCAAACTTGGACATATCAATATTTCCCCAAAATTACCTAATTTTATCCTAAAAACACATTCATTATACCCAATATGTTGTAAAAATGATTTTTACACCTCACATTATTCAATTACAAGAAAAATATTGGTTGAGCCTACTCTGTGTGAATCTTCCTAAAAATTCTTAGACTCACCCACTAATGAGCCATCACATCATCTAATCATAATACAATAATTTCCAAAGGAATCATGGAATCATATGAATTTAAATTTAAATGTTTGAACCTGAAATATGGTGTATTCCAAGAGTTGGATCTTTTTAGTGGGCTCTTTATGCGATTTAAGTTAGGGTATTACAAAAATGGTATTAAGGAAGATTTTTTTTGTCTTAATATTTTGGTACTAGTCAATAGATATTGGAATGTGTTATGGATTACGATAGACCATAGGATCGTGATTCATAAACACCTTTCCTTTGAATTATCCTAGTTTCTAGGGTTATAGTATTTTTGTTCATGGTTTTTACTATCACCATGGATATATTTATTCAAGTATGACATGTTTATTTGAGATCATTATTTTCTAGTTTTCCCTTATCCAAAAGTGATAAGATTATTTCATAAATGCATCATATTTAGCACATAATATTCACATGTTATACATGTTCTTTTTTTTGATTGATGATCTGGGTACTATATAGGGTTTAGTTATTTAATGTGATAACAATAAAATATATACCGTTTTACTATATTTTTTGGGGTGGAATTATACTCCATTAGAATATATTTTCAATCCATAAGAATTTTTATTATAATAGGTGATGTGGATCCTATTTAGGGATTTTGTACGATGATGAGTGCATAGTCTCTATGTGTAGGTATGGAATGAAAGACCTTGTTGGGTTAGTTCAAGAATTAGATGCCTTAGTTATGGTTTTATACTAGTGGGGTATATCGAAGAGACAATTTGAAATGGGAATGAGTTTCCTTGATGAGATGGATACCCTTTATAGGATAGATGAGAGGAATATATTCATCCTTGGACTTTTAAGATCTAATGAACTTGGAGTGCTTGTGGTGTCATGGTTATTCTTTGAATGAGATATTGGTTAGATACATAAATGTGTTATTCTCATTTTTATCTTTTTGTGGGATAGTGATAAGTGATCCTAGATGACTGATTATAGGTTGGATAGAGTATGTGTAGATGATTTGTGGGTTTGAAATGATGCTAGGGTAGTAGGGGATTGTGTGGTTGGCCTTGGAATCATCATGATTCCTCAGGACCATTGGAAAAGAGGTCATTGAGAGTGCTTATATATGGGTATGTTGAAATTATAAAGAATCATGGATGGCTTTTTAGACTTATAAGACTAGTATTGGTAGCATGTGACTCATGAGTATGAGTCCGACTACAATTAAGAGATATAGATGCATATAGGTATTTGGGATTGGATGGGATCAAGATGGATGGTGGGTATGAACCTATGAGAGGGTTTTGTTGAGAATCACTATACACCAGAGGAAGAGAGTGAGGGTTAATATATATTTTTTGATAAATTCATAATTCATGAAGTCAAAAACATGTTTCTTTGGAATGCTACTTATTTTATTATGGGTCTATGGAATATACCATGTTTGGGTCTATTGGAAACTTTTTGGGTTACAAGGGGACTCAGGTAGTGAAGTGCTGGTGGATTGGGGAACTATGGTGTGTTCGATCCAAGCATGGTCTTTGACTGGGGTTAACAAGAAAGGGATGATCATGGATTAGTAATATCAACACATATGTCATATTGAGACCTGTGTTAGTCAATTCTTGGGGAACAGTGTAACGGAAGCAATATATTGGGGATAGTTCCATTGGCTATTTTAGGGTGTAACCCTTTTTTCAAGTGAGTTTTGGTGAGTGGTTAGGGTAATGTTTCTAGAAATACAATAACTTTAGTGATAGTTTTTTTAAATTTGGTGCTTAGTTATGATAAGTTTGGTGATGTATAATCAATTTATTTGGTAATAGTTAGGGAATTAGATTTAGATATTGGGGATAATCTTACTGGTCACTTGTCTATGAACCTCATGTCAAAAGGGTTATGGGTGTGGTGAAACCAATGGATGCTGCTGGTCAGGAGGGAATAATAATGGTAGTGTATAGGTAGATCTAATTTTATCTGGTTTCATAGTAAAGAAAAGATTTAGAATTTGGATAGGGTGTCAAATGGAATCCATTTTTTTGTATCTAGATTAGGATGTAATTTGGTTTGATTCAAGAGTGAGACAAATTGAAGATATTTGACAGATCATAGTAATAAATGAAGACACATTTGGTTGATTGAGGATCCTAGTACTGGAATACATTCAGTGTTGGTTTCAAACATTGGTGTTGGAATTTAGACAATTCCATTATGAGTTTTGGAATTGTGAAAATGTGATTAGGAGACATGGTGGTGTGTCAATGGGTGAGGTTGAGAATTTTCAAAAAGAGCTGCAAAGAGGAGGGACGACCAATATTTTTCATGTAATTGGATATGGTGAGGTGTAAAAAAATTGGTTGCATCATATTAGTTATGATGAATGTGATTCAGGGTTTAAACCAAGTATTTTTGGGGAAAGGTTGGTGTAACCATGTTCAGTGTAAGGGAAATTGAGCTATTTCTAGTTTAGTACATAATTAGGAATGATAAGTGGTTTCAGATTCTGATCAATGGATTGGAAGTTTAGAGATATTCTTGAGTTTTTCTTGTGGATAATGACCCCTATGGTGGGGATTTTGTAATGACTCTTGTAATTATGGGTTGGTGAAATTAGATGGAAATTGAATTTTGAGTCCTGAAGTAGGGGATTTTTTAATAACTAAGACTTTTATTGGTATTTTGAGAGTTAAAACACCTATAGAAGGTGTTGTTTAAGTGTTCAGAAGACTAAGAGTTGTCTTGGGTGATGGGGAGAGCATCAGAGTAGGGATATAGTAACTTTTCTAGAAAAATATACTACATATGATAGATCACACTACAACCATGGAGTTTTGTGGCATAGAATATGTCACATAAGATTATATTTTGGAGGAAGGTAGAGGTTTATACTATAATGGAAAGGGATCACAATGAAAAAACATTGTGTAAGATTAAATTTCTAGAGTCTGGGAAGACCAAACCACAAAGAAGGTTTTTGCACTACAACGGGTACTCGAGAGGGGAGTATCAAATAAAGTGGGATGAATTTCACCACAATGGTGGTTTAGTAGTAGATAAACACACTATATTACAAGGGCTACACTATAAAGGTTGTTATGGTAGAATGAGTTTTAGACTTCTTTATAGGGAGGTTTTCACCATGGAGCTTGGGTCTATGACATAATAGATTGCTAAGGGTAGTCATTTCACCATGAACCAATGAGTCACATCCCAACCAAACCCTAGATAAGTGAAATTTTTCCATGAACCCCTTGTATTATACAAAATAAAACCTTTTTTTAGTTTTTAAAAACATGGCACAACCATATTTTCCAGGTTATCCATTCTCATGATTTAGAGAGGAAAGGGTGATTTGTGAGGGACATTCAGTTGACTCATGACCTCCATATTCCTCCTTTGGATCCCACTTTATAGGTATTTATTTACGAGGCATTCAAAACGAATTTTGGTTCTATGTTTTCTTCCTTTTTCATATATTCTTCTACTTTTTGGTTTCTCATTGATTTAGTGATGTTTTAATTATGATTTTGTTAATGATTGCACTGGAGCATTGTGGAATAATCTCGATGTGTTGGGGCCTTTAAATGTGGGGAATAGAGTACGTCATTGGATGATTAATAGATATTATCTTTTTTTATGTAATTTTTTTTATTGTTGTAAAGTTAATTTATTTATAAAATTAAATTTAATTGGATTAAATTACTGATACTCTAGGTGTAATAATTTTCAGATTTATTTATAGAGGTTTTGTGGAAGTCTTATGAAAATTACACATGTCGTTGGTCCTTGTAACAATTTTTATTGATATACCAATGATGTTTGGGTGATTATGTATCATTGGTTCTAATTTTTTCATTAATTATAAGTTTTTTGTAGTTAAAATTTGGTCATTGTGGTTGAGATAGGGGATTGTGTCATGGATAGGTTTTGGATTAATCTTGGATAAGGCTTGGATAAAGCTCTTCTTGAGGTGGTAACTCTTGTATTGAGGTAAGAAGTCCCAATAATACAAAACTATATATTTTTTATTCATGATTTCATGAGAGCATGGGTCTAGGTAAATGGATAGAGAACAAAACATCCCCAGGTATAGAAGTTAAGTGGAAAAGTTTCACTTAGTTCTGGAACAAGTGCTCATTTTTATGTTGAGTGACATAGAATTTACCATCAACTATATCACAAAGGGGTGAGGATATAAATTTATTTTACAAGAGTTATGGGATAGGTATTGGGCCCAAGATGAGGGGTAAATATCCTTGGATGGATTTTTAAAGATTGTGTGGAAACATGAGGTTCGTAGACCTAGGTATAATGGGTGATATGGCCATATGTCATGTTCATGATTGGGAATACCCTCTTAAAAGTGTATTAAAGTATTAGTGTGTGCTATAATATGGATAAGTTATTTAGTGGTTGATATGGTGTGTTGAGGAGGGTTTTTTATATGTGATGGTTTTGAGGTATCTACCAGGGATATGTGAGATGGGACCTAGGTATAGGTTTTATGAAGTGTCTTAATGGCATGGAAATGAGTTTGAAATAGTCATTATGGGAATGGGTTTAGTATAGTTATTTGGAATCAATACAAGATTATGATATGGAAATTTGAAGGGGAATTAGACCCAGCCTATTGAGGCATGGGTTAGGAAGGGTCTGCAAGTTCAGCTGTCTCCTTGGGGTAATAAGTACAAGTGGTAAAAATGATCCCAGACTGAGTTGGGTTTAGAGAACCCAATAATTTCCCTTATGAGAGGGATGAGAATTCCAATGGTTTTTTCATTTCATATTTGTGTGTGCAAGTCTAGTTTAGGAGGATTAACCTATAAGGATAGGGATGTGATTAGTTATTACAAGAGGTTTTGGTCTAGGTTGTAGGAGACCAATTTTGGGTTGTGAGTTGGGTATGAAATATGTTGATAGTATGGGAGACCATTCAAGAGGAAATAAATATATATGGGTTCCTGTGGTGTGCATATTAGCTTGGATTTGATGTTTTCTTTTTTGATTTATGAACATTACCAACTATGTGTATGCTTGATTCTAAGACTGGATGTTGGGTCTCACTTTGAGTGAGATAGTGATTTCATAGACCACCCTAAGTTATAAAATATTAGTCCATGATATATAATCTTATCCTTTACTTGAGTGATATGAAACTAAAATGGACTTCCCTAAATAATAGGGTATAATTATAGTATGTATACACTTTACCAATAAAAACCCATGTATTTATTACACGTTAATTCATGATTTATTATATAATATTACACATAATACAACCTGGAAGATAGATAAGTCTAGTTTATTTGGTAACTAGGTACATATCATAACATATTGAACATGGGATACAACAACATTATTTAAAACTTCCTTAACATGATCTTAGAAATCATTAGTCTTATAAAATTTCATGAGATACCATAGGGATGTATATAAGAAAGGGATGAGCTATAAGGCCTAATAAGGGAATAAAAAAGAATAAAATAATGATAAAGTAGTAAATGAGATCCAATAGGCATATTAAGGTATCCTAATATGAGTGAGAATAAAAATTTTGAACAGTACACATGATATAACATTATAACATAGAGGAAACATGGGAATGTTGAAAAAAAAATTAAACATGAAATCATAAACATAGGTCAAGGATAACCTCTAAGACATCACGAAATGGTGGAAAAATTACCATGATGTATTAGGTTCACTCCATAATCCCTTAAATGAAGTATCTTGAAACTAAAAATTTACCTAATACATTGGAGCACTATATAATTCTAGGCACACCCATCAATTTCATGTCATGCTCATGTATAAGTGTGCCACATAGACCAATTAACATAGGATCTTATTTCATCACATTTAATTCCATGACAAAGTAATATGGAATAAATAAATTATGTTCCCTAATAAAGGATTTAAAATCCCATAATGGTGAAAAAAATTATAAGAAATGGGTTTAGGTATTCACTATACAATTGTTTCTCATGGAAAATCACACTGAAATTCTAGCAGCATAACGAGGGAACATAATTCTTCATGGGAGGAATTGATGAGAATTAAATGGGTCTATAATAATTTATAAATCATAAGGAAATTAAGGGATATATGGGAGAACATATCCAAACATTAGGAATTGGAGATAAAAGGCATACTATAATGAATATTATTTAATAATGAGGATAATGCGAGGATTTTGACATTGTAACATCTTAGGTAAAGGCTATAATGAGAGGGGATATATGATCTCTCATTGTCAGGAAATAAATTGGAAATTATAAAAATATTTATAAAGTCATTAAAAAATTACAAATTTATATTAAAAATGATAAATATAATGTAGGTTCATGAATTGGAAATAAGAGGAAGAGGTCCCATGCTTTTGGTATGGAAAATCAGAAAACAATTTCGGCAGCATAACAGGTATACATAAAGGTTCATGGTAGGTATTAATGAGATTAAAAGGAAAAACTCATAACATGTGAATAAAAAGGGAAGTGTTATGGATTTATAATGACATACCAAAATATGAAAAAATGGATGTTAAGAGGCATAACATAAAAGAGGTTCTTAAATAAAGATAAGATATGGAGATCCCTTAGTAAATTTTAGCATGGTAACACTTAGGTAATGGCCAAAATGAGAGGGTATAAATGATATCGCATTCAAATAACATAAATTTTACAGTAAATTTATTTTTATAAATGAATTAAAATATAAAAAATTGAGATTCAAAAGGTTAATTTCAAAGAAGGTGATTGAATTGAAAAGAATAGAAGAAGTTCCCTTACCATGAGAGAGTGATTTAATAATCTTGGGAGGAGCTTCTTGAAAGATTGGGGGAACCTTTAGAGGAATATAGAGAGGGTGGGGTAGATTAGTGAAATTATCCAAGGTTTTTGAGTGAATGGTAATGGGGGATTGCATTGGTAAATATATAAAAATATATGGGAGTTCTGTATTATTTCCCAAGCATAGGTTTTGGACTATATATAAAAAAATAATAAAAATCACAAAACTTTTCATTGTTTTTTCCTGTGTTTTCTACCAATGGGTAGTTTTTTTTAATTATTTTATAATTAAAAGGGCGTAAATAAATAAAATATTACCCTTTTTGATATGGAAGTGAATCATGTTCATAATGAAATGATTTTAAAACCTTAAAATATAATATAGGTTTTGGAGGATTACTAAAGAAATTATAAAATTAATAAAATAGACTAAAAACCACATTATCTTTATGGGAAAACAAATATTTAGTCTTGGATAGACATTATTGTATTTATTACATCACTTTTAGGTCATTATATTTTCATAATAGACACTGTATATTTATACCATATTTAGTTTTTACCTAAAAATTTGAATGTCTCATAAAATTAATAAAAATTATCCGTTGGATAATTTCAACATGATGATTCAAAAAATAATATTTATTTTATACAGACAATTATCTAAAAATGTGAATTTTCACATTCAAAACAAGAATTTATATTTATTGATAAGTTTTGGTTTTCTTTTTCAACAACTTTTCTTGAACTCCTATAACAATTACATCTGACATTAGAAAAATTATATTATCATTTAAATTTAATAAAAATGAGTTAATAGTATTATTTCATTAAAATATAATTTAATTTGAAATTTTATAAATTTAAAAAAAGAATGTATTAAATTAAATTGTTTATTAAAATAAAAATATAATTTCTGTTTTATTGTATCAAAATATAATTTTTGTCAACAATAATTTATCCACTGAAAATTAAATTTTTATTATAAAATCACTTTTCTGGAAAAAGTTAGAGACCTTGAAATTTTCAACTAGATAAACATCAAATAGAATATAAGATAAAATAATTATTGAAAGAAAACATTAACCTATTAGAAGTAATCTCTAAATATAATTTTTATAAGAGATCAATTAGCTTTTTTTTTATTCATATTTGATAATATATTCAAAGATAAAAGCTATTTTGTCCTATTCTTGGGTAAATTCCTCCACTGTTATCTTATTTTCATTAAAGCCTCTTTTTAAAATTTGATATTTCTTGTTTATCCAATTGATCTGATCTTTATTTGGGTTCAATTTAATTTCTTTTATCCTATCATGTCTACATCCTCATCAAAATCATGAATGATCAATGCCTACTCTAATATTTCTTCCTCTGAGTATAGGAGAAGTTACCAAGGCTTTACCGCAACCTCCTCACCTACTGCCCACAAAATCATTTCTTAATTATTTATAAATAACAAAAAATATAATCATTATAATATTTAAATTAAAATATACATATTATTAATATTAGGGTTATATTTTTTTAGTCCTTGTTAAATTATATTTACCCTTAATTAACCTATTTTCCTTTTACTGTGATAATAAATATTTACTATGATTACTGTTCATATAGCTCAAAAATTAAGTTAACATTATTATATAATATTAAATATGATTATTAAAAATATTGAATTCATTTTATCAAAATCAATTCAAATAGGTAGAATAATTTAATTTAATATAAAACTTACAAGTGTGATGAAAGGCAGTTTTCTAAATAATAAATTTTTGAAGGAATTTTTTTACTTTAACTCTGTAACTAGTAGTGTTCATTATATTAATTTCAATTAACAATTATAGATATATAATCTATAATTATAATTTAAATAATTCCCTATTGGAAATTATTTTAATTAACTATAATAGATAGACCTTATGCATTTTAAAATAGTTTTTCGAAAATTCATTTTCATGCCTAAAATAAAGTTATTCTAAAACACAGTATAAAATGATTTAAATATAATTAATTGTATTAAATATAACTAAATAATAAGTCTGTTACTTTGAAATAAAATTAATAGAATAAATTTACTTTTAAATTAGATAATTTATCAAAATAAGTGACTTTTTTTAAAAATATTGGTATTTTCACAATTTATTGAAGAATCAATATTTTCTGAAAAATCACAATCTTTCACCCGATGATTATATTAATATAATGGTATCAAAAGAAATTAATTTTATAAAATTAATTTTATAACTTTTCTATAATATAATTATAATATTTTTTTCCTAAAAAGAAATAAAAATCATTTTTTAAGAAAACATATTTTGAAGAACAAAATGGCATTACCAAAAGTTAATTGGTTTTATAATAAGAATTTATCAACACATTTAGGGAATATATATATATATATCATAAATTATTTAAACCTATTCATAACCATAAATTTAATGGTTAGGTTACAATGGTCATATTTAAATAATCACCCTTTGATTAGGTTCGGTGTTGCATATCACCTAAGCTATAGAACATAGTTTTATCTTTTAAAAACCCAAGGTATTACATTATCCCCATTTAATAAAATTATTACATTTAATTTAAACTTGATCTCGGTAAAAAATGTTTATACACTTGAAAATATATTAATTGAAAACCTACATCACAAAAAGGGTTAATAGAACATCCACATAAAAAGAGCGAAAGATAAGTATGAAGGCCATCACATAACAAGGTTTCGAGGTAGGAGAAAATTAGTGTGAAGTGAAAACATAGACATGAAATAGAAAAATAAAACCAAATAACTAATAGAGTAAGATATAGAACATTTTCAGAATAAAGTCAATGACTAAAAAACCATAAATCTGTGATGGGTGAAAACACTATTAATTCATCGAAAATGATTGTACTATGAAATTTTTTTTGTTTCAATATTTTTTTTCTATAGTTAATGAATTCCTTTACCACATAGTCTAGGAACATAAGGAAATATAAATTCTTGAAAAGTATAATTAAATTTTTTAATCAATTTTCTTCTATAATCATTTATCCAAACGCTGAATACTCAAGATAAAAAAAATTATACATGAAGCTCTAAAATAAGCTTTTAAAAAATCACATAATCCACCAAATAATAAAAATATATTCCTCACATATATAATAAATCCAAAATGGTTAGCATAAAGTAATATAAAACTAAAAATGAATAAACCTTAATAAATTAATCTCCAAAATTCAACAAAATATCCTAATGGTTTATCATAGATCATTTTTTAAATAAATACTCTACTATCCCAAATAACATAAATAACCTCGACAATAAATAATTTTTTAACCTCAAAGGTTATCACTCACAATTCATATTAAACCTGCTAAAAAATTCAATAATTCTTCTCAAATAATCCCTTACATTAAGCCTAATGGGTATATATACCACAACCCAAAAAATATTCTAAAACATCATTCATCACCTCAAAATGAAAAAAATGATCATGTAATTTTTTTTCTAAAAATTTCCTTAATCAGTTTAAACTTACATAACATAAATCTTCAAAAGTGGTTTTAATGATTTTAAATATTTAGGCTTAGAGATATCATTCCAAGACTCTTTAGGTTGATCCCAAAATCAAATAAATATTAATGGTTATCAATCCATCAATCACATATTTTCTAAAATATCACTTTATTGCTAAATAGATTTTATAGGTTATTAGTACTATTGAACATATGCTTGAAATCCTTAAAGAAAAAAATTATGGATAAATCCTTAAATGTTTAATTATTATTATATCCATAATATCAATAATATGATACATATTAAAAATAACTCTCAAATACCAATACATAAACACTTTAATCCTTAAACCTCAATGATTTACATAGAATATTTCCTTCCTTAGCCTAGGATTATCCATTGGATTAGGTCATTAACTCTGATAATTCCCATATTCTCTATATATAAGACATCTAACAACAAAGGGTTCTATCAGATATAATTTATTACCTTCCATTAGACTCTTAATTTTTTTATGAAAACTAGCAACTTTATGCCCTATTTTTCCACACTTAAGACACCTTTGAGTTCCTCTATGAATTTTCATTAGTGTTGCTTTCCAATTTTTTGACACACAGAGAATTGAATCTTATTTACTTTATCGCCCTTATCATATGAACTTACTTGAGATTTATTTTCCTTATTCTTTAATATATTTGTAAATTCAACCATTTACCAGTTGTTAATTGTTATTTTTTTGATAGATGGTTTAGAATAATCACAATATTTCACACTTGAGCTCCCATCATGTTAATATTCTCATTTGGGTAATAATCATGTTTTCCATCACATTTATTATTTACTTGGTTGCTAATATTTCCAACTGTTGTTTATAATAAATGGAAAATTATGGATGAGTAATTTCAATCTATTGAAAACACAAAATAGATTCCAATAACATTAAACGGACAACTTATAAATGAAATTTATTCCCTTAACTTAAAAATTTCTAGGCTTTATTATATGTTATCCATGATCTATTTTATAACATAAACACTTATGGAAATTTTTGTTCCCTTAACAAAGGTTCGTAATGTTCTTGTGAATTTAACAAAGTATATCTCCTAGGTGTGTCCAACTAGATTTGAAACAATTCCATTATCATTTACCAGTTCCTGATCGAGTCTAGTTCAATACGGTATTTTTAGGTGTTAACCCTAGGTACATATATTCTAGATCCACATCCACTTGAAGTATATATACAGGAATATATTTTCTTGAAAACAACTTAATATATACTTTAAGAAAATTTAGGGATGCCTTCTTATGTTTAGTCTTATTCTTAAGTCTTTCTATATAGTTTTCTAATCCAAATCCCTACAATAACTAAACATTGCTTTAATACCAACTATGACAACCCTTGTCTTTTTTACATATTAATTCATGATTTATTACATAATATTACACATAATAGATTCCAAAACATCGATAAGTATAGTGTATTTTATAATTTAGTATATATCATAATATCTGGAACATGGGATATAAGAATTTTATTGAAAAATTCCTAAACATTCTCTTATAAATCACCAATCCTATAAAACTATATTATATAACCTGGTGACATATATAAGAAAGGGGTGAGAAATAAATCCAATGAAGGGAATAAACAAATAATATAATGATTATAAAATAGTACATGAGATCCAATAGGTATATTAAAGTAGCCTTAGAGGAGTGAGAATCATAATTTTGAACAATAAATCATGATATAGCAAGATAACATAAAAGAAACATGGGAAATTTGAAACAAATTTAAACATGAAATCATAAACATAGGTCAAGGATAACTACAAAGACATCATAAAATGGTGTAAAATGTATCATTATGGATTATATTAATTACATATCTCCTTTAATGGAGTATCATGAGAATAAATCATTACATAATGTATTGGAGTGCTATATAATTCTCGGCGCATCCTTCACTTTCATATCATGTTCATGCATTAGTGTACCACATAGATTATTCAACATAGGATCATATTTAATCACATTTAATTACATGATAAATTAATGTGGAATAAATAAATTTCAGTCTATAATAAAGGATTATAAGTTCATAAAGGTGATCAGCCTTGATTGGAAATGGGTATAGTTATTCACTACACAATTATTTATCATGAAAAATCACAGGGAATATTTGATAGCATAACTAGGGAACACAAATTTTCCTGGGAGGAATTAATGAGAGTGAAAGGAATATATAATAATTTATAAATAATAAAATATGTAATTGGTATATGGGAAAATATATTAAAACATTATGAATTTGTGATAACATGCATAAGAAAATGAAGATACTTGAATAAAGAGGAGATGGAGAGGACTTCAACATAATAACAGCTTAGGTAAACGCTATAATGAGATAGGATAAATGATATATCATTATAAGAAAAATAATTGGAATGTAGAGGTATCTTTATAAGATCATTAAAACATTACCAATTTATATTAAAAATTATAAATATAATGAAGGTGCTTGAATTGAAAAGAAGAGTGATAGGTCCCTCACTTTTGGTACGGAAAATCACAGGACAATTTCGGCAGCATAATAGGTGTACATAAAGGTTCATGGGAAGGATTAATGAGAGTTAAAGGGGTAAATAATAATATTTACATAAAAAGTGAAGTATTATGTATGTTTAATGACATACCTAAACAAGATAAAATTTAAATTAAGAGGCACAACATAAAATATGTTCTTGAATAAAGAGAAGAGAGGGAGATCCCTTACTAAATTTTTGGCATGATAACACTTAGGTAGAGGTAAAAATGGTAGGGTAAAAAAGACATATCATTAAAAAACAACATTTGGATAGTAAATTTATTTTTATAAATTCATTTGAGTATAAAATTTTTAGATTAAAGAGGCTAATTTCAAAGAAGGTGCTTGAATCGAAAAGAATAGAGGAAATACACTTACCTTGAGAGGGTGATTCAAAAAACTTGGGAGGAGGAACTTGAGAGATTGGTGGAAACTCTGGTGGACTCTAGAGTAAATTGGTCATATTAATGACGTGACAAACTATTTTTGAGTGAATAAATATGGGGGATTGGGTGGGTTTATATAGGAAAAGAGAGGGGGGGTTTTTATTATTTTCCAAACATAGGTTTTGGATTATATAATAAAATAATCAAAACCACAAACATTCCCCTGGGTTTTTCACATTTTTATGTCAATGAAGAGTGGTTTTAATTATTTTATAATTTATAAGGATGAAACCATTAAAATATTACCCTTGGTGATGTGTAAGTGAGTGATGTTCATAAAGAAATGATTTCAAAACCTTAAAATGTACTATTGGTTTTAAACAATTCATAAAAAAATTATAAAATTAATAAAATAATTTAAAAGACACATTAATTTAAAGGGAAAACATATATTTGGTTTCGGATACCCTTTATATTATTTATTACATCACTTTTGGGTATTATGATGTCATAAAACACATCGTATATTTATACCATATTTAATTTTTACCCAAAAATTTGACTGTCTCAAAAAATTATGAAAAATTCAATGTTGGATAATTTCAACTTTATGATTCCAAAAATAATATTTATTTTATCCAGATAATATTATAAACATATGAATTTTTACTTTTAAAACAAGAAACAATATTTATTGAGAAATGATGTTTTTTTGTCAATAATAGTTTTCAAACCCCTATAACAATTATATTTGACATTAAAAAAATTACATTATCATTTAAATTTATTAAAATAAATTTAATATAACTTTTACATTAAAATATCATTTGATTTGAAAAATTATTAATTCATCAAAAGTAATGCATTAATAGAAATTTTTTATTACACAAAAATAAAATTTGTTTATTATCTTATCAAAATATAATTTGTATAAAAAACATTTCTTAATTATATATAAATAAAAAATAATTATGATTATTAAATTAAAATTAAAATATTAATTTTATACTATTAGGGGAAATTCATTTTCTAGTCCTTTTTAAATTATTTTTACCCTTAACTAACCTATTTTATTTTTATCATTGTAATAAATATTCACTACGATTTATATTTATATTGTTTAAAAAATAAGTTGAACCTATTAAATAATATTAACTTTGATTATTCCAAATCTTGAACCAGTTTTATCAAAATCAAATCACATTGGTGTAAGAATTTAATTTAATATAAAACCTAGAAGCATGATGGAAAGTTGTTTTCTGAAAAATGAATTTTTGAAGGAAAATATTATTTTACTTTAACTCTATAACTAGTAATATTCAAAATATTAATTTCAATTACTAATTATATATGTATAATAAAAAATTTTAATTTAAATAATTTAATATTAGGGTTTCTTTTAATTAATTATAATAGATATACCTTATTCATTTTAAAATAGTTTTTTCAGAAAAATTGTTTTTAAGCCTAAAATAAACATATTCTAAAATCCAATATAAAAATGATTTAAATTTAATTAATTGGATTACATATAACTTAAGAATAATTTTTATATTTTTAAATAAAATTAATATAATAATATAAATTTTAAATTACTTAATTCATCAAAATAAATGATTGTTTTACAAAAAAAAATATTTTTCACTATTCACTAAAGAATTAATATTTTCTAAAAAATACCAAAATTTCACATTAAGTTAATCTTGATACTCTGATATAAAAAATAATTTTAATTTTATCAAATACATTTTCTAAATTTTATGTAAAATAATTAAAATTCTTTTCACAAAAATAAATAAAAATAATATTTAAAGAAAACTAATTTTAAAGAAAAGAAAAACACTACCAAAAATAGATTTACTATTTTCTAAGAATTTATCAATATATTTAGGAAATATATATTTCATAATGTATTTAATTCTATTCATACCCAAAAATCTAACAAATAGGTTACAATGTTTTTATTTAAATAATCATCATTTGTTTGGGTTCGGTGTTACGTATCACATATGCCATCGAACATATTTTTCTCTTTTAAAAACTCAAGGCATTAAATGAACACACCTTGAGTGAGGGGGTTCTAGAATAGGGTGCATTAAGTTATAGGGTATTGGTCCAAGATATAAATAAATGGAACCACCTTGAATAAAAGGGTGTTTTCATGGGCCAGCCTTAGTAATATGGTATTGCTCCATGATATATGTTAGGTCTCACCTAATGTAAGGAAGTGTTGAACATGATATGACATGGGACTTGATACTTAGAACCTCCTTAAATGAGTGTGTACTGACATGAAATTTATTTAGTTATAGGGTATTAGTTCTGGTTATGATTGTAGTACCCATCCCTGAGAGAGAGGGTATTGGTTAGAACATGGTATGTTATGCTATCATGAATTTTTTAGTTTGGGTTGGGGTTGTGGCACAAGGTGACTTATCCTTCCTTCACTTTTCAATCCATGTAGAGTTGGGTGTCATGGTAGACCATTTAAGATACAATGACCCCATAGACATGATTATATGAATTTGTTTTCACTAATTTATTTTACACGTTCATAAACCTAAATATCATAGTGTATATTAGGAGTGCTTAGTGAGACCCTACTAAGGTGTATTTATCACTCCCTACATAGGAAACCTTATTTTATAGTATATGATGATTCTTTTAAATACACATTTTAGATATGTGACATTATTATGTGGATGATAAATGATTTTTCTTCTTATGGAATGATTTATGGATAGAGACCAAAGGGTGAACTATCTTTCTCCATTTATATGTATAATAAATGATCCAAAATGCTTAAATATCATCATTGTTTTCATTTCATTGAACATTGAGGATTCTATCCAATAAATCACCCATTAATAAAAAAAATCATTGAAGGTTTGATAATATGTTGAGTATGAAAACCCACTTAGTATATTTATGGAACTATTTTTCTTAATGAATTTAGATATGTAAATTTTTCGTTTAGGAAAGGTGAATTGAAATCTAAAAAATGAAGAATGTTTCTATATAATATAATTACATATTAGAGGAAGAAAAGTATATTATTTTATTTCAACATCATATTGGTAAACCGATTGGTTACATCATTATTTAAACATAATGAACATAATGAACATTATTAAACATAATGAACATCATTATTTTATTTCAACATCCATTAATTTTTCTTTTAGAATGTTTCCTATTGGTAAACTGATTTGTTACATCATTATTTAAACATAATGAACATTTGAGAAAAATATATGAAATATTTTTTTCATTCCTTCTAAATGTAAAAAATAATAATAATAATGATTTCTAATATTGGCATGGCATAGTGGATTGAGGTACCAGACTAGAACTATATCCTTGTTTTTATTGATCAAAATAAATATACGATTATTGATGTTTCTTATGTGATTAAAACTTCAGATAAAAAATGTAAGTACTAGGAGATTTCAAGATTCCTATTGGTCATTCAATCATCATATTAAAATGGGTCAATATAATAAAGGTGGAATTGAAATTTTTGAAAAATCATGACTATAACATCCTTCTTCATGAATTGATTCCAATTTTAGTCCACAATTTACTGTCTAATAATATAAGGATGAAAGTGATTTGATTTTCCTACCCTTTTATAGATATTTATGCAAAAAG
The DNA here is from genome assembly GCA_963277665.1 of Viscum album. Taxonomy (NCBI): domain Eukaryota; kingdom Viridiplantae; phylum Streptophyta; class Magnoliopsida; order Santalales; family Viscaceae; genus Viscum; species Viscum album. Next base: position 1,930,778,834 of record OY728148.1, read on the forward strand.
GGTTTCTAACTATTTCACAAAAATAATACTAGTAGAGGAACTACTAATTATGTACGAGTTAGTGAAAATTTTCCATTGATCCTTTTCCTCTTACATACTGGATCTAGCTATCTATCCTCTAATTAAAATATATCTTTGGGGACTCATTACTTTTTATTGGATATATCCATAGAAAATAAATATATAAATAATTATGTTTTTTAGGAATTGGAATCATCCCAAAGGTTCCATTGTGAAATATTATTTATCTCAAGAATGTTTGGATCTGTATCTAATATATCTAGTTTATGTGATCATGAGATTTAACTAGCCAATGAGAAATGAATATGAGTAGTATGAGAAAATTGAGTCCACTTTTCTATAATTTCCCTAAATATGAGGGACTCCTAAATCATATAAGTTGGGTATAATAAGCCTTGATTAGTGGGAGATGGAATATCACATGGTCTTGTTTAGATATGATTTGTTCGATGACTACATCAAGTAATTTGAACATGTATAGGTAATCCCATCCTATATAATTATATATATATATATATATATATATATTAAAATATTAATATATTTTTTATATATGTATCATAAAAATTATAAGTAGAATTCATCATTCATATCCTTTGATAATGAGAGAGACTTCTCATTTTAGAGAGTTTGTTGCATTGTTGAAATCAAAGGTATCGTCATTACATTCGTAGAATAAAAAATAAACACCCATTATTAATTTTAATATTCATATGTAGTTTAGGTATTGAGTTTACTAGTTGAAACTATATATCAAGAAATAAGAGCACTGAACTTTGGTCTCAATAATATAGTTTTTTCAAATTACTAGTTATAAATGGATTCAATTTGTTTTATAACTAGTTAAGTAGTGAATATAATGGCACAACATGATGGTGTTATGTTAATCGTAATGAAAACATTTTGTTCTAGTGAATCAGATACTCATCCTAGATATCAAAATGTTACATACTATACAGTGGTTGAGAACATACTAATATTGTATTATTATTTCCATGGTTTAGTCACTATAATGAAATTAAAGTTATTTAATTAAATAAAATTACAAGGAATATTTATTGATGACTATGGATTTAAAATTATTAAAATGAGTCACTACTTAACTACCTATGAGGAATATATTTTAGCATCAATGGTCAAATAAGTCTTTTATGTTAATAATCCTCCAAAATCTGAATTTTATATCATTACTGGATCCATCCCTACACATATTTTCAATGCTGGTGGGGTTGAAATGGGCACCATCATTTCCCCCATTTGTCTTGACCAATGTGTTGCATATGATGAATCAAATAATTCAATTGAAATACTTAACCATAAACCTAAATTAGTAGTGGGTAATATATAGAAGTAATGATATGTGGTATCATTTCATTTATCTTCTCTTTATTTGGGTTCTATTAGGTTGGTACTATTTTTGTTTCTTTAATTTAGTTTCGTTTGATTTAGTTTATTCAGGTTCAAAAATAAATTAACCAATATAAACAACATTTTAATCAATATAAAATGAATGTAATTAAATTGATCTTACCTGAAATGAAATTATTATAAGTTAACTGACCTAATAAAAATAAAAAAACCAACATGACATGAAAACATACCAAACCTAACTCAACCAAAACCAAATTAATACAAAATAGATAAACTAGAAATAATCTGAAGATAAGTAATTCAATTCATTCCAATTAACAGGAATAGAACCAAAATGCCAAATAATTTTTTCAAATTTTTCATAAATCCACTTTTAGGGTTAGTGGACACCCACACATCATCACACAGAATTGAACATAACACAGTGGGGAAATTAAAAATTCAAAATACTACAAAAAATTCAAATTGCAAGCTATCAGGAATCACTTCAACGACATCACTGAAAATCCTGTAATCCCTACATTTGCGTGCTAGAGAAAATGTTTGAAATTCAAATCGTGATTCAAGGACTCCTTGATTCTGGTAACACCAAATCAAGCCACTCCACCACGTGGAACGAGGCCTGACATGTCGGGTCACAACATGTCAACATCCCAGCACCATCATCGCATCTTGGTGCAATCAACACATCCCGTCACCATCACCATCATCTCAGTACCATCATCCACAACCCCATTTTCCTCTAATCCAAGCGGTGTCATCATCTCAGTGTCATCTTTGGGCCGAGTAAATGCTAGTCAACATAGGAACATTGAGAAAAAAAAGAAATGATTCACCACTGCCATCAAAACCGAATGAAAAAAAACCAACCATTATCATGCTAAAAAACACCCTTGAACACCGGTTGAACACCTTGCCATCGAAAAAAGAATCAAAGCAGATCAAAACATCAAAACTTTCATTGAGAGAGAACATCAAATGCCAGTCTCCCACCTGGAGACCACAGGCCACTGGAACAACACCTCCCATAACCTCCATCAAGACCAATGCACCTGACCGACTGGGAAGGGAGTGCTGGACCGGGACGTCAGAGCAGAGTTGAGCGGAGGAGGCCTCAGTTGGGGACCACACCGGAGAACACATCGTCGACACTAGGGGAGAGACAACCACATATAGCCATCAACCATCGAACCAAAAGTAGAATAACAATAAGAACCATCAACATAAAACACGCTCCCAGAGAAAGAACGAGCTCATCAAAACTCCAATCTGACCACCAACCATAGCTCAGAGCAACCAAACCCAAAAAGTCCAAAAGACTGATGAAGAACACGAGCTGAGAGCACAACCCCCCTCCAACACAATCCCATGTAGGCCCAGATCCCACATCAAGCCTGACCAAATAGAATAGAAACAGGATGTGATGGCCAGTAAGGGCAGTGGAGAAGATAGACATCAGATGCCGCCACCGGCGCTTACCCAAACCGTCTAAAACACTAACACACAAACCCAGAGTGGAGGTCTAATGCGCCTGGTTATATAGAAAGAGGGGAAGTGATCAACATGCGATATCCCACCGGAAATCTGAATTAGATGAGAAGGAGGGAAGGAGAAAGAAAGATAAGGAAGAAAATAAAAACCAGGTGATGTGAGGAGTGTCATCACCGATGATGAGACCCACAAAAATATAAAGCATATATAACTAAATAAAACAAATCTAAACTAGACCAAAGTAAACCAAATAGAATTAATCTAATATATTCTAATAAAAAATAAATAAAAATTAACTAAACTATATTAACATTATTACATGTTAAATAAATATTTCCAAAATTGAAAAATCTAGTTTTAACCCAAAAATTATTGCGAGTTTTGGTAAAAATTTTAACATGTAAAAGGTTGAACTAGATTTTAGTGTAGTTGAATGATTTATATGTATTTATTATATTTCCAATGTGATAATAATCACTCAATTCTATTATATATTACTTTATATATCAATAGAAACCTGAAGTAAGCCAAAATGGAAAATATCAGTATTGGCCCAATGGTTGAGGTTAATTTTTTGATATGTAAATGGTTAAACCAAGTTTTGGTGTAGTTTAATTATTTTTATATATTTTCATTAGATTCCCAACATTATAATAATAACTAAATTATAGAATCTATTACTATATATAGAATTAAAAACCTGAAGTAAAACAAAATGGAAAATTGTAGTTTTGAACTAAAATTTATAGTGATTTTGGGTCAATTTTTTAATCTATAACTAGTTAAACAATGTTTGGGTGTAGTTTAATTATTTAAATATATTTTTTTATATTTTCAAATAAATAATATTCACCCAATTCCATAAACCATGGTGATAGATATCATGAAAAAAAATAAAATTTAACATTATATAGGAGTGATATAAGTTTTAAAATGAAGATTAGGACTATAATTTTAGTAGTGATCATAGTTAAAAAAATTAAAATCATACATAAATTTTAATTATATAAATATTATATATATGTGTGTTTTGATATATATTTTGGTAAGAACATTATTGACCTCCTAATTTTAATGATCCAAAAATCATGTATTTAATACTACTAATGAATTTCATGTTTACCTGTAAGAAATATGTATTCTGAGAATAGGTGATAAATATATATGTATGAGACAACTTTGGTCATGAAACACAACTCATAAAAAAATATATAAGTCTGTGAAACTACTAGGACATCACACCATCAGACTGCTATACCGCTAGAGTGAAGACTTGAAAAAGTATGAGACACTATTGAGTCAAACACCATTGATCAACACACTACCATGATTTCATGATATAAGGATGAAAAACTGGAAAATTATGAGATACTTATATATGATACATCATTAATATTGTTGCATCAGACTCATACTACTAACACTAAAATATTTACTAAGTCTGAGACACCGTCAGAGCATACATAGTTAGTTGTGACACCACTAGTGTCACACCAGCAACTTTTGGAAATATTTACCATGTCCATGACACCTCTAGAACATGATCCAATTCCAAAACATGACCCAACAACAGAATAAGAGCCACTGACATAACATGAGACACCTCTTGATATTAAGACACCATAAAAATTTATATTAATTTAGTTATTTTGTTTTAAATTATATCATTCTAACAGCTATATTTATTGATGTTAATGTTATTTATTGTTTTAATGATTATGCCTTAAATGTCTGATAGAAATAATTTCATAATGAGGAGCCCAAGGAAAAAAATCAGGATACTCTCCTTGCTTCTATTGTTGATAAAAAGTGTAGTACACTTCACCATTGATTAGTGGACAAGAGATAGAACACACACAATAAATAGTAGAGGAGCCTAAACTACCAAAATATATAAATCTAAACCTATGGAAAATAAAAAGAGCTGACCTGGTATTAAATCTCAAATAGGAATCTTAACTACATCATCTCATTCAATGATTTGTTTGAGTCAAAAAATAATAGTTTTTGAAACTCTCTTTTTCTAAAGATTTCAAGAAAACTCAACTCAATCCTTATTATTGAACCAAATAAAGATTCAAAATATGCATTGAAACATACCAAGAATATCTAAACCCTATACACCAAGATTTATCATTTATGTTTATATTTTATTGCATTTGAGTAGTGTGTATTGAACTCTATATTTATGTAGGCACACTAAATCTTGATCTAAACTAGAAGATACAAGATATCTTCTCAAGATTTATTCTTATTTGTTTTACCCACAGTTTAGAGTGGTAAAGGCCCTTGTGTGGACTGTTTATCTTTAATCCCATGAATAACTATGGAAGAGGTCATGTGTGACCTAGATAGTGTTATTTGTTGTAAAACATGATCTAGTTTGTGGATCATTTGTTTATTTTGTATACATTTCTTAGTGGTGGGTGATAACTAAGTGTAGAGGATTAAGTCTCAACTTGGGACTGAACCTCTTGTATTAATTTTTCTCCATTGTGTGTGTTTCAACTTTGTTTTACTTTAAAATTGAAAACTATTTTAACAATAAAAAAATTATACTTCGATATTTTATCTTAATTTTTGTTCATATATCATTTTGATCAAGTAAATTTAATTCAAAGGATTCATTAATATTGTATATATTATTTATCCAGGACCCAATCAATCTTTAAATAAATATTTATAATGATTGAGATATATATCATATTACTTATTTTGATAAACTTGGCTATTTTTGAATATTTTGGGGATTTCAAACTAATCCATTTAGATAGAAATTTTATTGGGTACTCAATTCATCCCCCTCTTGAGATACTCACTACGACCAACATTTGGTATCAGAAGGTGTAAAACGTGTTTTCAAATACTTTTTAATTATCATTTTAGTTGAGTGTTAAAGTCCTTAAAATTTCGGTTAGTTCTAAATTTTTAGTTATATTAATATTTTAGTATGAATAATCATCAATATGGTTATACTACCAATAGACCTCCCTTCTTCCATGGGACTAATTATGACCAATGGAAAATAAAAATAAAAATGCATATTGAAATTATGGGTTTTGGGATTTGGTCTTCTATAGTAAATGAGTATAAAATTCCAAAATATAATAGAAAAGCATGGGATGATGCAACTAAGGCTTCTTATACTAATACTTTCAAATCCATTAATGACTTATACCGTGCCTTAAGTGATTAAGAGTTTAATATAATTTCTGCATGTAAAACATATTTTCAGATTTGGGATACTCTAACTGTCTTGCATAAAGGAACTATACAGAAAGGTTAGGGCAGAGCCCTTTATATTAAGGAAAAGAAAAGACAAAGAGAGATGGACGGGGTCATACAAGCAGTCATGCCCTCATGCCAATCATAAATAGAGGAAACTCAAATGTCAAAGTCACATTCATAATCACCATACCAATCCGAATCATAATCTAGAGGACCATGAGACCTGGTAATCATAGTTGGCTTCAGATATGAGTAATCTTTCTAACGTCCTGCTTTCTTAGGAGGAACAGGTTGAAAATCTTCAGCATCCACAACAATGTTTTTTCCTTTGGACAAAACCTGACTATAGGTTGGTTTTTCGGGAGAGTCATCCTCTACATCATCCCACCTTCCTTAGATGCCATGCGTCTCCTTTAGTTTAATAATTTCCTATTGAGTTTGTGAAAGTTTTGCACCATCACTCAGAGATTGTTGCTCCTCGATCACAAGACCAACACCTTCCTATGTCTTCCCCAAAATCACTATAGATTCCATGTTACCCTCAGTTCGGGCATTCACACCAAGCTCAGGCGCCAAAGTCGGGGCCACCCTTGTCCCAGATCCAGTCTCAGGCCTACATTCCTCTGTGTGCACCAGCAAACCCTGTTCAGTATCCTTCGCCACTTGAGGCTCTTGTGCAAGCTCTTGGGAGGCATCATCCACTACTTTAGTACTCATGTACTCATTACCTCTATCAGTAGGGGATTGTCTTCCGCCAACAGACTTATACTGCATTGTTTGCCTCTTTATCTTCCTCCTACAGGAAGTCTCAAAATGACCTTTTGCTGAACAAAAAGTGCATACAACATTTTTACAACAATTCTCTTTATCATGGACAATAACTTAACAGTTAATACAGAAGTTAGGTAATCTCTCATATTACACCTTTATGGAGATATCATCATCCAATGCAGACAAAACTATATTATGAATCAGGAAAGAAATTAGATCAACTTCCACCAGAACCCTAGCATAATGACCAAATTTCGCGGCCTCAGTGGTCCTATCCATTTTAATTGGAATACCCAAAGCAGAAGCAATGTCAAAAAGGATCTTAGGATGCCATAGGATCCAGTGAAGACCAACAATTTTGACCCAGACTTGAGCCCAAGTATTTTTTAAAGAGAAAGGATTGAAACGGAAATCCCATTCCTGAAAGAAAATCATACCTGGCTTAAGAGAAATTGATCCAATCACCCATGCTCTTCGCTTCAGATCCTCCGATGGAAAAATAATGTGAAAAAATCCTCGTCCCAGAGGTATACATCTCCGGTCACAAAACCCCCATATAAAAGTTAACTTTCGAATCAAATCATCTATCTTCCAAACTTTTCCTCCAATAGGAAGAACAAGTCTCGCGATTATTGAATGCTCATAAAGCTTAAATCTGCTAAGAATAACATCCCTACTGGCAACAACACCGGCAGTGTCACCCTTTCTCATGATTCGCTTGGTAGCACCATCATGCACAGAATTGAAATGTCATCTATTGGAAACCCCAATCCTTTCAATTCATTTACTAGAGTTCCCCGCATCTGTCAAATTACCAGATGGAGGTCTCATCTCCACCTTATCCAAAGGGCGATTTCACATCCTCCCCACTGTAGGTCGAGGCATATCTGACTCATCCAAAGGGAAAACCGCGGTCGCCTTGCCCACAGATCACCCATCCTCTTGTAAATCATCCATCACCGCTGCAGCACCATTCATCTCTTCAACCGAATTCTGTCGCTGATTGAGTGCAGCATTCACCACCGAGATCCGACGAACATCCGCTTCTTCCAGTACCACGATATTCGTGTCAACTCCCACAGATCTATGGGATCTGTCATTCTCAGCATTCATCGCCGCATTCCAGCATCGATCTTTCATCTCAGCACGCACGGAGGGTCAGCGATCATCAACAGCTTCGCTCGCCACTGCTGTCTTTAAGTCTTGTGAAGGTCTACAAGATAAATCCCTCTCAGCGGCCACATAAACCCTAACGGAGCACCGCGGACTGATATCGGCATTAGAAGCCGCACGAGGATCCCTTGCAGGTAGCTTGCCTCCAGCGAGAAGGATGGATCCAAGAAAATGGGGGAAAACCATCGTTAACCTTGCACAACACCAAAGGCTCCCGAATCGCCATCAGAGCGGACCCGAAGCCTCTCCATCCTCCATTATGATGAAATAACTATAAATGTTAAAGAAATGAGTCTTATTACATACACTATCAAATATAATAATTTTAAAATGAAGCATGATGATTTATTTTTTATATGTATATCAGGTTTGATTTGATTTTTAATACCATGATCCTGCTAGGAAAGCCTATAGTAGACAAGGACTAGATAATGAGATTCATAAGATGTATACTTGAAAGACGGAAAGGCACTTCAATGTCAATTAGAGAATCCAATTATATTAATAAGTTTCCAGTAAAGGAACTGATAGAAATCTTATAATGTATGAATAAGAACATAAAGTAAACCATGAAGAGGATTATGATCCAAAGATAAAGTCAGTAGCTTTCAATACTACTACCCCTAGACAATAGAATGCAAAAGTAAAAGAAATAGTACAATCTGTTGATTCAATTGATAGTGAATATGGTTCAGACAATGATGAGAAAATGGATCACCTAGCCAGAATATTTAATAATTTCTATAGGAATAAGTATTTTTTTTTTCATAAAACCAATCTTTAGAAGAAAATATGACAATATAGGGAATTGGATGAAAAATGATGATGATTCAAAAGAAGTTGTCTGTTATGAATGTAAAAAGGAAATGTCATATAAAATATTATTTTCCTAAACTGAAATACTATAAGAAATATGAAGATGAGGATAGAACATATAAAAAGACCTTGAAATCCACCTGGAGAGCATCTGAAGATAGTTCATGTGGCTCAAATTCTTCACCTAAAGAAAAGATGGATAGAGAAGATATGTTCTTTATGAATAAAGTCAGAGAGGTATCAGATTTACCCATTGCTTCTGATATTCTGCCTATGCATGAGTTTGGTGAATATGATAAGTATGATAATGAAAATCATGGTGATGAAAATATGAAAAATGAAGAATTATTTGACTACTGCAATATGTTGGAAGACACCTTTAATGAGTTAGAAGATAAATACAATGTTTTGAAAAGACATCATGTTCTAACTGTAAACTATAAGTCTAAGTTATCTATATAAAAATAGAAGAATGATCAAATTCTCAAAGAAAACAATGAACATAAAAATTTAAATGAGAAATTAAAGAATGACCTTAAAAAATTACAAATGGTATAGGGACATTAACACTAATCTTGGGAAATAAATTTTCTCCCAAATATTTTACTAGAATTGGATATGAGTTTAGACAAATAATTCTATCTAAAAGTACATTTGTTCCTAAATCCAAACCTAAAATCTCTACTACCAACCAATTTTCAAAAGGACCCAAGAAAGTGTTTATTTCTATGAGTGTGAAATCTATTTATAGGAAACTTGTAAGTCATATATGGGTTCCCAAATATTTTATTACTAAAATTTTTGGACCCAAAAAAATTTGGGTACCAAAATAATTTCTTGTTTAAAACCTATTTTGTAGGAAAAATGCTTGAAGATCTCTAGCAGAAGTCTATGGTACATGGAAAATGGCTATTTAAGACACATGAAAAGAGTCTATTTCTATTTAAAGAGTCTTATCAAGGTTGATGGTGGAAATGTCTCTTTTGGTGACAATGAAAAAGGAAAAATCATTGTCCTAGGGTAGATTGATAACAAAAATAAAGTTTTAATTTCCAATGTTTTATATATTAATGGTTTAAAATACAGTTTTCTTAGTATTTCCTAGTTGTGTGATTATGGTTTCCTTGTTAAGTTTGATAATGAGTCTTTTAATGTTTTTAATTCTAAAAATGATTTAATGTTTACTACCTTAATAAATGAAAATATTTATGTTGTAGATTTAAATTCATTAGTTTCTTAGAATGTTTCATGATTGATTGTTTTTCATAAGGAATCTTGGATTTGGCATAGGAGACCAGGACATTGCAGAATTCACTCACTTAGAAATGTAAATAGAAAATTATTAGGTCAGGATCTACCTAAACTTGAGTTCCTAACTAATAAGGTTTGTAACCCCTATCAAAAAGGGAAAAACACAAAATATATTTTAAAATAAATAAAGAAGTGCTAACTTCTCAGCCTCTCGAGTTGGTTCACATGGATTTGTTTAGACCTTCTATAGTTTCTAGTCTAAATATAAAGAACTATGTTTAGGTTCTTGTAGATGAATATTCTAGGTATACTAGGGTATATTTTCTAGCTCACCAAAGTGATGCCTATTCTTATTTTACCATGTATGCTAAGTCTATATAAAATATTAGTGGTCTTAGTATTAAAACCTTAAGAAGTGACCATGGTTGTGAGTTTTAAAATCAATATTTTGAATTATTTTTCTCAAAAAATGGTTACTAAACTCATAACTTTTATGATCCTAGGACCCCTTATTAGAATGGAGTCATTGAAATAATAAATCAATCCTTACAAGTGATAGCCCAGACTATGCTAAATGAGTATGACCTACCTATCTATTTTTGGGCAGAAGTTATCAAAATAGCCTGCAACATCATAAATAGAGTTTTGATTAGACCCATTCTTAAGAAGACCCCTTATGAGTTGTGGAATAATAGGAAACTGAAGGTTAATTACTTTATATTTCTTTAATGAAAATTTATTTTCTTAACAACAAGGATAATCTTGATAATTTTTCATCCAAGAGATATAAAGGGATTTTTCTTAGTTACTCGGTTTCTAGTAAATCCTATAGAGTGTTCACTACGGGAAAAATGAGCAATTGCGACGGGTTATTTGCGACGGGATTTATTCCCGTCGCAAATAGTCATGTTAAAAACTTATTTGCGACGGGGGTATTTCCCCGTCGCAAATAAGGAGGCTTTTGCGACGGGATTTCTTTCCCCGTCGCAAATAGTTTTCCCACGATGCGCGCCAAATCACGGGAAAACTATTTGCGACGGGATTGCTTTCCCCGTCGCAAATAACCGGCGGCGGTAAAAGGTATTTGCGACGGGAATATCCCCCCGTCGCAAATACTATGTCGGCAGGGGTTATTTACGACGGGTCCCGTCGCAAATAACTATTTACCGGTTGACCGTAATAAATGTTGGCTAAGGTATTTGCGACGGGTACCGTCGCAAATAATAATATTTGCAACGGGAATCCCGTCGCAAATGGTCCCGTCGCAAATAATCTAACCTATAAATACACCCATCCGTTTTTTTCATTTCATTCTCATTCCTTATCTTCTCCTTCTCTGAAAATTCTATTTCTAGAGTTGAGTTTTTCTCCAGTTTAATTTGTTTCTCCGGAGCTGATATTAAAGTTTTCAAGAACGATCAGAACAGATCATTTTTCAAGGTATTTTTAATTTTTTATTTATTTTTAATTTTTTATTAGTTTCAATTATTATTAATTAGTTGTAATTTAATTATGTTTACATTGTTTTATTATTTAATAAATTTAAATTATTAGTATTGTTTGGTAATTAGGAATAATTAGTAATAATTTTTAATAATTAAGAATAAATATTAATAATTAGTTATAAATACCAATAATTAGGAATAAGAACATTATTACATTATTAGTTTATTTTATTATTAATATTAAAATAATATAATTTTTTATATATATACAATTCTTTTTTCATCTGTGTGTTTGCTGTCTTCACATGTATTATTTGTATGTGGAGATAGAAAACGCACAGATGAAAGAAGAATTGTATATAAATTAGAAAATTATATTATTTTAATATTAATAATAAAATATATTAATAATGTTATTATTTATAATTATTGGTAATTATTTCTAATTATTGATAATTATTCATTTAATTACTAATAATTAGAAACAATTATCAATAATTATCAATAATTAAGAATAATTAGTAATAATTAGTAATAATTACCAATAATTAGTAATAATTACCAATAATTAGTATTAATTACCCATAATTAGTATTAATTACCTATAATTAGTATTAATTACCAATAATTTGTATTAATTACCAATAATTAGTATTAATTACCTATAATTAGTATTAATTACCAATAATTAGTATTAATTACCAATAATTAGTATTAATTACCAATAATTAACAATAATTAGGAATAATTAACAATAATTAGGAATAATTAGTATTAATTAGGAATAATTAGTATTAATTAGGAATAATTAGTATTAATTACCAATAATTAGTATTAATTACCAATAATTAGTATTAATTAGGAATAATTAGTATTAATTAGGAATAATTAGTATTAATTACCAATAATTAGTATTAATTACCAATAATTAGTATTAATTACCAATAATTAGTATTAATTATTAATAATTACCAATAATTAGTATTAATTACCAATAATTAGTATTAATTATTAATAATTACCAATAATTAGTATTAATTATTAATAATTACCAATAATTAGTATTAATTATTAATAATTACCAATAATTAGTATTAATTACCAATAATTTGCAATAATTGCCAATAATTTGCAATAATTACCAATAATTTGCAATAATTACCAATAATTTGCAATAATTACCAATAATTTGCAATAATTAACAATAATTTGTAATAATTACCAATAATTTGTAATAATTACCAATAATTACCAATAATTACCAATAATTACCAATAATTGCCAATAATTAGTAATATTTCTCAATAATTGCAAATAATTAGGAATAATTGCAAATAATTAGGAATAATTGCAAATAATTAGCAATAATTGCAAATAATTAGGAATAATTAGTAATAATTAGTAATAATTAGGAATAATTAGGAATAATTACCAATAATTACCAATAATTATCAATAATTGCAAATAATTGTCAATAATTGCAAATAATTGCAAATAATTAGGAATAATTAGAAATAATTAGTAATAATTAGGAATAATTAGTAATAATTAGGAATAATTAGTAATAATTAGGAATAATTTGTAATAATTATGAATAATTAGGAATAATTAGGAATAATTAGGAATAATTAGGAATAATTAGGAATAATTAGGAATAATTAGGAATAATTAGGAATAATTAGGAATAATTAGCAATAATTAGGAATAATTAGCAATAATTACCAATAATTAGCAATAATTAGCAATAATTAGCAATAATTTGGAATAATTAGCAATAATTAGCAATAATTAGCAATAATTAGCAATAACTAGGAATAATTAGCAATAATTAGGAATAATTAGCTATAATTTGGAATAATTACCAATAATATGGAATAATTACCAATAATTTGTAATAATTACCACTAATTTGTAATAATTAGGAATAATTAGTAATAATTAGTAATAATTAGGAATAATTTGTAATAATTAGGAATAATTACCAATAATTACCAATAATTGCAAATAATTACCAATAATTGCAAATAATTAGGATTAATTGCAAATAATTAGGAATAATTAGTAATAATTAGGAATAATTAGGAATAATTACCAATAATTAGGAATAATTACCAATAATTGGTAATAATTACCAATAATTGCAAATAATTGCAAATAATTAGGAATAATTAGGAATAATTAGTAATAATTAGGAATAATTAGTAATAATTAGTAATAATTAGGAATAATTAGGAATAATTAGTAATAATTAGGAATAATTAGTAATAATTCGGAATAATTAGTAATAATTAGTAATAATTAGGAATAATTAGTAATAATTAGTAATAATTAGGAATAATTAGGAATAATTAGTAATAATTACCAATAATTACCAATAATTACCAATAATTACCAATAATTAGGAATAATTACCAATAATTAGGAATAATTAGCAATAATTAGGAATAATTATCAATAATTAGGAATAATTAGGAATAATTAGGAATAATTAGGAATAATTAGGAATAATTAGGAATAATTAGGAATAATTAGGAATAATTAGGAATAATTAGGAATAATTAGGAATAATTAGGAATAATTAGGAATAATTAGGAATAATTAGGAATAATTAGGAATGATTAGGAATAATTAGGAATAATTAGGAATAATTAGGAATGATTAGGAATAATTAGGAATAATTAGGAATAATTAGGAATAATTAGGAATAATTAGGAATAATTAGGAATAATTAGTAATAATTAGGAATAATTAGGAATAATTAGGAATAATTAGGAATAATTAGGAATAATTAGGAATAATTAGTAATAATTAGTAATAATTAGTAATAATTAGGAATAATTAGGAATAATTACCAATAATTAGTAATAATTACCAATAATTAGTAATAATTACCAATAATTAGTAATAATTACCAATAATTAGTAATAATTACCAATAATTAGTAATAATTACCAATAATGACCAATAATTGCCAATAATTACCAATAATTAGGAATAATTAGCAATACTCAGGAATACTCACGAATACTCACGAATACTCACGAATACTCACGAATACTCACGAATACTCACGAATACTCACGAATAATCACGAATACTCAGGAATACCTAGCAAAAAAAATTATATTATCAATATTTATGAAAAAAATATTAATATTATTAAAATAATAAAAATTTATAAAATATTAAAATTATCAATATTCACAACAGATTTTGCTCTATTCTTAACATGTTCAAATCTTAAAGGGTCGCTAATTGTCAGGTCATGCGCAATAAAAAGCTTGTGTCAGCCATGTCCAATGTAAACTCTATAATTGTCCTTGCATGGTCGATCACCTCAAAAGTAATGTTGCAATCAGACAAACCAAGTCATTCCCTTCTTATCTATAAGAATCATCTCACATGAACCTTTACATAGACCATTCTTCCTTGAAAATTTAAGGGAAAAATAATGATATCCCCTCAAATTTTTAAGGAAGAATGATCTATGTAAAGGTTCATGTGAGATAATTCTTATAGATAAGAAGGGAATGACTTGATTTGTCTGATTGCAACATTACTTGCGAAGTGATCAACCATGCAAGGACAATTATAGAGTTTACATTAGACATGACTTACACAAACTTTTTATTGCGCATGACCTGACAATTGGCGATCCTTTAAGATTTGAACATGTTAATAATAGAACAAAGTCTGTTATGAATATTGATAATTTTAATATTTTTTAATTTTTGTTATTATTTTAATAATATTGTTTTTTCGTAAATATTGATAATATTTTTTTTATTACTAATAATTAGTAAACGAAATCTGCTTGGATAATGAAGGGAAAATTTATAATCATCTCCACAACGATGATTACCAAATTTCCTTTCATTATTCAAGCAGTTTTCCTTTTGCTAAGTATTGCTAAGTATTGCTAAATTAGTAATAAATAGTAATAATTAGCAATAAATTGTAATAATTAGTAATAAATTGTAATAATTAGTAACAATTAGTAATAAATTGTAATAGATTGTAATAATTAGGAATAATTAGGAATAATTAGGAATAATTACCTTATTACATGTGGAGACAGATTGTGAAACACACAGATGAAAGGAGAATTGTATATAATATAGAAAATTATATTATTTTAATATTAATAATAAAATATACTAATAATGTAATGATGTTATTATTATATAATTAATATTTATGAAAAAAATTATATTAGTATTATTAAAAAAATAAAAAATCAATATAATATTAAAATTATCAATATTTGTAACAGGTTTTGATTTATTCTCAATATATTCAATCCTTGCTTGTGTTTTTTCTAACAAATTATTCAAAACCAGTAATGCTTTTATATTTTATAGAAAAATATGGAACAACGAGGTCGTCAACAGTCATTATTAGATGACCGCATATGGATAAATCAACGTAGAAATCCAAATGGTTCTGGTTTAAATCCAGTATATATAGAGGGTGTGGAGAGTTTTTTTATCATTTGCGGCATCAAATCCAGAATTTGTTTCAGAAGGAAAGATAAAATGCCCTTGTAGAAAATGTGCATTGAGAACGTTTGACACGTTTGACAAAGTGGGGGAACATCTCTTGCGTTTTGGTTTTCAAGCAGATTATGTTTTTTGGTATCAACACGGTGAACGCAGTTCCAGAGCAGGTGATACCAACTTGATTCCAGATCCATCCCAGTTTCAAGATTTAGTACATGATGTTGCAGGTTCATCTATTCAACATACAGAAACTCCGGCTGATATAGCTTCAAATCCTGAGTTGGGACGGTCTGAATTTTATGAGTTGTTGAAGTCTGCTGAGGATGCATTATATCCTGGCTGCAAGATGAGCAAATTAGAAGCAGTTGCAAAATTTATGGCTATCAAATCAGATAACGGAATGTCAAACACATGTTTTGACCAGATATTTTCTTTGCTGAAAACACTGTTACCCGAAGGAAATGTTTTACCTGCAAATTACTATGAAAGTAAGAGGTTGGTTCGAAATTTGGGACTTACTTGTCAGAAGATTCATGCATGTTCAAATGACTGCATTTTATATTCAGGGGAAAATGAGTCGTTGGATAGTTGTCCCACATGTGGGCAACTGAGATATAAAGAAGGACAACACGGGAAGTCTGGTTTGATTCCTGTAAAACAGTTGAGATATTTTCCGCTTACATCCAGACTTCAGCGTTTATTCATGTCTAAGAATACAGCGACAATGATGTCATGGCATAAAGAGAATATTTCAACCGATAAAAGCTTGAATCATCCAGCCGATGGTGATTCATGGAAACATTTTGATAGAGTGCATCCATCATTTGCTTTAGAAGCTAGAAATGTTCGACTGGGCCTTTCCACTGATGGTTTCTGTCCGTTTGGATCTTATGGTAGTCAATATTCATGTTGGCCTGTTTTTTTAACTCCGTATAATTTACCTCCATGGATGTTGATGAAGGATCCATATATCTTTTTGACTTTACTAATTCCAGGACATCCGAAGAAAAATATTGATGTTTATTTGAAGCCATTGATTGATGAATTAAATTTATTGTGGAGTACTGGTGTCAGTACATATGATGTTGCAACGAAACAGAATTTCATACTGAGAGCAGCATTGATGTGGACAATAAGTGACTTCCCGGCTTATGGAATGTTATCTGGCTGGAGTACACATGGTCAGAAATCATGTCCTTACTGTATGGGAGAGAACAAAACATTTATGCTCATTCATGGAAAGAAACCTTGTTATTTTGACTGTCATCGCAGATTTCTTCCAGCTGATCATCCTTTTCGCAGAAACAGATCTCATTTCAGAAAAGGAACAGCTGAAAGGGATGGACCTCCAAAAATGCTATCAGGTTCGGAGTTAAAATCGGTTGTATTTTCATTACCTCCCATCACTTTTGGTCCCACAATAAACCAACAGAAAATTTCTGGTTTTGGGAAAGAACACAATTGGATTAAACGTAGCATATTTTGGGATTTGCCATATTGGTCTGATTTGTTGGTCCGACACATGTTAGATGTCATGCATATTGAGAAGAACTGTTTTGATAATTTGTTTCATACAGTTTTGGATACGCCAGGAAAGAGCAAAGACAATGTAAATGCACGTTTAGATCTTGCCCAAATTTGCAGGCGTCCAGAATTGGAACTATTTGAGAATGTCAGAACAGAAAGGTTACTGAAACCAAAAGCAGCTTATACACTGTCTAAAGAAAACCGTTTATTATTTTGTCAGTGGATTGCAGATTTGAGACTTCCAGATGGCTGTGCTTCCAATTTGGGTAGATGTGTAAAGAATGGTCATATTACTGGATTGAAAAGTCATGATTGTCATGTTATAATGGAGAGACTTCTACCCATTGGATTAAGAGGTCTGTTGAATTCTGTGATTTGGGATTCCATAACAGACATGTCTCATTTTTTTCGGGAAATTTGTGCGGCTACGGCAGATTATGATGCTCTAGGAAAACTTGAAAAAGATGTTGTTGTAATTATATGTAAACTGGAAAAAATATTTCCGCCGTCTTTCTTCGACTCAATGGAACATTTGATGTTACATTTGCCATATGAAGCCAAATGTGGAGGTCCGGTACAGTTTCGATGGATGTACCCATTTGAAAGATGCATGCAAAAATTGAAAAGAAAAGTACGCAACAAAGCATCTGTTGAAGGATCTATTGCAGAAGCTTATTTGCAAGAGGAAATATCTTTTTTCTGCTCCCATTATTTTGAATCTGAGTATCCTTCAAAACACAACCGAATGGGACGGAATGAGAGGAATATTGATGAAATCGACAATCAATTATCTGTTTTCAACCAGTCAGAGCTTGGTTTTGGTGGAGTTTCTGAACGCTGGCTTTCAGATGATGAACATCATAGAGCTCATACGTATGTTCTGCTCAACTGTGAAGAGATGACATCATTTGTACTGTAAGTGTTTATATCACTTATTCTATCATTTATGTTACAGTAAATAACTTTGGTTTTTATAGGTTGTATGATAATCATATCAAGAAACAAATTCCACAAATTACAGCAGCTGCTCTCGAAGAACGGCGACTGAAAAATTTCTCTCAGTGGTTTCAAAAACTGGTAACATAAATTCTTTATCATTTAGCAACTCATTCAATGTATAGTTTACTATATTGATAATTATTTCACAAATCTTCAGGTGTCTCGACATGCTGATAAAATTGACAAACGGCTGTGTGTATTGAGTAACCCACCTTCCAAACTTGTTAAAACTTATAATGCATATGTGGTGAATGGATTTCGATTCCACACGCATGCATATGGGGAATCGAAAAAAACAATGAACAATGGAGTTAGCTTGAGAGGATCTCATCATCGAGAAAATGAAGTTGACTTTTATGGCATACTTGATGAAATCATTGAACTCTGTTATCTTGGACAACATTACATAACCATGTTCAAATGTCGGTGGTTGGATACAGAGAGAGGCGTGCGTGTTCATCCGACTCATGGAATCATCGATATTAAATGTAAAAGTGTTCTCGCAGTAAATGAACCATTCTTATTGGCTCAACAGGCATATCAAGTTTATTATGCAAAGTACTGTGCAACATCAAGAGACTTGACTGATTGGTGGAGTGTAATAAAAATCAAAATTCGAGACAATCAGTTTAGTCAAAGTGAATGTGCTTTCACTGATGTGCAAAGAATTGAAGTTTTTCAAGAGAGTACTCAAAATCAATCTTTTTTACAAAGAGATATGAGTATCGATGACGACACCCCACATTTAAGAGTCGGTGATGACGATGATGTTAATGATGTCACACATGAATTTGAAATGGTAAGAGATGAAGCAACTGCAACTCGAATGGATATCGATGATGTTGAGGAGGAATATGAAGATGACATTGACATATATGAAGATGATGATGAAGATGAACACTTATAGAATTCCATGGTATTTATATACAATCATAATATGTATATATATGTATATATAATAGTAATTATCAATTATTTGCTAATATTAACATTTTCTGTTTCAGATGGACGAGGCCACATTTCGTGAGTTGACGGAGGCTGACCTGCCTTTCGATGCGGATGAGTTGCTGGCAGATGACCCTCAGCCTGCAGGCGCTCCAGGGAGTACGCGGAGGGGGCGCGGTCTTGCACGATTGATGATTCCTGACCCCGTCCCCGAGCGACGTCCACGTCTTGGGTTTGATCCGCGCACCCGGAGGTGTGATAACCTGTGTAATAACCTGTGAATTTGACTAAGATTTCATTAATCTATTCACATAATAAATGTTTATTATTTTTTCAGTTTTGCGCATATAGCAGTCGGACAGGGCAGCGCTATTTTGCGCAACTATTTCTCTCAGCCGTGGACCACATGGGAGCAGATTCCCATTGATGTGCAGCAGGCCATGTTCGGCCATTGGTTGGTACGTACGTAAATAAATAATTTTTATTTTGAAAATTATTTCATTTCTAACTTGATATTTTGATTTATTTGTAGGGTTTATGGTATCCGATCGAGGATACCATGCGTGACGCCATCCACGAGGCATGGGAGGTGGCCATGCGTGATCGCCTTCGTCAGTTTTTGCACAATTTAAGAAAAGCTGCGATGAAGAAAGCAGGAGTGTCAGATTTTGAGGAGTCATGTAGAGCACACCGACCAGAGTACATTTCATCCCATGTATGGGATGGATTATGTGCGCACTGGTTGAGTGGTGCCTTTCAGAGGAGATCATCGGTGGGGAGGCAGAATCGGGGGAGGCAGGAGGTGACTCATCGAGCTGGGAGTCGTTCTTTCAGTACTCATAGACAGCATCTGGTACGTACATTATTTATAAATATTTTATATAACTATAAATATTAACAGTTTATTTTTTATTCTTATAGGCTGTCGAGCACCCCGATATTACAGAGTACGACGTATATCGGAGGATGTATAGTGATCCTGCTACTGGGGAGCTCAGAGGTGATCGTCAGCATCACATCGTGGTCAGTATTATTTGTTTTCAAGTTTAAAAATTAACTGCATATAATATATTCACAATTTTAATTTTAAATTGCAACTATAGGAGTCATATGAGGCCGCAGCGGCACAGGCCCGGCCTGAGAGTCAGGCCGAGTCATCAGATCAGACCACTGCCCGTCAGTTTGATGAGGCGGCATGGATGCAGGCCACCCAGTATGCCTTCGAGAAGGGCCGGGTAGTTGGTATCGGCTCTCGACTGACTCCCGGAGATTATTATGGCAGTGCTGCGATGTCGGCGTCCAGCTCGAGGGGAGCTCGTGCATCTTCTTCTACACAGTATGAGGAGCAGTTGCGATCTCATACTGCACAGATAGAGAGTCTCCGACAGGAGCAGGAGCAGATACGTCAGCAACATGAGGAGGAGCGTCGACGCCAGCAGCAGCTGTACGAGGAGCAGACGAGTCGGTGGCAGCAGCAGCATCAGGAGCAGATGGAGTACATGCGCCGACTCACTCATGCTTTAGGGATGAAGTTTCCTCCACCACCATCTGCAGATCCCCCACCTCCCCCCCCTCCTACAGATTAGAGTTTGTATTTCTGTTATAAAATTTGTGAAATCAAAATATTTTTTTTTCTATTCGTAGTTTCTGTCTCATTATAAAATATTAATAATATTATATTTTTAAATAACAATATTAATATGAATAATAATAATATTTATATTTTATAATATTAAATTTTATATATATATTAAAATTTTATTTATATAATAAAATTTTATATATATATTAAAATTTTATAATATTATAATTTAATTATTTTTTTGTAATACTTGAATTATTTTAATATTTGAATGTAAAATAATTCTATTATTTTTATATTAATTAAAATAACTTATTAATATTTTTTTTATTTATGAATTATAATTATAATATTATTATATTAATTAAATTATTTATTAATATTCTATTATTTTTATTTTTGAATTATAATTCTACTATTATTATAGTAATTAAAATAATTTATTATTTTCATTTGTAAATTATAATTCTATTATTATATTAATTAAAATAATTTATTAATAATTTATTATTTTTATTTTTTTTATAGTATTTGCGACGGGATACTATGCCCGTCGCAAATACTAGTATTATTAATAATTTTTTATTTTTTTTAAAAAGAGTATTTGCGACGGGTCCCGTCGCAATTACTATGAATAGTATTTGCGACGGGTCCCGGTTCCCGTCGCAAATACTAGTATTATTAATTTTTTTATTTTTTAAAAAAAACGTTATTGCGACGGGCCCGTCGCAATAACTGTTTAAAAAGTTTTTTACAAAAATACGGAATACTATTTGCGACGGGGAGAATGCCCGTCGCAAAAAAAGGCTTTAGCGACGGTCCCGTCGCAAATAAGTTTAGTTGCGACGGCGTTTTCCGCAACGGGCTATTTGCGACGGGGTCCCGTCGCAAATGGCCCGTCGCAAATACCTGTTTTTCCAGTAGTGGTTCAATAAGAATACCAATATTGTGGAATAATCATTCCATGTTAAATTTGACGAAACTAATACACATGAGACTGAGACTTATTTAGAAAACCTTGAGGATGAATTATCTTCTCTGAACTTAAATTTAAAACCTTTGGATACTACTTTGAAATAAGAAGAAGAATCATCTAGTTATGAAGAATTTCCAAAACAACCACCTGAAAACACTAAAGTAACAAGTTATACCTTCTCTAAAAGTATTAGAACTCTCAAGAATAATACTTTAGGTTCTATTGTAGGAGATCTAGATTGAGGAACCCAAACTAGATCTTCTGTTATAAATTTGGTTGAACATCAAGCTTTCTTGTCTCGCCATGAATCGAAGAACATTAATGAAGCAATAAACGATGAATTATGGGTGATAGAAATGCAAGAAGAGTTGAATCAGTCTAAAAGAAAAAAAGTTTTGAAACCTATAGATAGACCCAAGTACACATTGATTATTTTCATTGAATGGGTATTTAGGAATAAATTGGATGAGTTAGTTAATATAGTTAGAAAAAAAGCTAGATTAGTTGCACATGGTTAGAGTTAGGAAAAAAGAATTGAATATAAGGAAACCTTTTCACCTATATCTAGACATGAGTCAATAAGAATAATGATTTCCTATAAATCCCATATATATTTAAAACTTTATCAAATGTATGTGAGGAGTGAATTCTTGAATGGTTTTATAGTTGATGATGTTTTTGTAGAATAACCCCATGGTTTTTAAAATCCTTATTTTCCAAATAATGTTTTAAAATTAACTAAATATTTAAATGTTTTAAAACAATCTCCTAGAGCTTGGTATGATAAGATCGAGAATTTTATAATTTTAAAATCTTTTTGAAAAGGAAATATAATACTACACTTTTTATAAAACTATTTTTAAAAGATGTACTAGTTGTAAAAATCTACGTTGATGATATTATTTTTGGATCTTCAAAAAATTCTCTTTGTATTGATTTTTCTAAAATGATGCAAAATGAATTTGAAATGAGATTAATGGGTGAAATCAAGTTCTTTCTTGGATTTTAGATTTTTCAAAACAAATAAAAAATTATTTTGAATCAATGTAAAAAAATAAAAAAGATCTTTTAAAATGTTTTAATCTTGATAGCACTAAAAGTAGTGATACTCCTATGAGTACCACCTGTAAATTGGATCTTCATGAAACTAGGAAACCGGTTGATCAAACCAGTTATATAGGTATGATTGGAAGTCTTATATACCTAACTATTATCCAACCAGACATTATGTTTAGGGTGTGTATGTGTGATCATTTTCAAGAAAATCCAAATGATTCCAACTTACTTGTTGTTAGAAGAATTTTCAAATACCTCAAATATACAACTAATTTAGGATTATTTTACCCTCAAGGACAAGAATTTGATTTATTAAGTTACTATGATTCTGATTTTTATGGATGAAATTTATATATAAAAAGAACCTTTGGAACATGTCACTTTTTGGGAAAGTCTCTAGTTTTAGGGTTTAGTAAAAAGAATACTTTTTCTGCATTATCTATTGCAGAATCTAAATACCTATCTACAGGTAGCTGTTGTGCATAAATTTTGTGGATGAAACCCACTCTAATAGAAGATGGATATAAATCTCAACATGTCCCTATAAACCGTTATAATATAATTTCAATAAAAATATCTAAAAATCCTATTTATCATTCCATAACAAAACATATTGATATAAGACATCACTTTTTGAGATATAATTTTCAAAAAGGACATATCAATATTGAATTTGTTGGTATTGAGAATAAAATGAATGATATATTCACCAAGCCTTGGAATTTGGAGAAAATTAATTATATCAAACATGAATTAGGAATGATAAATTTTAGTTAAGTTTTATGTTGGTTTTCATACCATTTTTTCATATAATTAGTTGTCATACCACTAGTTGTCATACCATTTGTTATCATACTGTTGGTTTTCATACCATTGGATTTCATACTGTTGGTTTTCATACCATAGGGTTTTTATGTCATTGATTCTTAGACTTTTAAAAATGGTTCTATTCTTCGATATTGTGAATCACAAGTTTATTTCTTGGTTTAGTTTATTTATTGTAACCAGATGCGTGTTTTTCTGTATTGATCTTAATTTTTATTTCTCATTTAACTTAAATTTTAGAATACCTTGTATCCTAAAGATATTAAACTAGGATATGTCTACTCCCAATTTATCTTGAGCCTCGTGTAATATTTTTTATATCTCTCTCAAGTAGAGCACAACTCTTTGCCTTCTTTTTTTCAAACCTCCACCTTACCTTTTACTAAGTCTATTGATCTAATATGGATACCAAGAATGAAGCAAAATTTAGTGTATTCTACATTCAAGTTGATATATTAAATTAAATATAAGAAAGAACCAAAAGCACCTACTCTTGTTCCTCCAGTTAACCCTGAGCTTGCTCGTCATGTTGTTGTTGAAGAAAAGGAAGTAGATTTGATGTGGTTATTTTCAAGTAAGTCTCTAGTAGTCAATTTTTTCCAAAACCAGGGATGGTTGGAATGGTTCTCATCAAATGAAATACATGTTTACCCAAAAATTGGTATTATCATGTGTAGTTTTCATTCAATCAAGATGGTTCAGATTGGTTAAAAAGTTATTTAAGAGGTCAGGAATTTGATTTATCTTCAAGAAAGTGGGATAAGTGTTTTAATGTAACCCATTATGGGGTTTTTTATAATCATCATTGTAGAATTTTTGAATATAGTTACCTATTTATTTATGGGAAATCCCTTGCTGTATTAACATAAAATTGTTCAACAAGAATACCTATTTCTTCTGATCTTGGCAAGAGTGTAGGATGCTTTTCAAATTTATGCAGCATATGATTTTTCCAAGGAAGGGAGATTTTTCTAATTTAAGAGGCCAAGATTTGTATCTTCTATTCCTAATGACAGAAGTCCATAAGATTAATATTTTTAGATATCTAATAGTATATTTGTGGGTGATGACCAAATCATCCTCTAGATCAAATTCATTGATCTACCCAAAGATATATTCTTCTATGTTGAGGGATAAGGGCCTACTTTGTGATGATTATGAATTGGTAATTGATTGTTTTGGTTTCAATATAACAAGTTCCACTTTCTACATAATGAATATATAAGATGAAATCCATGGAAAGGATAATGGGTTTGAGATTTTGATAAGTTTTATATAGATTAAAATCGAGTTGATCATCCTACAAGACCTGAGGATGAAGTTGTTCCTAGTTTGTAACCTGATGAGGTTGTGATCTACTCTGACGAAGAGAAAGAAGAGGATGTTGGTGAGGAATAAAGGGAACAATCTATCATTGTAGGGACTGATCCTGAACTATCTTCCAAAGCTTCTCCTATCACCTATGGGTCTCCTAGTCCACCTACAAAGTTTCTTAAAAGAGAAAAATTCATCAAAATTGACGAATAATAGACTAAGGTCTCTTGAGAAGATCATTTTAAAAGTTCAAAGTCAACTGAAGCTAATGAAGATGAAAATGAGGAAGAAGAAAACGAAGAAAAAGGTAGTAATGAAAAGGAGGATGCAGATAATGAATGTTACTTTGAATCCAATAATGATAGTGGGATAATCAAGTTAAAAGATTTTGAGATGCCTTCTAAGATGAAATATGCATTTGTTAAGGGGGAGAAACCCCATAATCAGTGATTTTTCATTAGACTTAATTTGTTAATTTTTGTGAGTCTAGTTTAGCTTCCACTAGTCATAATGATTTAGATTCTGTTGTGGGTGAACAGTTGAGGTCATAGCTGCTGTTGAATAGTATGTTTCTAAGAAATAAAAAAAAGGAGAAAATAGATGAATATTTTGGGAATGAATAGTTTGTTGATGATCATAAATCCCATTTGAAAAAAAAATGTGTAAGGTAAGTCCACTGCTCAGAGATATGTTGAGATGCAATGTCCACCCACTATTAATACACAATTGGAAGTTGAACCTTCTTGTGTTGGACACACTGTGGCTGCTCATAGTTTCGAAAATCAGAAAAATCAAGAGGTTTTAATTGTTTCTGCCAGTGTGGTTCTTGTTACCATAGTTTTTGTTTCTAAGAGATGGGTTGATCCTATGTAATAGGAGTAGGGAAAATTATCTATTATTGTAATAATCCCTCTAAGTGCTGAAAAA
This sequence comes from Viscum album, assembly GCA_963277665.1. Lineage (NCBI taxonomy): Eukaryota > Viridiplantae > Streptophyta > Magnoliopsida > Santalales > Viscaceae > Viscum > Viscum album. Next base: position 1,930,805,051 of record OY728148.1, read on the forward strand.
CCTAAAGTCAGTATAAAAGTTGACCCTAAAGGATTTTTAATAGCCTAGGTTGATCATGATGGTCTAATTAAGAATTTTAGTTCTATTCAACCTATTGTACCTGAACCTGCTGCAACTAATCGCTTGGATGTTGTCACTCAATCTGATTTAAACATTTTTGGTGAAAGTTTTGTAATGTCCCAGTTCCGGAAGCCACCAAGAGGTGACCCATACCTGGTTGGTCACATGGCCTCAAGCACATTTCCCCGAACTCCAGAGGCTGCCGACTAGCAGCGAGGGCCTTGGGTGTGATAGTGGGGAAACTATGCCCTCATTGGTAGAGTACACAGCGGAAGTAAACAACTTACAATAGTGGAAGTAATAATAATCCATACAGAAATAAACAGTACAAGACTAAAAGAAGAAATCCAGAGCACACATATATAATAATGATGTATGATACATATGTCTAGGAATTCATCCAAACAATTGACAATGCTGAATACAATACTAAACCAAAGTTCAAAAGAAAACAGGTAAACTCTACAGCATCGCAAGCCATAGATTGGTCCCATACTCTCCAGCTCCACAACAAGTCAAGTACCTCATGTAGACGGGCACTTTCCCTTATCTATACCTGCAACAACATAGTCTGTTTGGGCCCAAAATTATGGCCCAAACAGGGTCTGAGACAATGTCCCAGTAGGCAACCACCCAAAGATCTCTGCCTAACAATCAAGGAATACATGGCAAGTAAAAGTACAGAAGCAGTAAACAGAAAATCACATGGCAGCTACAATCCATAGTTTATAGCATAGGAAGCACACAAGTAACATCCAATCAACAAGTAGAACAACAGGAAACCCCCTGGGCAGTTCTCATAGCCTAACCCTTATGTTTCAACCTACAAGTACAAGTAACTCTCTAGGAGGCACACATGGTCTCACCCCTCTGGTTCAACTAAAGAAAGAATATACTCTCTAGGGAATCACTCACCGTCAATCCCCCCTATAGTCTCGTATCATACTAAAGGCTCTCTGGGGAATTACTCAACATCTCATTCCCCCTGTGGCCCGTGTCGAGGAACTACAGACTCTATGAGGAAGCACTCATCGTAAATTCCTTCTATGGTCTCGCATCATAAATTAAAGACACTCTGGAGAATCCCTTAATTCTATTCTCCCTAAGTTCTACTATACTAGGTTCTCACAACCCTGTGTAAAACAACATACATTGCATGCGTATCGCCCTAAGTAAACCTCAAGAACTACTTCGCTATAATTCTAAGGCACAATAGCATAACAGTTCCACTATCCTACAACTAGGCATGGCAACTGGTAAAATGCCTAACAGGAAAAACATGCATGGAAAAAAATCTAGAGCATGGAAAATATTACCCTATTCACAAGTAATATCCTCTACTCAGGCATATAAGCAAAGAAGACAAACAACAAAGGAAAAACACGAACACACAATACCCTGTTCATGGGAATTGGTGAAATTGCACAAAATATTTAAATACATCCTACAGAAAGGCACAAACCACCTACCTCGATCCTAGGAGATTGATATACTTGAACCAAGAGGCTTGATTCTCCTTATAACAGTGTAGATCTACGAAAATGAACAAAACTCTCAACCCACGATATCTTGAGAAAGAGGAGGAATTGGAAAACAAAGCTCTAGGAGAAGGAAGGGCTTACCGTTGTGGTTCCAAGACAATTTACTACAGTCGATTCGGAGAATGGATAGAGGCTCGGGGGATAAGAGAAGTATTGTAGCCGTACGGAAGCTCTTGGCTGAACGAGACCTAGAAGAAAGTCGTTCTGGCTATTAGGCGTGACCCCGGTGCGTTTAATGAAAAAAAAGTACACGATGTGTACTTCTGGGGTACATGGAGTGTACTTGGCCTTTCTGTACTCCACTTTAAGCGTCCTCCACCTCGCCCGTACACACCGTGTGTGTGTCCCGGACACGGCCAGCACACGACCTGGTGCTGTATCAAAGTACACGGTGTGTACTTTGGAAATTTCCAGATTTTCCTCTTTTCTCAAAAAACAACCATAAAAGGAAAAACATACCTAAAACGAAGATCTGGGTTCTTAATAACTTCCACCCTTAAAGAAATTCATCCCTGTAATTCCCTAGAGAGGCATAGAAGAAGAAACCTCGAACAACGCTGGCCACTACGATCGTACATCGGCCTCCCTCTCCTAGGTCTCATCCTGTACTCACCCGTGCTGCCATAACACCCATACTAGAGGAACAGACCGCCCACGGAGAACCTTCGTACTGCCATTAACAATCTGAATAGGATGCTCCTCAAACAATGTATCCACTTCGAGCTCAACCTCCTCAGGCTGAAAGACATGAGACGGGTCTAAAAAGTAATGTTCGAGCTGAGAGACGTGGAAGACATCGTGCATGGACTGGTACCTCTGAGGTAACTGCAACAGATAGGCAACTGGCCAAACTCTCTCCAATACCTCAAACAACCCAACGTACCATGGTGAAAGCTTACCCTGTCTCTAAATCCTCCTGTGTCCTAACCTCGGTGTGACACGCAGGAAAACCTGATCCCCACCCTCGAACTCCAAAGGTCATCCCCGCTGATTAGCATAAGACTTCTGTCGAGACAGTGCTATAGAAATCCTCTTCCGAATCAATTCTTTCTGCTCTGAGGTCTCCTGAACAAGCTGAGGTCCTAGAAAAGCTGCCTCTCCTGCCTCCAGCCATTATAAAGATGATCGGCATGGCCTACTGTACAAGGAATCGTAAGGTTACATCTGAATAGTCTCATGAAAACTGGTGTTGTAGGCGAACTCCACAAGAGGGATATGCTTCTCCCAAGAACCGCCAAAGTCTAGAATGAAATCTCTGAGCATTTCCTTAAGCACCTGGATTGTACACTCGGACTGGCCATCTGTCTGGGGATGGTATGCTGTACTCAAAAGTACCTATGTATGCAAGGCCATTTGAACCCCCTTCCAGAACCGAGAAGTAAAGCACGCAACCCTTTCTGAAACAATGGAGTGTAGAACTCCATGCAGACAGGAAATATCTCAGATGTATAGTCTTCCCAGATCATCAAAACTGAAGGTCTCCTTGATCAGTAAGAAATGAGCAACATTCTTAATCCTGTCGATGACAACCCAAAAAAAATCGTTCCCTCGAGGCGACCTTGGCAATCTGGTCATGAAGTCCATCGTGACATCGTTCCACTTCCACTCCGAAATGGGTAATTGCTATAAAAGCCCCGCTGGTCGCTCATGCTCCGCGTTCACCTACTGACAAGTAGAACAACTCAAGAAAAAAACCACAACATCTCTCTTCATACCTAACCACCAGTACTTGATATGAAGATCCTGATACATCTTGGTGTCACCCGGATGAACTGCCCAAACTGAGGAATGAAAATCCCGCATCATCTCCTCGCGTATGTCTGCTGGCACCCATACGCGTCCCTTGAAACACAAGATCTCATCCTCGCCCACTGTCCATCCAGGAAGAGGGTCTTCTCCTAACACACTCTCCTGCAGAACTAAGCCTTCTGAGTTTGATAGCTTCCTCATATATGACTGATCAAGAATTGTAGAGGTAACAACTATATAAGATAGGTAAGTCTGTCCCTATCTGTCGTGCACCTCCATATGAATATCAGAGAATAGAGTCATAATCTACCACTCACTACTAGACTCCTGAACTACCTAGATCTGATTTCTCCTACTCAATGCATCTGCCACTGCATTGCCCTTTCCCAACATATAGGCAAGCTCAAAATCAAAATACTGAAGGTACTCGACTCACCTGTGCTATCTCAGATTCATATCACGCTGAGTAAAGATGTACTTGAGACTCTTATGGTTGGTGAAAACCACAAAGTGCTCTCCCAAAAGATAATGTCTCCAACAGCGCAATGCATGAACTATAATTGACAACTCCAAATCATGTTTCAGGTAGTTTCTCTCATGTGGCCTCAACTGCTGAGACCCATACGCAGCGACTCTATCTCCCTGCATAAGCACAACACCCATCCCAATGCCTAAAGCATCACAATAAGTAGTATAGCTCTTTCCTGGATCTGGAAAGACTAGTATCAGTGCTGATGTCAACCTTCCCTTCATCTCTTGAAAGGATGACTCACAAGAATCTGACCATAATAACTTTATCCCCTTCTTGGTCAGACCTATCAATGGTGCTGTTAGGCGTGAAAATTCTTGAATGAAGTGTCTGTAGTATCCAATCATCCCTAGGAAACTATGTACCTCAAAAATGAACTTCAGCTACTCCCAGGTAACTACAACTCTCACTTTCTCTAGGTCCACTGATACTCCTGCCTCTGAGATGACGTGACCTAAGAAGTGAATCTAATCCATCCAAAAGTGGCACTTCGAGAGTTTAGCATAAATCCAATGCACTCTCAGTGTACTCAGAACGATCTCAAGGTGGGTAGCATGGTCGTGTCGAGTGTGAGAGTACACCAAGATATCATCCATGAAGACCATGACGAAAGAATCCAAGTAAGGATGGAACACTCGGTTCATCAGTGCCATGAAAACCGCTGCCACATTTGTGAGACCGAATGGCATAACTGTATACTCGTAGAGACCATACCTACTCCTGAAGGCTGTCAGAGGTATATCTAATGTTCTAATGTGTAACTGATGATAACCATACATCAAATCAATCTTTGAGAACACCCGGTCTCCTCGAAGCTGATCGAAAAAATCATCAATCCTCAACAAGGGATATCGGTTCTTGACCATCAACTGGTTCAACTTCCGATAATCCATACAGAGCCTAAGGGTACTGTCTGACTTCTTCGAAAATAGGATAGGTGAACCCCAAGGAAAAGTACTGGGTCAGATGAAACCCTTTTCCTGTAACTCCTCCAACTACTTATTTAGCTCCTACAACTCAGGTGTAGCCATCCTATAGGGAGGAATGGACACCGGTGCCACCCCTGGCACGAGATCAATCAAGAAGTATACCTCACGCTCTGGAGGTAAACCTGAAAATTTTTCAGGGAAGACATCCTTGAAACAATCCACCACTAGAGGAAATTTTAACTGTGAAGTCCCCTGATCATCCAGATAAATACTAGAAATATGGGTCGTAACCCTTTCTAACCCATGAGGATCGAGTCCTGCTCGACTCGCCTGGACATCCCATTCGCCTCTGTGAAGAAAAGACTCACCCTCTGGTGAAATGAAACTCACCCTGTGACGATAACTATCAAAGACTGCCTGGAAGTGAACCAACCAGTTCATCCATAGAATGAAATCATAACCTATCACCTCTAGGACATAGAGATCCCATAAGAAACGATACCCTACAACCTCGAGAGGGCACTCTCTACACTGACGTACACTAGATGTCCTTGTTCCCAAAGGTGTGTCTAGTGTCAACAAGTCGGCAGAAGAAAAGATATAGATCCCATGACTCTCCACAACAGCAACAGAGATAAGTCTATGCATAGCACCAGTATCGATAAGGGATGAAGATGAAACTGAGGCTACTAAGATCATACCTAGAACTTTAGAAGGTCTGGGATCCTGCTCTTGATAGATCTACTCCACCACAAAAGTTTGGCCTGCCCTACGGCCATGTGACCCTGCCTGACCACTCTGAGCTGATCTTCCCTACTGATGCTGAAAGACTGGTGACTGACTACCATGGACTCGACCTCTACCTTGGCCTGGACGGCCGGAAGAACTGCAGTTTTCCGACTGGTGAGAAATAGGTGGTGCTACTCCCGAATGAGTAGTCATGGAAGAACCCCCATCACTAGCTACTGGTGAGAAAACCTGGAAGAAATGCTGAAGGTGACCCATCTTACTGCAAGATCGGCACTCCACTGGGTCTCTCTGGCACTGCGGCCTCGTGTGCCCTGCCTTTCCACACTGGTAGCATACTACCTGGCTAACTGAATATGTATCTCACCTCCTTGGGTCACCACGCGTAGACTTCCTACGATGCTTCCTGCTATCAACTAGAGGAACACTAGCTCTGGAAGCAGAACCGCCCTGGATCACAACTTCGGAGTCTCTCAGATTGTGTTCCTCAATCAGTTCCTGGTTGACGATGGAATTAATGGAAGTAAAATGGAATATATTCACCTATGAGCGGATCTCTCGCCTGAGACCATCCTCAAACTTCCTTGCTAAGAACACCTCATCTCCACCCCAAAGGGGTGTGAAACGTTGCAGCTCGGTGAAACGAGAGGAATACTCCATAATAGAAAGAGTACCCTACTCTAGACTCAAGAAATCCCGCGCTCGATCGACGCCCAGGGTCTCCGGGTAAAAGTTGTCGTAGAACATGTGCTGGAACTCCTCCCAAGCCATAACCTGCTGATGACCCACCTGTGAGATCACATCCTACCACCTCTTGGTAGAGTCTCATAACATATAGGTAGTGAGCTTAACTCACCTATCTGGAGTCGTTTCCAGATGCTCAAAGATATTCAGCATGGCTTCCAGCCATGACTCTGCTGCCTGTGGTCCCCCTTCCCCTGATAAAGTAGGAGGCTGCTGCTGCTGGAAAACCCGAATCAAGTCTACTATAGTCATGGAAGGAGGCGGTGCTCCATGAAAGGATTGAATCATCCTCATAAATCCTTCCATAAACTATGCATCAGTGCCTACAACTGGCATGATAGCCAGTGCCAAGGCTGGCCCGACTGGGGGATCGGCAGGAAGTTCCTGATCAGCCATATCTAGTGTCTGATCACCATCTGGAAACTGTCGTACAACCGGAGGACATATCTAAGGCATAACTCCAGAAGATCAAAAGCATACATTAGATCAGGAATATCAAAGACTAAGAACACAAGAGTAAAAAGTGGGAACAAGAGAAGGAAACACTCAAGTTTTTCAAAACATGACTACACGGCGTGTATAAACTCTACACGACATGTACATAACTCTATTCTCCTACCTGAGTCTCTTTACATGGCTAAACAACATGGTCTTCATAAACTGAGATTACACGGTATGTTCCCCGTGGACACGACATGTAGTAGACAAGGTTTCAAAGACCTGTGTTGTTAGTTACACGGTCGGTTATACGGCTGAGACTACACGGCATGTTCCAAACAAACATGACGTGTACTTGAAGATTTTTCCTGACCCGTGTTGTTAGCGACATGGTCGGGTACATGGCTAACCCTTACACGGTGTGTTCTGAACAAACACGGTGTATACATGAGGAGGTAACACCGTCCTGTGTTTTCTGTGACACGGTCGGTGTAACACCCGAGATTTTTATGAGAAATGTTTTGTTTTTATGTTATATACATCATCAAAGGAATATTTCACTACACACAACACTATCTTGTCTTGCTTTACACGCAATCGCGACCTTCCTCGATAGCTTGTTTCGTACGCAATACCGAGTTTCACTAAACAACGATATGCTATTAAAATGTTATTAAAACTAGATGTTATGAATAGCAATACCCACTTATTAAAATTTTGTAAATTTTATCTTTCAAAATGGACTTCATTTTTGGATTCAGAATATTGAAATTAGCCTAGGGTTAAATTTTGGTATTTTTCTGAAAACTTTCAATTTTTGATGAATAGTGAAAACACTAGGTTATTATTTAGAAACCGACTTTTTATTTAAAAAATTATTTTTTTATTTAAATTTATTTTATTTGAAAATTGATACATAATACCTATATAAGTTCAATTTAATTCATTGGATTCATTTTATAATAATTTTAGACATATAAAAATTTTATTGAACTTTTCACCGCCTTTTACCCACCTCCTAGGAGAATTTGAAAATTTATATAAAACTTAATTTTACCACTTATGTGAGTGGAATTTTGAAAATCCAAGAGACACGGTTAATATCAAGGAGTTAAATTAGGTTCAATAAGATAAAAATAATTTTTTTTGAATAGTATCTTTTTACTTTTTTTACCACGGTTAAAAGAAAATAGGGTAATTAAGGGTAAAAATGATATTATTATTACCCTAAAACATGTCCTAATTCTATTGGATAAGATTAATTCGACAAAAAACAACCTTAGGAATAAAATATGACCATTTAGGTCAACTTGGATTAGATTAGGATATTTAATATTATTTTATTTAAAGAATAGTTAAAATAGTTTAAATCAAAGTTTAATAACTATAACATTTTTAATATAGGGTTATACAAAAGATAAATTTGACTATAAGTATTAATTAGAAAGATAAAACGATTTCCTACATAATGTTATTTTATTTATAATTTTTAGACTTTAAATAATTTAATTTATTTATGACACAATGATGATGCTGTTATTACCTTATTAAGGAAATATTAACATAATTGATATTATAAATACCCAAATAAATGTAATTTGAGACTTTTTATGAATTAAACTAATTTTATAGGTTAATATGACATATTAGTATTTATTTAATTAACTTTTTTAGAACTAATCATGCTGTTATGATTTTCACAAAAATCAAGTACCAAATAGTGTCAAAATTGACATAAAATAGTTTTTAAAACAAATATTATATTATTAATTGTTATTTTATTCTTAAAAATCTAAGATTTAGAAAAATAACTTATATAAGGCCATATATATTAATAATAAACAACTTGGGGTTTTTTTGTCTTTTTATATTAATTTTATTAACCTTATAGTGTAAGAAAACAAGAAGACACGGTAAAAGTAAAATTATATATCTTAAAGTTAAATCTAAATGATAAGGTTAAAATAGAAACCTAAACTTGTCTAAATTCTATTAGATGAGATTATTTAGACCCATAACTACATTATCTTCTAAATAAATCAATTTTGAGATGTTAAAAACCGAATATGACTTTATAATAAAATAATATTTTTAGTTTTTCCAAAGGTGCCCCTCTCCTCCCTTATTAAAGGGCACCTCCTCCCTCTATTACTCACACCAATTTGAGCCTTCATTCTCGGCCAAACCCTGAAAATTTATCTTCTCCACTTCCATAGAAACATACTAGAGGTCCTGGTCTTCTTCAAAGACCATATTTAGTGCCCTAATAGGAGGTTAAGAAGAGGCACTTCAATGAAGAGGTAATGTCTGTTACTGATTCTTTCAACTTTATTTATTCTTCTACTTATTCTTCTTTAGTTGTTTCATTATGAAGTAATAAAATCAGTATCAATCATATACTGATATGTTATTATAATTATGAAACATCCCTATTTCACCACCAATCCATCCTACGGAAAATGAAATCACCGCACGTGCGTACGTACAGAATACCGTCTCCACATCATGGTGTAATCAATTTTCCACCACCACCTTACTTGGATGGGTATAATGGTGTAAAGAATAACTATATATGATTATTTTAATGTGATATTTATTCTGAAATAGTATACATACACTTCAATACAATTCCACTATCATGGTAACGATATCATCGCTCGTACGTACGTACGACCTACCATCTCCACGATGTGATGCGACTCGTTCTACATGATCTTCATTGAATAATGATTATATAAATCAATTGAATGAATAAATATGATATATATTACACTAATAACATTTTGTAAATGAGTTATCTATAACCTAAAAGAAGAATAAGAATTTATTTGACAAAACACGCATAAGAACAAAAAACAATAAACACCCGAATAACAAGTAACAATGAAATATTACTAATAAAAATATAAGAATATGAACACATATGATATCATAACAATGAGTACGATTCTGTAATAAGTCAATAACATTATATAAATCATTATATAAGAGGTTCGGACATGTACGAAGAAAATCGGACCTAAGGTAAGGGAAAATATCACAATCTCATTTTCATCCGAGATTGTTTATACTTCAGAATTTACTGGGGAATATTTATCATCCACATCCGTGTTTCGTCAATATTTAATATTATTTCTATCGTCCTAAAATTTGTTAAATCAACTTTTACCCATTGGTGAGTTTTTATTAAAAGATATGAATGAAATCTTTTGTTGTTTTTTTAGAACGGGGTACTTTTTGACTTTTCTAGCCAAAGTACGAGAAGAATGTTTTTTTAACTTATATGGAATAAATGGATTTTATGATTTCATAAAACATTATTTCCATGAAGCTTCATTTACAAGTTTTCAAGTTTATTTTTAATCAAATTATTTTAGTTTAAAATTTTATGACATTTTAAGAATGGAAAAAAAATTGAAGTAGAAATGATATTTTCCTCAAGAATGGAGCTCAAGAATTTTATCAAAATTATTTTCCATCTAGGATAATACAGGGTTATATTTATATCCCTATTTTTAAGTTGATTTTATTATGTTATGATGGAATTATTTGTATGATGTCCTTTTATCTTATATGGATAATGTTATGATGTCATGACGTTTAAGAATCCCATTTTTATTACATGGGTTATGCTATGATGTATGATTTATGATTTTGTGGCACACATAAGAATGGTTTCATTATGAGATGGGTGGGACCTATATCTCCCTCCAATTCATTGAGTAAATATTTATATCTCATAAGATAAACATGGCTGGAACGACAGGTTAATCCGGTTCAGTGAAACAGGACTGAAACGAGGAGTGAACTCGGTTCAGAAATGCACTTATTCCACTAAGATAGTCTTGGCAATGAGTCTTGACTACTATGAAATGATTCTCTATGATTATGTGTGTATGCCCCAAAGTTTCATGTTTTAAGTTATGATTATTGGGATTAAATTTCACTACTATGATTTATCCCATGTTATGAAATTATGATCTCTTTTGCAGGTTAAGATTTCCAAAATGTTATGTTCTTATGAATATGATGTGATTGTTATTTTTTTTGTATACCCTTACTGAGCATTTGAGCTCACCCTTTTGTATGTTTTCTTTCCCTAGGTCAGGAAGAAGGTTATTAAGTAGGATATGCCAAAAGGGACTCTAGATATGATAAAATAAATGGGAGACAATGTAGATGCTTTATGAACCAGTTTTTTATGTTTCCCAGTTTCTAAAGACACTATACCTATACGGTCCTTTCATGGTTTTGTTATATGTTGTAATAAGTGTGCTTAAATTTTTAAGCAGTAACAATGTATGTAATGTATGGGTCGTTATAGCCGGGTACTGAGAACAAGGATACACGGTGTGTTCATACACAACACGACGTGTATGACACGAGCTTCCCGGACCCATGTTGTTAGTGACACGGCCGGGTACACAGCTCACTACTACACGGTGTGTACCTATCGTACACGGCGTATTCTTGTGGATTTTTCATAACCCGTGTTTCTGCTCACACAGTCAGTGACACGGTTTAAAAACTACACGACGTGTATATATAAAGTACACGACGTGTATTCTGGGTTTTTCTGGGCAGTAGCTCTGAAACTTCACCGAAGCCCATAAAACACTGAAAAATGAGCATGAAGGTGCCAAATTCTGATTTGTGAGGGCCCATACTCCCCACAAATCAAAGATTTTCATCCAATACAGTCATATTTAAGGAAAAACAGGTTAATGATTCACCAATTTCTGATTCAAGAGGGACCATAACACCCCAAGAACCAAAATTTGGTGTTCATTTAAGCAAGTTACAATAAAAACAACCTCTCTATAAAACTATAAGGATTATATCAAATCATCTTTCACAACAACATACATAATCTACACAACGTCTATCACAACAACATACAATTTCTATTGCACCCTAGATGACATGTAAAGAATTAATGGCATTTGATTTCTAACAAGTACCTATATGATGCATGAGATGGCATACTCTCAAATCATCGGGTTGCAATAGAAATAGAACCACAATATCAAAAACAATAACAACACAAGAATGTGAATCACTCTAGGTGAAATCAGATCCACTGTAACATAGAAAAACTAGAAAACTGTAATAAGCAAGGTAGATTGGATTTTCGCTGTACATGGGTTAGATACTCCAGAGCACAGCTTAATACCAAGTTCTGAATCCATCATATCCCTGGATAAAGGCTCCAAATAGTAAATCAAGAGAAAAGAAACCCTCTGATACCACTTTGTAACATCCCGGTTCTGGAATCCACCTAGAGGCGCCCCGTAATCAGTTGGTCAAATGGCCTCAATAACATTTACCCGAATGCCAGAGGCTGCCGACTAGCAGCGAGGGCCTTAGGTGTGATAGTGGGGAAACTATGCCCTCATTGGAAGACTACACAACAGAAGTAAACAACATACAACAACGGAAGTAATAATAATCCATACAGAAATAAACAGCAGAAGACTGAAAAAAGAAAACCAGGGCACACCTATATAATAATGATGTATGATACATATGTCTAGGAATGTAGCTAAACAAGTCACAATGCTGAATACAACACTAAACCAAAGTGCAAAAGAAAACAGGTAAACTCTGCAGCATCGCAAGCCATAACTTGGTCTCATGCTCTCCAGCTCCACATCAAGTCAAGTACCTCAAGTAGAAGGGCGCTTGCCCTTATCTATACCTGCAACAACATAGTCTGTTTGGGCCCAAAATCAAGTCCCAAACAGGGTGTGAGACAACGTCCCAGTAGGCATCCACCCAAAGATCTGTGCCTAATAGTCATCAAATACATGGCAAGTAAAAGTACAGAAGCAGTAAATAGGAAAGCACACAGCAGCTACAATCCACAGTGTCTAGCATAGGAAGCACACAAGTAACAACCAATCAACAAGTAGAACAATAGTTAACCCCATGGGTAGTTCTCACAGCTTAACCCTTATGGTTCAACCTACAAGTACTAGTAACCTTCTGGGAGTCACACACCGTCTCACCCCTCTGGTTCAACTAAAGAAATAATAGACTCTCTGGGGAAGCACTCACCATCAATCCCCCCTATAGTCTCATATTGTACTAAAGGCTCTCAGAAGAAGCACTCAACGTCTCATTCCACCTATGGCCCACGTCGAGGAACTACAGACTCTCTGAGGAATCACTCATCGTCAATTCCTCATGTGGTCTCGCATCGTAAATTAAAGACACTCTGGAGAAGCCCTTACGTCAATTCTCCCTATGGTCTACTACACTAGGTTCTCAGAGTCCCATGTAAAACAACATGAATTGCGCGCGTATCACCCCAAGTAAACCTCAAGAACTACTTGACTATCATTCTAAGACACAACAGCATAACAGTACAACAGTTCCACTATCCTAAAACTAGGCATGGCAACTGGAAAAATGCCTAATAGGCAAAACATGCATGGAAAAACATCCAGAGCAAAGTAAAGATTACACTATTCACAAGCAATATCCTATAATCTCGCATATAAGCAAAGAATACAAACAAAAAGGGAAAAACAATAACACACAATACCCCATTCAAGGGAATTGGTGGAATTGCACAAAATATTCAAAGACTTCCTATAGAAAGTCACAAACCACCTACGTTGATCCTAGGAGATCGATATACTTGAACAACGAGGCTTGATTCTCCTCAGAACGGCGTAGATCTATGAAAATGCACAAAACGCTCAACCCACGATATCTTGAGAAAGAGGAGGAATTGGAAAAAAAAATCTCTAGGAGAAGGAAGGGCTTACCGCTGTGGTTCCAATGCAATCGACAACAGTCGATTTGGATAACGGACGGAGGCTCGAGGGCTCGGAGAAATATCGTGTCTGTACGGAAGCTCTCGGTCGAACGAGACCTAGAAGAATGTCATTCTGGCGATTAGGCATGACCCCGATGTGTTTAATGAAAAAAAATAAAGTGCACGACGTGTACTTATGGGGTACACGGCGTGAACTTGGCCTTTCTGTACTCCACTTTAAGTGGCCTCCACCTCGCCCCTACACACCGTGTGTGTGGCCCAGACACGGCCAACACACGACCTGGTGCTTCATCAAAGTACACAGCGTGTACTTATAAAGTACACGACATGTACTTAAGAAATTTCTAGATTTTCCTCTTTTCTCAAAAAATGACCAGAAAATGAAAAACATATCTAAAATGAAGATCCGGGTTCTTACAAGTTTAATGGATGAGTTTCACAAGTGTTTAGGGAATCAAACACCTCTTTTGAAAAATATTAGTGAAACATATGCAAGGTATTTATTAAATTTGGTTACTATGCATATCCAACCAAAAATGATGCAACACATTCAGGCTATGGAAATTAAAAATAAGTGGATAGGAAATGAGACTATTTCTTTAAAATCACTGGTTGATGAAATCAAATCAAAGTTTTGAGCTTCTTTGGATGGTATTATTAAAATTATTGGGGATACCTCCTCTAATACATCTATTTATACTATTCCTCCTCTAGTGGTTTATGCTGATATCATTCATTCAGTTGTTAAAGATTATTTTTTATCTTCATTCAGTGGTCCCCCTAGTGGAGAACCTATAATTCCTTTAGAAATTATTAATAAATTTGAACAGGGAACTGATCATGACCACATGATGATCCAAAAGTACACCAATGATATTTATGCTAACTAAGAGACTATTATAAAGTCTATCAAGTTATATCCCTCAATAATCTTTACCAAAAATGTTGCGGATGTCCATTTTAAATACTTAGTTGAGAATATGATATTTTATCTGATGACTCAAGCCTTCAAAGAGAAAGTTAGGAAACACAAGGAACTCACTCATTCTCTTTAAAACTTCATGGAAGATTAGGATAACAAGGATATGTAAAAGGGGGGATATATTATTATAGATTTTATCAGTATCCTAAAGCCTTATCTATATGTTTAGGCTTCTATGGTTGTAGCTCCTGATGCCTTTACTATTCTTTCAACCTCTACTGGGCTCACTGTTGGACTAGTGTACCCTTCACATCATCCACATTACCATTCTTCCATGGTCACCAATCCTTTTTCACCTTTACCTCCTCAACTTCAAACTTTTACAATGTCTCCCACTGAAAATCTCATACATCTTAGGTTAATTGTGGTCGTAGAAGGATTTCTCAAACAATATCTGGAATTTCTTATGGTGTCCCATCTATTCTACCTAAGGTCTATCCGGCTACCTCGGGTCAGGACAAATATCATGTTCATTCTAAAGGAAAAGAACTCATGGACCCTTGTACCAACCCTTGATCTTTGTATTTTTTTTGATTAGACTCTCATGTATTTTATGGGATCTAGATTGTAATTTTTGGAACCATGGTCACTCTATGAATGAATTGGAGTATGTTTTGTGTTTGTTGTCAATCCTCAGTGGAAGTTTAGAATGTGCGCCAGCAAAGTGAATATACAAAACAAGCAGATAACAGTATTGAAGGTGGCACCGTTTTCCAGTGTTTGCCAAATTTTTGGGCATGAAAATCAAAAAATGAAGAAAATTGGTTTTTGGAAAAGATAATTGTGCATCGTTGACTTGAAGGAGAGGAAACTTTGGTGCCTTTTGTGTTTAAAGATCAGAACATGAAAATATAGAAAAGGGAGAAGGGCGCCCAAGTTTTATGTTTGGTCACGCAAGTGACTTGCGCGACAGAGACTTGCGTGCCAAAACATGCATGCCAAGGGAAGACTTTCATATCCTCGCGAAGGGTATCCAAATTTCTATAAATATAGGTTGACCCCTCCTCATTCGGTACAAAGTTCAGACTTAGAGAAAATCAGAGCTCCTGTCGCGTAGGTGTAGTGGTCGCACAAGTGGTGGTGGTTCGCGCAAGTAGTAGTTGTGCGCTAGTTGTTTGCTACGCATCCAAGGTTTTTTGGGTGAGAAAGGGTGTGCATCGCACAAGTTTGGAGTTAGCGAAGGAGGTGTCATGCAGGTGGTTTGGTGACACTTGCGCGCCAGATTTTGAAGAAGCGCGATAATTGATAGTTCTGTGCTAAAATCGGTTTGTGGTTAAAAGGGTGCGAGTCGCGCAAGTTTGGTGTTGAATAAGTGAGAGTTGCACAAGTGTTTGAGGTGGACTTGCGTGCCAGCATTGGACTTGCATGCCAGCTTTAAAACTTGCGAGCCTGCTTGGAAAATCACACCAGGTGTAGTTGAATCATGCCGGTCTTTTGGGAGCTGCACGAAAGCTGGAAGATTTCCCAATACCTTCGGTACAAAGTGAGATTAGTCTACGGGTGGAAGTTGGACTTCCAAAGAGCATCTACATACAATAGAGGATGTATTCATTAGAGAAAATGAAGATACCTTCATGTCTATAAACTGAGTGGGACTTCATGAAAGGCAGTGAGCTAGAGGGAGTCAACGGGAGTGACCCGAGGGATGCAGTGAGCTATCCCTGAACCTTTGTAAAGGAAGTTAGACTGGGATAGAGTGGTTTTGCCCAAACCTTTGTAATCCACAGCTAGTGAAGTTTTAGTGGAATTTGGTATGACCGACAACCTGTCGGCGTATTCTCCTTGGACGTAGCCCTTAGTGGTGAACCAAGTAAAAAGTGTTGTGTCATCTCTCTGCATGTGAATGTTTGCTTTCTGGTTATATTCATCATACAAGTTTAACAAGTTCCTACCAATGTGGGAACAATATCGATCACATTAAAAGAAAAAGTTGTCACCCTGATTCACCCATACCCTCTCAGGGTATCCGAGGGTCCTACAGTAATACCATTTTTTCATCCCTCTATATATCTTTCTTTCCAATTATTTTGAATGGTTGACTATTATTTACCTCTTAATGTGTTGATTTTTCTCTCCTTTACCTTTTTGATAATCCCAAAAGGGGGAAAAATTTTATGGCTTAATTAATCCTATATTTTATGTTATTTTCTTTACATATTTCCATCTTTGCAATATTTTATTATTGTATCTCTGAAACCATCTCCAAAAACTATGAATGATAAGTTTTTTTTGATATCATGTCTACTCTTATCTAATAATTGTGATGGATTGTTTTTACTTTTATAGTATTCTTTTTATACCGTGATTTTTTATCATCAAAAGGGGGATATTGTTGACCTTATGGTTTTGATGATCCCAAAATCATGTATTTAATACTACTAATAAATTTCACGTTTACCTGTAAGAAATCTGTATTTTGAGAATAGGTGATAAATATATAAGTATGGTACATTTTTTTTCATGACACACTGCTCGTAAAAAATTCTCTATGTCTAAGATACCACTAGGATATCACACTATAAGACTATCATACCACTGTACTGAAGAATTGACATTGTATGAGACACCGTTGAGTCAGAAAACATTTATCGATACATCATCAGGATGTTATGCTGTTAGGATGAAAAAAATGACAAAGTATCATTTACCTATAGATGAGACACCATCGATATCATGTTGTTAGAATCATACTGTTAACACTGAAATATTTACTATATTTGATACACCATCAGAGAATACACTTTTTGTCATGACACTTCCAGTGTCACACTGCCATCTTTCTGAAATATTTACTAAGTCTGAGACACCACCAGAACAGGATCCACCCCTAGAAAATGAGCCACCTCTAGAACAGATCTCAATACAACACAACTATTTACATTACTTTTCTTATTTTATTTTGAATTATATCATTATAACGACTATATTTATTAAAGTTAATGTTATTTATTATTTTAATAATTGTTTCTTAAATATCTCAAAAACATAATGTCAGAACCAGGAGTAAAAGTAATAAAATCCATATATTCTTCTTACTTCTATTTTTTTATAAAAAGAACAACACACTTCATCATTGGTAAGTGGAAAAGAGAGAAAACACATGAAAGAAATAGTATTGGCCTAAGAAACAAAAAGATATCAAGATGAACCCATGTAAAATCAAAATAGATAAATTACAGTGAATTTTCAATAGGGAATATAAACCACATTATCTCATTCAGTTCTTTGTTCCAATCAGAAAACAAGAGTTTTTAAAATTCTATTTTTCTAAATATTTCAAGAAAACTTGACTCAAGCCTTATCGTTGAACCAAATAAAGATTAAAAAGCTTCATTGCAACTAACCGAGCATCTATAAACCCTATGATCCTAGTTTTCTCATTTACTTTTATATTTTATTAAATTTTATCATTGTGTACTGTAATCTATTTTTATGCATGTACACTATCTCCGGAGCTAAACTAGAAGATACAAGATATATTCTCAAACTTTATTTTTAATTGTTTCTACCACATATAAGAGTGTTAGAGGTCCCTATGTGGCCTGTTTATCTTCAATCCCATGAATAACTGTGGAAGAGTTCGTGTGTGACATGGACAATATTATTTGTTTTAAAACCTGATCCATGTTGTAGTCCATCTTTTTATTTTATATAAACTTCTTATTGGTAGGTGATATACAAGTGCAGAGGAATAAGCCTTGACTTGAGACTAAACCTCTTGTATTCATTTTCTCCTCTATGTGTTTTCAACATTGTTTTACTTTAAAATTAAAAACTGTTTTAACTGTAAGAAAAATTTAAACTTTGATAGTTTATATTAATTTATTTTCATATATAATTTTGATCAAGTAAATTGATTTCAAAGGATTCAATAATATTGTCTATATTATTCATCCGAGACCAAATCAATCATTAGATGGATATTTATAATGATTAAGGTATATATCATACAACTTAATTTGATAATTTTGGACATTTTTTAATATTTGGGTGATTTCAAAATAATCCATTTTAGACAGAATTATTTTGGGTAATCAATTCACCCCCTCTTGAGATACTCACTCTGACCAAAAAACATGGTATACAAAACAAACTATAATTGTTTTAAGTAATATTTCAAGAATTGTATGTCTTTATTGAAGGTATCAAGGTGCATAGTGGAAGATGGGGGGATGTGGATTTTTAATTTTTCATTTCATAAGTTATAGAACTTCTATTCTATGGTGATATGAGCCCTAGTAGATGTCTGAGGATCTCACGTGAATTAAACTAAGTACCAAAAATGAAACTGAACACATATCTTGTAAAAAAAATAGAACACTTGAATGTAGCTAATTTATGGATATCATTGCTCAAAGTATCCAAATAAGAATCCCTATATATCATACACACTCACTCCAAGAATCCATTTGCTCGTTGTTCATCAAATTCTAGGTGCTAGTGCAGAGCTCTGATGAATCTTTCTGCATCGTGACGATCACCTTACAGGCCTTTAATTTGTTGAAGGTTCCTTGGATAAATCTCTTAGAGATAGAATCTATCTCTATAATGTGAGAGGAGAGATATTCTCTCATTCTATTGGCATGAATACTACATAGAATGGGTCTCTCCTCTCCTATTTATAATAGATTGTCTAAAAACTCGGAAAGGGTTCCCCAACCTCCGTATATTTAATTTCCACTACATTAGTAATAAATAAATAATTATGATTAACTAAGTGTATCATAAATATTATTTATATTTTATCACATACATTTAATATATATTAAATATATTATGAGATAAGAGTCATTTAACTCAGTCCGTAATTCCTTCTAATATTAAATAAACATAGAATATCTAAATATTATTATTTCATTTAATATTAATCCTTGTATTTACTTATCACTTGTAAATAATTTTAATAAATAAATTTTATCAAATTATTATATACTTGAATTATAATGAATTTACTTGTTTATTGGTGATTGATAAAACTAGATATTTCTCGAACCTGATGGTGAGACCCACCATGTCTTATATACCTATTCACCTGAATAGGTAAGATTAATGAATATATTATTATGTGTGACCCTCTAGTAACTTATCTAAATAGTATTGAATAATATTCATACACTAAGATCAAAGCCAAGAAACCCACCAAGGACCTTAAAGAGTTAAGGAATAATCATGGAAATTATATCCAACCTACGAACACACACTAGGTAATATAATCTCTTTATCATATGATATCTCATAAAGTGGGATGAACACTTGTGTAATTTTCCTTTCTTGATTTAATATTTTTTGATATATCTAGATAGATTTACCTTCGACTACCATTGTCATGGATTTTTAAATGTATAAACATCATGATCTGCCTAACCATAAATATTACTTCCTCAACTCAGAGGTGAAAAATTCTATCTTGACCATTCATCCAATGTCATACCACCAATGATGCACCTGACACAAAATACCTCACCAAAAATTCATTATCATGGTTTTCACCATACATAAAAGTACACGATCAAATGGAACACATTGGTAATTATCTATATTTAGGAGACCAATACACATGTTCCTAGATAGGAATGACCCATGACACGTTAAACAAGTGGTGTTCCTATTAGTGGATGTTTCCACCTGATCTAAACTACTAGAGATCTCCAAGTGAGAAATTTATGAGAATAAGTCTCAATGCTTATGAGACCCCAACACATGATGGTTATAAATCTTCCGTATCCAATCAATATGACGTATCTAAACCATAGGATATATATTTAAGATTAATGTCGTAGTATCTCAAGGTCCCCATTATAGTCTGGGATCTGATATAACATTTTGATATGACAAATAATGTATGAAAATTACCATTTAAATAGTTAATACAGAAATATATACAATATAATGGTATGTGTACATGATGCATAAATCACTCTATGTGTGATATGGAAATCAAAAGTATAGATAAAGGTGGGTATAGAGCACCCAATTTTACATCAATACCACTTTCACTAGAGTAAACATTATAACCATTATTTTTAGCTCTCACATGATTAATATCATGTTTCTATCGAGTCATGAATTTAGTTATTAGGTCTACCATATCTCTGTTTTGTATCTATTCTGCTATGTGCAACCTCACTTTCTTGAGTAAAACTCCTAAAAATATGCAATCCTTGAGTATGTTCCATTTTGTTCACTGTAAAAACTCGACATCTTAGATAGCTAGAGTATCATAATTTACATTATGATAATAATTTTTCTTACTAGGTTCAATTAGAATAACTAGAAAAAATAATTTCTTATATTACATTGCTTCTTAGCTGCCTCAGAAGCAGAAACACACTCGGTATGTGTAGATATGGCTACCACCGACTTAAATGAGATTATCATGATCATTACCTTAGACTTACTATGATATCAGATCATATTGAACTTATAGTAAGACTAGTTTCCGTACACTTTTAACTAGTATCCATTCATCTCAACATACTAGGTGTATACCTTTTGTACTTGCTCAAGTACAATCAGATAGTTCTGAATTCCCCCCTCGAAGTTATCCTGGATATATATAATATTCTCTTTGAATAAAGTATTTTTTTTGGAAATATTATATCATATACATGTCATAGAATACATTATTTATCTATCACTAAATCATATGGAACTCAATTCACCACATTAATATCCTCCTATGTACTATAATTTTCATATTTGAAAGATTTATTGCATGTGGCATTGGTAACAATTATTTGTCGAATTATTCCTACTTTTATTTTTCAATACTATGTCAGTAAATATATGATTGACTAGGTCTAAGAAACTATTAGATCTACCTTAGTAGATCATGTTCCCTAGAACTTAGGTTTCTACTTTAAGTCAATCACTGGAGAATAAATTTCATCCTAGACTTAAATAATTGTAAGACCAGTAACTATTTTCCATATGTTATAAAATATATATGACTTGAAAATAATAGCACTAAATCTAACCTCTAGAAGAAACGTGCTAAACATTAATTCTAAATTAATTCTCAAATATATAGTTTCTTACTTTTAATACTGAATTGGATTTCAATAATTGGAACCCTTATTGGAATTCTATGATGTGACCATCCCTTTATGGTTTCACCATATAGATGAATTCCAAAATTAGTAGTCTTAGAATTTAATGCTCAATAAAATGATCATAGAAATTATCTACAACATGTAAAATTCTAAGGGAATTATGAAAAATGAATTTATTTTACCAATAGAGTTTTATTTGTACTATGATTTTACCATAAATGTATAGTCTCACTTGAATACCCACTGTAGTATTAAAATAATAAACCCCTATACTTTAATATATGGAATCCATTATTGAATTTTAATAGGTATTTTCAATTTAAGAAATTTTCATATACTTCCTAATTGTATAAACTATTATTCTTAATGAATAATAATTCCTATAATTGTGGTTACCAGATCTTTAGGAAATGCGAAAAATCATGGGCCAAAGTCAAGGGATTCTGGATAAGAATGGATCGATGATATATCATAGGAGATTGGTATGCCAGGTAATCTAGTTCCAACCTCCACTGTTAGTTATGAGTTGGATCAAAGTGATAGGTGATTGAAATCAGAATCCTTGAGGGGATCTTGGGCTCATAGGGATATCACCCCAGTGCCTAAGCTGGTTGCAAATTTTGTTTCACAAAAGGATGTTGAAAAGGAGGCTACAAATGAAGCAGTGGTTCTAGAGCTTCTAATTCATTACAATTAAGAAATCTAGAAGAATATTTCAGGATAAGTGTTTCTAAGGAGGATAAACATAGAAGGTTTGAAAGACTATTATAGGTCAATTTGAGTGAAGAAAAACTCTCCTGGATTGACAAACAAAATCTAATTTTGATACATAGCTTCAATGAGGGAAATAAAAGCTTCGAGGAACATGTTAGGGAATTAGAAAAGATGACCTTTCAATTTTAGGAGCTCATAAAATAAAAAACAAGACCTGGAGGTATCTTCTATCCAATGTAAACTATATACACATAGTCCTTCCAACTCTGTTAATTTTATCTAGAATGAACATGATTTCCCCTTTGATGTTTGACATCCCTTTGTTTTTGTGTACTTATTTTCCCACTTTCCCTTAAATGTGATTCCTTGAATAAAAATTTAAATTTAGTAGTAGTTTTCACCAACCGTGGTGAATATAAAACCATTATGATAGTTTCATCCTTTATATATAGTATGTGTCTTTGGAACATTATCTTTCAACATGCTCTAGTGGAACCTATTCCTATTCCAACTACTTATGCATCTTTGTCATTAACTAAAAGCAAGTCAATATTTCTCCCACTATCTAAAATAGATATTTTCACTCTTTTATATAAATATTTCCTATAAATTGACAATCTCATTTCTATTATAGGATTTTCTGTAATATTCTATGAATATTTTAGGATGATTAATATATATGAACATTGGGTTTTTCTTGATGAATGTTTGTTTCTATCCTCAAAAAACTCTTTTCATGTAAACACATGTTATTATGACATAATAAATTTATATCAAATATAACTCATATGACATCCATTTTTCATGATAGTTGGCATATGGTTATTTGATAACACCATTATTTTCAAAAAAATTTCCCTAAAAATGAAATTATTTGCAATGTATATAAGTTGGAACATTGATAATCCTTTTACTTAAATCATGACTCTAATTTAGATAAGTTAATTTTCATTTTGGAATTAGTCCATTCTATATTTTATAGATCAATGAATGCTTGGTAAAAGTATTATTTTACACTCCTATCTAAAGAATATCATATCTTCTAACCATTCATATACCATAATTCATTTTCACATTCCATAAATACATTAAAAAAATTACGAATTATACTTACCAATAAGCAACCCTTGGAATAGATCATTCTATCTAGTTGAACTTGTTCCGAAATCTTCATGGATTACCTTTATTTCTAATAGGTTATTTTTCCAAAACTAAATACATAAGTGTGTAGATAATACCTCAGGTCTTAAACTCTAAAGAGTCTAAAACCAGACTGAGTATATCCATGTGAAGTACCTAGTTTTTCTTTAAAAATTATTATCTAGCCACAAATTGGTATTTAAGTCTTACAGTTTTATATTCATCACTTATTTACAAAAATTCATGTATTACTGAACTACTGGTTGAGTATTAAATACCATAAACTACATCCATTATTGAATGGTAACAATGTCTTATTGTGTCCAAAGTGTAACACCCCAAGGATTTTTAACTAAATAAATAAAGCACCGAGTCTCCAAAAAAACAACACTTTGTTGTAACCTAGCCAATAAAACATAAATTTTCCACATCTATAATTTGAATTTTGAAAAACTGACAGACACAGTTGCGTTCAGTAATATATTCAGAGTCAGATAAGACAAACCTAATTTTTGGTGAATAGTAACATACCCTTGTGAATAGTAATTTGAATAGTAATATGAAACTTATGAATAGTAAATAATATTATTATTTATTTTCATAATGTTATATGATAATGAGATATTTTATAATTTTTCAAAGTGATATAAAACAAATTATAGTTTAAAAATTGTTATTTTTCAAATAAATTGTGATTTTATTTAAAAATTAAAATAATCATGTTTAGAAAAAAAAATTCAAAAAATAGGGTTCATTTTTTAATTTTACACGTCAAGAATTGGTTTGGGTTAATTTTTGGTATTTTCTGAAATACACAAATTTTTTATGAATAGTAAAGTACGGTAATTTACCATATATATACATTACCAGTTAAATTAATTATTCCCGACATCATGGATGATGTAAGCACACTCTATTCGAACTCACATGAACTTATTATTATTATGGGATACATGAATCAACACTATTGGTTGTCTTGAGGGAAATAATAAAATAATTAATAAGATATTCACAAATAACCCCTCTCTTCCACTATAACCCCCCATCACTTCCTCTTCTATTCACTCCTCTCAAGCCTTGTACCTTGTCTAAATTATACTCAAATATCTTTCCAAGATTCTACCCCACATCCAGTGGCCTTTGGTCTCATAAAAATACCAAAACCTCTCCCCTAAAGAGGCTCTCAAAGAAGATTACTTCAAGAGGCAAATTCCTCTTTTCATTTCTTTTATTTCAAGTTCTTTTCTTTTCTTTTTCATTCCTTGCCTACTTTCATAAAAATGTTGTGATGACTCCAATACATTACATGTACTGAAAATTATTTATGATAAAGTAATAATTATTCATCATCTCTCCTTTCCCCTTCTTTTATACTAGAAATAAAAACACTATCCGAGATGTGTTAATTTATCACATTCAGGGATGATGGGTTTTCAATTTCTATTACCGTCTTAATTTCTGGTGATGAAATAGTTTTGATGGTTTAATCAGAATATAATATATGAATTATAACTTATTTGAGGTTCTGTAATCATTTTTTACACATGATATTAATTTATAAATCAAAATTAGTTCATTGTGATAAAAACCCGCCAATTAACCAAAACAATTGTCATTAATGTTTTATATAATGATTCATTTTTCACTCCCATTAACCAAAAAAATATTATAATCATGTAATATTTTGTTTGTTAACTAATAAAATAAAACTTATATTGTGTAAAACCATTCTCATTCTACATGTTTATCCATTCATAAATATAAGTAAACTGATCATGAAAACCAAGGGAGAAAACACTCCCAAACAATGAAATTGAATCACTTAACCCATCAAAAGGTCATGAATGAACCTAATAAGGTTATAATAAATCAATTAAATGTATTAGAGGTTATTTATTCATTAATTAATTAACTTAAATTTAATTATTCATGCCATTAAGATCAAGTGAGTAACACCTTCAGACTTAAGGTAAGGGTTTTCGACCCGAACCTCCATTTTCATTCGGGTTACTTTTATTGTCAACTTACTTAAAAGAAATTATTATATATTATTATGTAATATTCATAATTTATATGTTAATATTCTATACATTTCTACTAACCACAATCCTTTTTTATTTTATGGGGAGTTACACATTTTAAAATGATCTTTCAAAAATTCTTCCTGAAATACAGGCCTAATTCAAGGGGATTTCTCAAATTCTTACCTATTTTAAAAGGAATTATATAATCTATTTTTAGAAACCATTATCTCATTAAAATCACTAAATACAATCTTACTTCATTTTTTGGTTTATACAAAGACTTTTCTAAAAGAAATCTTCTTTTTCAAAGTAAAAGAGTATTTATCTTAAGAATTACTCAATGATTTTATAAGAGTATCTTCATCTATTTCAACACTATTATTAATTCTTATGTATTATTGGGATTAATATTTAATGATATCATATACTATATTTAATTTAATTTTTTATGATTATTTTGAATGTGGGTGTTATATATTAAAATCATTCACTAATTTACTTCGAATGGTTAGTGTTTAAGCATAATGTTCAAGAAATGGTATTTACATTTCATATGTTAGATTCAATATGAATGTATATGTTTTTTATGTTTATCACCATTCATATGATGAATTAATTGGATTTATTATACGATGGATGGGTCTCGCTACATCCCCTCAATGCATTGGTAGGTCTCATTAGACAAATAGATATGGACATGGCTAAGGCCTTGTCCATTTTTAAATATGGTTTTGGCTGAGACCTTAATCATTTTTAAATGTCTTGGATGAGGCTTTGAAAATATTTTTTAGAATTTTGGGCATATTAATTTCACTAATTATAAAGATATAAATTCAAATATCATGAGTTATTCGACTAGTAGAATACTCACAATTATATTTTATTATGGAAATATTTACTCACCTTTTATTCCTGCCATATTATGTTCACATTTATTTTTAAGGGCATGTGTTTTCAATTATTCAACAAACTAATGTTTATACTATCTTACACTGTAATATTTACCCTTTTTGAGCATCTGATCTCACCCCTTCTTATGTTTCATTTTTTCCAGTACGTGAAGAGGTATATTATGATTGACTTGCAAGGATAATCATAGAGTGGTGGATGTTCCCAATGGAACTTATTTGTTGTTTTTCATTTCACATTGACGTTTTGATCTTATGTATGTATTTAGATTTAAAAATATAATAAACTATTCATTCCTTCAGGATATGACTTTCTTGTAATCATGTTGATGTAATGTAGTAATGCACTGGCTCCGGGCAACTGGGGTCGGGGCTTTACAGTTGGTATCAGATGATATTTAGTAGAAAACTAGAAAAATAGATTTAGAAAATATAGATTAGAGAACATACCCCTAAGATAGTCTTTGAGGATAAACATAAAATAAAATACTATAGTTTTTTAAAGAATAGATTATTTGGATCTTTCTAGAAAATACATCCTTGACTGTCTACTACAAGTGGAAATGGTTCTAGCACAAATTTACCTAGGAGTAAAAACTATGACACGAAGTTTCTGGCTTGACCTGTGGTATCCTAGTACACGAAAATGGGACTTACTACACACCTTTTTTGACACTCCTTGGGGATATGCTTAAGATAATTCACATTTTCTTTATAATCCATTAAGAAAGATTTAAATGAAAATTTTTCCTCAATGAAACCATGTTTATGATTATGGTATTATCCATGCATAGGATTTCAATTTATGCTATGTATTTTACTACGTTGAGATTATACATTATGACTTATAGCCTAATCTAGTGTATTAAATTATTTAGAAATAGTGCCTACTAGAAGGAATGTAAACCGGATGAACACGCATATCCCATATAGGTATTTCCCTAATATAATAGATAATTATGTTGGATCTAGAGCTGTGACTAGTGCGGAGAAACTTATATCTATACTAAGACAACATAATCAGGTTATGAACAATAATTATACCCAAATGGAGCATCCATATCCACAATGTAGAGGAGTTATTTTAGATTTATTTATGTAACAATAGCCTCCATCATTTAATGGGACTACAAACCCTTTCTTAGCGAAGCAGTGGATAAGTTCCTTCAAAAATATATTTCTCATGTTGGGAAGTAATGAAAGGGAGAAGGCTTTCATTGCAGTTTATCATATGTCGGGAGATTCTGATCAATGGTGGTCACTAATTCAAAACAAAAAGGAGGATGAAGAGATAGAAAAAATGGAAAGGAATGAATTTAAAGAACTTTTAATAGATAAATACTTTCCTCGTGAACAATTAGCAGATATGGAAAGAAATTTTATGAATTTGAGGTAAAAGGAAGATGATAATATTGAAAAGTATGAAGCTAACTTTACAAGGATAGTAAGGCATGTTTGGGACTATATACATAATTCAAGGAGAAAGATTGACTGATTATTTGATAGCCTAAATCCATTCCTCCAATAGGCCCTAGTCTTCCAAACTTTTTCATCTTATGAAGATATAGTCTTATGTGCTATCAATATATAAAAGGAGTTATATAATTCTTATGAATTTAAAGGAAATAAACAGAATAATAGTGTTGATGAAAACTCTAAAAAAGTAAATAAGGAAATAGAGAAGAAGGGAAGAGTTGACTTTCTTCCCTGTGATAATTGTGGAAGGAAAGTCACTGGTTCCGTCTTAAAAGGAAAAGGGGTGTTCTAAAATTGTGGACAGAAAGGCCATCATGCTGGTCTTTTCTAGGGGAAGAAATAATATATTAATGTTCAATGTTATCAGTGTACGGATATGAGACACTATGCTAATGATTTTACACAGCTTCAAGGAAATGTGCATCAGAAAAGGCCAAGGGATATGGGATAAGATTATGTGATCACAACTGCTGATATTTAAGTTCTCAATGATGTGGTGGGAAGTTACTTTAATCATTTCCTCAAACTTAGCCAATGCTTTATTTGATTCTTAATCATCGTATTCTTTCATATCGTCCCATTTTCCAAGAAAATTAGATATTTCCAATTTGATTTAATAAGGGAGTTGCCAGTTAAAACTCCTAAGAAAAGTATCATTGCAAAAAAGTTATGTCAGGTAGTCCCCATTATGAAATATAAATTTGCTTTATCTACTGATTTTATTTTCATACAAATAATTTTATTTGATTTAATCCTCGGTATGGATTGGATTTTGAACCGTGATGTGAAATTTTATAGCAAGAAGAAGAATGTTACAATTTTTGATGATGATGTGGAATCTCGTATCTTTAGAGTAGAAACATTACCATCTAATTCTCATCTAGATCCACCCCCAGTAGCTCTACTATATTCAATTATTGGGGAGGAAGGGAATGAAATAACTATGGTTGAGGAAAGGAATGTTCAAATAGGGGATGTACCTATTTTGCAATAATATGTTGATGTGTTTATATATTATTTACTTAGACATCCTAAAGAGTAGGAAATTGAGTTTTCTATTGACTTAAATCCTGATTCAAGGACCATATCAAAGACCCCTTATAGAATGGCCACTGTGGATTTAGTGTAATTGAAGAAACAACTAGAGGAATTGAGTGATAAGGGATTTTTTTTCCATAGTGTTTCTCCATGGGGAGCCTCAGCTATTTTTTAATAAGAAGAAATATGGATCTATGAGGTTGTGCGTTGATAATAGGGATATCAATGCTATAACAATAAATAACAATTTCCCCATACCTCTCATTGGTGATTTATTTGATCAACTTAATAGAGAAAAATATTTTTAGAAGATTTATATTTGATCTGGATATCATCAGTTGTGTGTGAGGAAGGAAGATATTTCAAAGACCACATTTCAAACTAGGTATGGGCATTACGAGTTTACAGTAATGCCTTTTGGACTGACTAATTCACCCTTTGTTTTCATGGATCTAATGAATAGAGTATTCATGGAATATCTTGAAGAATTTTTGGTCAAATTCTTGATGATATCTTGGTATACTCTAAAAGCTATGAAGAACATGAAAATAACTTGTCACTATTCTAAAGACTCTTAGAAGAAATGAATTATATGGGGTGTTTAGAAAATATGAATTTTGGCTACAATCAGTTTCGTTTCTTAGTCACATTGTCTATAAGGATGGAATATCTGTTTATCCTACCAAGACAAAGGCTTTGTAAGAATATCCTACTCCATTGAAGATAACTATGGTATGCAGTTTTATTGGTTTAGTAGGTTATTATTGGAATTTCATTTAGAAATTTTCCCATTTAGAAAACCCAATGAACAATATTACATGTAAATGGGTTAAGTTCGTAAAGAAAAAAGAATATGAGAAATGTTTCAAAGAATTGAAGAAGAGAATAGTGAATGCTTTGATCCTAACTCTATTATCAGGAAATGTTGGGTTTGTGATCTATAGTGATACATCAATGAAAGGACATGGTTGTGTCCTTATGCATAATGATAGAGTTATTGCCTATGCATCAAAGCAGTTAAAAATTCATGAACAAAACTATCATACTCATGATATTGAGTTAGTTGTTGTGATCATTGATATAAAAATATAGAAAAACTGTCTCTATGGTGAAAGATGTGAGATATATATGGTTCACAAGAGTCTGAAGTATATCTTCTTATGGATAGAACTCAACATGAGAAAAAAGGGATGACACAAACTAATCAAGGATTGTGATTTTTTCATACACTACCACTGAGTAAAGGAAAATAAGGTAGTTGATGCATTAAGAATGAAGGACCATAAAGTTTTAAACAAAATGAGGATTGAAAGGGATCATATATTCATGGATATAATAAAGATATACATTGGAATTATCAAATAAGGTGAAACATTATAACATTTTAAATTGGTTTCCCAACCATCTATATTAGTAAGGATTAAAATCTCTCATCCTAAGGATGAGAACCCTAAAAAAAATTAATTTTGTGAAAAATGGGAAGTTTTATGACTTCGTATGTAAAGATGGAATTCTAAAATTTGGGAAAAGGATATGTGTTCCCTTTATACTCGAGATGAAAATGGAGTTATTAGATGATGATTATATCTCAGATTTCTTTATACAGCCTAGTATCACTAAAATGTATAGATATTTGAAGGAACATTTCTGGTGGGACACCATGAAGTGGAAAATTGATGATTATGTATCAAGATGTCTAGTCTGTTAACAAGTAAAGGCTAAAAGACAAAATTCTAGAGGATTCATGAATCCTATACCTATTCCTAGATGAAAATGGGATGACATCACCCAAGATTTTGTCATTGGATTACCAAAAACTCTATGGATGAATGATTTGATATGGTTAATTGTTGATCGACTTATGAAATTGACACATTTCCTCGCTATAGGGGAGGATTTTACATTGGATTGCCTAGCAAGACTTTATATTAATGAAGTTGTGAGACTTAATAGAGACCCCTTTAAATTTTGTATGATCGTGATGCATTATTTACATTGAAATTCTGGAAAACACTTTAGAAAGATTTGGATCCTAAGCTTCTATTGAGTACTAATTATCACCCTCAAACTAATGGGAAATCAGAGAGGATGATCCAAACCTTAGAAGACATGTTGAGATCATGTTCACTTAACTTTCAAGGTATGTGGGATTAATATTTATCATTATTAGAGTTTTCCTACAATAATAGTTTCTATTGAAGTATTCAAATGGAAACATATGAAGCATTGTATTGGAAGAGATTTTGTACACCAACTTGTTGAGATGAAGTTAGTGAGAGGAATCTTGTGGGCCCTGAGATTTTGGAGGAAACAACAACAAAGGTAAACACTACTGAAAAAGTAACCTATACCCACGGTTCAAAACCATGGGTATAGCCCCCAAAACTATGGGTATAGGCTATACCCACGGTTTGGGATACCGTGGGAAACCGTGGTGTCAAGATAGGTCCACTGTGTCACAGCCTTCTACCCACAGTTTTGGAAACCGTGGGAAAAGATATGTCCACCATGTAATTTCCTTTTTTCCACCGTGTCACATCCCTCTACCCATGGTTTTAAAACTATCGGTTTAAATATATTGGAAAAAAAGAGTTGGGAATTGATCCTATGACCTGTACACCGCTACCCAAACACCTATCCACTAACCTGTTTGAATTTCTTATATTTATATATATCCATTAAAATAATTATATTAATATTTTTCATCAGTTTTAGGAAGCCCAGCGGGTTTAGAACCCACGACCTGTAGTTTGAAAACTCCAAAACTTACCACTAAGTCTACGGGAGTTACGTTGTCTTAATTCTACATCTACGTAATTATATTAATTTTCTATATCACATGTGAAAATAAATGGAAGCGAGTTTCGAACCCGAGAGCCCTTAAAACGACAAGCTGCGCTTAACCAAAAAAGCTTTGTGCTGTTATGAAATATGATTATATATTTTTATAAATATATTAATCTAACATGTGGGTATTAGATGAAAAATCATTAGTATATGGTTTTCCCACCTTAATTGTTTCCCCACTTTGACACAGTAAACCTATACCCACAGTTTACTGTGGGGATAGGGTTTTTCTCCGAGACCTACATTCACGATTTTCTTAGTAAACTACTAGTATAGGTTCAGAACATACCCTTGTACCCATGGTTCTAGAAAACCCGTGGGTATAGAGGCTTTTTCTAGTAGTGAAATACTATTCAAACACATATCCAAGCAGCTCAAAGCAGAAAAATGAGCTATGTTGATAATCGAAGGAAGGATTTTGAATTTCAAGTACAAGATTAGGTTTTCCTAAAGGTATCCCCATGGAAGGGTGTTATAATATTTGGGAAGAAAGTGAAACTGATCCCTAGGTAAATTGGAAAATTTGAAATCCTAGAGTGAAATAGAGATTTTTCATATCATTTGGCTATGCCGCCTATCCTATCTAAAGTACAAAATGAGTTCCATGTATCATTATTGAGAAAGTACATGCCAGACCCAATGCAAGTCCGCACTTCTAAAGAAATAGAATTGGAACATGGCATATCGTACTGTGAAGAGCCTATCCAGATTATGGACAGTAAAGAATAGGTTTTGAGGAATCAGACAACTCAACTAGTAAAGATAATTTGGAAAAATCATAAAATCAAAGAGGCAACATGGGATCCTGAAGAGCTTATGATGAAGAACTACCCAAATCTTTTTTAGGTAACATTCTGATAACTTCAAGGATGAAATTTTTGTAAGGAGGGGAGAATGTAACACCTGAAGGATTTATAAATAAATTCATGAAACACTGAGTCTCCAAAAAATAACCCTTTTTTGTAACCTATCCTGTAAAACATAGTTTTTCCACATCAATAATTTGAATTTTGAAAAACTGACATACACTATTGTGTTCGGTAAGATATTTAGAGTTTGATGAGACAAACTTAATTTGTGGTGAATAGTAACATACTCTTATGAATATTAATATGAATAGTAATATGAAACCTATGAATAGTAAAGCATATTATTATTATTGTCTTATGGTTATAAGATAATGAGATCTTGATTAATTTTTCAAAGTGATGTAAAACAAATTATAGTTAAAAAAAATTATTTTTCGAATAAATTTTTATTTTATTTAAAAATAAAATTAATCATATTTTTAAAATTATTTTCCAAAAATGTAGTTCATTTTTGAATTGTACACGTCAAAAAATGTTTATGGTGAATTTTTGGGATTTTTCTGAAATAGTAAAAAAAATTATGAATAGTAAAATATGGTAATTTACCATATATATACATTATCAGTTAAATTAACTATTCCTAGCATTATGGCTGATATAAGCACACTTTTTTCAAAATCACATGAACTTATTAATAATATGGGTCATATTAATCAACATTATTTTCTGTCTTGATGGAAATAATAAAATAATGAATTAGATATTCACAAATCACCCCTCTCCTCCACTATACCCCCCATCACTCCCTCTCCTCATCACTCCTCTCAAGACTTGTAACTTGTAAAAATTTTGAAAAAATATCCTCCCAATATTATCCCCCACATCCATTAGCCCTTGATCTCATAAAAAGGCCAAAACCTCTCCTATAAAGAGGCTCTCAAGGAAGATTACTTCAAGAGGTAAATTCCTCTTTTCATTTCTTTTATTTCATGTTCCTTTGATTTCTTTTTCTTTCCTCACCTCCTTTATTACAAATGTTGTTATAACTCATGTACCTTACATGTACAACAATTTTGTTATGATAAAGGAATAATTATTCATCATATCTCCTATCCCCTTATTTTATACTAGAAATGAAAACACCATAAGTGATGTGTTAATTTATCACATTCAAGGATGACAAGTTTTCAATTTCTATCACCATCATAAATTCTATTCATGAAACCATTTTTATGATTGAATGAGACTATAATATATGTATTATAACTTATGAAAGTTTAAATAATCATTTTGTACACATGATATTAATTTATAATTCATAATGAGTTTGTTGTGATAAAAAAAATGCCAATTAACCCAAACAATTGTCATTAAAGTTTTATATAATGATTAATCTTCACTCTTGGTAACCAAACTAATTTTATAACCATGTAATATTCTGGTTATTCACTAATAACATACAACTTCTATTCTTTATAACCATTCTCATTCTACATGTTTACCTATACATAAATAAAAGTAAACCGATCAAGAAAATGAAGGAAGAAAATGCTCCCAAACAATAAAATTGAATCTCTTAACACATAAAAAGGAAATGATTGAACCTAATAAGGTTATAATAAATCAATTAAATGTATTGTAGGTTCTATGATAATTAATTTATGAACCAAAAGTTTATTATTTAGGTTATTAAGATCAAGTGAGGAACACCTTCGGACTTAAGGTAAGGGTTTTCCACCCGAACCTCTATTTTTATTCTGGTTACTTTTATTGTATACTTATCTCAATGAAATTCTTATGTATTATTATCTACTCTTCATAATTTCTATGTTAATTTTATATATATGTTTACCACCTAGAATTATTCTTTATTTTAGGGGGAGTTACTCTTTTTAAAATCATCTTTCTAAAAATCATCCCAAAATACAAGCCCGATTCAAGGGAATTTCTCAAATTCTTACCTCTTTTAAAGGGAAATCTATAATATGTTTTTATAAACAATTATATTTGTAAAATCACTTATTTTATTTAAAATAATATTATACTTAATTTATGGATTTAGTCAAATAATTTTCAAAAGAACTATTTTTCAAAGTAAAAGAGTACTTATCTCAAGAATTACTCGATGATTTTATAAGAGTATATTCATTTGTTTTATCACTCATGTTGATTCTTATTTATTATTGGGATCAATATTTTATGATATACTTTTCCATATTTAATTGTATGGTTTATTATTATTTTTACTTTGGATATTCTATCTTAAAACCATTCACCAATTTACTCTGAATGGTTAGTGTTTATGCTTAATGTTCAGGAAAATTTATTTACATTTCATATAGTTGTTTCAATATGAATGTATATGTTGATTATGTTTATCCCCATTCATATGAGGAATGAATTGGATTTATTATGTGATGGGTGGGGCCTGCTACAACCTCTCTATGCATCAGTAGGTCACATGAGACAAATAGATATGGACTTGACTGAGGCCTTGCCCATATTTAGATATGGTTTTGTACGAGGCCTTAATCATTTTTAGATGTCTTGGATGAGGCCTTGATGATATGTTTCATAATTTCAAACATATGCATTTACCTCATTACGAGTCTATAAATTCAACGTTTATGAGGTTATTCGGCTAGTAGAATACTCATTATTATCTTTTATTATGGAAATATTTACTCAGCTCATATTCCTTCTGTATTGTGTTCAATTTTATTTTTAAAGACATGTGTTTTAAATTATTAACCATGCCTAATGTTTATATTATTTTCTGTTGTAATGTTCACCCTTACTAAGCATCTGAGCTCACCCCTTCTTATGTCTCATTTTTTCCAGGACATAAAGAGGTATATTATGATTGACTTGCATGGATAATCTTTGGGTGGCGGATATTACCAATATAACTTATTTGTTGTTCTTGATTTCATATTGTAATGTTGAACTTATGTATGTATTTGGATTTAAAAATCTACTAAACTGTTTCTTCCTTTAGGATACAAATTTCTTGTAGTCATTCCAATATAATGTAATAAGGCATCGACTCTGAGAAAATGGTGTCAGGTCTTTATAAAAAGGACATGTGGGATAAATGTTTTGTTTATACTCAATTAAAGTTTAATTAGAATCATTAACCTTGGAAATTAGAAGTTGTGTGTTTCTCACTACTGACATAGGAACCACCCATTCTCAACTTCTTGGATAACATGACTTTCTTCTAGTAATGTTTCTATTCTTACTTGGTTACTATATTTAAATAAACATATGTAATAGGTATGTTTTATTTAATACCCAAGAAGTAACATTACTTTTTTATTGATTAATATTCCCAAATAATAAGTGAATACTTTATTTTACGATTTAGTTCATTGTGTTTAAACTTATACAGATCTATTTCATGGTATGTGAAGAAAATAACCTCTTATTTAATACCAATTTCCTTTAAGAACATTACGAAGGTGCCTTTAGTGTCTCTATTACCATTGTACTTTCCTCGTATTTAAACTTGTTCACCAAAATAATTAAATTATACTTTCTTTAAGTTATTATTATCACGACTCATACCCCGGAGCTCGTACCGTGACTACCCCAAGCCCGAATTTCGTAGGCCATGAGCTGGAGACTAGCACTGAAGGTGTATTCCCTAAAACTAGGAAGGCATTGCCTTTGTAAAATTTAACATAAACAACCAATCACACAGTAAGATATGAACTCAAGTAAACTGAATAGTAAATAGAGTGAGTACAGTAAGTAAAGGGGTCAGAATACAAGCCCAACTAGAAAGTACAAGAAACTAAAAGTACAAGTAAACTAAAAGTACAAGTAAACTGGAACAGATCCTTTGAACACCCTCCAAGGATCATACCTGAAGGGTAGGTACAGCTCTTGATCGGTTGTCTCTATGGTACGCATCATCTAAGGTCCACCTCCGAGCTACCTCCAGTCCTGGTACTCACGTCCTCAGTTAGTGATGTCCGTCATATGCACCAAACACAATGAGGTGGGGGCATAACCCATGCAGGGGTGAGTATAACGATACTCAGTAGGGACCCTAAGACCCTCAAGGACTCACAAAATTCACAAAGGATAATCCACAAATCATGAAATCAATTGACAACCCAACTTAGGTATGTGCCCATATATATACCTAAGTTATCAAGTATACCCATCTCAATCATGAGGAAACAGAGGGTCCAGCCCAAAAGCCCAAATCTCAACTGTTACATGAAGGAAGGGAAACCAAAAAGGTATGTACCACATAGGTACACCACATAGAAGAATACCACCAAGGTATTATCACGAAGAAATTACCACACAGTTACAAACTCAGCTCACACCAGGTATAACTTAAGTAAAGTAGTAGAGATGATTAGATGTAACTATTGAATCATCTTACTCTTTTAAGAGGTATACCCATACAAGATCGCTCAGTGCTGAACCACACAGGATCGCTGGATGATGACCCACACAGGATCGCTAGGTTTTGACCCACACAGGATCGCTCGGTGATGACTCACACAGGATTTCTAGCAGCTGACCCACATAGGATCGCTAGATGCTTATCCACACAGGATTTCTAGGTGATAAACCACACAGGATCGCTCGGCGGTGACCTATATATGAGCGCTAGGTGCTGACCCACATAGGATCGCTAGGTGCTGACCCACACAAGATCGCTCGGAGCTGACCCACACAGGATCTCTAGGTGCTAACCCACATAGGATCTCTAGATGGTGACCCACACAGGATCCATAGGTGCTGAACCACATCATATCACTCCATGTTGACCCACACAGGATCCCTAGGTGCTGACCCACACAGGATCGCTAGATTCTGACCAACACAGGATCATTGGGTGCTAACCCACACAGGATCGCTCTTCATTCTTCACGTCACAGCCAGCTAAAGGGTTCCCGCGCTAAGATCACTTGTCTCCAGGAGGGTCAGCTCTAAAAGCTACTGGTCAATAGTCCAATTTCCACAAATTCCCATGAAGAAGTATCCCAGAGAACTGCCACATCATAGGGGTCTCAATGCAACAGATGATGCGTCAATCAGATGCCTGATCTGTAAGTTATTAGCCTTTTAGTCCCAAGGTCCCGGTTGGATTCATGCTCGATCCAACCCGACCGTTTCCCAACCTTATCCAAATATCTAGTGGGGTATATAAAAGGGACTATCTCGCTCCAAGGATTCCATCACCGCTGGTGGTTTGTTAATCAGATATCCAGTGTCGAAGTTATGGCCAAAAGAGCGTAAATGGGTCATAGTGGGTCTAGGTCCGGTTCGACCCGGTCAGACCGACCCGGCCCGACCCTCTAGGTTCAGCCTGGCCCACGCTAGGTCTGGACTAACCCGCGCTGGGCAGCCCGGCCTGGGCAGTAGCCCGCTGGGCGGTGGAGGCCACGAGGGCCGCGGAGGTCATGAGGGCCATGGAGGCCGTGTGGGCCGCACGACCGCTCAGAGGTCCGCGGGCGGCGCGGGGCAGCTGCGGGGCGGGGGGGGGGGCACAATGATGGGGCCGCAGTGCGGTGGGGCCACGGGTCAGTGGTGCCAGCCACCGTTCTCATTCCCTTTCTTGGTTGGTCTCCAACCTCCTCCATCGTGAAGAACACCACAAATCATCATAAGAATTTCGAAGAGGATGAGCCATGTTTGTTTATCCCACAGTCTCTGCATTAGAGCAGTAGTAAGCGGCTATAATCTCTCTTTGAATTATGATGAGTCATCAAGAATTCAAAAAGGGGAGAATTTCAAACATACAACCTACCTCGTTCGTTTGATTCGTTGAGGATTGTTCACAGGGAAAGAGATAATGTCGTTGGGAATAGACGGACGTCAGTGTCATAGGTGTTTCCTCAATCGTTGGTTTGTTGATGTTGAAGTCGTTCGTTGTCAACGAATTTCCCAAAGAAGAAGTTGGAGTCGAAGTCGGCTTTCTTCGATGGAGATCTTTCTCCCCAGGCTCCTTCATTTGCCAACAATTAATTTCCCTCCAACCCACCAAAAAGAAAAAGGTAGCCTATATAATAAAATAGGTTGGAATAATTTTAAATTGGACTAATTAAATAATTGAGTTGGTGTATTAATTAAAATGGGGGTGGAATAATTAATCAAGGGGAAGTTAAAGATACTTCCCCTCATTTAAGTGGGAGGTTCAAGGGGGTTTTAATCTCAGGTAGTCCCCACCACCATAACCTCTCATGGGAGGTTTTAGGTTTGATGGTCCCCACCTCCATAAGCTCAAGGGGAGGTTTAATTCTGGTGGTCCCCACATCTCAACATCCACAAGGAGTTTCAAATAAAAATAAAAATAAAAGATACACAATTTTATTTTTATTTTATTATTTCATGAATATGTGAAAAGATAACTTCCACCCTCAACCTACTGCGATTGAGGTGAAGGTCTCCTTAAGCGAATACTGGTGCTACGTGTTCAATGGTTCCCTCAGATTTCAATTCTGATCACCGGTTCAAAAGTTAGAAAGTCCCACTTTCATGTTTACTGAATGTACCCGAAATAAAGTTCAGAAATTCATTCTCGGCACTCCAAGCCTTAGAATCACATGTTGTAAATTTTCATGGACTTGTAAAATTCCCATATATTAAAAAAATTACATGTAATTTCGGACTCTTTACATTCTCCCCATTTTAGGGATTTACATCCCCATAAGCCACATCACAAACTAGGTAAACAGGTGGGGGTACTAAGCACATATCTGATCCTACCGCTCCCATGTGCTCTCCTAGAGGTTCTCGTGCTACCAACATACACACACTAGAGGTATCGACCACCGATGAAGGACCCGCTCCTGTCGATCCTCAATCTCCACTGGAACATCCGTAAAAGTCACCCCATCATCAAAATCTAGCTCTTCGTGGTCTATTATGTGATAAGGTTCATGAAAGTATCTCCTCAGCTGGGATAAGTGGAAGACAATGTGCACCCGGTGCAACTGTGGTTGAAGACCTAAGAGTTAAGCCATCTCTACAACTCTACTGGGGACCTGAAAAGGCCCGATGAACCTCAAAGATAACTGTCCACCTTGGAAAATTCTCTATAATCCTCTTTGAGGTGAGACCTATAGAAAGGTGTGGTTGCCATCCTCGAACTCCAGAGGTCATCGTCTCCTATCAGCATACGACTTATGCCTGCTCTGTACAGTCTGCATCCCCTCCTGGATGATCTTCACCTTCTCTGTGGTAGCCTATACCATCTCTGGTCCCACTAGTGTTGACTCCCTTGGGTCTGTCCAACACAAAGTTGATCTGCAAGGTCACCCATACAACGCCTCAAAAGGTTCCATCCCAATGGAGGAATGATAGCTGTTGTTGTATGCAAACTCCACCAAAGGAAAGTGATCCTCCTAGCCGCGACCAAAGTCAAGGACGCAAGCACGCATCATGTCCACAAGGGTCTGAATGGTCCGCTCTGTCTGACCATCCATATAAGGATGGAAGGCAATGCTCAAATGAAGTTGTGTCCCAAAAGCCTCCTGCAACCCCTTCCACAGCCGAGAAGTAAAACGTGCATCACGATCAGAGATAATCATCGAGGTCACTCCATGTAGCCGCACAATCTCTTGCACATAGAGGCGTCCAAAGCTCCCTATAGAACCCTAATTTTTAATCGGTAGGAAGTGGTCCGACTTGGTGAGTTGGTTGACGATCATCCAGATCGAGTCATGACCCCTGGATATACGTGGAAGTCCTATCACGAAGTCTATGGATACCCCATCCCACCTCCACTCTGGGACCTCTAAAGGATGAACCAAGCCTGCTGGTACCAGATGCTCTGCCTTCACTTGCTAACAAGTGAGGCACCAAGAGACAAACTTTGTTACTTCTTTCTTCATTCCCGACCACCAGTGATGTTGTTGGAGATCTTGGTACATCTTCTCCACTTCTGTATGTAACGCTAGAGGAGATGTGTGGAACTCTATAATCACTTCTTCCCAAAGTGACACTGGTACCAGGGTACGTCTTCTGAAGAGGATGACGTGCTCCCCTCCTTCAGAAAACTCATCAAGTGCATGACCTATGGATATTTGAGCACGTTGGGCCTCGCAGTCAGCGTCCCCACACTACACATCCCTGACTCACTGAATAAGAGAGGGAGTAACTTTAAGAGAATAAAGAAAAGCTACTTCATCCTGATCTACAAAGGATATCTGCAAAGTGGCCAGCTTCTCCGTCGCCTCTCCTAACAGCTGTATACCTGACCTCGTACTGAGTGTATCACCTACAATGTTCCCCTTCCTAGGAGTATAGACTATATCTAAGTCATAGTCCTGGAGGAACTCAAGCCAACGTCGTTGTCTCAGGTTCGGGTCTTTCTGAGAGAAGATATACCTGAGACTCTTGTGATCAGAGTACACTATAAAACGCTCACCCATAAAGTAATGTCGCCACATTTTCAAGGTGAAGACCACTGTTACTAACACCAGGTCATGGGTAGCATAGTTCTTCTTGTGTTGTCTCAGTTGTCGAGAACCATAAGCAATCATTGCTCACTCCTACATCAGGACACATCCGAGACTAGTCTCTAATGCGTCGTAGTAGACTATGTACCCTATGCCCTCCTTTGGTAGCCTTAAGATGAGTACACTAGTCAGCTTCTACCTCTAATCCTGAAAACTCTACTGGCATCTTTCCGACCACATGAAGGGTTTCCCCTTCTTCGTCAATACTGATAGAGGTGCCGCAACTCTGGAGAAATCTGGAACAAAACTCCGGTAGTAACCAACCAAACCCAGAAAACTCCATACCTCCGTCACACTCCTGGGTGGCTCCCAAGCAAGTACTGCCTCAATCTTCATTCGATCAACTGCAACTCCAGCCTCCAATATGACATGTCCTAGAAACTGAACCTCTAGGATCCAGAACTGGCACATCAATAGCTTACCACAAAGCTGGTGCTCTCGAAGTGTGTCTAGTACTAACTGCAAATGGTAGGAATGCTCCTCCTCAGTAGCTGAGTAGATCAGAATTTCATTGATAAAGACTACTAAAAAGTGATTAAGGTATGGATGAAAGATCCTGTTCATGATTCCCATGAACACTGCTGGAGCATTGGTTACACTGAATGGAATAACCAAGAACTTGTAATGGTCATACTGACATCTGAAAGCCTTCTTCTGCAGATCCTCAACTCATACTCTGAGCTGGTGATAGCCAGATCTGAGGTCTATCTTCAAGAACCTCCATGCTCCCTTTAGTAGATCAAAGAGGTCGTCAATCCTTATAAGTGGGTACTTGTTCTTCATAGTCACCTGGTTCAGGCACTGATAGTTGACACAAAGCCTCAAGCTCCCATCTGCCTTCTTGGAGAACAAAATCATGGTTGAACAAGGTGAAACACTAGGCTAAATGAATCCCATCCCCTACAAGTCTTCTAGCAATACTTGCAACTCATGAAGCTCCTTGGGAGACATCTGATATGCTGGTGTAGATATCGGTGTCATCCTGGGGTAAAAGTCAATTTAAAATTCCACATCTCTACGAGGAGGTAGACCTGAAACATCATCAGGGAAGACATCCGCATACTGGTCCACCAATACAGGATAACTCAAACTCTCCACATCAACCACTCCGAGGGTAAGGCTAGCCAACTGATGAGTGATAGGCTGCACTCTCCTCTGAGTGTGGCCATCCTGTGCTGCAAAACCTCCTTTCTCACCAGTGAATTTAAACCTAGTGCTATCGGTGTAGACACACCGAAATATAATCAATCTGAGCATGGACTGTGGATAACCAATCCATACACAATATGTCGTCATAAGGCCTCGAAACCACTACTAGGAGATCCCAGCTGAAGCTCTCCCCTTCTAGAGTAAGCTCACAATACTGGCACTAGTGTGTAATCATCAAGTCTGCTCCCATAGGAGTATCTATCTGTAAGGATCGAGCCAATGGCTCCATCGGAATCTCCGATCTCCGAACGAGGGTAGTGGAAATAAAATAATGACTGACACCTGTGTCTATAAGTACTGTAGATAAGGTGTAATGGACACAGATCATACCTCGTATCATCTTCGGAGTGTCGTGATTGTAGGCCTCAGTTGCCTGGAGATGAGCTCACCCCTGTCCTCCTACTCCCTGTGGTCGGGGTGGACCTCCTGGTGGGGGTGGTGGTAACATCTCGAATTGTCGCCCACCGCCAGCTGCACAACCAGCTCATTTGCCACGTCCTCCTGCTCCATGCGAACCTCCTCAGTCGAATCTCTGTCTCTGCCTGGGCAGTCCTTCAACCGTCTGTTAATCATCCATACGGTGGGTCAGACAGTCATGAGCCATGTGACCCTGCCCGTCGCATGCGTAACACTGCCCGCTCCTGGAATGACCGACTCTGCCTTGGGTTCCCCGCACAACCGACTATGAAATATGTAGTTGTCCACCTATAGGTTTGGCCCTCTTGGACCTCTACAACATTTGTCTGCTGCAAACTGTAGAAGAATCTACTATGTGATGATTGGTAGAGGGTCTTTCTACTAGTGACTTCTCAACAAGGAAACTCTCCACGAGGAGGGATCTCTCTAACACCCCCTCCTACGTTGGAATGCTTAGTGAGATCATCGAAGCCCTGATCTCCCACCTGAGTCCCTACTCGAAGGTCAGGGCCCTAAATAATGGGTCTCGCACCATATCTATGGAGTAGCGTGAGAGGTCTATGAACCTCATTGTGTACTGAGCCACAGTCATGCTGCCCTGCTGTAGATAATGTACCTTCTATATGCGCACTGTGCGAAGAGTCGTTGGGACAAACTCTACCCTAAATAGGCTCTCGAAGTATACCCAGAGAAGTGTCACCTCATCGTGAGACTGGGGCATCAAGATCCACCATCTTCCTGCTGCTGCCTATAGTAGATTGGTAGCTAGGATCTCCATGAGATCAGCTGGTGTCCCAACCAGTCGGTAGACTCTCACCACAGCCTCCAGCCAATCCTTAGCTACCTGTGGGTCCATCTCTCCCCTGAACATGGGTAGCCTCTGGAACTGGAACACGTGCAACATGATCAAGCGGTATGCACCCTATGCTATTGGGGCTAGTGGCAATGGTGGTCCAACTGGTAATGGTACCGTTGGTGCCTCCGCTATTGCCTCTAATGGAAGAGGGCCCTGCACCGAGGCCTTGTCTCTCGGTGGGCTATCAGTGTGTACAACTCTCAGAACCCTAGATGGTTGTCTTCATGGAGGCATCCTGAAAAGAAACAGGTGTTACATAGTCAAAAAGTTATACCTGGTGAGATGACTCAAAGAGATCACAAAGGAAACTCTTCAAAACACACACACATTCAGTGTTTTCAGGCACTGAGTTATAAATCAGAAGTCAGAGTCCTTGTGTATGGATACGTCGGCCGTCACACCAAAACTGGTTTCCCTAAACTGATAACCACACTCACTAAACTTAACACTATTGTCATTAAAAATATCAGAGTCTTATGTTCTATGGTAGAACTGACTCCTCTGATACCAATTTTTCATGACCCGTCCCCCGGGGCCTGTGTCGTGCTACCCCAAGCCCGCCTTCCATAGGCCAGGGGCTGGCGACTAGCACCGAATGCGTATTCCATAAAACTAGGAAGGAATTTCTTTATAACTTGTAACACACACAACCATGAACA
Organism: Viscum album; assembly: GCA_963277665.1. NCBI lineage: Eukaryota > Viridiplantae > Streptophyta > Magnoliopsida > Santalales > Viscaceae > Viscum > Viscum album. Next base: position 1,930,849,189 of record OY728148.1, read on the forward strand.
CAACAAGATATGAACTCAAGTAAACTAAATAGTAAACATAGTGAGTTCAGAAAGTAAAGGGGCCAGAATACAAGCCCAACTGGAAAGTACAAGAAACTGAAAGTACAAGTAAGCTGAAACAACTCCTGTGAACACCTGAAAAGGATCCTACCTGAAGGGTAGGTACATCTCTCGATCAGTCGTCTCTGCGGTACGCCTCGTCTAAGGTCCACCTCTGAGATACCTCCAGTCCTGGTACTCACATCCTCAGTCAGTGTTTTCCATCATCTGCACCAAACACAAAAGGGTGCGAGCATATCCCATGCAGAGGTGAGTATAAAGATACTCAGTAGGGACCCTGAGACCCTTAAGGTATCACAAAATCCACAAAGGATAATCCAGAAAGCATAAAATAAATTGACAACCCAACTTAGGTATATACCCATACATATACCTAAGTTATCATGTATACCCATCTCAATCATGAGGAAACATATGGTCCAACCCAAAAGCCCAAAGCTCAACTATTCCACGAAGGAAGGGAAACCACAAAGGTAAGTACCACAGAGGTATTCCACACAGAAGAATACCACCAAGTTATTATCACGAAAAAAGTACCACATATTTACGAACTTATCTCACACCATGTATAACATAAGTACAGTAGTAGAGATGATTAAATGTAACTATTGAATCATCTTACTCTGTTAAGAGGCAAACCAACACAAGATCTCTCGGTGCTGACCCGCACAAGATCGCTTGGTGCTGACCCACATAGGATTTCTTGGTACTGACCCACACAGGATCGCTCGGCGCTGGACCACACAGGACTGCTCGGTGCTGACCCACATAGGATCGCTAGATGCTGACACACACATGATCGCTAGATGCTGACCCACACAGGGTTTCTAGGTGCTGACCCACATAGGATCGCTCAGTGCTGACCCGCACAGGATCTCTAGGTGCTGACCCACGGAGGATCGCTAGGTGCTGACCCACACAGGATCGCTCGGTGCTGACCCACACAGGATCGCTAGGTGTTGACCCACACAGGATCGCTAGGTGCTGACCCACACAGGACCACCAGGTGCTCACCCACACATTATCTCTCAGTACTGAACCACACAAAATCGCTAGGTGCTGACCCACACAGGATCGCTAGGTGATGACCCACACAGTATCGCTCTTCATTCTCCACGTCACAGCTAGCTATAGGGTTCCCGTGCTCAGCTCGCTCATCTCCGAGAGGGTCCTCTCCACAATCCACCGGTCTATACTCCAACTACCTTTAATTCCCATGAATAAGTATCCCAAAGAACTTATATGTCATAGGGGTATCAACGCAACAGACGGTGCGTCAATCGGACGCCTGATCTGTAAATTATTAGACTTTTAGTCCCGATGGCCCGGTTGGATTCGTGCTCAATCCAACCCAACCATTTCCCAAAATTATCCAAATCTCCAGTGGGGTATACCGAAGGGACTATCTCACTCCAAGGTGTCCATCACCACTGGTGGTTCGTCAATCGGATGTATGGTGCCGAAGTGATGGCCAATAGAATGTAAATGGGTTGTATTGGGTCTGGGTCTGGTCCGACCCGGTCAGACCGGCCCAGCCCGCGCTGGGCGGCCTGGCCTGGGCAGCGGACCGTGGGGCAGCGGAGGCCGTGATGTGGCATGGCGAGGCTGCGGGGCCGCGGGTCAGGGCCGCGGGGCGGCGCGACGGGGCCATGGGCGGCGGCAGTCGCGGAGTGACCTCAGTGCGTCATCACCTTGAATGCGGATGACGGTGGTGTCGGTCGCCATTCCCATGCCCCTTCATGGTTGGTCTCTGATATCCTCCATCACGAAGAACACCACAAATCATCAAAAGAATTACAGAAAGTATAAGTCATGTTTTTTTGGCCCGCACTCTCCGCATTAGAGCGATAACAAGAGGCTATAATCTCTCTTTGAATTACTAAGGGAAGAATTTCAAACAACTACCCTAACTCGTTTGTTTTATTCATTGAAGATTGTTCACGAGGAAAGCGGTGATGTCTTTGGGAACAGAAGTACGTCAGTGATGTCAGTATTTCCTCAATTTTCGATTCGGTGATGTTGAACTCATTCCTTGTCAATTAATGTCCCGAGCAAGAAGTCGATGTTCTTCATTGGCGTTCTTCATTGGAGAGCTTTCTCCCAAGGCTCCTTTTCCAACGATTAATTTCCCCCCAACCCATCAAAAATATAAAGGTATCTAATATAATAAAACATATTGGAATAATTTTGAATTGTAATAATTAAATAACTGAGTTTGTGTATTAATTAAAAGGGGGAGGCATAATTAATCAAGGGGAAGTTCAAGAGGCTTCCCCTCATTTAAGTGGGAGGTTCAAAGGGGTTTCAATTTCAGGTGGTCCCCACCACCATAACCTTTCATGGGAGGTTTTAGGTTCGGTGGTCCCCACCTCCATAACCTTAAGGGGGGGTTTAATTCTAGTGGTCCCTGCCTCTCAGCATTCACAAGGAGTTTCAAATAAATATAAAAATAAAAGTTACACAATTTTATTTTTATTTTATTCTTTCACGAATATGTGAAAATCTAACTTCCACCCTCGATCTACTGTGTTTGAGGTGAAGGTTTCCTTAAGTGAATACTGGTACTATGAGTTCAACAGTGCCCTCGAATTTTAATTCTGAGCATCGGTTCAAAAGTTTGAAAATATCACACGCATGTTTACTAAACGTACCCAAAATAATGTTTAGAAATTCATTCCGATCACTCCGGGCCTCAGAATCACGTGCCGTCAATTTTCGCAGACTCGTAAAATTCCCATATGTTAAAAAAAATTACATAGAATTTCCGAGTCTTTAAATTATTTACATGGAAAGCATTACCCAATAGTCTACAAAAATTTTATTCATACTATTAAATTTATTATCTTAAATAAAACTAGATTATATCGGTGATATAGATATAATAATGGGATGTAAGGAAGTATTATGACACATATTTTATATTTACACATATCCAGTGTAATAATCACCCATTCATATATTGCTTCACTTTCTCCATTCAATCTTCTCGAAGATGAGACTACATGTAATATCATCCATGTCCTAATATAGTATCCAAATTCACATTTGATTTTGATGATAATATTATGAAATAACAATCATATGTCTCATTCATGAGTCTCCTATAAGAAATTTTTACACCCTCACTTCCCAGGATTAACAGATATTGGAGACACCAACACCTTGAATTTATGATATCGTAGTGTTGTGTGAAAATTCCTTCAATGCTCTTTAGAAACTCATTATGGAAAAGTAATTGAATCAATCCAATAAATATTTTAGTATTTAATTTGGTATTACTTTCCATTTTCAACAAAAATAAAATCTAGCATATTAGTACTCTTATCTTGATTACCAATTAAACCATACTGACTATTAAAATCCTTAAATTTCATCCATTATTTTATCGAATTCTTTTTTCCCTCTATACTATAATAGGAATACTCTATCACATGACTATTCTAGTGGAAATGATCCTTAAAACTACCCCCATAGACTACAAATTATGGCTATTCCACTACTCAAATAGTTCGAGGTAATTGTTTGACTAACCAACCACACTAAATCGTGATTCCTTGATCGGTTGAGTGAATTACCATCTTATAAATTCATAAATATGATTTATTAAATTATTTTCTATGAAGTTGCAACAATCTAGCTATGGATACTCCTTTGTTTCTAACTGCAGTTAAGTTAACCCATCATTCTCATAAGAACTCTCTAATAGTAGGAGGCACCCTCAACTATGGCTGATTGAGCACCCCAAACACCTGGTTGTGTACATATTTAAATTATTGAAGGAATTTTTTAATTAATATTTCATTGAGGGATTTTTATATTTTTCTCAAAGAATGTAATCAATTTATATCAAACTATTTATTTAATTATGTCACACTCAGAACTGAACATGAATAGAAAAACATTCATAAGGTCTTTGTACATTTTACTTTTATTTTATGTGATTCCTAATGTTGTGAAAATTCATAAAATAATAAACAAATACATAAAGTAAATAATTAACTGACTAGTCTTGAGAATATACTTGTTATTAACCAATTTTTATAATTAACATATCAATCATGACTTAAGGGGTTTCATACTTAAGTTGAAGCTTGACTCATGATGTAGTTTATCCTTATACAATGTGTCCAAATCTCATATAGATTACACCTCATCTTGGTGTCGTCCAGATCTTATACATAATCTTCAACTGTACATGTATACTCATACGTAGACTAGGGGGTCTTGGGAGTGAAATATACAACATATGAATTGGAAATTCATCCCTTATATATATTTTAAAAAATATGTTGTGCAGACCGTCGTTTAATTACCTATGTACGTATTACAATCATCACACACATGTAATAAATAATTAAATAAATTAACCTATAAACACACATTTATGATCACTAGCTCAAGATCGATTGGTATAATAAATAAATTTATGATTAAAATTAAATTTCTATAAATTTAAAGTACAAGGGAAATTTAAATAAATTAAATGAAATAATTAAATTAAAAAAAAAATTCAAATATTTTATTCTTATTCGGTCTTGTCATTATTTTAAAATTTAGTCCAAAAATTAAATTAATTAATCAATTTAATACTAAAATTATAATAATTTATTTCTTTTTTAGAATATTAAAAAAATTTATTTTATAATAAAAAATTATTTTTTATCAATTTAATGTAATATTGAAATTAAATTAATCAACTTAATTAAATTTTGATCATATAAAATAACCCATACCTCAAAACTCGGTCTCACCTAGTTCATCACGCACGTAATACCTAACTAGACCCGGTTGATGAGAAGGCTTTTAGGGATGGTGTTGGCGAATGGGTGGCCGAGATGTGGTACACTCCAATGATGGGAGTAGGTGGGATGATGCCAACAACCAGCTGAGCGGTTGTGGAGGCTTCTGTGGTGGCGATCAGGTGGCATGTCTGGGGTTTTCACCGGGCTCCTTGTATGATAATGATGCTTGAGAAGCTTCTCCTTTCATTTAATATTATATTTTTTTAAATTTATCTTCTCTCAAAAAAAGGGGCCAACCATGAATTATAAAAAGTCTTTTTGTTCATTTTGTGGAAAAAACAGAGCTGGTACTCTAATTTTTTTTTCCCACTCCATCCCCTTTTACCAACCTCCCCTATTTTTTTTTTAATTTCCACCTTCAAAATGAAAAACTACAGGATATGTCTTTTTTGTAAAAATGATTAAATTTTTTTATTATAGTTTTACACAACCAAGTGAAAGAAAATGGATACTAGCTAGTATGGATTCGGTCCCAAAATCTCAGATGGTAAAAAAAATTTATCAGAATTTCCACCTAATCTAGAAATTGGAATCACCACGTAATCTATAAATCAGGTAAAATTTATCATGTATAAGTATATACATCCTTCATATTTTAAAATAAAAAAACCCCACTTTTAATCCATAATTGTTTTCTTAGATGACCATAACTTGGACATCCAAGATCAGTTTAAAGTGTTGTTAGATCTTTTGAGACATATTTAAAAACCACTACTTAAATATGAAGAGAAATAATTATTCTTGGATTAGAAAATCCACATGATCACTCTGATATTAATTAAAGGTATCAGGGCACAAAACAGAATCTATTGGACCAAATATTTTATTTTTTTCTTCACCGGTGAGATGTAACTTTTTATCTCTGACGATCCAAGCCCCAATAGAGGTTTGAGGATATCGCATGAATTAAACCAAGAACTAAACATAAAACTGAACATATAACTTATTTGAAATGTTTCATGCTTGACTGAGACTATTCCTCATAGATCATTTCTCAAAGCATCCAAAGGAGAACCTCTCAAGATTGTTTACACATTCTCTAAGAATCCATGCACTCTCTGTTCATCAAATTTTGAGTGCTAGAATAGATCTCCAATGAATCCTTCAGAGTCACGAGGATCTCCCCAATCATATTCCCTCAATCCATCAAATGTTCCTTGAATTGATTTCTCAGAGAGAGACTACCTCTCTTTAGAATGTAGGTGGAGAGATAGGTTCTCATTCCATTTTCATGAAAAATACATGTAACGACCCTCTACTATTCTATTTATAGTGGATGACCTAAATACCCAGAAAAGATTCACTGTCCCTCATATATTTAATGTCCACTATATTAGAAATAAATAAATAATAATGAAAAAAATTATATCATAAATATTTTTTATATTTTATCACATAACTATAATATATATTAAATATATTACGTGATAAAACCAATTTATTTAAATCAACTTATAGTTCTGGATAACATTAAATGAACTTATAATATTAAAATAATATTAGTTCCTTTAATATTAATCCTTATATTTACTTATCACCTGTAAATAATTTTAATAAATAAATAAAACCCAATTATTCTTTACTTGAATAATAATGAATTTATTTATTTATTGAAAATCGATAAAACTATTCAAGTCCCAGATCTCATAGTGGGCCCCACAATGTCCAATATACATATTCTCCTAAATAGGAAAGATTTTGAATACACTATTGTGAATGACCCTCCAGGACCTTATCTTGATAGTAGTGAATAGTATTCACAGACCAAGAGCGGAGTCTAGAAAACCATAAAGTCCCCTAAAGAGACAAGGAATAGTCAAGGAAACCACAAGTAACCTACAAACACACACTATGAAATATAATCTCTTTTTCATACAATATCTCATAAAACAAGATGTATACTTGTGTTGATGTTCTTTGTTTCATTATTATTTGTTGATCTATCTAGACCAATTTATCTTTGACTACTATGGGCATGGATTTATGAAGTTATAATCATCCTGATCATCTTGGCAAGATATATCACTTCCTCAACCCGAAACCGATAAATTATATCTTGATCATTCAACCAATGTCATACCACCAATGACACACCCAACACAAACTACCTCTATATAACTTTATTGTCATGGTTTTCTCCTTGTATAATGATCAAATGAAACACATTGATAATTATCTCAATTCAGGAGACCAATGCACATGTTCATAGATAAAAATGACTAATAAGACATGAAACATGTGGTGTTCTTATTGGTAGGTCTTTCAGAATTATCTCAACTACTGTAGATCAAAAAGTGTGAACTTCATGAGTTATATATTGGATGGACCTATAGATTTAGCACAAATCTAAGGGGTATATCAACCCATAATGATTTTCCAGTTATACAATTCTAGGATATTATTTCCTATTTGAAGAGTGATGAGTTTAAGTTATTCTTTAAATTTAATGGGTTTTTATTAAAAAAATATTATGATTTTTATTAATACTTATTTCATGTTATTGAATTTTCTATTTTAATATTATTAAAAAAAATAAAAAACAATTGTTCTATAAAGTATGTGCAGACATAGGGATGAATGAATATGTAGGAACATGAGATAAACCATGTATTTTTCATGCAAAATTGAGTTTAATTAGTTTTTTTAGGAGTCCTAATAAAAATAATAAAGAAACTTTAGTTATAGTTGTAGTTGAGTTTGATTAAGTTTTTTTTTTCAGAAATACAACAATATTGAATATTATATTCTTACATAAATTTTAATTTCCAGTGGGTTCTGTTGAACATCAATGGGAATATACCTCAAGAAATTTGTTTTGAGAAGAAAGAAGAAAGACCAGAGTGATATTAATGAAGAGATGAAATAAAATATTATAAGTATTATTATAATACATTAAAATTTTAATATATATTTCATAACTAAATATCTCATTTATATTGTCAACAACATGCTTTAGAGGCCCTTTATAAGAAACATGGTGTCCACATTAGGCCAAATGATCATTTTTTGAAAGGGTTTAGATAACGGTAACCTAGGGAGTATCTACTATCAAACCAAGAAAACAATCATTCACACTAGGTATTTTCCCACTTCAGGTAATTTAAACACCTATAACAGTCCCAAGTTACACATGGCTTGTGGAAAAGTAGTTGAGACCAAACAATTGTCCCTTAAAAGTCCTAAAGAAGTCAAAAGGTCACCCAGAAGTTCATGAAATGTATGAAATATTTGTTTCCATAAATTCCATTGGTTAATGCTGTATTTTTTTGATACATGCATAACAAATATGTTCTATTTATATAATTCCTTAGGTGATGGTGATGACACTCTTAGTGGTGTTTAAGATGATGAATTTTCTTGTGGTGATGTTGATGACACTCTTAGTGGTGTTTAAAATGATGATTTTTCTTATGGTGATGGTGATAAAGTTATTAAAGATGACGATACTAGTGATGATGTTCGTGATGAGGTTGAAGGTAGTGATAAAAAATAAGGTAGTGGTGGTTAGGAAAATAATATTTTGGAGTGATATATTGACATTATTTATTTCTAACTTTATATTTTTGACATTTAAAGCATGTTTATGGTGTCTTATGACGGAAACTGATTGTATATATGTGTTATTATTTGGATATAACATTATTAAATTGTTAAATATAAAATATATAATATATGTCCTCTTTTTAATATGTACTTTTACTAGTTTTATAAATGATTTTTTTATTAGTTGTTTGTAAGGGTGCATACTGGGTGGAAGTTTTCTACATGGTGGAATGTTATACCAATAGTTCCTTGAACGATTTGTATTGGATTATACCAATGGTTCCTTGAACCATTTTTATAGATATATACCCATAGATCCTTAAACCATTAGTATAATCCAAAACCAGTGTCTCTATATTAATGGTTCTAAGAAACTATTGGTATAACCCTTTCCCCATAAATATTTTACCAAAAGTTTTAGAAACCATAGGTATAGCCTAGTTTTCCTATAGTGTTATAGACAACCAGTTAATTTCAACAGGATTTGATTGGGAACAACTCTGTATACATAATGTATAAGATACATTAGGATGATTACACAACATAACATACTAGATTGATCTGACTTATGATGTATATAGAACCTTACTCATATGTTCTTCTTCATCAATAGTTTAAGGAAATTGTGTATTTGAAAGAATCTTTCCATGCCAAATTGGTAAAGAACCTTTTTTTAGTTTTCCATGTTAATACATTTTAACACTGTACTAATGTATTTATTTTGACCAAGTACAATATTTTATTTATATATATCTTTATAGATATTAATTTTTATTAATTATGATGCTTCACCAAGATCTTCCTTTGAGAAGAAATATCTAAATATTTTTTCCTTAATTGTAACATTGGTATATCATTTATAATGAGAAGTGTGTTATATATATATAACACCATACATACAACAATGATCGCACTAACTCACTTATATACACAAGGTTAAAATTAATTTTCAATATGGTCAAAATCTTTGATATCTTTGTTAAAATTAATATTACAACATTGATAATCTTGTTTCAAACCATAGATGGATCATTAAATCTAACATATCTTAAAAAAATTTATTATATCTAAAATATCATTAGGTTATATCATATATACATTCATGAATAAATTTACATAATGTAATGTAGTTTTTACATTCATTTTATATATCTCATAATTATAATATATTGTTATGGCTTGTAGAATTATCATGGATTTAATCATAGAAAATAGATAATTTTTTATAGTAATTATTATGAATTTATTTAAAACCATTAATTACTAAGAGAGATTTGTAGATAGACAATAGACCATCCATGTTAGTCATATTATGAAACACCCACTTACAAAAAATGGGTTTTACCCCTCTAGGTTGATCTATAATATCCAAAACCCAACTACCATACATGGATTAAATTTATTTTAACTATTTATCAAAGTAAAAACTCATGATGAAACAATGGTAAGATTTTGGATCATTTTTTGATCATTACATCACCTTTATTGGAAAATAAATGCACATATCTTGTGTTCTTTATGGAAGATATTAGACCATCATAATTCATATGTATACCAAGTTGGCTCATATTCCACAACTCTTTTTGTTTCTAACTCATCCAACTCAACATTAACTTCATCTTGTTAGTCTAGAACTTAATAAAGATAAAATTTTCACCCAAAAACACTTTTGTAAATAAATTAAATTTCTTTAAAGATAAAATATTAAGAAATAAACACTTTGTGCACTAACATATTATAAAAATAATAACCCACCACCTATTTAGGACAAATAAAAAATAATCATTTATCTAATTTTAGATCTATTTGACTTCAGGTAATACATCATACACATGATTAAAAAGTGTAAATATTCTTTAAATACAATTTGGGATACTTCCCATTCCAAATATAATGTTGTGTATTTTGAATATAATTTTATGGAACACTATTTAGTGTAAATAAAGTAGTTTCGAGAGTATATCCCCAAAAGTTATTAGGTTGGTTTTCTTGAATAATAATTATATGAATCATGTCTAAAATAGTTAAATTTATCCTTTCATATAAGTAATTTAATTTTTTTGTTTGGGTTAGTGTTATTTTTAAAACTATACCACAATAATTTAGTTAATCAAGAAAATATTGACTCAAGTATTTTATACCTCAATCAGATCAATGTATTTTCACACTTTTCCAAGTTGTTTTTTACTTCATTTTTTAAAAATCTACAAATTTTAAATGATTCATAATTTTGTTTCATAATATGCAAAAACCCATACTTACTGAAGTCATCATTAATGGTAATAAATAACTAAAATCTTCCTTCATCTACTTTACTTATAGGGGAATATATATCAGTTTGTATGAGTTCAAATAAATCTTTATCTCCTTTACCTTTACAGAAAAAATGTTATTTTTTTTTCATTTTTATTAATAAATATGATTCACATGAATCTAATGATTCATAATCATTAAAATGCAATAATCCATCAACATGGAGTCATTGGATGTAATTTTTACTTATATATCATAGTTGATAATGCAAAAGATAAGTGGAAATAAAATAATTAATTTTTATTTTTTTATTATTTACATTATAAAGAGAATTACTGATATCCAATATATATAACCCATTAAACTTGTTAGTGGAACCAGAAAAGCATTTCATTCATATAAATTTAATAAAATTTGTTATTTATGAAAAATGAAAATCCTTCCCTATATAGAAATGATAAGGAAATTAAATTTCTTTTTATTGATGATATGTAGTAAAAAAAATTCTATAAATAATTATAATAAACACTTTCTTATGTTTATTTTCCATGGAGTTTGACTCAATTAGTTGTGGTTTGGGTCAAATATTTTCATGTTGGGTTCAGTATTTTTTTCGACAAAATACTTTGATGTGTTTCCTAGTAATAATGTTTTGCGTTAGTATACACCTGATTTAAAAAGGTAGGTGGTTATAGAGAATTTAGAAGTGATTCTTGGGATACATGTTGTTCTAAAGGATGGGAGGTTAGTCTCATCCAATATTTTTTTGTGTAATTATTGTCTACTCTCAAAATCTATTATGAATTTAAGTTCGATTCATGAATCTTTCAAAAATCCTAGTGCAGGACTGCTTACCCCCATGTGAATGACTCGATCAACAATGAATGTTTTATGTTAGCACATGAATGAAACCATTTTATTTAATCCAAGGTTCTACATCCTTTCTTATTAATTAGTTATGAAGTGATTTAAAGCCACGTCGTTGGGCATTTTGGAATTTATTACTATTAAGGGAGGCTATAAGTTTTGTGGTGTTGGGCTTTGGTATTTGAGAATAACTTCTTAAATATCCCTATGAAGGGAATTAGAGCCCATTTAGTTTAATTAAACTTAATGGGACACATTTAACCTTTTAATTTCATGCGATAAGGATCTATGAAATACAAGGCAGAAGAATCCCAATAATGGATGGTGTGGGACTTATGCTATGAGAGTGCCTTTCTAGTTGACTGAAAGGGAATATAGCCAACTGAAAGGGAATATAGCCAAATCAGGATTATGCATGGGGGTCCTAGACATGGCTCACAAAAAAACCATTATGATGAGATCATTAATAAGAAAATAATTGGTTAGTAATTACACATAGAGAGGAATCCCATATGATCCTTTGAAACTAGGAGATCCTGACTGGGGCTTACACACTAATATGCGCTACCCATCCGGTGGTTAGAAATAAATAAAATGAATTCTTTACAAATATCATTCTCTATCTCTATCTCATTTGATGATTCATGGTGATGAAATAATTAATTATAAAATTATTGGGGTTTACACCTCATGAGGAAGAATATGACCACATGGATAATTAATTGAAATCAAGATCCATAATGAGTATTAACCATGTAGTTTTCATGGTCTGTAGTTAAACAATTTTTTACACCTAATGTAGGCTTGTGTCTGACCAGGGTTATCTCTCATGGAGCAGGGGTTGGGAGTTTCACTATTCTATCACTTATGTATTCTTTTTTTAAATTTTAAAGTAGAAAATAAATTTTTTGTTTTTTTATTTTATGAATTTAAAATGAAATTAAATATTAAACATAATAAGTCAGGGTATAAGGGGGTTGGATACAAGGGTCCATCACATATATTCTTCATTATCAACATTAGATATTTTCCTATAACCAACTCAATGTCATTAATTTACTTCACTTATATATCTATTATGTAGTTATTAATACACATAGATAATAACTCTCTCTATTCATCTAGTTCCACCACCTCTATGGTGAAGAGGTAATGAACACACCCAGTTAAGGCATTAATTGTCTCACCACACAGATCCATCATATTTTTTTCATCCCACAGTCCATAGTGCTCTAATCGTATTCACTATAGACTTATAGAATAAAGTGAGAATTTATTTTATAGATTAGAGGGTAAAAAATCCCATCAAAAAAAGGATAGGAATATTATAAATCTTATTCTATCAAATGTATTTATTTATCAAGGATGAAAATTAGAAAATTATAGAACAGGGATTTAGAGATCTTATGTGATCTCCCATGGGGACCTAGATTTCGGGTTAGTTATCAATAGTATTTGAGTTACAATGATCACTAAAACAAAAAAAGTATTTTGAAAGAAAAAATAAGCGGGGGAGAATAAATGCACACATTAAAATTGAAAAAAAAGAAACAGAGTAAAATTGTATTAGAAATTTAGAAGATAAATTGTATAATAACCAAAGATATAGTTATTATAATCCAAATAATTCAAAGTAGGGAGGAGGGAAATACTTATAAGAATTGACGTAGTGGCTTCTTCATTTATATTGGATTTAGTGCAGATTAATGATTCCTTATTTCCTCAGATGGATTCTATGTTTCACACATGATTATTGAGATCAATTTAGTCGTGGGAATCTTTTTCCCATGATCTCACATGCACAGGTTTGAGAAAAAATAAGAGAAAATTGTTTATGAAATTCATGGCTATATTAGAAATATTTGAGAATAATATCTAGGTGGAATGTTGCTTCTTCATGGTGTAGTGGAAGTTAGGGGTGGAATCCTTATAGTTGAGATATTATTTTATCACCAAACAAGATGGTTCTAGTATAGATCAGTAAATTGGACTTTGTTAGGTCTAGATATCACTATGTAATATATATTTTTTAATTTAGAACAAAGTTAGTGGCATATATTGAATCCATTCAATATCAATCCAATTTCAATAGGAAGGTGAGATAAACTGGATTTAATTATTTCATTTTGATGGTAAACTTGTATGAAATATCCTACACTTTTTTCGAATTACATACACAAGAGTACAATCAATATCCCGTAAATAAAAAATTTCTATTTTGATTCATAATTTTCAAGTATATTGAATAATGTTTGGTGGAATATTAATTCAACTTTGTTATAGATATTTATGGATGGAGTTACTCTTCTCTAATATTAGCTATCTTTTACTTGGTATATCTCCATTATGGAAATAAGTGAATGTATTTTGTTGATGTATTCTTCATCATACCTAGGTCAGATGGAATTGACCTTTCTAGAAAAAAGGCAAATGACATGTTCTTAACCTACCATTAATTTATAGAATATTTAATGAAAAGGGAGAACATGGTTAGCTGTTTTTATATGATAACTTAGCAAGTGACCATGGAGCGGGTGTTGTTGAATGTTGAGAGAAGGAATAAAAAATGATGATAGCTTGAGAGAAGTGGCTCAATATAGCTTAAGGATAAGTGCATGTGAGGTAGGTTAAAGGTGGATGAACTTTAGGTTGTAAATTAGGGTGAGAAAGATCACTTATAATGAGACCATGTGGGAGCCTCATGGTATGTTTAAAATCCTTCACACGGTAGGTTCTTGGTGATTTATCTCAGTTATTATTTTTAATGCATGATCACTTGTAATTTTTTCCAGTACAAAATCACTTTAATTTCAGAAAACGATCACTTCAAATATATAAAGTGAGACCACTTGGTGGACACGTTCACTTAAGTGATTATTCCTCCTTGAATTTCTTTATAGAATAATTTTAGTGTATATTTTTTTCTAATTAATTTAAAAAATGACAAAAACAATTAAAATAATAATTTTCATCCTCTCAGCAATTTGATTTCCAATTAATTTCTAATCCATCAACTAATTAATATTCATATTTTTTTCAAATAAAAAAATTTTCATTATTTAAAAATAAATTTTATTTATAATAGGTAAATTTAAATTCAAAAATAAAATCAATGTCTATATTTTAGTTTAATTCAATTTTTTTTCAAAATAATTTAAACTAAAAAATAATACATTAAAGAAATTAATTCCTCATTGAATATTTACAATTTTAAATTAATGTTAAAAATGATAATAAAAAATAAATTAAAATCGATGTATTTATTATCAATTTTTTTCCTACGCTTTCGTCGGGGCACGCACATTCGTCTTCTTGGGCGCGATAGGAGTGCCTTTTGTTACCCCACATTCCCGCTTTCCAAATGTGGGCGACATTCACTCCTTATTCAGGGACGTCTGACCCTTAATTGAAACAGGATGATGGGATGTTGGTTCTTCATTCCATGTATTCCTCCTTGGAACTCTTCACTTAGTCTGGGTCTCCCTTATAGATTTAATAAGTTGTTTGTGAAACTCTTCCTGGCACCAAACATTCATGGACACCAATTAATTACGATGCATCTGTCAGGAAATTCTAAGGGGTCCTGTCAGGGAAGCAACATTCAGTTGGGGGATTAGTCATGTTGAGACATCACTGGCATGTTTGGACGCTAGGGAATTGGCGTGTCTATCTTTTGTCCCTTATTATAGGGCTTCTTGAGGGTGCAGAAACCCGAGGCATCACACATTGAGCACGGGGAATTATATGCCATAGGCTTGTATCTGAGGTTTTCCTCAGCTTCCCATGTCCAACACAGGGTATGCCACAAGTTTAACATCTAGCGGAGACAGATTGGGCTGATCAGAACACTAGCTAGAGTGGATCAGATTGAAGAACCCCCTTGAGGGAACACTGATATTGGGGAAAACACGTGGGTGGCTTCTCGAGTACTGTGTAGGGGAATGAGGAGGGCATGACCTCACCAGGATATGGTGGCCCGGGTAAGAATCAGGATGGATGATGGTTTTGTTATTGAGCCTCTAAGAGACTTTATACGTACCATGCCTTAGCACGGATTAAATTCCTCCTAGTTTGGATGGAAAGGGGGTGTTGAACCGACATGAAGGGGTGTCTAAAAAACTAGATGGTGGACTCACAATGGCTTATCATAGGATTGGGATACAATTTAACGTTATGCGGAATAGGGGTGTTTCAGAGAACCGACGTGAAGGACCTTGGTGTACATGGATGGTGGGATTGAACCTCAAGGAGGATTCCTACATACCATGCCTTGACATGGATCAAAGTCCTTGTAGTTCAGGAAGGGTTTCGTCAGCGAACTGACATGAATGTGAACTCGGGGGTCCACTGGTGGTGGGCTTGAACCTCGTGAAGGCTTCCTACGTTCCATGCCTTAACATGGATCAAAGTACACGTAGTTTAGAAAGGGATGTGGGTGTTAGTGAACCAACATGAGCAAAGACATTGGTTCAATCAGTGACGGGCATGAACCTCAGAAAGGCTTTCTACATACCATGCCTTGACATGGATCAAAGTCCTCATAGTTCGGGAAGGGTTTCGTCAGCAAACCGACGTGAAGGTGAACCCGTGGGTCCACTAGTGGTGGGATTGAACCTCGTGGAGGCTTCCTACGTACCATGCCTTGACATGGATCAAAGTCCTCATAGTTCACAATGGATGAGGTTTCTGTCAGTGTCGGTGCTTACTCTAAGCTCACGTGAGTCATGCTCGATGTGAGAAACAAGAGGAAGCAGATACCAGACAGTCACGTCATGAAAGGTGTGTCCGTGGGAAGATAAGTGGGGTTTACGTGTTGGGTGGCCCACGGTGTTGGGACTTACTCCAGGATGGAGGCCCAAGGGTGAAAAAGTGCAGAGGGAGAGGGGAAGTATGGAGGTGCATGGGTGCAACCTCTTGCAAGAAAGGCTAGGGGATTACACCAAGGAGGTTTCCCTTCCCCCGCAGACAAACTCCACTCCCAGAAGCAGTATATCATCCCCTGTGAAGAACAGGGGGGCGTGGAGAATTTCCAAGGTGGGGGCACGCTGCATGAGAGGCATGAGGCAGTGTCACAGTTTAATGTCATGTATTGAGGATGAGGGTGCTTGGTAGTTTAACGTCCTGCAGCTCGGACGAGGTGGGTTTACTCCACACCCCTAGGACTTACATAACTGGTACCCTCTACTCCTTGTGGGAGGGAAGGTACTGGCAATGTGGTGCTGAAGGGGGGTCGCAGAGCGAACCATCGAGGGGTCCACGTTAGCGTGGCTATGAAAATAAGCAATATCCATTAGCGTGCCTATGCGAAGAAGCATTATGCTAAGCAACACCACATGAAGTATCATCCAGGGGACTTTGAAATCAAATCATGTGAGCCTATAGGGTTGCACGGGAAAAATAATTGCCAGGTAGAGGGGTCCATAGGTGGGGGCCTTGGGAGCTCAGTTGCTCTGCCTGGTGAAGGGCCCTTGCGAAGGGGTGTGCTTCACGTAGTGGAGTGCCTTAGACTTAGCATGGGGAAGAGGTGCACATGGACGGTGCTTCATGAAGTGGGGTGTCTTAGCCTTAGCATGGGGTAGAGGTGCACATGGAAGGTGGTTCGTGAAGTGGAAGGGAATTCGTGGAGCATAGCCTCGCGAAGAAAAGGTGCCTCATGAAGCGAGGTTCTATGAATCAAGGTGCTTCGCGAAGTATAGTGATCCAGCCTTGGCATGTGGATCATGTGTACGTGAAGGGTGTTTCACGAATCATAAACACTCCATGACAACCCGGGTCCCCTTGGAAATCCCCTTCCTTCGTGAATTCCCTTAGGCTTTGTGAAGGGCATCCCTCTCGGATGAGGGGATCAAAATGAGGCAAGGTGGAGGAATCTCGTGAAACAAAAATACCTCACATAGCTCATGGTTCGCAGAGCAAAGGGCGCTTCATGATTTGGGAGCTGAGAAGCCGAAAGGTCAGATTGTCCATCCTTTGGGCTCAGGGGGAGTTCGGTATTTATAGGCATGTGGCGCCGCGAAGCAGAGATGACGTGGCGTGAATAGGGATTCAGTTGCTTTGTGGCAGGCTCGCGAACGTCAGGGGTGTTCACAGAGCATATCACCTCTGGTGCCTCGTTGTCAGCTCGCAAACGTTAGGGGCATTCGCGGAGCGTACCGCCTCCTGTGCTTCGCGGCAGTCTCGCAAACGTCAAGGGAATTCGTGGAGCGTACCGCCTACTGTGCTTCGCAGCGGCCGTGTTGCTTGGGGGGACTTCGTGCTATGGCTCTGAGAGGTAGGTCGCGGGGCCTCCTTTTCTTCATTCTTTTCATCCAAAATTTTGGCCCCAATAAATTCCCCCCCTCAGACTTGAAGCCGTAGAGGAATAAAGGGTCAATGTATGAGGGAAATCGCCAAAATCATCGGTTGTTCACGGTTCTGACTCTCGAAGAGGGTGCGTGAGGCGGATAGGGGCCGCGCAGGCCAGATTCACCGTGAAGCTCCATGTGGGTTGGACGCACCACGAAGCTCCGAGGGTCACCGCCTATAAATAGGGGGGATACCTCTATTTTTTCCTTTCTTTCCTTCGTGAATTTTTCCTTTTTCACTCTCGATTCGCGAAGCTCTGCATACTACCCGACTGCTCACCGAAAATCGAGCTTCGTGGTGAACTGTGAGTCTCGAACTCCGCGACTGTGCCAAGTGAACATGTTCTTGCAGGCTGAGGCCAGGCTCTGTGACTTGGCTTTGTGAACTACCTCTGCGAACATGCTCGCGAATGAGCTCTACAACCCGACCTGAAATTTTTCTGAGTTCTGAAACCCAATGGCCCATCATGAAGCTGTGCTGGGGGTGCTCAAAGACGCCGCCTGGAGAGATAAAATGGAAAATTGTCTAGGCCAATGGGAGTTGGTCCATATCCATTCAGATCATAATTCATTGAAAAGACTACTATCAGAGATCCAAAAGAACTATCTTCTGTGTAAGAGGATGCCCTTGAATGGCTTCGGGCTGAGGGATGACGTCTTCATTCCTGAGGCAAGTAGGGATGAACCAGCTTGCTGGTTCGGAAGCACATTATTCCAACGCCAATGGTTCAGGGTGGCTAATGGTCATGCACGAGAAGACTTCACACCTGTTACTGCTGACTGCCTATACAATCATCTGAACAATGTTGATGGGAATCCATTGTAGCCGGAGACATCCCCTCCCATGTACAACACAATATTGAAGGCATCCTTGAGGGATGCAAAGAAGGGGTGGTCCGATGAGTGGTCTTTGTGCCAGGGCATCAACTTCACAAATGATTGGGCATGAGACTACTAGGTAGGTGCCTCATGAGAGGATTTTGAAGCTGATCTGAGGAGATTGGGTTTGTATGAGGCGGCGTGGGCCTCCCAATTCCACATTTACCAACCAAAACAGCTGATGCCGAAGCTGTTGAGAAGATAGTCATCTAGGACCAACACTTTTCACCTGCACTATGGGGAGGTTGGTATCTGTATATGGGATGTCCATCAGATTTTGGGGGTCCTGATCTTGGGGGATATGTATGATGAGTTCCTCCCCGTTATGAGTGTGTGGGAGGATCCAGAGCAGATGTCGCGGCTGGCACTGGCACTGATGGGACTGGTCCCCAGAGAAGATAAAGAAGCGGTGAGGGATGTCCACTTTAAGAAGTGGTTAAAGCAGTTCCTGAACTCACCGAAGGATCGAGAGTTTCCCCCGAGGCCTCGAACTTGCCCAAAGGGGGCTCAAAGGGGAAAGGAGCACTCTTATTGGTGGATCTTGGAGGACAACCAATGGAAGACCTGGGATTTCAGTGTCAATACCGAGAAGAATCCGATAGTCAGATTGGTGGTGTTTATCACGACCCTTATCTGTGATTGGATCCTACCAGTGAGGGATACCAACACGGGGGTGTGGCCCAGCTCATTCATCATGGCATCCATGCTGGCCATAGGAGGGCAGGTCAATCTGGGGATTTTGATGCTCGCCAGATTGTACAAGATGTTGCGGCATGTTAGCGAGGGCCAAAATCCGTTGAGGATATGTGAGCCCTTTCATCTTCTGTATGGGTGGATCGTGGTGCACATCAGGGGGTTTACGAATATCTGAACCCCATATCGCATACGGGGTCAAACTTCCTCCCATCCCTTCTGAATGCTTCCGAGATCTTTCTATAAAGTTAACTGTACTGTTGGTACTAAACCGGGTGTGGAAGACGGATGTGTTTAATTTCCACCTGTTTCCCTTGACGACGAGGGTACTCACCGATGATGGTCAGGGGACAGAAGAGCACTAGGCCTATCTCCTAGTATTACGAGGTGGAGTCTTGGTGGAACGGGTGGACCGCGAGCCTCTTTACAAGACATATACCCTACACCGGTTTGCAAGTAAATTTAGGTGCCTACAATAGCTGGCCCCATAGGTCTACTGGGTGGTGTGCCATGAGGAGCACCCGTGTGTGATGAGGAAATTGTGGCTCATGTTCACACGGGAAGACTGGAAAATGTGAAAATCATTGCCTCCACCTACTTCCGCCTTTGGACTGGTGAAGAGGTATGCCATAAGCTCAGAGGTAGATTATCCGGGGGGAAATGGTGAAGCATCCAACCATTCGAGTTGGTGATGGAGGGCCTCCCCTATCCTGAGGCTGGGGTCGGAGGGCGGCAAGGGCCTCTGGCGGTGGTGGGGCTTTCGTGGCTACTGGACCTGCACCAGCTGAGGGTGAGGTAGCGACAGTTTATTCAACAATGGCAGTGGACCCAGTTGTCCTAGGAGAGCAAAGCCATCTGGAGGGGCGACCACCGAGGGGATTCTACAGGATATCCACTCAGGATTTGGGGAAACGGTTGTGTTATATCAAAATGCCAGAGAATGCAGTTTTCCTATAGGCCTAGGACATTTGGAATGTCAACCAAAAATTCCTCAGACCGCCCGAAATGTGGGAACACCTGAACCTCCTCGAAATGGATTTACCGAGTGTAGGCCCTGTCTGGGCCAGTTTTGTAATGTCCTCGGCAGAGGCGGAGGAATATCTTGATGAGCTGGAGGACTTTTTACATTCTAAAGGTGCCTACATCTAATGACAGACTGGGTGAGGGTACTGCTGGATCAGATGGCTCCCCCACAACTGTCGGTTGCTGAGTTGAGGGAGTGCTTCCCCCTACTAGAAGAATCAGACGAATCCTCTGGTGGGGGGATGAGGCCGACGGAGGGAGCCCGTTGGGGGGAGGCGAAGTCAGTGATCAAGAATTGGGTCTTGATGGTTTCACGGAGGCTCTCGAGGTAACATCCCAAGTTTCTTTCTTCGGGGTATGCTATCAGGTCATTATGGGTTTCTTACTAACATCTGAACCATGAAGGAGGACCTTGTGTACAAACCTCTCTCTTACCACTCAGTGGGTGATGATGTATGACCCTTCGAACCCGCACCTGTGGCCACGTCTAGTTATGTGTCTGGCGGGGCTAGGACACCCGAGGTGGCTTCCCTAGAGTCTCTAGACCTTCCAACAATATACGAAGGTCTATGATTCAGGGTCCCATCAGCAGCAACTCAGAAGCAGTGCCAGGAGTTCAATCTCTGTAATTCCTCTCCACTGAATTCATTGGTGCCATACGTTGGTCATGCCAACTGACGTCCATGCCCTTCTCTATTACATACAGTTCTTCAACTAGAATGGGCCGCTGCGGTGAGGCTAGTTGGGATTTTTGGCAGCATCCCTCCTAGAGGTATTCCATTAATCGTGGAAATAGTTAACCCTCCCACCCGAGCTGCAGCTCCCTCCATCATTGGCGGGACCACTAGCGGGGTCATGCCCGAGGTCATTGAGGTGGGGTCCGACGATGAGGATCTTCCAGTCAACCCATGTCCCGCCGTGTCTGATCCAACGCCAAATGTCATGCCTGGTCCCATGCCAGATGCAAATCCCGCTGAAGATTTCCTAAGGGCGTACCCCACATACGATCCTACCAACCGCACGGAATGGGATGAGATGGCCTCTCACAAAGAGGACAACGACATAGTCCACCACCGATCATGGAAGGTGATCGTGTGCTTTATCAAAAAGACCCCCCAGACACTATGGCTAGATGATATTGACAGACATTACTCGCAGTTGCATGATCTTTGTGCTGGGGGAGTGGAATCCCAACGCCCTCACCTGATCATCCGAGAGCTTATGGCAGAGAAGATCCGAGAGTATGATCGCGGCCTCAGTATGGTCTGGAAGAGGGGGAAGGTGATAAACATCAAGAAAATCCAGGATGCTGAATATGAGATCCAACGGCTACAGATCTGGGAGGATGAGAACTTATCCTCTCTTAATGCACAATCAGAGCTAATCTTGCGATTGAGGAACTAGCTGGTAGAGGCAGAAGAGCGTCTAAGGTAAGCTTCCAAAGAAATGGCGGTCATCCAGGCTGACGTAGAGCGGGCCCAAACTAAGGCTGATGAACTGCGCCCCATCACTGCTGAGGAGGAGCGGGAGCTGAGCCGGAGGCATCAAATCCTGGATGCCACATGTCAGAGGGTGGAAGAAAAACAACTCTCTTTTGACGGGGTCAACCCGTCCATGGGAGGAATAAACCCCCGAGTGTTGTAAGGACCACAAACTCTCAAACGTACTTTCAGGTTTTGATTTATTTGATGCCATAGCATGCATGAGTCTCGTTGTCGAGGTTGGATCCACATGCGTCTGTTGTATTCTTGAAATGTTCAGTGATCAGTCCCTAAGCTCACACGGGTTGAGCCCAGTGTGAGACACAAGGGGTGATCACCATGATATTCCATTTGAACATAACACGTCAACCAAGATCCGGGTATCTGGGGTTTAAGTAACCAATTCTGATCTTCCAGGAAGACGTAGGAGGGGGCCGATCAGAAGATTATGACCTCAGAAAAATCGTTGGTCTGTTCTCTGATGTGCTCTGGTGCATGAGCGGGGTAATGCCAGGGGCGTTGGGATTAGTCCGAACATAGGGAATTGGAAGGTGTGAATCATGATACCCAGGATTCGGAACTTTGTGGGGGTCGCGTGATAATGGAGGATAGCTGTTGATGGTGGCAGAAATGCAACATCCATATTGCATTAGCCTGAAATGGGGAAAAAAATGAAGGCCGACTGTGGACCATGTTTGCATCACAGGGCCAAACTCAAATATCATTGATCAGTCTTTCGGGACGATGGCCCAGGACGGCAGGCAGATCATAGGTCGAGCATCCATACTGTCAGGGGGTCCTTCCAGACATGACCAGTATTTTGGAACATTATACTAGGAAAGCAGGTGGACCATAGGTCGAGCATCCATACCGTTATGGGGTTCCTCCAGACATGAAAGAGGACGAGAGTCTGAATAAAGGGAATGCGATGCGTTAGATGTGGAGTGACGGTTAGTTCGAACAGAATCCAACACTCACAAATTTATTCCACCGTGGTGGGAGCATGCTAGAAGGGCACATCGGTTTGATCATGGATCATTCCTTCTTTCAGATAGGGCCTCTTTGACGAGGGATCCGTCACTTACCAATGTCATATTGGGGAATCCTGAGATTGTTTGGGGTACATTTGCAGTTACATGGTCCCTCACGAGAGGTCATCCCATGGGACAAAAATGGGGAGGAACAGGATCGTACGATTCCTGATGCTAGGCCTAAGGTGAAATTCCTGGGTGTCCCTAAGTATCCCATTAGGATGGGAATCAAGTTGTATGTAGTTCTGAAAGGGCCGTTTAAGGTCATGCAGGACGATGAGAATCCTGGTTGTGCCAGTACGCATCCTACCAAAACTACTATTCCCACATGAGTTGTTCTCGGTGTGGGAAACAAGAAGTAATGGTGGGACTTTCCCAGCACAGGAAGGGGCATGTTAGCATGAAGGGATACTCAGTGAATACCGGCCCAATGATGCTAACTCTTCCATGAAGCGCACCTATACACGAGAAGAGGTAGAGATGAGTACTTTGGAATTCCATTTGAACATGAGAGAGTGGAAATGTGTGAATCATGAAGCTCTAAATCTGAACCCCAATGATGGTGGCGTGATGATGGAGGTTAACCGTTAACTGTGGCATAAATGTATCATCCATATCACGTTATCCTGGAATGGTGACAGACAAATGAGGTTCGACCATTGACCATGTTTGAAAAATGAGACCTGTCGCAAATTCCATCCGAGATCCACAGGGACGTTGGCCCAAAATGATGGGAGAGACCTTAGGCCTAGCATCCATGGAGAGCCCTTATGCCTAGAATCCATGTCTTCCAAGGGACCTTTTGGATGTGGAAGAGGATGGGGATCCAAATGGCGAGCACATGAAGCTTGGTCATGGAACGAGATGAATGTCTCCATGAAAATTTCACACTTCAGTCTCTTTTTAAAAACACATCTGAATACGTTAATGAGACATATTAGATAGAGGGATCCGAGTCCCTTACAATAGATATATCTTAGTTTAGGGTTGTGGAGTTTGGACCATGGATGGGAGGAAACACAGGAGGCACGTGGTGGGGTAACTCAAATACCTGGTGAATGGGAACTGGGGGTTCCGACCACCACGTGCTTCTCAAATAGTTTTTAGGTCGAGGGACTAAAAACGAGAGTTGTGCTGGGCCTAATACAAAATGAAAAAGGCATTCCTACATACTCCATGGAAATGAGGATCTAGTTGCACATAGTTATTGAAAGGGTCTTAGTATACGTTCTTAGAACTCGAACCATGAATGGGTAAGGATAGAAGAAGACACATGGTAAGGTGGTTACAAAACCTGACGTGAATGAGGACATAAGCCCTACCTACCATGTGTTCTCTGGTGAAGTGTTCGAGTTGAGGGAATGAACAAAAAAGTTAGGCTGGGCCCACGGGGAAGTGTCCAGGAGCTCCTACGTATCTCATGAAGATGAGAATCAAGCCATACGTAGTTCTTGGAAGATGGCACGACATGGTAAGGTACTAGTGAAAAGGATGAAAGGGGCACGTGGTTCTAGCCCTCGCACTAAGAGAAGTGGTATTTGATAAATCTTGTTTGTCCTTTAAGGTAAGTGGTTTTTTTGTGAAGAGACAGGCCTAGGGTAGCAAGCCCTAGAATCGCCACAAGAATCAAGCCATAGTAGGCATTGAAAAATGGAATGGCATATGACCAATACCCAATGTGACGTCCTATATGATGAGGTTATCACAATGCAGTTACGTTTTGCATCGTGCGTCAAGGATGATAATAACACAGTTTAGGGTCGTGTAATAGGACCAAGCATTCATTTTAACATCATGCAACACAGACGTAGAAAAGATGATGCTAGGTGGGAAATGTGTACGGTGCTATGAAACATAACCAATGTGAATAGGGATATGATCCCACATCACACCGTACGTAATTCTGAGAGAGGAATCTTGGGCCAAGGGGGCCAAATAGGGGTGAGAGAAAAAGGGGCCAAAGAAACTAGATCCCAACTGAGTTGGACTCAAAAATGAGATGTCTGGGTGGTCCTACGTATCCCATAAGGATGGGAATCAATACATAAATAGTTCTAGGGGTGCCTTTTAATGTCATGCGGGACAACATATAGTTTAATGTCATGCAGGACAAGAAATAAGAGTGCTAATTTTTAGAACGGGGTACGCGTGGAGCGGCTCTTGCAAACCCGACGTGAATGAGGACATAATCCTGCACCACGCCACGTGGTTCTGTAGTCAAAGTACAGAAGGAGGGACAAAAAAGACAAATTAGTAAAACTCAGGCTAAACCCAAATACAAGAGGTCTGGGCGTTCCTACGTATCCCCAGAGGATGGGAATCAAGACGTACATCGTTCTGAGAAGATCTTAGTTTATAGTCATAGAGTTCAGACTATGGAGGGATGGAAGCTTTCCAAGTAAGCGCAGACCTCGACCCAATCCCTAAGCCCATGTGAGTCGAAATCGGTGTGGGAAACAAGGGAGGATGATGTCTATTGCAACACATGGAATGAACACCAAAGGGAAATCGGTGTGGAGCCCCTACCATGGCTCTGGTCCTCCTAGCGCGCAGATGTGCACTGAGGAACAGTACCAAGAGTTTTGAAGTTCCACTTGGACACGATGAGGTGGAGAAGGATGTGAATCATGTAACCGAAATTTTGTGCTTAAATAGGGTTAGCGTGGCGATGGAGGACAACTGTTAACCGTGGTGGAAATGCAGCATCCATATCGTGTTATCCTCAAGTGGGAACAACAAATGAGCTTCGACTGCTGACCATATTAGCAACGCAGGATTTGTATCAATTTGTTTTCCACAACCTTCAGGTTCATTGGCCCATAATGGTAGGAGAGCCCTTAGTCATAGCATCCATGCCACTCGAGGGGTCCCTTCGAGTGTGAAAGGTGATGGAAGCCCTAATGAAGGGGAACACAAAGCCTGAAAAGGGGGTGGAAGCATGTCCGAGCAGAGTCCGACATTCCAGGCACTAAACCAGAGTACCCTTAAACACATTGGTGAACCACCGAAGAGGGTTGAGTAAGGTTTCCAGGAAAGAGAGGGTAGGCCAAGGGGATGAGGTGAAATGGAGATTTCCGAGAGATGGGGATGGACCTAAAGTCTTGATATTTGGGTGGTCCTACGTATCCCGTAAAGATGTGAATCAAGACACACGTAGTTCTTGAAGATACCCGGGGGGCAGGGTACCCTAACAAGGACATGTACGGTGTGGTGATTAACCCGATGTGAATGAGTACATAGTCCTACACTACACTGCATAGTCCCGTAAGAGAGAACATGGGCCATGGGCCCGAGGCTGGGCCTCAGTCAGGGAGGCCTGACAAGATCGTAGTTTAATGTCTTACAGTGAGGACGAGGGGGGAGTATGATACCCCAAACAAGGGAGGTTTATGGCATGGAGAATAACCTAATGTGAATGAGTACATAATCCTGTACCATACCGCACAATCCCATGAGAGAGAAAACTTAGGCCAGGGGCCCGAAAAGGCTAAGGGGCCTTGGTTAGGGAGGCCTGACCAGCTTGCAGTTTAATGTCTTGAAGCGAGGATGAGGGAGGATAAGGTGTCTCATCCGAGGATGTGTACGGCATGGAGAGCAACCCAACGTGAATGAGTACATAATCCCACACTATATCGTACAATCCCATAAGAGAGAATATGGGTCGGGGGCCCGAAAAGGCCATGGGGCCTGAGGGTTGACATCGCCTGAAGGAATGTCGTCACTTGGAGATACAACGAGGTAGAATGAACCACTACACTCGATTATTGGGACATCTTGGGGTGACCCCAATGATCCAGGGCAGCTGTTGACCATGTTCGAAATATAGCATCCCTATGGTGACCTGAAATGGGAGCAACAAATGAGCATCGACTGCTGACCATATTCGAAATGTGGAACTTGTATCAGCTTGTTTCTTGACATCCTCGAGGGCGTTGGACCAAAGTGGTAAGAGAGCCCTTAGGCCTAGCAATCATACCATTCAAGGGACCTTCTGGACAGAGAAGGTGATGAAATCCCAGTCAAGGAGTGGGTGAAGCATAGTTGTACCCATCTGTCAAAGAGGCGAACATCTCCAGGGAGAAGGAAGTATGGCCGGATCGAGGTTATCTCAACACGAATTGGGGAAAAAGTGCACCCTCTACATACATCTTGACCCGGGGGTAAGATTCTGGCGTTTGGGCTGGGCCAACAGACAAAATGTCTGAGCGTTCCTACATATCCCATGAGGATGGGAATCAAGCCACACATAGTTCTGGAAGGCCATGCAGTTTATCGTCTTGCGAGAAAGAAAAGGGAGGATAGAAGAATGGGAGTGGGCACATGGTGTGGCCATTATAATCCTCGTCTGAGTGGGGATAAAGAAGCTTACTCCACATCATGCAAGGACCCTCCGATGGACAATACCCAGGAGGGATAGTCAAAGAGAAGAGCTCGAAGCTGGGCTCAAGACGGGCATCTGAGCATTCCTACGTATCCCATGAGGATGGGAATCAAGCCATATGTAGTTCTAAAGATTCAGTTTGATGTCATGAAGGACGATGCACAATTTAAATTCATGCTGGACTGGACAGTTTAAGGTCATGCAGGACCATCGTGCAGTTTAGGGTCATACAGGACCGTACAGTTTAAGGTCGTGACAGATGGTTGTGTAGTTTAGGGTCATGCGGGACCATCCATTTTAAAGTCTTGTAGGACCATATAGTTTAAGGTCATGAAGGACTGAAATGGATCAGGAAAATTATTGCTTGAGGACCTTGGCATTGGTGGGAGGAGTTATGCGCTTGCCACCCATGGTCACCAAAGAGTATTCTCCATTGGAGTAAACCATGTGAATGATGTAGTGTCCCTACCATTTGGGCTCCAACATGGGTGGTTTCCTGCCAGGGATCATTGGTGCACGGAGGGCCAACACCAGGTCACCTTTTAGAAAAGAGTCGAGGTAAACCTTCTTATTGAAGGATCTAGCTATCTTATTCTGATGCCTTTCCAAGTTGTGCAGGGCACGAAGCCTAATTTCATCGAGTTCTTCCAATTCATCTAAATGGATTTCGGCTACCTTATCTAGAACCTATTGGTAATAGACTGTAGTGTGTAATGATGGCAGCTGGATCTCGATGGGCAGGACGGCCTCAGCCCCATACACCAGGGAATATAGATTCACCAGGGTGGAATTGCGAGTCGTCGTCCGATAAGCCCTGAGGGCATTGGGGAGTTTGTACGGCCAACTCTTTTTGTTCTGGCCAACCATTTTTTGCAAAATTTTAGAGAGGGTTTTTTTGAACTCCTCGATCTGTCCATTTGATTGCACGTGATGGTGAGAGGTATGGTTCGAATGGATATTGTACTTGGCTTACAATTTCTTCAGCTCATCTGCTTGGATGTTTTTGCCATTATCAGTGAGCACGGCGTGAGGGACTCCAAATCGGTAGATGATGTTGGAGCTCACAAAATCGACAATGGATCGATCTTTCACTTCCTTGAGTGGGACTACCTCTGCCCATTTTGAGAACAAGTCCATAGCGGTCAGGATGAACCTTCACTGGAGAGCTGTCGCCGGTGGGTACGGTCCCACAACATTGAACCCCCACACCGTGAAGGGACAAGAGTACTTGGTGGAGTGGAGAGGTTCTGGTGGCCGATGTAGGAAATTATCATAAACTTGGAACGCGTGACATCTGTTGGCGAACTTGATACAATCATGGATCATAGAGGGCCAGAAGTACCCAAATCTCGGGATCTGATGGGACAGCTTCAGCCCAGCCTGATGGGCTCCGCAGGAACCAACATGAACCTCTTGCATGACCTAAGAAATCTTGTATCCTTGAATGAAATGGAGGAGAACACCATAAAAAACACACTTATAAATGATCTTCTCAAGACTTGGACCACTCTAGAGGGTAAACTACAGTGCGCGACGTCAGATCTGCTCGCGCTCGGCCCGATCATCCGGGAAGCAACCATTTTCGAGATACTCAACAAAAGGTGCTCTCCAGTCGGGAGTCATCTCAACCACTACATATGAAGAACCTGGGGCTCCTTATGTGGAGGATCTGGTGTTAATATGGCTTACATGCGGGCCGTCGTCATCCTCTGAGATGAAGGGGGCGATGACTCTCCGGTGTGCCACATGTATGATCAGGTCATCCTGCTCGGGTTCTGCAAGTGACATAGCTAAACTGGAAAAAGTGTCTGCTTAACCATTTTGTGACCAAGGAACATGGGTAACCTCTGGTCGAGAAGGGAAATGGGCCATTAGATAGAGGGTGCACTCCAAAAATGACATGATCTATGGAATTCTAACAACATAGTCACCATTGACCTGCTTGATGACTAGTTCGGAATCCCCTTTCACGTGCAAATGGGGCACATCGATCTCAAGGGCTATCTCTAGGCCAGTGATGAGAGCCTGATACTCTGCCTCATTGTTGGTGCATCCATCTGATAATAGGAATGAGTATGGTAGAACGGCTTGCACCGCAGTGATGAAGATGATACCCATACCCACTCTGTTGAGCCTAGGATCGTTGAGCCTCCTATCGGTGGGGCTCCGGGAGGCACCATCAAAGTGCATTTTCCAACATGAGACAACATGATCGACTGAGAGGATTGGCTAATCAAGAAAATCTAGGTCCATGGATTGATCCGCGGAGGTTGGATGGGCAGGTAGAAATTCTGCCAATGCCTGCACCTTAATAGCCTTCTGGGGGACAAACCTAATGTCAAACTACTAGAGAATTACCGCCCACCTCGCTAGATGGAATGTAACATGGGGCAGTTCAGGATGTACTTCAGTGGGTTTTCCCGAGTGACCAACTGTACCTCATGGTGCTGCAGGTAATGTCGCAACTTTTGTACTGCAAACATGAGCGAAAGGCAGTTCTTTTCAATGGGGAAGTATCTAGTCTCTGTATCGAGGAGCAAGTAGCTGAGGTAGTAGAGGCTATTCTTGGTCCCCTCATTATTCTTCTGGGCGAGCAGGGTGCTGAGAGACTGCTCCAAGGTGGTCACATAAATGACCAGCGGCTTTTCGGCGATGGGTGGAATCAAGACCGGAGGTTGGAGTAGATACTTCTGGATTTCTTCGAAAGTGTTCTAACACTCTTCGTCCCATTTATAGGTAGATCCTTTCTTCATGAGCCGATAAAAGGTCTTACAATTTCCAGATAGATTCACAATGAATTAGAGTATATAGGATAAGTGGACTTGAAGACCTTGAAGATCCCGAATATTACTCGGGGGAGGAATCTGGCTGATGGCTTTGATCTTCTCTAGGTCGATCTCGATGCCCCAATATCTGAAAATGAAGCCGAGAAAGTTCCCATAGGTGACCCCAAAGGTACACTTCAACGGGTTCATCTTTAGGTGGCGGGAACAGAGGAAACGGAACACTTTCTCAAGGTCCTTGAGATGATCCTAGAGCTGGCAAGATTTGACCACCAGATCGTCCACATAGCACTCCACCAGTGTTCCCAGGATCAGCTTGAATATGCGATGCATGGCCCGCCGATAGGTGGCACCTGCATTTTTAGGCCGAAGGTCATAACCTGGTAACAGAAAGTACCTTAGGGGCCCTGAAAGTGGTGGAATCTTCATCTTCAGGGTCCATCTAGATCTGGTTATACCTAGAATACCCATCCATGAATGAGAGGGATTGTAACCCAGCTGTAGAATCAATCAAAAATTATGTCACTGGAAGGGGAAAATCATCCTTCGGACAGTGGCAGTTGAGATTGCAGAAATCGATACAGACTCTGATCTTCCTGTTCTTCTTCCAGACTGGCAAAATAGTGGCTAGCCACCTGGGGTACTGGACTTCTTTGATGAAGTTGTATTTGATGTGTTTGTCAACTTCGGCCTCAACCATAGCACTGTGAGAAGGGTGCATCCTTCTGGGAGGCTGCTTGAACCCGTGATAGTTTGTCAAGAGACCAAGGAGGTGGACAGATACCTGAGGATCTAGTCTTGGAACCTCACTGTAACTCCAGGAAAACACTTCACGGTGTTGTTTAAGGAATTCCACGTACCATTGTTGCTCCTTGAGGAACATGGAGGCACTGATAAACATGGGTCTCGGGTCTGCCTCGCTACCAAGGTTCACCTGTACTAGTTTGTCGACCGTGGTAGAGACACCTTCTTCAAAGGTAGGGGGAGAATCTTCCAGATCCTCTTCTCCACTTATGGATGGACCTTTCGTAGTGGGAGTCTTTTCTGAGCCACTATAATCTAATGGGAGCCTGGTACCGGCTTGAGCGGTAGTGGTGAGCACATCTGGAGATTCATGCGCTGCTGAGACCATGGAGATTAAGGCAGTTGACCCAATCCCATCTGGTATTCATCCCAGAGGGCCACTCTTGATGATGTAAAAGCAATAGTGGCGCGTCGACTTGAGTGGGTTAATCCCAACCCAGTGAAACAGACATGTATGACGTATTCTCGTTGCCATGGGGTGGACATCCTGATACCGTACGGGGGTAGGAGGTTCCGGGATCACCTGATCCTGGTTGGTGTAGGAGTACAAGGTGATTTTTCTCCATCACTTGGACCAGGGAATATTCCTTCTTCTCATACCTGAAACAAAAAAACACTACCCCATTTCAGGGGTTGTGGCCTCCAGTCGATGGATTGGGAAGATATAGGCATCATCCAGACCTGCCCAGGGATCACTTGTGACCGGGGTGGGTTCAACCTCACTTTCTAGAATTTGCTTATCCTTACTCTTTTAATAGTCATCATCCAAATAACGAGCTTCACAAGAGGCAAAAGGAGATGCATCTCCTTGGAGAACACCTACTCGACCATTAAGGGAGTATTTGAGGCATTGGTGATACGATGAAGGGACTGTTGCATGCAGGTGGATCCATGGACTACCCATAAATGCATTGTATGCCGTGTCTTGGGAGACAACCATGAATTTAGTACTAGAAACTAGGCCACCGAACTGGGTAATCAAACAGATCTTGCTGAACGGGGTCTGCTCGTTCCTGTCGTATCCTTGGATTCTTAGGTCGGAGGGAGTTAAATCATCCTCAGACAACCCCAGCTTCCGCAGTGTCCGAGTCAGGATTAGGTTAATCCCAGAGCCCATGTCGATAAGACAGCAGCAAACTTTCACACCATTGAACTGGTCAATGATGTATAGTGGACAAATGTGCCCCTGTATGGGAGGGTCCTCTTCTTCACCAGAGAACGAGATAACTACCTGGCATTCGGCATTATCAATTGCCTCAGCGTGGAAGGCTTCTGCAGATTCTAACTCCGTCTCAAACTGGAGGGGGATCCTTGGGGCCTCGGTGAGCACCTCACGCAAGTCAAATGTCAGGCGAGGAGCCTCAAGGATAGAAATTATCACTGGGATGCTGACAAGGTGCTTGAGGACATCATACTTATGTGCCAACCACGAGCTTCTGCTTACGGGAGGTCGCTCTGTGATTTGAGGCATGAAGGGCCCTACCAGCTGGACTGGTGGCTAGCTAGTGCTAGGCATGTTCCATTACTCGCTTGTTGAGGACTGAACAGTAGCTTCCAGATGAGAGCTGGACAACTGATATTGGCATATAGTAGGGAGAGATTGGCCGTGGTATAGACGAGGCATATCTTCTTGATCTAGTAGCACAAATGGCGGTGGAGGTAGACCTGAGGACACCAGATGAGGAGGTTGAGCGTGTTGAGATCTACGTTGGGCCTGCTGTCTAGTCTCATCGGCATGCACGGCCTGGCTGACAGCGCCAGATGACATGCCTTGATGACCCATGTTTCCATGGTTCCGCCGACATTGATGTTGGCTAGGGACTTTTGGAAGGTTCGCCTGGAATTCCTCCTAATCAGGAGTCATATAGGGATTTACCAACTCAATGGTATTAACTGAAGTGTACCCCTGATGGTAACTTAATGAATCATCTACCACTAGGTGGATTCTGGGAGGGATCCCCATCTCAGGGGTCATGAAGTGACCGAGAGTGTGGGATGATGATGGCACTGGTGGAGCGCATTTCTTCTTCTTGTGTCGTCGATGCTTGATCTTCTAGGAAAAGACCGACTGAGATGATGATGCAGAGACGCTGGCTGCGACCTCTGAAGGCTCCGGCTGGTTTAGGCAAGCCCAAATAATACCATGGGCATAGGTGACTGTTTTACGAGCCATCCAGTCATCGTACTTCCGTGATTCATGGCTGGGAACCTGCTGCAACTCACCTTAATTGTCGCTACTGCTTTCTAGCCTTACAAAGACACCCACCACTACTGTCGGGGCCAGGCCCAGACTGACTATGTTGTTGTCGACCTGGTCTTAGATCCAGTCTCTTAACACATATCACTTCTTGAGGGTGTGCCCCAGAATTCAATGATAGGGGTAGTAGTTGGGGCGATTGGTGAGATTCACCTCTGTCGTCCCTCTTCACTCAGGTAAGAACACAATCCCCTGCTCTATGGCACTACAAAAGTAACCAGGTACCTGATCCTCACTAAACAAGTAAGTCTGGTGTCTTTTTTCCGGATAGGGGGCTCTGGGAGCCTGGCCCTAACGAGGGGCCGGAGGAGCCTGCTGAGGAGGCGGAGCCTGATTATCTCTCCTGGGAGGCAGTGGCGCATTGCGCGGGGGAACCTACCTATTCTGAGGCAGTCGCTGCTGGGTAGGAGGTTATGCCTGAGGAGGAGGGCCTCTACGAGGTTGTGGAGCTGGTGCTACCGGCAACAATTCTAGCTGCCTGGGGGATTCTATATGGGCTACCAGAGTTGGCTCAACTCTGGAATCCCTCCTTTCTGGGATCATAAGGGGTAGCAGATGTGCTTGACTGGCCTGTTGCAGAGCTTTCTCAAGGCGCTAGGCCTTATATGAGAAATCTCAGAACCCTCTGGGGTAGTTCTGAGTGATCAGTGAAGGAACCAGTTCTATTTTGACATTCCCCATGCACATCGTCAGTAATTTCTCCTAAGTCAGTGGCATGTCGAGGGATTATATGAGCCCCTTACACAGGGCGATGAAGTCTGCGACTCGCTCATCGGGCCTTTTCTTGCACTTGAAGAGGTCTGTGATGCTGGTCTTTCGTGTGGTGGAGCTGAACTGGTATAGGAATTGCAGGAGAAGATCCACCCAACTGGCCACTAATCCAATGGGTAGCTAGATATACCAGACAAACTTGGGGCCTTCCAACATCTTCACAAAACATTGGAGTTTGGTGGATTCCATTTGTTCTGGAGTCCCGAACATGGAGCCACACCTAGAGGAAAAGTGGGCCAGGTGTTGCGGCGGGTCCCCTGCCCCGTTAAAGGGCGAGAAAGTGGGATATCCAAAACCCGGGGGTGCGGGCATATCATCCACCCATGCTAGATACGGCTTTCCATATGGTGGGACTTCCACCTTCCACCTTTTCAGCGGCTCGTGGAGCGACTGGTGGGATGGCCTGCGGGGCAGCTAGGGGAACCCAGGCTAGATTCCTTAGATTTCCGCTCCATTTGGGAGGGTTTGGTGAGACGTATCATGCCCTCTAGCCATGAATTCCAGCTTCAACCCTGTCTGTGGGAGCGTTATGACCAGGTTTTCCCAGAGGCATCTCATCGGGGAGGAGTTGTTCCTGCCCCTACTTCTCCGGCCTAGGATTACCATAGTCGGGTCATCGCTCTATAGCGCATTTGGCCAGGAGATCATCGACTAGCCTCTTCTTCTCAGCAAGTTTCTTGCACAACTTGGCCTTCTTGGGGTCTTCCTCCATCTTTTTCATTGAGGCGGACATGTTCGAGTGCTTGACATCTCCGACATGTTTTTTACCCTTAGTGTTATTCTTACTAAGTACCAACGACTCGGTGGGCATAGGGAGACCTAAGAGGTTCCTCTGCTGGCGAGTAATCCTCCCCAATGGGTCCAACAATTGTGGCATATCCTCAGGGGGTAAGTCTCCATCAACAAATTCCAGGTCGTCCTCTTTGTCGACGACATTGGCCATATGGACCATGACCCTTCCCGGGGGCATGTCCTCAATATCGCGTATCAATTCGGGTTTTCATCGAATAAGGATGAAGAGGATGACAACGTACTTCCCCCAGTCATGGACTTGCATGTGGGGGTAACTTCCCTAATGATTTTGCAGAGTACCCTGAAACTCTGAGCGCATTTTTTTGGAGGGCCCTCTTGGGACCCGGTGACTCAAGGAACTGGGCCACGAGGAGTGCGGCCAAATCAACTAGATGAAATTGCTCGCCGATTTCCTTAAAGTTCACTTAGATCTTAGGGTACACCACCCGATGATAACAAAGACAGAAGTGCGTTTCCCCTAGGACTTTTCAGAAGCACTTGACTTCCTCTAGGGTGAGGGATTCCGGCGTACAAAAGTTCGATTCTGCAGTTGACCAGAACTTCTCCGGGAAGTGATCCACCACAAGAATGTTCCAAAATCTCTTGGGCTCGAATTCAATGTTTGGCCCCGTATTTCCCCACTATTCAACTGGAGGCAGCTGAGGAACCGATAGCGGTACTGAAGCAGACTGCTGAGATAGTAAACTAGGCAGCAGAGAATACAGTAGACAAGCCGATTGGCCGCTGAATTTCGGGCCACCCTCTGAGGAGTGCGGTGATCTGACCACAATGTCACGATACGACGGGCTGAAAACCACATCTTCTGGTGCAGGGATCGCTATTACCGCTGATGGGTCACGCTATTTCTCAACCACCATCGGCCCCCAAAATAGCTCTTCATGATCTCTAGGTGAGGTAGAGGGTGCTTCTAGTGATGATAGTGGTGACTGCATGGTCAGAACCTGTGGGACTCCCAAAATTTCCTCCTCCTGGATGTACCTATGAAGAGAGGTGGGAACCCGGTGGACCTCACACATGGGAAGGATGAGGTTGGTATGCCCTGTTCCTGCCCCGAACCTTGACATAGAGGACCTAGGGGAGGGTTCCACCGCTGAGTCATACTCTTCTTCAGAATCTGAGAAACAGACCAGTTTGATCTTAGTAGGAAGCTTTTCGGTCTTCTTCTTGTGACTGCAACAACCCACCTTCCCGCCCTAGGATGGTTATTTGGGGAAGGGACCATTCCTGGCATGAGAAAGTCCTTTGGACATACTAGTGTTGGGGCGGGGAGTACTTATGCCTGAGTGGGCCGTGGTGTGAGGAGCGCCGAGGAAGATATCGAAGGGGACACAGGGAGGACCTCCTTGATGGATGCTGGTATGGATGAGACCCCCACTAGAACTGATGGGAGCACAGGTAGTACCTCCATGCTTGGTTCTCTTGATAACTTCAGTGTGAGGCAGGTCCCCGCACTAATCGGACCAAACACTGGTAGGACCTCCGTGATGGGTGTTGGTGAAGTAAAGTTGATCTCCACCCCTTGGGTTGATAGGAACAATAGGACCTTTTTTGCTGATACAAGAGTGTGAGGAAGGTCCTCACATCGTAGGGTGACTGGATGTACAATGTCCCTACCCTGACGGTCCGTGGCAGGAGGGGTGGCTCCATACCCAATGTAATGGGCGTGAGAGAGGCTCCCATATGAGATGTCTCTACCATGGGGAAGGCCCTCATCCGGGTCGAAGGTGGCATAAGGAATAACTCCGAGCCGGGCCTGGGAGCGGGAAAGGAACGTATTCTCTATGGTGATTGCACGGGGAGGGCCCCCGTAGTGGGTGGAATTGCTGCGGGTTAGTCTGCAGTGGCCACTACCCATGCTTGCAACCAAGAGAGTCGACCCAACATTCCCGTGGGGTGTTTGGGGCCTCAATCCAGGTCGAGCATATAGCTACCCCTTCTCAGCATATGTAGAGGGTTGATGATGCACACCGGCGACGGGTTGGGCCATAGTAGCTGTTGATGCTGATGCCCCTCGATTGGCATCCTCCTCGACCTGTGCTTGACGCTGGCGTCGGGTCAGCCGGTGGTCCAGATAGGTAGTCTACATGCTCTTTAGCTCGGTGAACCGGGTGGCGGCGCTAATGCAGCCTGGTGGGGGCCCTCGCTGGAAACCCCTGGGACAGATCTCTGGTTGGGATGGTCTGAACATCCCCTACCTCATCGGCGTAGGGCACAGAGTCGGCGAGGAATTCCAGGGAGAGGCTCCAGAAATAGTTGAAGGTTGGAGTGGGGAGAAACAGCTCCCTGCGTGGCCCTCAGGGGTGGCGTTGACGCCAGGGCCTGGATGCCTCCAGGTCCAGGAGGGCCATATCCCTAGTTGGAATTATTCCCTCCTCCTTGTAACGAAGTACGATGTCATTGATTACTCTCTGTCGGATAATATCTGATGGGGATAGGGGGCACGGGCACCCAGTAGTCATGGCGGTTGAGGCCATCGCAGAAGAGGCAGAACCGCACGGGGTAGCCGTGTTGATATTTCCCCTACCCCTGCGCCGGTAGGCAGGAGGTGATCAGGTTCTGGATGCAGCAATTGGGTTCCTAGAGGTAAGGATATCAGCTCATTAGTACTGGCAGGAAAAGAAATTGACATCCAGTGCCCCATCACCATTCCATCTTCCATGACCGATAAGAGGGATCCACACTGACAACGTCGCAGACCGAGATGCCCAACATTTTGACTACCCCAACTTCTGGTGAGTTTCATGCCAGGCCCGCTATTTTCTTGGCGGGACCCAACGCCAGATATCTAGATCTGGTGACATGTCACTCTACTGATGTCTCGATCACTACTAATCTCCACATTGAGGATAAGATTTTCACGTTGGTTTCACCATTTCTATTTCCGACACTTTCACCGGGGCGCATGCATCCGTCTTCTTGGGCATGACAGGAGCGACTTTTGTTACCCCAAATTCCCTCATTCCAAAGGCGGGTGGAATTCTCTCCTTATTCAGGGACATCTCCTCCTTAATCGAAAAAGGATGATGGTATGTCTGTTCTTCCTTCCATGGATTCCTCCTCGTAACTCATCACCTAGTCCGGGTCTCCCTTATAGATTTAATACGTTGTTCGTGAATCTCTTCCTGGCACCATACTTTCATGGACACTAGTTAATTACGTTGCTTCTATCAGGACATTCCATGGGGTCCGGTCATGGAAGCAACCTTTAGTTGGGGGAGTAGTCACGTTGAGACATCACTGGCATGTCTGGATGCTGGGGAATTGGCGTGTCTGTCTTTTGT
Source organism: Viscum album (assembly GCA_963277665.1). Classification (NCBI taxonomy): domain Eukaryota; kingdom Viridiplantae; phylum Streptophyta; class Magnoliopsida; order Santalales; family Viscaceae; genus Viscum; species Viscum album. Next base: position 1,930,887,255 of record OY728148.1, read on the forward strand.
CCCTTATTATAGGGCTTTTCGAGGGCCCAGACACCCGAGGCATCCCACATCGAGGGCGGGGAATTATATGCCATAGGCATGTATCTGAGGTTTTCCTCAGCTTCCCATGTTCAACACAGGTTATGCCATAAGTTTAACATCCAGCGGAGATGGATCGGGAAGATCAGAACACTAGCTAGAGTGGATCAGATTGAAGAACCCCCTTGAGCGAACACTGATATTGGGGCTAGCATGTGGGCAGATTCTTGAGTACTGTGGAGGGGAATGAGGAGGGCATGACCTCACCAGGATGTGGCAGCCCGGGTAAGAATCAAGATGGATTTTGGTTATGGTCTTGAGCCTCGAAGAGACTTCCTACATACCATTCCATAGCATGGATCAAATTCCTCGTAGTTTGGATGGAAAGGGGGTGTTGAACCGACGTGAAGGTGTGTCAGAACAACTGGATGGTGGGCTCACAACGGCTTACCGCTAAATTGCGATACAATTTAACATCATGCGGGATGGGGGTGTGTCGGAGAACCCACCTGAATAAGGACCTTGGTCCACATGGATGGTGGGATTGAACCTCAGGGAAGCTTCTTATGTACCATGACTTGACATGGATCAAAGTCCTTGTAGTTCGGGAAGGGTTTCGTCAGCAAATCGACGTGAAGGTGAACTTGGGGGGTCCATTGGTGGTGGGCTTGAACCTCTTGGAGGCTTCCTATGTACCATGCCTTAACATGGATCAATGTCCACGTAGTTAAGAAAGGGATGTGGGTGTCAGCGAACTGACGTGAAGAATGACCTTGGTCTGATGGGTGATGGGTTTGAACCTTAGGGAGGCTTCCTACATACCTTTCCTTGACATGGATCAAAGTCCTCATAGTTTGGGAAGGGTTTCTTCAGCGAACAGATGTGAAGGTGAAACCAGGGGTTCACTATTGGTGGGCTTGAACCGCATGGAGGCTTCCTATGTACCATGCCTTGACATGGATCAAAGTCCTCATAGTTCACAATGGATGAGTTTGGGGTCAGGGTCGGTGCTTACTCTAAGCCCACTTGAGTCATACTCGGTGTGAGAAACAAGAGGAAGTAGAGACCTGACAATCACGTCGCGAAAGGTGCGTTCATGGGAAGCGAAGGGGCCTTACGCATTGGGTTGCCCACGGTGTTGGGACTTACTCCAGGATAGAGGCCCGAGGGTGAAAAAGCACGGAGGGAGAGGAAAAGTATGAAGGTGCATGGGTTCTACCTTCTACAAGAAAGGATAGGGGCTTACACTAAGGAGGCTTCCCTTTCCCCACAGACAAACGCCACTCCTAGAAAGAGGATATCATACCCTATGGAGAATAGGGGGGCATGGAGAATGTCCAAGGTGGGGGAACCTCGCATGAGAGGCATGATTTGGTGTCACAGTTTAACGTCATGTGTTGAGGATGAGGGTGCTTGGTTGTTTAACATCCTGCAGCTCGGACGAGGTGGGTTTACTCCACACCCCTAGGATAAACATAATCATTACCCTATACTCCTTGTGGGAGGGAAGGTACCAGCAATGTCGTGCTGAAGGGGGGTTGCAGAGCAAACCATCGAGGGCTCTACGTTAGCGTGGCTATGAGAAGAAGCAATAGACATTAGCGTGCCTATGTGAAGAAGAATTAGGTGAAGCAATGCCACATGCGGTATCATCCAGGGGACTTTGAAATCACATCGTGCGAGCCTGGAGGGTTGCACGAGAAAAGGATTTTCCAGGCAGAGGGGTCCATAGGCGGGGGCCTTGTGGAGATCAGTTGCTCTGCATGTTGAAGGGCCCTTGCAAAGGGGTGTGCTTCGCAAAGTGGGGTGCCTTAGACTTAGCATGGGGAAGAGGTGCACATGGAAGGTTCTTCGCAAAGTGGGGTGCCTTTTCCTTAGCATGGGGTAGAGTTTCACATGGAAGGTGCTTCACGAAGTGGGGTGCCTTAGCCTTAGCATGGGGCAGAAGTTCACATGGAAGGTTCTTCACGAAGTGGAAGGGAATTCATGGAGCATAGCCTCACTGAGAAAAGGTGCCTCATGAAGTGAAGTGCTTTGAAGCAAGTTGCTTCACGATGTACAATTATCCAACCTTGGCATTTGGATCACGTTTACGTGAAGGGTGTTTCATGAAGCATAAATGCTCCACGACAACCCGGGTCCACTTGGGGATCCCCTTCCTCCATGAATTACCTTAGGCTTCGTAAAGGGAATCCCTATCGAAAGAGGGGATAAAAATGAGGCAAAGCGGAGGAAACTCGCAAAGAAAAATACCTCTCATAGGTCATAGTTCTCATAGCAAAGGCCACTTCGTGATTTAGGAGTTGAGAAGCCGAAAGATCGGATTGTCCGTCCTCTGGGATCGGGGGGATTCCAGTATTTATAGGCAAGAGGCATCACAGATTAGAGCTGACGCGGTGCAAAGATGGATTCGGTTGCTTCACAGCGGGCTCGTGAACGTTAGGGGAGTTTGCGGAGCATACCTCCTCCGGTGCTTCGTGGAGGGCTCACAAATGTCAGGGGCATTCACGGAGCATACCGCCTCATATGCTTCACAGCAGGCTCGCGAACATCAGGGGTGTTCATGGACCGTACCGCCTCCTGTGCTTCACAGTGGGCTCACGAACGTCAGGGGTGTTTGCGGAGCGTACCACCTCCTGTGCTTCGCGGTGATCGTGTTTCATGGGGGGACTCAGCAGCGTGGCTCCGTGAGGTAGGCCACGAGGCCTCTTTTTCTTCATTCTTTTCGTACAATATTTTGGCACCAACACAAATTAATTTAAATGATCAATTAAACATGTAAAATACTCATTTTAATCCATTTCCCCATACAAACCAAAATCCAAAAAAATCATAAAAATAACTAATTTACTTGAGATTTTGATTAAATTGGGGGTATTTTCAATGAATAACAAACATGAATTTATAATTTTTTAACTCACATCACTCTCCCACACTTGAACTATTGAAATCTTGATAAATTTTATCATTGAATTTAAATTACTCAAATAGAAAAAAATTCTTTGCCTGTCTAGATATAAATTTAGCTATCAGAATTAAAAAAACATAGATTCATCCAATGTTGAAATTATCATGCATCATATATGATTTCAATTCAATATTCACTTAAATTAAATAAAATTTCCATGTACATGAGTTTATTGAATTACATTTATGTGGAATAAAAGTTTTAACAAGAATCCCCTCTATTTTTTCCTTTCTTATATGTTTCTTAAAGAAGAGTTCAATTTTCCACATTATTATTAAAATTCAAATTATTTTTTTATAATACAATTTTACCCTTATTCACATGGGTTCTATAATCCCCTCACCCTAATAATATCATTTTTTAATTAGGAACTTATTCATTTTTTGGAAATTTTCTCATCTATGTATGTATAGAATACTATGTAAAAGAACTTATTTGAGTTTGTTTAGAGATATTAAACTCACACAACCAGTGCATAATATCTCATAGATTCACCATGGGATCTCAATTTATCATTTTACTCCATTTTCAAAGGGTGCATAGAAAATTATTTTGAGTTGGTTCCCTAGCACGTTCTTTTCTAAATAGGTCAAGCTACCTTGGATTATGTTCCAAATTCTAGTGAATTTGTGATATAAATATGATTCCACAAAAATAATTTCACTCAAAGTCCATTTTCTTTTTCTAATACCAAAATTCTATGAAAATAGTGATCAATTCAATGAAAAATTATTTATTCCTCACAATTTTGGAGCTCGTGAATTACTCAACTCTTGCATGAAATTTTTAAACTAGTAAATGTGTAAATGAAATTCAAAAAAATTTTAAAAATAAAAATATAAACTATATAATATTTACAAATTTAAAAAATTATTTTGTAATTATTTTATTTTAAATTATTTATTTACTAATTTAGTTAAAACAAACTAGAAACAATAAACAAATATTTTTATTTATATCTTCTAAGAAAATTCCTAAAAATAATTTAAAATTAATCTAAATAGTTATAAATACCCTCCCCAACACTTATCAATGACACTAAAATTATTTTCCTTCAATATGAAATTGATCAGTTAGAGAATGATTATTAATTTGTAGTGTAAATAAAAGAAAAGAAACAACTTGATATATTTTTATTACTAATCTACTAGGTTTGATTAAAGATCTCATTGGGTGAGTTGTATAGATCCTTGTTCTATTTTCCTAGTTTCTATCCACTTTAAAAAAACATATATAAAAATATAATTAAATTTTATAAATTTATTAAAAAGTAAATTAAAGAAAAGTAAAAATAAAGGTAAGGGAGGATATTCTTTGGGAATACCTCCCAAGAGGGGCTATAGTTAGACAATCCATAGCTAGAATATCTTGAAAATATCCACAATCCACTAAAATATGATGTTTATTTGATTGGAAAGACCAAATTTGGTTCCTTATAAGGTTTATCAGCCTTACTTATTATAGGTACCCTTTGATAGGGTAATACATATCCATTCCCACATCATTGTGATGTTTTTGATAAAATGGGTGTGGAAGGATAATTTATGGGGTCTCCTTGGGTTATTACATAAATATTTTGGTCTTTTCATCATCTAGTGGTTTCTCTACATGTATTGATTTCCAATATCCATAAAAGGTAGGGTTAGTAAAAAGTTCACATTGAATAAAATTAAAATAAGTTATGTTTAAATAAAAATATCCCCCATCATATGTAGAATCTTATACTTTTGTTTCTTCATGAGGGTCCAATGAGAATTTTTCTTATACTAGTGTTCCTCCCTCCAGTTGATGTTTATAGTGTTATTAAGGGAGTATTATATTATTCAAAGTACCTATGGTATCTTTATCTTTTTATTTTACTATGAGTGTAGACTTGTACTCACTTTCCAAGGTTGGATGTATGAAATTTCCTTCAAATTTTTCAATATTTTCGTATAATCTAGGATTTATGGCCACTAGTGTGTCTTCTTCAAAAGATAATTTCTATAGATTTTCAAAAAATTATTTATCCAACTCACTATCATCATCTTGGGTTGGTGAATATAGTTTTGAATTAATTGTGTTGTAAGAAGGGAAATCAGAATGTAAATCATAAAAATTTGACTGAAATGTGATCAAATTATGGAAATGTCCCTCAATTTATTTATCTTGATATTCTAGTTGTTCATCATAGTGTGATTACTCTTAGAATTATACTATAATTACAGTGTATAGAAGAAAACTTGTAACTTTTATTCATCATTTTACATGCTAGGGAACCCTACGGATGACACAATGGTTTTTACATGGAGTAGTTTATCATATGGTTTCTCTTGAAAGGACTTATCAATGTTCTATTGGTTCATTTTTAAAACTCTCTATTAAATCTCAATAGGTATCAATAATGGTTCTTACATTCATTCTTCAAAGTTGAGTTTATTAATTCCTCATTCATCCTTATCATCCAAGTTTGGAAACTAACTTACTAAATTTTATTTTAAATCATAAAGGAGGTTAGAAGGATGTTGAGTTTTAATAAAATCTTATAAAGAAATGTTTAATAAATAGTATCCCTCAATGATTTCATATTTTCATTCCTCTTCAAGTAAAAATCCATAGGGAAAATGATTTTAGGGGTGGAAAAGAGTAATTTGTTATATTCTTCAAGATCTTCAAGTTCCATAACCACCTCTATTGTCACGATTAGTGGGAACATCAATTCTGGTTCATATTTATCTACCTTCTAATAGTATTATTCTTTTTCTTATTCTATAAGATACTAAATATTTGATTTGAGTTCACATTTGAGGTTCTTCAGTTCTTCCTTGCTAAGGGATTGTTTACCCTCTACTTCTCGCATGAGAGAAGATTTATTGATCTGATCTAGATTATCCATAAATTTTTACATCTCACTTTTAAAAATATCTCCCTTTTTTCTTAATTTCCATCCAAGGTAGTTGTTCATTGGATGATGTGGGTGTTTCGCATCCTAGGGCACATGTGGGATATATGGGAAAAAAACTTATTATAAATTAAATGGGAAATGTTTGATCTTAGGACTTCTTTGATTTGGTCCATCCCATTAATCTAGAAATAAAATTTTTGATCCATTATATAGAATGGAAAACCTTTATATCCTTTACTAGAGTAGAGTGAAAAGTTAAGGAAGAAAACAAAAATAGAAAAATAAAAACAGGAAAAAATTAATATTGGTTGTGTTAAAAAAAATGAATACTCGACCCCTCTCCCTGAAAATGGTGACATGTTGATCACACAATTTCTATAGGCCACATTCAAACAAATTTTTATTCCTAATAAATACTAGTGGATGAACTAGGTTATATCTTAAGGAGTAGGGTTTTATAGTTTCACTATCCTAGTACTGATGTATTTTTTTTTTGTTTTTTGAATTTTGAAAGCATCCAAAAAAAAATTGGTTTTTGATTTTACAAATTAAAAAAAATAATCATAAACCATAGAATTTCAGGGTGAAAGGGAGTTGGATCTCGTGGTCCATAAAATATATATTCACTAGTAGCCTTTGATTTCATCTGATAACTGACTCAATATCATTCGTTTCTTGTTATTATCTATCTATTTTTTTGTTCTGAATGTACCCAGAAGAGATCCCACTCGACACATACAGTTTGACCTCCTTCATGGTGGTGAGGAAACAAACTCACTCAATCAAGGAATTTACTTTCCCAACACCTAGATCCATCATATGTTATTCATCACTCAATCCACAATACTTTGATCATATGTACCATAGACCAAGAGAAGGGGGGATAATTGATTTGATAGATTAAAGGGTGAAGTATCTTATTAGAAAGAGAATATCAATATCATAAATCTAATACTCTTGAATTTTCTGGCACATTATGGATGAAAATACAAAAATTACATAATAGGGATTTACAATGTTTGTGTGATATCTTGTAGGGACCTATCCCTCAGGTTAGTTCTCCGTAGTTATGAATTTACAAGGATCACTAAAGAAACATATGGATTGAGAAAACTAGAATAATTGGGGGAGAAGAAATTCACATTACCCAATTGAATAGAAATAGAAATAGGGTGAAATTTTATTAAAAATATAGATGAAAAATTATATAAAAATCAATGTTGTAGTTGAAAAAATATGAATAATTCTATGTGTGGATGAGGGAAAATATTTATAATCATCGAAGAAGATTCTTCTTCATTCCACTCAGATTTAGTTCATGGAAATGAGTCTTTATTTACTTGGAAGAATGATAAGTGTTACACCTGATGGTTGAGATAAATTCATTAGGGATCATATTTTTTCCATGATCATATGTTCACAGGTTCGAGAAAAAAATCATAGAATAATTTTTTATGTGCTTTATAGATCTAGTGGGAATCATTTAGAATAATCTCTAGGTGAAATGTTTCTTCTTCATAATGTAGTGGATTTTAGGAATAGAAAACACATGTTTGAGATATTATTATATCATTTCTCATGATAGTTTATGTATTAATAAATAAATTAGAATGTTTTAGGTCTATATGTCACTTCTTAATGTTTTTTTAATTTAAAAAATATGTAGCGGCAACTCATGAAGCTCTTAAAAATCAATCTTGTTTAAATATGTATACACACTTGACTTGAATTAATTGTTTAATTTTTATGATCACCTCATGTGTAATATAATATTCTGTTTTCAAAGAAACTATGCAAGAGTACAATCAATATCCAAAAAATAAAAAATTGTCTTATGTTAAAGTATTTCCAGGTAAATTAAATCTATTTTTGTAGAAGATTCAATCATATTTATTCTAGATCTAGAGAGATGACATGAATATTATCCAAGATCAATTGGGTTTTATTGGTTTCTTCACCCTCATGGAGATTGGACAATTAGGTTTGTAAATTCCTTCTTCATCAATCCATGTTCAGAAAGATTCGACTTATCCATAATACAATTGTATGACATATTCTCAAAATACCACGAATATATAGTAACTTGAAGGAAAATGGAGCTCACAGTCTGTTGGTTATCCAAAATCACTTTGAAAGTGACCATGGAAAGGGGTATTTATCATGTTGAGAGTTAGAATAAAAGATAACAATATTTTAAGATAAGTTTCTCATGGTAACATAAGGATAGGTGCACACATAGTAGGTTGGAGGTGACTGAATGATAGGTTATATATGAGGGTGGGAATAGTCACTTCCAAAGTGACTATGAGGGATCCCCACTTTATTTTGAAACCATTTCACATGTTAGGTTCCAGGTGTTGTATTTTGGTTTGTAGTTTTTCATGCATGATCACTTGTAATTATTTTTCTAGTGCACAATCAATTTAATTTCAGCACATGGTCACTTCCAATTTATTAATCATGGTAACTTGGTGTAAATGGTCAATTAAGTGACTATTATTCCTTATATATTTATTTCCTACATAATTTTAGTGCATAATTGTTTTCAGTTAATTAGAAATATGATACAAAATCTAATATTATATTTTTCATTCTCCAAAAAATTTGATTCCCAATTAATTTTAAATCCATCAATTAATTCAAAATCATATATATTTGAAATAAAAACATTTTCATTATTTAAAAATCAATTTTTTCAATATGAAAGAAAAAAATTAAAAAATAAAAAAAACCAATGTTTGAATTTAAGTTTAATTTAAAAAATTCATGAAATAATTAAAAATAAAAATTATTCCATTTAAAATTTTAATTCTAGATGGAATATTTAAAATTTAAAATTCATGCTAAAAATAAAAATAAAAATCAATTCTAATCAATGCATTACTTCTCAATTTATTTTCAAATATGAATAAAACTGATAAAATAATCATTTTAAGAAAATTTCCCATAAAATCTAGAATAAGAAAAATCATAATAATCAATAATTTACCATAGATTTTGATAACATTATGGGTATTTTCAATGAATAATGAACAAAAAAATATTGAACTTTTTATCTCACATAAATCACATTGATCTAGGAGATAATTCTTTAATTTTCTCATGATAAATACCCTCATTATCAAGGGAATTCATGATCGTGATCACATGGAGGGTTCTAACTATATATGAGGACAATTAAGACCCCCTTATATCAAGGGAATGGATGATCTAAGGTGTTCATGCTAGTGTGCATTCCATGATTATGTAAATCTGGAAGCTTCATTAGAGGCCATGATAATTGGATTCTTGAGTAAGATACTTAGGTGAGGATATTCTCTATCATTTAAGTTTTGTAGTTAATGATACCCTAATATGGGAGAAAAAGAATATACTTCACCTTAGTGTATGTGTAGGAAGACACTTCAACCAAGTAGAGTAATATGTGGATTCTTCATCATTGTATGGTTCATGCTGAAGTGATTATCCTTATATGTGTTGGGGTGAAGTGGTTTTCTTTATATGATTGATGAAAAAGTGTTTAACCTTATATTTCATATGGTAAAGTGGTTTCCCTTTCATGGATTAAGGTGAAGTGGTTTCCCTTATACGGTATATGGTGAAATGGTCACCCTTATATGGGTGATGGGGAAGTGGTCACTATTATATGTTATAGGAAAAAGTGGCTTCCCTAGTATGGGTTAGGGTTAAGTGGTCACCCTTGTGGAGAAAGGATGAATGAATGTCCCAATAGAAAGCTAGAGTGAAGTGGTTTCCCAATTTTAGGAGTAGGTAAAGAGGGGTTTTCCCAGGAAGGAGGTTTCATAAAGGGGTTTGTGTGCATTTTTCCTTAGTATAGTTCCACTCAAAGGGGTTGAGAATGAGTCACTTAGGTAGTGGTGAAATTTGGGATTCTTCTCCCTAATATAGATAGACTAGGGGAAAAGTGTTCTTTCATGAAGTTTTTACATTCATATGACCCAATCACTCTTCCCTTTGGATAATTATCCTATGTTTTAAGTTTCATAGTCAACCTGGAGTTGAAAGGGAAACTTGAGTGATGAGATATTTGAGATTCTCTTAATCTTTAAGAATATAATTAAATAAGGACCCATAATGGTATATTTATAAGAAGAATCCAAGACTATAGTTTACATGAACTGAACATGATAGGTGATGTACATTGTTGGTACAAGGGTTTACCAATAGAGACTTGGACACTAGAACTAGAGCAACTTAAGCTGGGTGCCAAGGCTTGGGAACATGGATTAAGGTATGTAGGGCACCAAAAATGGGTGTATAGGTTAGGGTGTCAAGTATTAGGATCAATATTTTCCAAGGTCTCCAAACATCCCCTTTATCTAAGAATCATCTTTGTTAAAGGGTGCACCAACATCCACTAAGAAGAATTAATTTCCTTTCCCCAAAGATAATTCAAAAAAACTTTCTCCATTTAAAAATCGTAGGATGAATTATACCTTAATTAATTTCCTTTGTTCTTTGAGAAGCTTTGCATTACCATAAATATGTGATGACTATATGATATCTAATACCTATTTTTTTGTTAGATAAATTGATTTATATAATATATATTTCTTTTCACTTATGAACCTTTGATTTCTTTTTAATTTATTCAATCACATTGAATGATTTAATGTCTTCAGATAACTCTTGATTCCAAAAAACAATGGTTGATATAATAAGACATTTCATATCATATTAATCTTTCTAAAACGTTTCATAACCACCATTTTCCTCTTTTTAGGAAGAAGAAACTTTCTCATGTTGTCTGGGTTTCTCTAGATTGTATAATTTGTCCCTTCATTTGAGAACATTACTCAAATTATGATACTTCTTAATGAAATTGTTATTATTAATTTTTTTCTTCTTAATGACTAATATCATTGAGAAATTTGAGTTTTTATTTAATTACATGAATATTTATAATAAAATATGCATCATTATTATTATCATGTATACTATTATTCAATATGGTCTTTTATTGAATGTGATCCCACTAAAATAATAGCCTTTACTGTAATAAGTTTAACGGGACACATTACATATTTATACATGTCTTAATGTAGATAAGATAATATCTTAATCCATATATACTTAGATAAACAACATTTGTTATTTTTACCAAATAATTATATTGGATTATTCAGTGAAAAATATCTTTCCAAATTCATCTCATGAATATGATCAAAACCATGCCTCTAGATTCTAATTCAATTGGGTTACCTAGTCAAGTGTCACCCAACATTCACATTAGGATAATTGTTACCATTTTCACCTAACACAAGTTATATTATTTATGATCCTATATGTTTACCCATTTATTTTATAGATCAAGGTCTTGAATAATGTGATTCATATCAGAAGGCATATAACACTTATATATTTAATAGAGAATTTTATATTAAGTAACATTGTTGTAATTATATGTTTCACCTACTGTATATGATTAAAGTTACAAAAATTAAACTGTATATATCTTATAAATAGTCAATGTATCTTATGTATATTTATTTTTTATTTAAATAATTTATTTATATCTATATCTCATATGATGTTTAATAATTTTAAACACATTACATAGAATAATTTTATGTATTCACATAAATTTCAATATTATAAACAGAAATAGAATTTTTAAGGGGTTTGATGGATTTTAGGATAGGACATGTGATATTTCACATAGAGGCTGAGTGGAAAACCACTACCCAAAATTACCCTTAAGTGGAATCATTTTACAATCAATCTTTAAATTATTGTTTCATGTGATTCTTAAATGAAATTTTATAGTGTGAATGTGTCATAAGACTATTTATTATCCTAACATTAAATTTATGCATTTTTCATTTATCTCATGTTGATATGATACCACAAAAGGATTTTAATTATGACATAGAAACAAAAAACATAGTTGATATAGTGACCCATACGTTTTGTAGATAATTATTAAATAATTTTAGATGAATATTAAATACATTTAATAATAATACATGCCTGAGGACCATAGAGTCTTAGTGTCTTTGGAAACTTGGATGCATAAACTACTTGTAAATAAAAGATTCACATCATTTCCAATTAATTTCTTCACAACGACCACCCTTCATATACATATCATATTTAAACAATTTCTTCATAACCTCTGGAAGGGAAACATAATAAAGGGTGACCTCAAATTCTTAATAAGGGTGTATATAAGAGATATAAATAAATTATCACATGTGAGAATAAGATAAGCACAAGGGTATGATAAATGAGAAAAACATTATAAAATCATACCCATTAATTCATATATCAAAATTATGAAATATTGAATATAGTTTTATAAAAAAACATAATACAGAAGAGTGTGAAATAATAAATAGAAAATTATGAGCTATGAAAACATATCATAAATATAAGACACATGTTTTTTGGATACCCATAAGCATATAAAATCATATCCTTAGTCAAGGATCACTTACAAGATTATCCTAGTGGACTGGGTTCACTCCCCATTCTGTCATTTCCTTAGTCAAGGTTCACTCCCAAGACTATCTTATTAGAAAAAACCCCTTACTGAACTTCGTTCACTCCCCATTCTAATCCTTATTATTTCATGATATATCCATATTTACCGAATGCATTGGAGGTATATAACAGAACCACCTGAACTTATTTTATAGCATAACTACCCATCACATAATAAAAATCATGCATATGTATCCAACAAGATCATAAAACATCCATCATATCATCATGTCATAACCCATAGAAAGGATACAAGTTTCACTAAAATTTAATAATAATAATAATTAACCATCTAGATAAATAATAAATATGGTATTATTGGATCATATCCCCCTTCAATCATAAGAAACATCAAAGCATGTTTTTATAGATAAAAATACCTTTAAAAGACCACTAGGACATTTCTTAAAAAACATTTTATTTGAAATAACTTATTTATAATCTACTAATTTCCAAAAATATTTATAAAAACATTTTATTTCAAAATATAAAAGGAAAATTATAAATTATTATTAAAATAAAATAGTTAGATATCTATTTATGTGTTGCACATTAAAATGAAAATTCCATTCATATTTTTAGTAAAAAGTCAATATTACCACGTTTGGAAAACTATAATAAGGATAATTTTAAAACATGGTAATGAAAGTAAAATATATTTAAAAGTTTATTTAAATAATTTTTTAAATAGTAAAAAAATTATGGATTTTTTTAAAGAAAATATGAACATGAAATAAAATATTCCAGACCAAAGGGAAAAATAATGCTATGTTTACTTAAAATGTTTTTTTAGTATCATTAGTAATTAAAGAGAGGAAAATGAAAGGAAAATATATAATATTAATAAATAAGTATATTATAATAAAATACATAATATTTTTTGTAGATAGACCATATAATTTAATTATTTTAAATTTAAGAATAAAAAGTCCTGTTAAAAATTAGATTGTAACATAAATCCATAACAAATTTAGTAATATTTGAATCAAAAGTTATTGGATACATCAAAATAATATGGATATAAAAATACCATGAATTAAATCATTTATTATTCCAAAATAAATTATTCTTATTATATACACCATATAGATAAGAAATTGGTGAATAACATTAAAACATGTCTCAATAAAGAGAAATTGAGATGAAAAACTCCTATAAATTTGGTATCTTTTAAATCAGAAGAAATGTAAATAAAGAACATGATATAGATCTTAAAACAACATTAATTTCATTTTAATTTAAAAATAAATTCATTAGGTAGTAATAAAACAACATAAAATATATAATAGTTCACAATATCAAACATGTCCCGTGAATTTGAAAATTAGACAAAGAAACCCCAACCTTATATCTGAATTGATTTTTAAATGCTCTATACTATTGTATAATAAATTGAGTTTTATTAAAATTTTGTAACATAATAATATTAATACATATAATTTCATATATTATCCACTTATATAATTTAAACACCTATTTATTAAAAATTCTATATTAAAGTCATCATTTCTTGTGTTAATTGCTTTGTTTTTCGTTTATGTTTTAGTTTTTTAGTTATCGATCATGATATTTGATCATGGTTAATCTATATACAGAATTATAATTATGATATAATTATAATATATAATCATTATATTCATAATAATAACTATTCATATAAAGAGGAGATGAAAAATTAATTACATAACTATGTGGAGACGGTAGTCTGTACATACGTATGAGTGACATTCCCATTTTTTGATGGATGAAATGAAAGAAAGATAAATATTACATTATCCATCTAGAATAATTATTAAAAAAATATCATATAAAAAAATTAAATATGTCATAATAACCAACCATTAATGTTGGTGGTGGAAAATGAGCCTCATCTCTATGTGGAAGTGATAATCCACATGAACACACGAGTGATACTTTCATTTCCCATTGGATTGAGAATATGTGGTAAATGGTTGTGAAATAATAATAATATTATATAATTACATGTATGATATTATATTCATTTTTCTTAATTTATACAATAATTTTATATGGGGTTTAATAATAAATAAAATTGAAAGAGTTTGGTTAATATTTATACCTCTTATTGGAGAGACCTCCTTTGGCACACACCTTACTCCTTGAAATATTGGTATTAAGAGAAGAAAAAAAGATATATGATTAATATATGGAATCTAAAAAGTATTATTATTTGATCATGATTGATCTAAAAGTATAAAATGGTGGGAATAATAGAAGAGGATAAGTTCCCTTTTATAAGTGAGGGGAGAGCCAATGAGCCCGTACCCGAGTGGTAAGGGCTCCTTCTTGGCATCCAAGATACCCAGGTTCAAAATCGGGTGGAAGTTAATTTCTGGGTTACCATAGTAGTAATGTAGCAGTACTATCGCAGGTATTGTTCGGTACTGTAGCAGCAAGAACTATTCACCCATTTTGGGCCTTCGGGCCACCAGTTTTGTAACACCCGAGACTTTTATGTTATATAAATCATCAAAGGAATCTTTTTCTACACAACAATTTCTTGGCTTGCTTTACACGAAATCGCGACCTTCCTCGATAGCTTGCGTCGTACGCAATACCGAAAACAATGATATGCTTTTAAAATATTATTAAAACTAGCCGTTATAATAGTAATAACCACTTTTTGAAATTTTATAAATTCTATTTTTCAAAATGGACTTCATTTTTGGATTCGGAATATTGAAATTATCCTAGGGTGAAATTTTGGTATTTTTTCTAAAAACTTTCAATTTTTGATGAATAGTGAAACCACTAAGTGGTAGTTAAAAAACTGAATTTTTCATAAAACTTAATTTTACCGCTTCTATGAGTGGAATTTCAAAAATCTGAGAGACACGGTTGATGTCAGTAAGTAAAATGTGGTTTAATGAGATGAAAATATTTTTTGGTGAATAGTAACTTTTTACTTTTTTTTACCACTGTTAAAAGTAAATAGGGTAATTAAGGATAAAAATGATATTATTATTACCCTAACACATGTCATAATTCTATTGGACAAGTGTAATTCGACCAAAAACAACCTTAGGAATAAAATATGACCATTTATACCCACATGGATTCGATTAGGACATTTATTATTAATTTATTTAAAGAAGTGTTAAAATAGTTAAAATCAAAGTTTAATAAGTAAATCATTTTTAATATGGAGTTATACATAAGATAAATTCGACTATAAATATTAATTAGAAATATAAAAAGATTTCCTACATAATGGTATTTTATTTGTAATTTTTAGATATTAAATAATTTTATTTATTTATGACACAAAAATGATGCAGTAATTATCTTATTAATGAAATATTGACATAATTGATGTTATAAACACCAAAATAAATGTAATTTGAGACTTTTTATTAATTCCACTAATTTTATAGATTACTATGACATGTTAGTATTGATTTAATTAACTTTTATCGAACTAATAATTCTGTTATTATTTTCACAAAAATTAATTACTAAATAGTGTCAAAATTGACATAAAATAGTTTTTAAAACAAATATTATATTAGTAACTGTTATTTTATTCCTAAAAATCTAAGGATCGGCCAAATTACTTAGATAAGGTTATATATATTAATAATAAACAACTTGGGGTTCTTTTGGCTGCTTATAGTAAGTTTATTAACCTTATAGTATAAGAACACAAGAAGACACGGTAAAAGTAAAATTATTTAACTTAATGTTAAATCTAAATGATAAGGTTAAAATAGGAACCTAAACTTGTCTAAATTCTATTGGATGAGATTATTTCGACCCATCCCCACCTTAGCTTCGAAATAAATCAATTTGTAGCTATTTAAAACCGAACTTGACTTTATAATAAAATAATATTTTTAGTTTTTCCAAAGGAGCCCCTCTCCTCCCTTATAAAAGGGCACCTCCTCCCCCTCTTCCTCACACCACTTTGAGACTTCAAGCTCGGCCAACCCCTGCCAATTTCTTCTCTCCACTTCCCTAGAAACATCCTATAGGTTCTGGTCTTCTTCAAAGACCTATTTTAGTGCCCTAAAAGGAGGTCTCAAAGAAGCACTTCAAAGAAGAGGTAATGTCCGTTACCGATTCTTTAATTTTTATTTCTTCTTCCACTTATTCTTCTTTAGTTGTTTCATTATTAAGTAATAACATCAGTATCACTCATATACTGATATGTTATTATAAGTATGAAACAACCCTATTTCACCATCTATCCATCCTATGGAAAAAGAAATCACCGTGCGTGCTTACGTACGGAATACCGTCTCCACGCCGTGGTGTAATCTATTTTCCACCACCACCTTACTTGGATGGGTATAATGGTGTAAATAATGACTATATATGAATATTATAATGTTATACTGATTATGGAATAGTATACATACACTCCAATACAATTCCACGATCATAGGAATGATATCATCACTCGTGCGTACGTACGGAATACCGTCTCCGCGATGTGATGTGACTCGTTCTACATGATCTTCATTTCATAATGATTATATAAATGAATTGAATGAATTAATATGATATATATTACAATAATACCATTCTGTAAATGAGGTATCTATAACCTAAAGAGAAGAATAAGAATTTATTCGACAAAACACGCATAAGAACAAAAATTTATAAACACCCGAATAACAAGTAGAAATGAAATATTACTACTAAGAAGCTAAGAATATGACCATATATGATATCATAAAAAAAAGTATGATTCTGGAATAAGTCAATAACATTATTTAAATCATTATACTGGAGGTTCGGACACGTACAAATCATATCGGACCAAAGGTAAGGGAAATATCACAATCTCATTTTTATCCGAGATTGTTTATAATTTGGTATTTACTGGGGTGTATTTTATCATCCACATCCTTCTTTCCTCAATATGTATTATTATTTCCATCCACCTACAATTTGTTAAATCCAATTTTACCCTTCGGTGAGTTTTTAGTAAAAGATATGGAAGGAATCTTTTGTCGTTTTTCATACGAGGTACTTTTTAACTTTTCCAACAAAAGTACGAGAAGAATGTTTTTTTTAACTTATATGGAATGAATGGATTTTTAAAACATTATTTCCAAGAATATTCCTTTACAAGTTTTCAATTTTATTTTTAATCAACTTCTTTAGTTTAAAATTGTATGACATGTTAAAAAAGGAAAATGTTTTTGAATTTGAAAGGATATTTTCCTCAAGAATGGAGTTCAAGTGTTTTGTCAAAATTATTTTCCATCTAAGATAATATAGGGTTCTGTTTATATCCCTATTATTACATTTATTTGATTATGTTGTGATGGAATTATTTTTATGAATTCCTTTATCTTATATGAATTGTTTGATGATGTCACGATGTTTAAGATTCCCATTTTTATTACATGGGTTATGCAATGATGTATGATTTATGATTTTGTGGCACACATAAGAATGCTATCATTATGAGATGGGTGGGACCTATATCTCCCTTCAATGCATTGGATAAAGATTTTATATCTCATGAGATAGACATGGCTGGAACGGTAGGTTATACCGGTTCAGTGAAACAGGACTGAAACGAGGAGTGAACTCGGTTCAGAAATGGACTTTGTCCACTAAGATAGTCTTGGAAATGAGTCTTGACTAATAAGAAATGATTCTCTATGATTATGTGTTTATGCCACAAAGTTTCATGTTTTAAGTTATGATTATTGGGATTACATTTCACTACTATGATTTATCCTATGTTATGAAATTATGATCTCTTTTGCAGGTTAAGATTCCCAAAAGTTATGTGCTTATGTATATGATGTGATTGATATTTCTTTTGTTTACCCTTACTGAGCATTTGAGCTCACCCTTTTGTATGTTTTATTTCCCCAGGTCAAGAAGAATGTTATTAAGTAGAATATGCCAAAAAGGGACTCTAGATATGATGAAATAAATGGGAGGCAAAGTAGATGCTTTATGAACCAGTTGTTTATGTTTCCCAGTTTCTAAAGACACTATACCTCTACGGTCCTTTCTTAGTTTTGTTATATGTTGTAATAAGTGTGCTTCAATTCTGAAGAAATGACAATGTATGTAAAGTATGGGTCGTTGTAGTTGGTATCAGAGGAAAGGTATAGTCAACCTTTGGAAACTAGGATGTGAAAGCCTTAATAAGAACCCTAAGGATAAGTCTAAGCATAGAACACAATCTTAGTGTTTTATAAATGTCCATGAATAACCTAGGATAAGACCTTAAGTGTGAAATTTTATTATTGATTATGTGGTTTTCCTATTATAATTAGTGTTGATCACACTATTCTTCTTGGTTTTAGTCAATGGCTGGAACCCGAAGGAACCATGTTAATGCGGAATACGACGGGAAATGCAATGATTGTCCCCCTGAGCAACCAAACGTTATGGGAGCTGGAATGAAAAATCTTGTAGCCATGCTCAAACAACTTTCTCAAGCTATGAATCATGCAGGACTACCAAATGAGCAAAGGAAGGAGCAACATTCTGTTGAATCCTTCATGAGACAGCGTCCACCTTCATTCAGTGGGTCTACTGATCCATTAGTTGCTGAACAATGGATTAGTACTACTGAAAAGATATTTTCAGTTCTTCAATGTTCTGAGCATGATAAAGTCATCTTAGCAGTGTATCGTTTGGAGGGTGATGCTGATCAATGGTGGAATCTTATTAAGAATACGAGGCAAAGGGATGAAATTGAGTCCATGGAATGGGATGAGTTCAAGAACTTATTTTTCAATAAGTACTTCCCTCGTATTCTCCAAACAAAGATGGAGAAATAGTTTCTTGAACTGAAGCAATAGGATGATGAATCTGTTGGTACCTATGAAGAAAATTTTACAAGACTTGCAAGGTACGCTTCTGGTATTATTATCCAACCTGAGAGTAAGATCGATCGATTCTTTAATGGCTTAAAACCAAGTCTTCGAAGGGCCTTATCCATAAGGGACTTCAATAGCTACGAGGAAATCTTTCGATGTTCTCTCAAAGTTGAGATGGAGATTGGAGTAACCCATCAGTCATATGGGTTTGATAAGAAGAGGAAAATGGAATTAAAAGGAAAATCTAAAGAGCACACTAAAAAGAAGATGAGATTTCCCTTATGCTCAAAGTGTGGAAAGAAACATGGAGGGAGTTGTCTTAAAGGGACAAGTAAATGTTTCAAATGTGGAAAGGAAGGTCATCGGGCATTTGAATGCCGCGATGATGGGAAGAAGATGTCTAGTGATGCAAACAAAAGAAGGGATACACAGAATGAACCTACTACACTTCAATGTTTCAAGTGCAAGGAGATGGGACATTATGCCAATAAATGCCCTAATCCAAGGGTTGATGATGATGGTCGAATTCAACAAACTCTTAAGGCTAAAGACAAAGGAAAGTCACATACAATTTCTATCAGCAATGTGGAGTACGATAACGATTTGGTGAAAGGTACACTTACCATCCACTCTAAAGTAGCAAATGTTTTATTTGATTCTGGATCCACCCACTCCTTTATTTCTGAAGAATTTTCTAAGGGTATCACCGTATTACCTCAACAATTAGATGTTGAGTTAGCATGACAACCCCTAATGGCACAACAGTCGCATCAAATGTTTATAATTCTTCTCCGATTGAAGTTTGTGGGAAAGTGCTTCTTGAAAATCTTGTGATCCTTCCTATAGTGGAATTTGATGTGATTCTTGGCATGTATTGGCTTTCTCAACATGGAGCTCATATCAATTTCCAAATAATGGAAGTCACATTTCATTTTCCAGATCAATCTATGATCGTCTATTGATGCAAGGATGAACATAACCTTCCGGTGGAAATTTCTTCCATTTTATGGGTATTGATTCCACTAAATGAAGGTTATTTATCTCAAACGGTTGGTGAGAAACTCACGATTAAGAATATGCCCATTGTACGGGAGTTTAATGATGTCTTTCTGGAGGAATTACCGGGTCTTCCACCGAATCGTGAAGTTGAGTTTTCAATAGAACTCGTACCGGGTGCTTTGCCTATTTCAAAGACACCTTATAGAATAGCCCCAATTGAGTTGAAGGAATTGAAGAAGAAACTTCAAGAGAATCTTGATAAGGGGTTCATACGCCCTAGTGAGTCACCTTGGGGAGCACCTGTTCTGTTTGTTAAGAAGAAAGATGGATCAATGAGACTCTGAATTGATTATTGAGAACTTAACAAGATCACTATTAAGAACAAATACCCTCTCCCGTGCATTGATGACCTATTTGACCAACTACACAGAGCTCAATAATTTTCCAAGATTGATCTTCGTTCAGGGTATCATCAATTAAGGGTTAAAAGGGAGGATATACCAAAGACGGCTTTCCGTATAAGGTATGGACACTATGAATTTATAGTGATGCCATTTGGTCTTACTAATTCCCCTGCTATCTTCATGGATCTAATGAATAGAGTCTTTAAAGACTATCTTGATTAGTTTGTGGTAGTCTTTATAGACGATATTCTTGTCTATTCAAAGAGCAAGGAAGAACATGAAGATCACTTGAGAATTATATTTAAGACCCTGATAAAGGAGAATCTTTATGCCAAATTTACCAAGTGTGAATTTTGGCTTCAAAAAGTTTCATTTTTGGGTCACATAATCTCAAAAGAGGGGATATCTGTGGATCCAGCAAAAACAGAGGTTATCGAAAGATTGTCGAGACCAACAAAAATAACTGAGATCTGAAGTTTTCTTGGTTTGGATGGATATTATCGACTTTTTGTGAAAGATTTTTCATGATTATCTAATCCACTCACCAAGTTGACTCAGAAAGGAGTTAAGTTTGTTTGGACGGAGGAATGTGAAGAGAATTTCAAGGAGTTGAAAAGAAGGTTATCCAGTGCACCTGTGCTCACACTGCCTTGTAGTGGAGAAAGGTTTGTGATCTACAGTGATGCATCCAAGAAGGGATTGGGGTGTGTTCTTATGCAAAATGATATGGTGATAGCTTATGCCTCACGACAGTTGAAAATACATGAGAAAAATTACCCAACTCATGATTTGGAGTTAGCTGCGGTAATCTTTGCATTAAATATTTGGAGGCCATTCCTTTATGGTGAAAGGTGTGATATTTATACTGATCATAAAAGTTTAAAGTATATTTTCACACAAAAAGATCTGAATAAGTGCCAAAGAAGATGGTTGGAGCTGATTAAGGACTATGACTTCTTAATCCATTACCACCCTAGGAAAGAAAACAAGGTGGCAGATGCATTAAGTCGACAAGACCATGCTAGTTTATCCATGATGAGGATCACAAAAGATCCAATATTTATGGATTTACAAAGGATGGATCTTGGAATTATAATGGAAAGGGAAAAATATTATCTTTCTCAAATGAATGTTAAACCATCTATACATGTGAAGATTAAAGAGGCACTGAAAGAAGATGTCGAGTTAAAAAAGAAGGTGAGAAATGTTCCTGAATTCAACCTTGATTGTGATGGGATAATAAAGTTTAGGAATTGGGTTTGTGTTCCTCCCATCCCCGAATTAAAGAAGGAGCTACTGGATGAGGCTCATAGTTCTTCATTCTCTATTCATCCTGGAAGCACGAAGATGTATAGGGACCTAAAAGAGTACTTCTGTTGGGATGGCATGAAAAGAGATGTTGCTGAATATGTCTCTCGATGCTTGGTTTGTCAACAAGTTAAAGATGAGAGAAAGAAGTCTAAGGGGGTGTTACAACCATTACCCATATCCGAATGGAAATGGGAAAACATCACTATGGACTTTGTTACAGGACTTCCTAAAACATCCAAAGGCAATAATGCTATCTGGGTCATAGTTGATCGTCTTACAAAGTCTGCACACTTCATTGCTATTAGAGAGGATTTCTCTCTGGATCAGCTTGCCAGGATATATGTAAAGGAAGTGGTAAGGTTGCATGGAGTACCACTTTCTATTATATCTGATTGGGATCCGAGATTTACCTCGAAGTTCTGGCGAAGTCTTCAGCATACTCTAGATACAGAGTTGAGTTTTAGCACTGCTTATCATCCTCAGACAGACGGTCAGTCTGAGAGAACAATTCAAACTCTAGAAGATATGTTGAGAGCTTTCTCTATGGATTTCAAAGGTTTTTGGGATCAACACCTACCTTTGGTGGAATTTTCTTATAATAATAGCTTTCACTCCAGTATTCAGATGTCTCCTTATGAAGCTCTCTATGGAAAGAAATGCAGGACTCCAACTTGCTGGGATGAAGTTGGGGAAAGAAAGCTATTAGGACCTAATCTCGTTGATGAAATGGAAGAAAATGTCAGATCTATTCAACAACACATAAGAGCAGCTCAGAGTCGACAGAAAAGTTATGCCGAAAACTAAAGAAAAGACCTAGAGTTTGAAGTGGGTGATAAAGTGTTCTTACGAATATCTCCCTGGAAGAGAGTCATGAGATTTGGAAAGAAGGGGAAGTTGAGCCCTAGATATATCGGTCCTTTCGAAATACTGGATCGTGTTGGGAAGGTAGCTTACCAATTGGTGCTTCCACCAAATATCTCTCAAGTTCACAATGTGTTCCATGTATCTCTCCTGAGAAAGTACATACCTGATCCTTCACATGTACTCAGCTCAGAAGTTGTACCACTGGAGCAAGATCTTTCTTATGAAGAACAACCGATAGAGATTCTGGATCGTAGCGAAAAAGTCTTATGAAACAAGACCACTCGATTGGTGAAAGTTTTATGGAGGAACCACCAATTAGAAGAAGCTACATGGGAGCTTGAGGATATGATGAGGGAGAGGTATCCTGATCCGTTTGTTACAAAGTGATGAATTTCGAGGGAGAAATTCATTTTAAGGGGGGTAGAATGTAACACCCGAGACTTTTATGTTATATAAATCATCAAAGGAATCTATTTCTACACAACACTTTCTTGGTTTTCTTTACACGAAATCGCGACCTTCCTCGATAGCTTGCGTCGTACGCAATACCGAAAACAATGATATGCTATTAAAATATTATTAAAACCAGCCGTTATGAATAGTAATAACCACTTTTTGAAATTTTATAAATTTTATTTTTCAAAATGGACTTCATTTTTGGATTCGGAATATCGAAATTAGCTTAGGGTGAAATTTTGGTATTTTTCTGAAAACTTTCAATTTTTGATGAATAGTGAAACCACTAAGTGGTAGTTAAAAAACTGAATTTTTCATAAAACTTAATTTTACCGCTTCTGTGAGTGGAATTTCGAAAATCCGAGAGACACGGTTCATGTCAGTAAGTAAAATGTGGTTCAATGAGATGAAAATAATTTTTGGTGAATAGTAACGCTTTACTTTTTTTTACCACGGTTAAAAGTAAATAGGGTAATTAAGGGTAAAAATGATATTATTATTACCTTAACACATGTCCTAATTCTATTGGATAAGTTTAATTCGACCAAAAACAACTCTAGGAATAAAATATGACCATTTAGGCCCACTTGGATTAGATTAGGACATTTATTATTAATTTATTTAAAGAAGGGTTAAAATAGTTAAAATCAAAGTTTAATAAGTAAATAATTTTTAATATGGGGTTTTACATAAGATAAATTCGACTATAAATATTCATTAGAAATCTAAAAAGATTTCATACAAAATGGTATTTTATTTGTAATTTTTAGACATTAAATAATTTAATTTATTTATGACACAAAGATGATGCAGTAATTATCTTATTAATGAAATATTGACATAATTGATGTTATAAACACCAAAATAAATGTAATTTGAGACTTTTTATGAATTCCACAAATTTTATAGATTAATATGACATGTTATTATTGATTTAATTAACTTTGTTCGAACTAATCATTTTGTTATGATTTTCACAAAAATTAATTACTAAATAGTGTCAAAATTGACATAAAATAGTTTTTAAAACAAATATTATATTAGTAATTGTTATTTTATTCATAAAAATCTAAGGTTCGGCCAAAGGACTTAGATAAGGTTATATATATTAATAATAAACAACTTGGGGTTCGTTTGGCTGCTTATAGTAAGTTTATTAACCTTATAGTATAAGAACACAAGAAGACACGGTAAAAGTAAAATTATTTAACTTAATGTTAAATCTAAATGATAAGGTTAAAATAGAAACCTAAACTTGTCTAAATTCTATTGGATGAGAGGATTTCGACCCATCCCCACCTTATCTTCGAAATAAATCAATTTTTAGCTATTTAAAACCGAACTTGACTTTATAATAAAATAATATTTTTAGTTTTTCCAAAGGATCCCCTCTCCTCCCTTATAAAAGGGCACCTCCTCCCCCTCTTCCTCACACCACTTTGAGCCTTCAAGCTCGGCCAACCCCTGCCAATTTCTTCTCTCCACTTCACTAGAAACATCCTAGAGGTTCTTTTCTTCTTCAAAGACCTATTTTAGTGCCCTAAAAGGAGGTCTCAAAGAAGCTCTTCAAAGAACAGGTAATGTCTGTTACCGATTCTTTAATCTTTATTTCTTCTTCCACTTCTTGTTCTTTAGTTGTTTCATTATGAAGTAATAACATCAGTACCACTCATATACTGATATGTTATTATAAGTATTAAACAACCCTATTTCACTATCTATCCATCCTACGGAAAAAGAAATCACCGTGCGTGCGTACGTACAGAATACCGTCTCCACGCCGTGGTGTAATCTATTTTCCACCACCACCATACATGGATGGGTATAATGGTGTAAATAATGACTATATATGACTATTATAAAGTTATACTGATTCTGAAATAGTATACATACACTCCAATACAATTCCACGATCATAGGAACGATATCATCACTCGTGCGTACGTACGGAATATCGTCTCCACGATGTGATGCGACTCGTTCTACATGATCTTCATTTAATAATGATTATATAAATGAATTGAATGAATTGAATGAATTAATATGATATATATTACACTAATACCATTCTGGAAATGAGGTATCTATAACCTAAAGAGAAGAATAAGAATTTATTCGACAAAACACGCATAAGAACAAAAAGTTATAAACACCCGAATAACAAGTAGCAATGAAATATTACTACTAAGAAGCTAAGAATATGACCATATATGATATCATAAAAATAATTATGATTCTGGAATAAGTCAATAACATTATTTAAATCATTATACAGGAGTTTCAGACACGTACAAATCATATCGGACCTAAGGTAAGGGAAATATCACAATCTCATTTTTATCCGAGATTGTTTATACTTTGGTATTTACTGGGGTGTATTTTATCATCCACATCCATGTTTCCTCAATATGTAATATTATTTCCATCCACCTACAATTGTTTAAATCCAATTTTACCCTTCGGTGAGTTTTTAGTAAATGATATGAAAGGAATCTTTTGTCATTTTTCATACAAGGTACTTTTTGACTTTTCCGACAAAAGTACGAGAAGAATGTTTTTTTTAAATTATACGGAATGAATGGATTTTTAAAACATTATTTACAAGAAGATTCCTTTACAAGTTTTCAAGTTTATTTTTAATCAACTTCTTTAGTTTAAAATTTTATGACATGTTAAAAAAGGAAATTTTTTTGAATTTGAAAGGATATTTTCCTCAAGAATGGAGTTCAAGTGTTTTATCAAAATTATTTTTCCATATAAGATAATATAGGGTTATGTTTATATCCCTATTATTACATTTATTTGATTATGTTGTGATGGAATTATTTTTATGAATTCCTTTATCTTATATGAATTGTTTGATGATGTCAATATGTTTAAGATTCCCATTTTTATTACATGGGTTATGCAATGATGTATGATTTATGATTTTGTGGCACACATAAGAATGGTATCATTATGAGATGGTTGGGACCTATATCTCCCTCAAATTCATTGGGTAAAGATTTTATATCTCATGAGATAGACATGGCTGGAACGGTAGGTTATACCGGTTCAGTGAAACAGGACTGAAACGAGGAGTGAACTCGGTTCAGAAATGGACTTTGTCCACTAAGATAGTCTTGGAAATGAGTCTTGACTAATAAGAAATGATTCTCTATGATTATGTGTGTATGCCACAAAGTTTCATGTTTTAAGTTATGATTATTGGGATTACATTTCACTACTATGATTTATCCTATGTTATTAAATTATGATCTCTTTTGCAGGTTAAGATTTCCAAAAGTTATGTGCTTATGTATATGATGTGATTGATATTTCTTTTGTTTACCCTTACTGAGCATTTGAGCTCACCCTTTTGTATTTTTTATTTCCCCAGGTCAGGAAGAAGGTTATTAAGTAGAATATGACAAAAAGGGACTCTAGATATGATGAAATAAATGGGAGGAAAAGTAGATGCTTTATGAACCAGTTGTTTATGTTTCCCAGTTTCTAAAGACACTATACCTATATGGTCCTTTCTTGGTTTTGTTATATGTTGTAATAAGTGTGCTTCAATTCTGAAGAAATAACAATGTATGTAAAGTATGGGTCGTTATAGGTTTGGGCCTACGGGTCTCCAGGGCCTTCAGGTCATCAAAGGTCTTCGGGCCTTAGGGATTTCGGGCCACAAAGACAATAGAGTAGCCTAGTTCATATAGAGCAGGCCCCATAAGAGGATCAGAGCAACAAGACTAGTAGTCACCAGAAGTAGAGCTAATAGATTAGAAGAATGAGAGGATATGCAAATACCATTGGGACCAGGCATCGTGCAGCTTTGTATGGGGAAATGCTAGTTGATCAGCAATGCAAGGCGGGGAGCTAGGTGATCAATGATGTAGAATCTAGGGGAGGGGCAGTTCTTGTGGGTTGGGCCTACGGGTCATGTATTGGGCATTGTATTATTGTGAGTCATGCCAATCCTTATTGCTTGGGCCTATGGGTCATGTACAAGTTCCCCTTCATCCCTTAAATGGGGATTATCTACAATAAAATAAAAAAGAAGGCCTTCGGGCCATTCGTGCTTATAAGTGAGGGGAGAGACACATATGAATTCTTTTAAAAGATATCAATTATACATGGTCACTTTTATTAGAATTTGACTAATAATGGAAAAATATTTGAAATTATAATATGATAAGTTTTAAATATATTTAACCAATAATAATTTTGTAGGTTCGGTTGGCAATCTTACCCTTATATCATTGTTTAAGCCCCCGATAAACCCATTTTAACCTTAATCGATGTATTTTTTTACTATTTTCCAAGGAAAAAAATGATGATAACCTATTAAATTATATCAAGTATAATGATTAGAAATATAAAATCTATTTTACAATGTTAAATTTATATAAGTGATATAATTTAATGTTAATTATGCATGCAAACCGCAATAAAAACCCAATTTTGAAAAATGATTTTTTAAGCGTAAAACTTAATTTACCCACATTAAATTCCTTGTAAAAAACCATAAAATTAATGATAAAAGTTTATATTGAATATTTAATTTATTTATTTTAATAAAAAATTAATAAATAGAGAAAAAATTGATTTATTAAGATAAAAACACCATGCATGCATAAAAACAATTTTTAGAAAATGTGTTTTTAAGCCCAAAAATTAACTACTACAAAATAAAGTATAATGATAATTCCTATATAATTAATTAATTTATTTATAATTAAATAATTATTATGTTACTTTATGATTAAATTAAAAACAAAATGTGACATTTACTTGAAAATAAATGTTATTTTTAAAGAAATCGTTATTTTTCACTTTTCACTGAAAAATTAATTTTTTTAGAAAAATCCTAAACATTAACCTTAAGATATTACTAAAATGAGAAATAAAAAATGATATTCATTTCCTAAAATAAAATTTCAAAAAAATGGTAAAAATTAATTATAAATTCTGCATTCAAAAATACAATTAAAACCATTTTTGATGAAACCATATTTTTCAAACATAAAATAATTTAATTGAAAATGTAGTTATAATTTATTATAAATTAGTTTATAAATTTGAATTATTAAAAACTTTTATACATATTTTTCATAATTTTGTTATTAATATTCATACATTTCAAATTAACAGATATGTTATAATGCTTTACTATTCACAAGTCATATAGACTCGTGGTTTTGTGTTAGGGAATCTATCAAATGCATCAAGGTTTATTTAAAAGGGGGGAAAATTAAAATCTTGGTGTGTTACATTATTTCCACATTAAAATTAATTTCACCCTTAAAATTAAATTACTCTGGTACAAAAAAATATAGATATATTTACTTCATCACATCCTTAGGTTCCCATGTGGCTTCTTAAAATTTATGATTCTTAAAAGAAATTTAAGAAGTCGAGTAGTATTATTCCATAAAAATTTATATCTATGGTGAAATATTTCTATAAAATGTTATTTATAAGAAATATCACTCTCTAGTGGTACAAACATTGATTTTAGTATATGGAAAAGATCAGGTATGTATTTCCTTAGGATAGACCCATGAAACACATCATGAACTTGACAGAGGTTTGGTGGGAGTGCCAAATGATAATATACAATCCCTACTCAATAAAGAATCATAAAGGGACCAATATACCTAGGGCTCAACTTTCCCTTATTTACAAATATCATAATTTTCTTCCAAGGATAAATTTACATGAAAAAAATCCCACCAATATCACATTCCAGATCTCATTAATGATTTACATCATTACCCTTCTATCGACTATAAGATACCTTGATATGATACTCAAAGTATCTAAACTTATATGTTATTTTCATAGATATATTAGGTCTAAATAAATTTTTTCTCCAAATTCATCTAAGAATTTCATTTTTCTAAACTTCATTCCATATAGGTATTCATAAGGATCCATATAAATGCTAGAGTGAAAATATTGTTGTGTGAAATTTCAATAAAAGGAAGGGATTGATACCAAACACCATTTAAATATAAATAAAAAGATATCAACATCTATATCAGGGTTTAAACGGTCATATCATACTGACCATCTATACAAGGATAGTGAAAAACATCGAAACAAAACTATGTATTTAGATATTGCTGGATAATTATCTATAGCTTTGAGGTAAACCTCAGATCCTGATCAGATGCAACAAAATTTGGTACCCCATGTAACCTTTCTACTTCTAGAGTGTGTATCCTAGAAAAATATCCAATAGATAAATATTACCCGTTAGCAATGTATTTCCCTATCTTTGTAATTTTATTAACTACAACCCAAATAGAATTATGGGTTTTAGGTGTTTTTGGGAGTCTAAAAATGAAATACATGGTGATGTTTTCCCATTTTCATTCCGATATTGGTAATTATTATAACATCCCCTTAGAATTTTGTCTCTTACACTTAACTTTCCCACATACCAAGAAATGAGATACATACTTTGCAATATCCCTCTTCATGTTGTTCCCCCCAAAATAATCTTTCAGATCTCTCTATATCTTCATAATTCTAGTATGAACAGAGAATGATGATGTATGAGATTATTCAAATAGTTCCTTCTTCCAGTCTGTTATTTAAGTGACACAGAATTGGTTCATAAAACTTATGATTCCATCAAATTCATTTTTGAAATCAAAATCATTTATCACCTTCTTTTTTATCTCCACATCCTACTTTTGCACCTCTTTAATCATTACATGGATATATGGTTAAAAACTCATTTTAGAAAGATAATATTTTATCCCTTCCTTTAATATTTCAAGGCCCATCCTTTTTAAATCCATAAATATTGGATCTTTTATAATCCTCATCATAGATAAGCTAACAAGATCCTTTCGACTCAAAGTATCAACCACCTTGTTCACTTTCCCAGGGTGGTAGTGTATTGAGTAGTCATAATCATTAATAAACTCCAACATATTCTTTGGATCATACTTAACTCATTCTGGGTGAATATATTCTTAAAAAATTTATGATCAGTATATATTTCACACATTTCTCTATAATGATAAATATTCTCTATATTTAATGTAATGATTTCCACTATAGACTCAAAATCCTGTGTGGGGTAATTTTTCACACAAACCATTAAATTTAATGCGGAATAATCTCTCACTATATCATTCTACATGAGATCACATCCCATACCTTTATTTTAGTGCATCACTATAAATCATAAAACCTTCTCCGCTATAGGGTAGTATGAGTATAGGTGAACTGGACAACCTTCTATTATGTTCCTTGAAACATTTTTCACACTCATTAGTCTAATGGAACATAAAAACCTTCTATGTTAAATTAATTAGTGGATTAAATATCCATGGTAAATCCTTCAAAAATCCTTGATAATATCTATAAAATGAAATAAATATAAGAATTTCAGTTATAGTTGTTGGCTTTATCAAATGTTCAATAAATTTTCCCTTTGATGGATCTGTCGATATACCTTCAGTTGAGATTATATAACTTATAAATGAAAATTTCTATATCCAAAATTCAAACATAGTAAATTTTTTATATAATATATCCTTCCTTAGGTCTTAAGTACAATACTCAAGTGATCTTTATGCTCTTGCTTTCATTTGGAATATATAATAATATCAATTGTAAATACTACCACTAACTAATCAAGGTAATCTTTAAATACTATATTAATTAAATTCATAAATATAATAGGGGAATTAGTAATACCAAATAGCATCACTACAAATTCATAGTTTCATTACCTCAAATAGAAATCTATCTTCGGTATGTATCACTTTTGACCCTCAACTAATAGTATCCAAATCAAAGATAAATCTTGTAAAATTATTAAGCTCCTAATAATTGATCAAAAAATAATCAATATGAGGAAAATGATACATATTCTTGATCATGATCCTTTTAGGTTCCCAGTAATCAATGAAGAGATTCATTTATTCATATTTCTTCTTGGAAAAATTCATTGGTGCACCCTTTGGTGGCACACTTTTATAAATGAATTGATTATAAATATTCTCTAAAACTCAATCAACACCATTCTATATGTAGTATTTGAAATAGTTATAGAATTGGGTATAATTTATTTTTAAAAATAAACTTTATGATTTGAATTAAGACTAAGTAACTTTTCTAGAAATACATCAAAAAATTCCCATACAATAAGCATATTTTCAATATTGAGTTTCTCCCCAACCATCTAAGATAAATAACTATTTTGAATAGGAATAAAGACTCATGAAATAGATGTAATTTCCATTCTAACTAATTTAAAATAATAAGTTGGTTTTAAATATCAAGTGTTTCATTCATTCCTCTACAATTTATAAAGGATTTATATAAATAAACCCAATTCATGCATTGAATAACATCAAATTAAATTAGAGGTATAATAACAAAATTTACATGGATAAAATTCCCAAAAACTTAAATAAGATAAGAATCATAGTCTTGATAAGATATCATCACACCATTAGAAGTTTTTACTACTAATTTTGACATCTAATCCTTGAAGATATGAATAAAAATTACATGACACATTTCATAACATAAATGAATTCATATTACTATGAAATAAGATACTTAAATATTTGAGCATACTTATCACCACATAAACTTCATTATTATATCTTCAATCCTATATTAAAACCAAAATGGTTAGTATTACCAACAATCATCATTAACAATAGATATAAATGATGAATATTCATTTATAAGATGTCTAATTCTTGACAATTTCCTTTTATTTTTGATACCTCAGGTTTAACCTAGATCATCCATGGTCAATATCTATTGAAATACTTCATGGTGGATTTTAAATAAAACATAAATTAACCTAATAATATATCCAAGGAGTGTCAAACCAGGTGTATAGAAAGAGAACATTCACTATGCACTATAATTATGGCTGAGAAATACTCGACCAACAATTTAATGAGTTATCAAATGTATATGTGTCTATTCCAAAACTAGGCCCACTTGAAGTATTATTATAGAGATATATTTTCTTTAGGAAACCACATTCCTTTATTTACAAAACCATAATATTTTTTTATACTTTTTATTATCCTAATGGTTCTCTATGAAGTTTCATCATCCTAGTTTCTAAAAGATAATAAACCTTTCCTTTGATACCAACTATAATAACCCATTTTTTCATAAATAAATATTATATAATTCTAGATGAATATACAATAAATTTTATGAGACACCCCAGACCTAAACTTATATATCTGGTGATAAAAATACACACTATTTATAAATCCAATGAATTATATAAAATTCTGAAGATCAAATGTTTTTTATCTTTGGGAACTAGGTTCTTTTACATTTTTTATTATAAATAAAAATTAAATTTCATTTATAACTATTCTCTACATAGCTAACTATCTTATATGTATCCATTTCGTTGAAATTAATGAGGAAAAGGGGCAACATAAGAAAGTTTGAGCTATAAATACCATTAAGGGGTAAGAAAATAAAATTAATCCTAAGTGAACATCATAGATAAAACATGATGTATAATATAATAATATGAACATAAGGACAATATTTAAACATGATCATAAGAACATTATGCACAACATGATCATAAGTACATGATTCGTAACATGGAAAGGTTACTACAACATAAATATGATATTTTAATAAATATATCACCATATCTAATCACTAGTGTGATGATAAAAATATTACCAATGATTTTCATCAAGGAATCACTAAACATTAGAAAAAAAATCCAAGGTATCATTAACATATCGTATCAAGAGATTAATTCATTACCTAATTAATTGGATTTCTATTATAGTTCACCGTTCATATTCCTTAATTAATGATTCCACATAATAATAACATATATAAATCTACCAATAATCATATCATGAACCTGTGGAAAATAAATGAGTATCCAATGAAAGTATCTCTCTACGTAAATACCCTTCAATAAAGATAAATAATTAAGGGGTTTTTACATCGAATAAAAAAAATATATGGTTTAGTCAATAATTTTCCCATTAAATATATTTATGTGTATCTAGGTGAACAAACTTCATTCATAAGAATCATATAAGCATATCAATAAGGGAAATAACTTAGAATAAAAGTTATTCATAGATGATGATAAGTCATGGAAAAGTATGTGATGGATTCATTATCCATAGAGATCATATTTACATCTTACCACATGTATATGGGAATATGGAAATTAAGAATAAAGGTAAAATCCATGATAATGATGGAGAGTGAAAGAGAACACGAACATTGATTACGACATGAGTGGGAAATAACCCCCATAATGAATTCTTGTGGCTATCTAGATGAGTATATATTTAGAAAATATATGGTATTCACATTTCAATTGCATGAAACCCTATATAATAGAGGTTAAAAATATTAAATAAGGGTATATTCATCAATTGAAGGTTTATCTCAAACCACATAAATTCTAATCTTTCATTATGGCTCTTAAAGAGAATGCATATTATCCAAAGAAAAGCTCATGAGATTTTCAAACTAGGTGTGCATCAAGACATCTTTTTAATGCACTAATTTATAATAAATTTAATACCCAATCCAACTTTTTTAGGGTTAGTATCCCCAGGTACATCTATACCATATCCATATCCACATATAGTATATAGAAAGGAATTTCATTACTAATAAAACCACCCACACTTTTCCTTACTAAATTTAGGATGGTTTTATGGATATAGAAATTATTGAGCATTATAAAAACTTATAAAGGTAGTATAATGAGGAATAATAGTGATATATCATTTATAAAATATGGAGTAAATTATATCAATGTTCATAATAACATTTACTATTGAAATGAAAATTAATACATAAAATATTTAAAAGGTAATGGGTAAGGATGGGTGTGGAACAATTATTTTCGAAGAGTAACAACTTAGGAAAATGATATAACTAGAGAATAAATAAAATATCATAAAAAATATTTTTAATGTATGATAATAACATAAAATAAATATCAGGGTAGTATATAAAAAATTAAATTTTAAATACATCATAACAAAATTATTTTACTTGAAAAGGAAATATGAGGATTGAGGAAACCCTGACCTCTCTTAATCTTCTTAGCTTAGAGTTGACCCTTTTAATCAAAAAAGGTCTTCAATATTGAAGAGGGATAAATGGAATATACTCCTTAGGAGATACATGATGAGGGAAATTAGAATTTTATTGTGGGATAATGGGATGGGGTATTTATACTTGAGGATGCATGGTTTTAAGGGTTAACATATTGGTTATTTTATTATTTAAGATAACCACTTGTGGGTGAAATAAATTACAACTAATTTTTTGGATTATTAATGAGTGTATGATAGTTTTTTGGTATTAAATATAAGAAAAATTCTATATACACCTTCAAACTAACCCATTTAATGCATAGAATCCAAAATTAATATTTATCTCAAAAATGAAATTTTTGATTCCATAATAGAAAGTATAAAATTATAAATTCAAAATAATTTTTTTAAATTCAATTTTATACTTAATAAATGAAAATTTTATTTATTAATTTTTTTCATAAGTTTTTGAATCATGCTCACATAATAATGAAGTCATAAAATCACAGTACACATATAACTGAAATTTTCACTTTTTCCCTGCCAAAATAAAATTTTCATTAACTTACAAAAAAATAATCCTAAGATAATTTTGATATATAGAGTCCAAAAATATATTATTTTTCTTAAAAAAATTCTATATTTACATGAAAATTTAAAATATATTTGTGGTTCAAATTTAACCATTCAGTGCATAAAATCTAAAAACTCTACTTTAATAAAATATAATTTCATTATGATAATAATGTGTATCCATGTTAATATTAAATTATTAAATTATTATAAAATTAATTTTTAGCATTGTATGAAATTATTGTTATAATTAAGTGAAATTATTTTCTAAATATTTAATTAAGAAATATATCATGATTTATAATGCTATGTAAATATCAATTTTAATTTTCTAAAATCACAT
Organism: Viscum album; assembly: GCA_963277665.1. Classification (NCBI taxonomy): domain Eukaryota; kingdom Viridiplantae; phylum Streptophyta; class Magnoliopsida; order Santalales; family Viscaceae; genus Viscum; species Viscum album. The sequence goes on from OY728148.1 coordinate 1,930,922,472, forward strand.
TATAATGTATTTTTAATAATTTTTTTACTACAATAAACTATAAATAATATTAATTACATTTTCAAATAATTAATATTTTGATAAAATTATATTTCTATCAAATATTTTACCTGATGTTTTAAAAAGAAATTTTAAATAATAAAATATGTACATAAAATATGATAACAACCTTGTAGAAATAAAATTAACTATAATTTAATTATAAATGAATGATAATGTATTCTTTTATTGTGTAAATAAAATTCAAATATTATCTTATAATAACATAGTTACAATGAGAAACGAACTTATTTGAAAAAGTAATATTTATATTTAAAAATAATCCTGAATATAGTACAAGAGATATAAGCATTTACATAGTATGATAAAAGATGGAAATATGATATAACATAGGCTAATGGTAGGCGATAAACCCTTGTAATTTTTTGGTCATGGGTTTGATACCCATGGCCTTGTAAGAAAGGACATGTTATCACTTATCCTATAAGTTTCCCTTTTTAAAAAACCATTTTAGTAAATAAATTTCCAATATACCTAGAAAATATATAAACAAATAACATTGGTTATAAATATTTTTATAAAAATTTTGTTTATTAAAAGAAAGAAATTAATTTAGAATTTATATTTATATTTTTGAAATAAAAATTATAAAAACTTTCAATGTAAATTTGACATGTTACATTATATCCACCTTGAATAAATTGAATCCTCACCATTTTACTCTTTTATAAAAACTTATTAAACCTAAATGTTTATTTAATACCTATCTATATAAAGGATACATTATAGTTACCTATAATATGTTAATCCTACAGGGACATAAAATTTTGACCTAATCCTCTAGAGAAAAAGGTTATCTATCTAAGGCTATATAATTAACATTCTAAATCCTAATTCCCCAAAATAACCATACTCTTCTCTAATAACAACTGAGATAATCTAGACCCACACTTCTAGATATGGTTCTAACCATACATACTTTTCATACATCACAATAATTTCAACATACTACTAATATCAAAAGTTTGGTGACTTTGGTAACAAGGTACATTTACATTTTTAATTCTCAATATAGAGGACATTTCATCGATAATTATTCACCACATAGGTAACTCTCATATATGTATTCCCTTCATTGCAATTCCTAGGGAAAAGGGGAAATATAAGAAAGGGTGAGATATAAATCCTTATAGGAGATAAGAAAAGAAGACTGAGCATAAGTGAATATCATGGGTAAAACATGATGCATAATATAAGAACATGAACATAAAGACAAGAGACATAAAATGATCATAATAGGATGAGGAATAACATGATCATAAGTACGTGAGTGATAAAATAGAAATATTACTATAACATAAACATGATACATTTAAGAAAATATCACAATAGCACATCACTAGGGTGTTGTAATGCATATTACTGAATATTTTGACAAAGGTATCATAAAACATTACCAAGAAATGCTTACAAGGTTTCACGAACATGTTATCTGTAGAAATTAATTATTTACCCAATGTATTAGGGAAATATCAAGACATACCTTTCACATATATTAATTCATGTGTTCCAAATAAGAATTAAATACTTAAATCCATCAATAATCATAGCATGAACCCATGGAAAATAGATGGGTATTTACTGAAAGTTTCTCTCTATGAAAATAACATTCAATAAATTTAAAGAATTATGGGGTATTTACACCATATAGAAAAATAGTATACGTTTTAGTAAATAAATTTCCTAGTCAATTGATTTATTGGTATATATGTGAACACCCTTCATTCAAAAGAAGCATATAAGGGCATCTAAAAGGGAAATACTTTGAAAGAAAAGTTATGCATAGATGATAGTATGGGAATAAAAAGGTAGTGATGGATTCATTATCCACAGTGATCATATTTCTACCACACCACATGTACATAGGAACATGTTAATTGATAAGAATGGAAAAATCCATGATAATGATGTATAGTTAAAGATAAAATCATAATTGGTTATAACATGTGAGGGAAATAATCCCTTACAAAGAATTACTATGGCTATCTAGGAGGGATCCATTTAGATACTATAAGGTATTCACATTGAAATGGATTTTACCAATATATAATAGAGGTTAAAAAATATTAAATAAGGGTACATTCACAAATTGAAGATTTATATTAAATCATATATTCTAATCGGTTATTGTGTCCCATAAAGAGTATGTGAATTATCCAATGCAAATCACCCAAGAGTGTCAAACCAGGTGTACAATAAAGCATATTTTTTATGAAATAGGTGATGATAGAATTAATTCCAAATCCTAATTTTTTAGGGTTATTACCCCTAGGTACATCTATTCTAGAGACTCAACAACAAGTGGTATCCAGATATAAATGTCGTTTCTAGGAAAACAACACCCACTTCCTTTACTAAATTTAGGATGGTTTTGTGTCTACCGTAAATCTTGACCATTATAACAACTTATGAAGGTATTAAAAAGATATATAATAGAAATATCTGATTTATAACATAGTAATGAATTATAATAATATTTTATAATAAAATTTTCTATTGAAATGATTTTTTTAAAAAGGATCACAAAGGAAATTGAAAAGGAGGGGTGGGGAACCATTATTTTGATAGAGTAACAACTTAGGAAAAGGATATAAATAGAGATAATATATAAAAAATAATAAAAAAATTTAGATGGAATATAATAACATGTAATAAAATTAATGAAATTATATATAAATTGAATTTAAAAATACATTATAGTAAAATTATTTCACTTGAAAAGAAAATATGGGGAATAAAAAAACCCCTAAATATATTGAGATTTTTGCCTTAGATCCGGCCCTTAGAATAAAAAAATCTTCAATATGGTAGTGGTTAAAATGTAAGAGAATCCTTAGGATTTATATGATAGTATAAATTATAAATTTTCTCTAGGAGAATGGGAATATGGGGTAGGTATTTATACTTGATGAGGGGTGGTTTAAGGGTTAAAATATTGGTTAATTTATTATATTGGACAAACACTTATGGGTATAATCAATTTTAAATAATTTTGTATCATATTAATGAGTGAATGATATTTTTTTTAATATTTAATATAATATATATTTTAGATTCACCTTCCAACCAACCTAATTAATGCATAGGATCCAAAATTAATTTGTATATCAAAAATCTATTTTTTTGGTTATAAAATGTAAAGTATACATTTATAAATTTAAAATCATATTTTTTAATTATTTTTTTAACTTACTAAATTAAATTTTGATTTATCAGAAAGTTTAATAAATTTTTGAATCATTATCACATCAAAATAATTTCATAAAATCATAGTACTCATAATATGATATTTTTTACTTTTTTAATAAAAATTTAACATTGTTAGAAAATTCTTAAAAACTCATCCTAATATAATTTTAATGTGAGGGGTTTGGAAATAAAGTATTTTGGTTAAAAAATATATAACTTTGTGAAGCTTTAAAATTATCATTTATTTTAAAATCAATAATTTGGTGTGTAAAATCCAAAAACTATACTTTTAGAAAATATAATTTCATTATGATATTGACGTGTACTCATCAATAAAGAAATTGAATGGATGAATGAGTAATATTAAAGAATAAATTCACCATATTAATACAATTATAACTTCTTTTTGAGTAAAAACCCACTCCTATATTGGTTTTATAGAATAAGTGTTGGTTATTATTAAAGCTTAATGAACTACTCCTCATATTTCTAATTAGTTTTAGGATAGAACCCCAGTTAGGATTACAGTGGTGGCTTGTATGATAACTATTCCTTATAATAGTGGTCATAAAATTTATCATGCTGATGGAAAATAATGGTGTAAGATTCTGGGATAAAATGAATTATCATTGGGTGGTTCAGATAGTGTGGTCATTAATTTTATGGTTGGATTATTGGATACAAACCCAACGCTCTGTCTATTTTAGGGAATAATTGGTGGATAAATTATATTCTTGATGTGATACTCTTCTTATTAAAAAATAGTTTTAGGATGGAAACCAAGTAATGATTATGTTTTATGCCAAATAAGTTATAGTTTGGAAGAATGATCCTAGATCTTCCCACAAAATTCAAAGACCAAATGAAATTATTGATTCTATATACCATTGAGAAGTTATTATTTTCAATTTATATACTTGATTTATTAATATTGATATATATAATACATAACTTTATTTCTCTTCTTTGAAGGTTATGGAGTTAAATTCTATAAATATATTAGTTTAATTAATAATTTCTATACACTCTACTGGTGTAATTTTGGATGTTTTATAGAGGTTCATAAACATATTTTTTATTGATTTTCATGAATTTAAATTGGAATATGATATGATGAATTTTCATTCCAAAATATTTTTGAAGAGATATTTGTTAAATATTTAAAAAAACATAATTTATGTGCATAATGATAAATTAAATATTGAGTTTAGTAGTGATATTTTCCATTTTAACAGATTTGATATCATGATGCTTGGTTAGTCTCATTTATATACCCTCTATTACTCAACACTTCTCTTTTATCACCTAATCCACCTTTTGAATTTTTATCATTAATAAACTTTTGAGATAATGAGTCATGGTGATTGTTATATTGGTTTAAAAAATATATCACCCATGTTTATTAATTGATAAATTATTTTAAATATCGGATCTAATAACCATTAATGTTTTTTCAAAAACTATAAATTATAAATCATTATATGAGGTAATTTCCACTGAGTAGATAGATGTTTTCATGAAACTCCTCATTTTATATTCTTCTCCATAAGTCTAAAATCCTCTAGAATTAGAAGTAAAACCACTACTCTCAAATCTAAAACATGCATATCTTAAGAATATCTAAATGTTTTATGTCATAATTTATAGCTCCATCCCATGGGAGCTTCAATTAATATTTTTTGTCCCATGTGGAAGTATAAATAAGAATCAAGATAGGCACGTTCTGAAAATGTGAATATTATTCCACCAATTTTTATGAATTGTATTATTTAATGATATTTTTAAATAAAAAACCCAAAAAACCTAAAATAAACCCCCCACAATTATTTTAAAAATAAGGTGATAAAATTATTATCTACTAATATCATCTACCCAATTTATAATAACCAATGGGTAAATCTATTAGAGATAGTTCTAATGAAATCTGGTTATATAATCATTAAAATTAAAAATAATAAATATACATCAATACAGGTGCTAAAAAATTGGTGTGTATTTATAGAATATCATTAGCTGAACCAATAATATAATAAGATCCATTCTCCATTACCATTTTTTTACAACATGCTAATGACTTTCACAAGAAAGTTGCACTACCTTTTTTCTAATGGTTATTCTGGTTATTTTGAAATCTATATTTCTTCCGATGATTTTAAGCTACTACCTTCACTTTACCATTTGAAATATTTATATATTAGAGATTATCACTGGTTTTTTTAAATACCATAACTACTTTAAAACATTTCATGAATAATATTTTTTTCAATGATAATTTAATGGATGTATTAATTAATTATTTTACTACATGTGGTCCATAATTTGATGAACGTTTAATTAGTTTTGGGAAACTATTCCTTATTTTATAAAAAAACTATTAATTAATTATAAATGTATTGAATGTTTTAATGTGGGATAATATTGGATATTTTATTCATATGGAAGGTAACCAGGTAGAAAAATCATAATAGGATGTCATTTATTCATTTCTTTTCCCTATATATGTATGATATATACGATATGTAATGACCCAAATATAAATGCACCAGATCTCAAACTTAATCACTAGTGATCTTAAGTTCCCCTCCATATATTTTATATAATATTAACTAAAATTAATATATTTTACTTTAATTTTAATGAATATTCCTCTGTTAATACAATCAAAATTAATTTATCCATAATTATTATTGAAAATACAATATAAACCATTCATAATTTGGAATATTTAACCTTTAAAAAATGGTGTATACATAATTTAGATACCACAAAATCTAAATATATAAAAATTTAAATATAATATTTCTATATGAAATGTAGATAATCATACACGAACATCCATAAAAAAACACCATAAAAATGATAACAAGTTCACCTAACCAATGCATAAACTCAGAGAAAAAATAAATGTTCTTACACCCACTCGAACATCTTATATAGCAGATCATACAACATAAATCTTCTTTTCATGATCCTAAACCTTTATCCCAGATTTTATACCCATACTTGTATATCACACTATATCTAACCATACACATAAGAAAACATGCCACATGTAAGGGTATGGATCAAGTATGATAACTTCATAAGATTTCATCAGTACCCTCAACTTACCTGAGTAAATGTGATAAATGTGCATGAGTGTGAAAGTATATATGTCATGTTATATATTATCCCATATTGATTACATATACCTCATATGACCAATAATAAATTATTTTTTTATCAAATATACCACAAATAAATAACATAACTTCTCTTACAATACCAAGTATAGTATCAATAAAAAATACACTAAAGAACCATCCCACAATACTATGAGGGTGAACCATTATACCTTATATCTTATCCATATGATAATTCCTTCCATATTGGATTTTAATCAACCATTTAATTTCATTCCGTTTCAATGTGATATTTCCCTTATGACACAATATATACATCATTGATTGCTAACCACACCCTTAAGAACAAATATACTTCAAGATTATTATCAATAAGTGATATAAACCTTAGGAGAAAATATAATCATCAATAGGTAGCCTATACCTTATGTAGAAATGAAATAATTAATAGTTAAATTTAACTTATCAATAGGTATCATTTCCATAATATGGAAAATATATATCCATCAACATTAAGAAACCTCATCCTCAAGAAATAATTTCATGTTATGTCATTTCAAAGAAACCACTTATAATGTATATATATATAATATTTAATGATTCAAAGAATTAAATAATAACTTTATATCATTATATAAAATTTAATTATATTTCTTATTACTATGGAATCACATCATACAAAGACTGATGGTAATAAAGCATACCCACACCTACATTGAGTTACTACCAATTATATTAACTATGTCCATTTAAAGCCTTGTAAATACCTAAGGTCCATCTTTCCATCACATGAATACTTAAAAAGGAAATTTAATCCATACACATTAGTTACAACTATCTCTAAACCCAAATAAATTATGCCTATATCCTAAATAACCACCCTAATAACCATACTAAGGCAATCCCACACATATATTCAAATGATTTTATATGATGAACTAACAATGTAATGCGTATTGAACTAGAACTAGAGATAACATTATCACTCTTCCTAGGAAACCTTGTACACATTAATAATCTATATCCTCAAACCCATGTATAACCAATGTATTAACTACAAATAAATTTTTTAACCATTCTTCCACATTCTCAGATCCCTTTATAAGTTTTAATCATCATAACTCCAAATCAGTCATGATTTATGAATCACATACCTTTATGATGATAAATAGCCTTTTTATAATTTTAAATATATCTTAATCATTATAAAAAATATCCATGGAAGATTATAACCTATTTCCATGATTTAATACATAAAAAATATAAAATACACAAATAGAGAAGAAAACAATTTTTTTGCATGATTTTTGATTGTGTATCAAAATATACACTAGTCATAGGAATATAGATGTTATCTATTTTTTCAATTTTTATGGTGTTGGGAACTATTCATTTTAACCATTAGTTAGTGATATAAGTTGTTATTCTATTGAAAAATCTCTATAAATGCCCAATTTCTATAATTATCATATAAAAATATTATATAATATTTTGAAAATATAAATGTTCTTATTTTGAATGTGAAACTATATTTGGAATGAATATAAACCATATTTTTAAGGTCACACCTACTTATAAAAAAATTCAATGTCTATCTTCCTAATGAAAACCGATTACTCACCCAATATACCAACCAACCAATCTTGCACTCCAAATTCCATACAAATGAATCCAAAATGAATTACTAAAAGCAAACAGACACCCTAAACCAAATCTAACTACAAAAATCTATTATTCTAAACAATTATACCCAAACAATAGACTATGAATTCTAAAAATAATAAATAATCATTCATCATCAAGCCAAAATATATAAAAATAAAAGGGATTTTCTTTTCTACCCAAAAAACCCCTTCCTATCTCAAGGTCATTTCATAAAAGAATCAAACAAAGTATCAAAACATCGAGCCTCCAAAGTTAATCCCTAACCAAAACTAAAATCACTAGTTGAAAAAATTCTAAGGAACTCCCACCAATTTTACAAGTTCATTTATTTTGGAAAACAAAATCAATGATTTAATATATTAAAAAAAATTATTTATTATCTTGAAAGGTAATTAAAACAGAGATTCTTATTTTTCTTAAAAACCCCATTTTATAATTACATTAAAAAATTTAAACCCAATTTAAATAATTTTAAATTTATAAATGATATTTATAAAAACTATCTTAATTTACACGTATGAAATTTTAAATAAACGGTCTTGTATCATTATTCAATTAACACTTAGGTAATTAGTATTCCACTTGATTAATTATTTTACTCATTTTTATGAAATCACCCAGTGACTTTAAATTAGTTTTAGTCCCTTAAATTTACAAGAATCAATACACAACACTAATAAACATCATATAATTAAAATATAATAATTGAAATTGAAAACAAAACACGTTCATCGCATTTCATCACAAAAACATAGAGAAATTAAGTCCAATTACCACTATTCATATTTAAAAAATAATCTATTAATTTATCAAACTCAAAACCATCATAAAATAATTACATATTATTGTGTCTTTATCCTAAATAAAATCTTCCAAATATTTTATTTTTATAAATCACAATACATTATTTATTTTACTTTTACTTCGAGTTTTAGTTAGTAATGTTTTTGTGAATATTTTATCATCTAATTCATCATGTTATATATTATGTAATTTCAAACATCCAATTAATTGAACATTTTGAAGTGTAAATTAAACCTTAATGAAGAGAGAGATCATGTTGAACCATCTGAGTTTGTTTTAAATTATAGTTTCTTCTAAAGAACCTAGAGAATCAATTACAAGTTTGTTACATCCAACATCTATAAATAGTGATTGTGGACTCAAGTACTATTTTTGAGTAATTTTTATATTTTATTTATTGAGTGATTTTATTTTTTCAGCTTTTAGATCAATCTTATAGCTTCCGATTGTTATTATTTTCATTGTAAAATCTCTATGTTTCCTGTTGTATTCATTTGAATACAATAAAATTGTGATCAAAGATTTATGGGGATAAGTATTTTAGATTAAAAAATTATATGCTAGAACAAGTCCTGGTGATAAGGACTTGGATTATTTCTATATTTTGGTAAAGTATGAGATCTAGGGTAAGAGATTGCTTATTTTGAACTCTTTTTGAAAAAGTTCTGGGATAGATCTTGATACCAACTATACTGAAGATGTTCTGAGGCAAGATCTTGTGATTTTGATCATTTTATCAAATATGATTCCATTTTGGAACCTATATATCATTTAAATAAAGAAATTTACCCTATAACCTATTTAGATAAAAATAAAATACATCCATGGATATGAATTGTTATATCCTTAAATAAACTTTTCTTAAGAATTTATGATTTTTTTTGGAACTCCATCACATCATTTACATTCAGTGTTGTTATTTAAATTCTTATTCCCTTAACATTTATTTAATTAGTTAAGTTATATCTTATATATAGTTTAGTTTCCAATGCATTTATTGGTTATTGTTACTCTGATAGGTTCATAACTTATATCTTCTAAACTTTACATTTCCGAAAGAGTGAAAATTATTAATCATGTTAAAATTTCAATTCACACCCCCTCTTTAAGATAACATACTGGGAGAATATTTGGTATTTAACATAGAATTTTTTTCTTATACTAATATATAAAATAGAAAATATCCATTTTTTCCATTGAATCTAGTCTACCTATTCAATATTTAGAGAAGTTAAATCCCAGTTAGTCACCCATTTTTTATGGAATTGATTATGATTATTAGAGAGACAAAATGAATAATTTTATGATTAATAATGGTTTGGATAACTAAAATATGATTTCTAGTAACTATAAGATTCTATAGAAGGAAATTATGAATTTTTCTAGAGTTGAGAATGTTTAATAAAAGGATAATTACAAAGTATATAATAAAATCTTGTGTTTTATAACATGGAACATATATAGTCTAATATATTCCTGTGAGATAGAAATTTTTTTTAAGAAGTTCTATATTAGACATTTTTATGACTCGTAATGTGTTGGAGACCCAAATATATATGTTACATATAGATTATGAAGTATTTGGTTTTTTTAGGAGAACCAGTTTATCAAATGTGTTAACATTTAATGGTAGTTGTGAATGGTTTAAAACATTTTAGTGAGAAGGAGATTATGATGATAAATTACTTTAGAAAAATATTTATATAATTTAAAAATAATGAGAATATAATATGAAAAATATTGATTACCTGATTGGTCATATGAATTTGAGTCTTGATGATATAATTAGTACTTTAATACAGTATGAGAATAGGTTGAATAGAGATGCTGTAAAAGATAAAAAATATTGGACTTTCTTTTTCTACTACAACTTTTGGAGCTAATTCTTCAAAGTTGTATACTACTAATAATACATATAAATATCATTCAAATAATATCAATATGAATATTTTTTAAGGATATTTTCTCAACTAGTAAGACATATGAACCATATGACTAGGAATAATAATTTCACCAAAGAGCATAAAAGGATAGTAAATATAGATATGAAAAGTATAAAAGGAGGGATGATAAGAAATATCCTTTAATTTATAGTTTCTATGAATATAAGAATTTGGGATATACCAACCTAGATTATTTTAGATTAAAATGGAAAGGTATGTATTCTAAAAGACATTATACGTGTTAAGGAATGAACATTCTAGAATATATGGATACTTGGAGTGTGATTGAAGATCTATCTTCTGATAGTTCTTCATATAGTGATGATATCAAAAAGATAAACAATTTTTATTCTTCATTTTCTGGAAATAAATATTAATTTATGGATATGGTAACTCCTAAATCTCTTACGAATATGAATTTATATTCTAATTATCCTTATTCTTTGGATGACCAAGATTATACTATAATATACCAGACTTCTCCAAGTACCTTCTCTCTCAAATATTTGTTGAATAATTTTTAATACTAAAAATAATCCCAATTCCTAGTTTAAAATGAGGTTTTATAGGTGTTATAAGGATCAAAGAAGCCATACTAATGAAGGTTAATAGTGGAATTGATTTGGGGAAAAGATGAAATACCAGCATCTAGTTGGATTAGTCCACCAGTAAGACATTGGATGTGGTAGTATGATGGTAAGTCTATAGAAAGTCCACTGGCCAACTGGTGAGACCTATCATCCAACTAGTGGATTTTAGTTATAATGGGTCTACTAAAGGATACCCATTTTCCATCCACTAGAGACCAACCTACCCATGCGTGGAGACTCCCCAACATACTCATTGCATTTCCATCCATGCAGTGGCTCTAGATGGCACCATTATCACTTTGAAAGTATCCAATAGCTAGCTGGTGGTTTTAGGATGGGATGGATTATGAAGGTTAAGAATCATATCCCCAATGAAACACCCTTTTAATTCTTTTAATCCTATATTTTTACCTCAACTCTAGATTTACAATTTTAAAGGGTTCTATAAGGATTCCCTAGATTCTCCAACACCAATTCTCAACTCCTGGATCTCTTTTTCAACCTCAAAGACTTGAATCATTGTGTTTATCTTGGTTTTGATGAATTCATCTTGTTTTATCTTGGATATTTTTCCTCCAAACTTGATGTGATGGATTTACCACAATACATAAGGTATCATGGTGTTGTGTATTGATACAAATGTTCAATATTGGGTCCCTTCTTCCTAATTTTGAGGTAGGTGGTCTAACAGAACTCCCAAATGTTTAATTTGTTTATCTAATATGTGAAAAATATATTATAGGACCATTACACTATGCACACAAACAATTTGAATTATAATTATCTTGTAAGACTTGAAATACCATGTTTATAACTCCCATGTATCCCATTAGGTTTGATCACGATTGATACCTAGGCATGTGGAAACTCAAGATATGTGTTTACCCTTGACCTTGGATCATAACCTAGATATTATAATCATATAATTGTTTAACCAAATAGTGTAATTGTACATGTTATTGTATGAACTCATAAATTGATAATTTTATTAGATCACATGGATTTTTAATGGGTAATTAGTATGGAATTGGAAAGGGGAATAATGGATTGATAATATAATGACAAGATAATTTTCGAAATTGTAATTAGGTTTATATGGAAAGATAATTGAAATGGTTATACTTGTTGTGTGAATTAGTTACTTTAATTATTGGTCAAATGGAATACAATTTAAATTTGAAATACAATTTTTAATTGGAATAAATTAAGAAATATGGAATATGTTATCATGTGTGGAATTTATACTGATTTTATATGCTTTGTAAATTTCCTTATGCCTAAGGGTGATACGCACATTGGATTGGTGCTTGAGGGAAAGACATTTGTTAGCATGATTCCCAAGGGTGATATGAAAATATATATTATTCCTAATGGAAATATCAATGGTTTATTTATGTCATTGTGTTATATTCTAGGTTTCCTTATTCCTGGGGGTGAGGTTTATGGTTTACGTGATACTTAAGGGTGACATAATTAATTCCTTAGGGCCTAAGGGTGTGATGCATGGTCACATGTGATGCATGACTGTGAGAATGTTAGAAGGAAACAGTTACCCTTTCTAGTTATTTTCACTGGGGTTCAAGGATATACACATCTGATATCACACTGAGGTAAGTTTGGGATGGCCCCACGCATCATCCTGGAGCTCAAGGGTTGGTGGGTTTAATCTGATGTCTTTTATTAATTCATGAATTAATTCCCTATTTATCATTCTATTTAATGCACTATTTTTCATATTGGATTTATTTAGACACCATTGGTTTTGGCCTACTATTTTTTAATCACACCATATTTGGGTCACATTTTGGTACTTAAGAAGACTTCATAGATATAGTTTTGGACAGGGTAATTTGGCCATGTTCATGATTTATTGCTTACTCGATGGGTCTAGAGCTAGGAGATGGGACCGAGCATGGGGTTCATAATTAGTGTTGGGGTTTTTACTCATTCGGTTTTGTATTTTTTTTGGATCATATATATTTCATCATGAAATTTATATTTTAGAGAGTGTAGCATGACATGGTTTATTATTTTTTGATTGATTTTACATTGGCCTGTTTATCTATTGGAGTTTATTTATATTTCTTGTTTTTTATGTTTTTCTCTATTTTATTTATTATGTATAAAAGGGTGTAGTCTTTAAACTATATATATTAGAACCTAAATCCTAGTCAACATTCTCTAAAGTATAGGGAGTTGTGCCTGAGGTTATATGGTGACCCATCTCAGTTATGTTTGGGAGAAATAGTTTGGGAACATTACAAAGTGTTATCAAAGGAGGCCTTTTTAGGTGAATTACTATTCAAGAAATGTAGAAAATATAATAGAATTTTTTATGTATTTTTAATAATATCATTCATGTTAGTAGATAACCCATCTATTGAGATAAATCTAATTTACCAGGTATAGAATTTATGTTATTAATATTCACTTATTATAGTTGTAATTTTATTTCTCCTTAGGTGATGAAATTGTTGTGTGTTATTATTTTTATGATATTTCACTCATGGTATAGTGTGGAACAATATGTGTATGCATGAATCATGGAAGACATGTAGGGAAATATGTTGATATGAATTATTCATTCTAGGTATTTATTTACCACATATGATATATCCACCTATAGAAATGGTCAAATAAAACCCCCATGAAAAAAATGATAAAAATTTATAAATAAATCTATTATAACATGTTAATTCACTTATTAAGCCAAAATTTAAGTGAACAAATATATTTGGTTCTATATTTTCATCATGTACTTATATGTTTTATATTATTATGTATCCTATGATTTGAGGTGTATGTTGAACCTTTATAGAATATTCCAATGTGTTATCATCTAGTCGAGTATTAAGAGAGTAGAAACTAGCACACAACTCATGCCGCATGACTTCAGGATATTATATGAATGATAAAAACTAGTATAGTTTCCTATGGATTTGACCCATAGAGTTGGATACTACTCAAACCATTCCCTATATTTATCATCTAATTAGGGAGTTCTAACTATTGAAACTACCCATGTTTGTTAGGGAGGGTGGCCCTAGGTAGAAAAATTCTTTCTTGAGTCTGTCCAGATGTTCGTTAATCATTTGGAGAAAACCAAGGAGAGGAGGTTAAATCTAACATTATATATGTTTTGAGGATCAAAAAAGTTCTAGAGGCAAATATTGGTTAGTCCAATTAGCATGAAGGGGTAACTTGGGAGAATTTCAAAACAAGGTTCCCAGATCATTTCTACCCAAAGATGTTATGGTCGTATAGATATTATGGATTCATAAACCTAAAATAAAAGATCATGATGATGATATATTATGTAGGATTATTCATATACTTGAAAAAAAATTATCTATCATTGTTTGTAGACGAGGAAGCTTGGGTGAAGCACTTACAGGTGGGTCTTTGATATGAGATAAAGTCTCAGGTGAGTGTATTTTGGCTAAAAAAATTATTAAAGATAATGAATTAGTATATTATTATTTTTCAGACCCTAAGGAAGTTTTTGAATACCACTATGTCACTATGGTGTTGATTTTATATTTTTATGATTTTGAGGGTTTTTTTTAAGTTTAAATAATGTTTCGGCCTGAAACACTGAAATTTGGTGTTTTAATTTTATACATGGTTAAGGTGCACGGTTTGAAGGAAACCATGTGGTTAACCTTAAGTGGTAGTATTATGAATTTATTTTGTTTTATGAATATTTTGATTGTACAAGTGGCACATGGTTAATTCCATACCATGTGAGTCCTAAGAGAAACCATGTGGGACCTTTAGTGAGTACGGAGTGTAGTGCACATATTGAATAGAGTTAGGTAAATCAAGTAACAAGAATGAAGATTGTATCTTTATTTTGATAGTTACATTTATCATGGTTGGAGAATGGGTTTTCTAACCATATAGATCTTAGTATTATTTGCATGGGGTGGGGTTTGGCTAGGCAGTTCTCTATGCATGATTATCTCATGGTTTGGAAAAGCATGTGTCCAAACCATGTATCCTTCCCAGATTCCTTAAAAAGTAGAATTTACCCTTTTTACCATCTTCATTTTTAAGCCAATAACCCTCTATTTACCCTCCCTATTAATTGAACTATCTAGTAATCTACCCTTTGGGTGTATCTTCATTCTTCCTTGACTTTTTGGTTATCTTCCACCTTAGATTCAAGTGTATTCTTCCATGGAATATCCCTATAAACCTATCCCCCTCTTTGATTCCTTCTTTATCCCTTTATTTTTCTTCTCTAATGAACCCAAATATTTGTATGGGATGATTTAAGGGTTGTAATTGGTACAAATCATAATGATTTTCTCATGTAGAGGTTGTAGAGGTCACATATTGTCTTATGAGAGTGTTTTCCATCATAGGTGACAAATGTTGGCCTGATAACCATTGAATGGAGGTAGGTGTTTCTTTTCCATAATTTTATATTTTATGATTTTATTTTATTGTTATTTAAAAATGTTTCTTTATCAATGTTAAGCTATATTTATGACCCAATTTGTATTAAGAAAGTGATTTTAAACCTTATCATGGGATGAGATTCCATGATAAGTGTTTTTGAAATTGATAAATTGTTTTATGGAATTATTTTGTGTTTTAAAATTAGTGGAGATCATTGTTTTTTTTTGTTTTAAAAAGTTTTCTTATTTTAATTTGTTTTCAAACCTAGTTTTTTGGTGTTTTGAAATTTTTAAAATTTCTTGTTAAGTACTGTTTTATTTTTCAAAGGGGTGATTTAACCATTTTATTCTTTATTAAAAACCATTTTAAGAACCTGGATGATTTTTATATCACAAGATTGAGGTGTCTAAATCTTTTAAATTTTTAAAATGAGTTTTATTATTTTAAAAGGTTTTGTTACCACTTTTGGATTGTATTTTAAAAATCAATATGGATTTTTATGTTTTTAAAATGTTGTTTAAAGGGAAAAGTGAGTTCGCATATGTGTTTCAATTGTATTTTAAAAAAAATTATTCCAAGATTAGATTGAAGAAACTTTTTTAAATGACAAAATGGTTTGGAATTCTAATCATGTTATAAAAAGAGAAGATTAATTTAATAATTTTATGAAAAATTAGTTTCCATATAAGTTTTGATACACTCTAAATCCCCTT
Organism: Viscum album; assembly: GCA_963277665.1. Classification (NCBI taxonomy): domain Eukaryota; kingdom Viridiplantae; phylum Streptophyta; class Magnoliopsida; order Santalales; family Viscaceae; genus Viscum; species Viscum album. The sequence continues at coordinate 1,930,938,962 of OY728148.1, forward strand.
TTATTCTTGTATGAATGTTGTGGCTTGTGATCCCATGAGGGGATGTTTATTATTGATGCATTTGTAAATTTTATTTATGATTGATGTATATGGGTCTATTTCTTGTGAGTGTAGAATGTGGTACATGAGTTATTTTCAATTTTTCCCTTTATTTAATGGATTTTTAACTGTGATCACCTCAATTTTGAATCATCATAGGTGTCCTAGGTAGATAGTACATAAACTATATGTGGGTAAAAAATAGTTTGATTGTGGGTTGAAAAGGTAAGCAATGCATGGATACTTTGATATGGTTAGACGGGAAGGAGTGTTAAAACCCAATTCTATCAGTTCATTTTTATATGAACCCATGGGAAATAATTCCCCAAGGAAATTACCTTAGTTTATCACATATATGAGGGAATTATAGGGAAAAACCATCCTTGATCTCATGGATCATGGTGTTCTAGGGATATTTTCTTCAAGTAGTTCAGTAGGACTTCTTAGGATGTTGAATGATTATGTTGTATATCCTAGGTTCATTGTCCCTAGTTTAGGTCATTTTGTTAATATATCCTAGTGATGATTCCCATAACACTAGGATCCCTTTGGATAATTTTGGGGGAATTATCTTTATGCTTAGATTGTATACCCTAGTATTTATATTATTTTTTAGCACACATGTTATTGTAGTTTATTTCCACTTGTTGTGTGACTTGATATAGTGGTTCCTGAATGTCTGATTTCTTACTTCATTGCATGGTTTTATTTTCAAATATTTTGAAAAATTATTGAGAAATATTTTCAAACATGGAAAAAAGAAATTATTTTTTTAAAGTATTTTCATACTATTTTTAGAAATGACTTTGAAACTTTTTCTCAAGTGAGAAAAGTAAAAATAGACTGTTTCTAAAACTATGAGTGTGTGTGGGTATTGAAAACATGGTTTTAAGTCAATGTGACTAGGTTTATTGAAATATTTGGTTTCAAATATTTTTTTTGCAAAAATGTGTGAAAATTATAAACCGATTTGAGTTGAAATTTTTTATTTCAAAAAGGGGTGTTTATGAAATAGTATTAAATTGGGACTTTAAAACTATATTTTTGGGAAGGGGTATTGTCTGGGGAAAAATGATTTCCATGATATTTTTTTATTTAAAGGAAAGTTACCGAAAAAGTTTTTTAGTACATTTTTTGTTTTGATTTTTATTTTAAAAATACTTATGGAAAATGTTTACTTTTATATTTTATTCTCAAACTAGTGTGATTACGATGTAATATGAAAGTGAATTATTGGATTGGGAAAGTTTTATAGTATTATTGTGGTTTTTTATCAATCCAATATTGTACATTTCTAGGTTCATTCTGTTTTTTGTTACTTCCTTTGGATCTTCTAGGAAGGATATATGGTTGAATGGTTAATATGGGTCAAGTGCTAGTATATTATGCCTAGTTTGTGGATTGTATATCATTAGAGTTGTTTATACTATTTTTCCCATTGTATTTTATTCTTTGGTTGTTGTATATTTTTTTCTATTTTTTTCTTTTATTTATGTATCCATTGTATCATGTTTTGAAATTTTGTTTTGTTTATCTCCATTTTCATACTTATTGGTTTTATTTTTTATTCTTATTTATTCTCTATGTATGAGGGTGAAATCATTCCCAATGAGTTTCATGGTTACTATACACTAGTTTCTAGTTGTAGGGATTGGGAATGACCTTCGGCCCATGTCGTGGACCAGGTTGGGATCCAGGTTATATGGAACCCCATGCCAATTTTTTATAAAGTGGCATCATATCATAGGTTCTCAATGGGACCTAGGTTTCGTAATTACCTCTTTCTACTTGGGGTGTTTATAGTTTGTAGATAAAGTTTTCTAAAATTGGGATTTCTATATAGGGAGTGTGTTTTGATCTCTTTCTCATATTGAGCCTTGAGTTTCCATGGGAAGTTGGGATTTTTTTTTAATTTTGTTGGAATGGTTTGATTATGGATTGATTCTTATGGTAGTTTTGTTTTAATCCTCATTAGTACTCATTGAGTTTCCATGGGATTCATATGTAATGTTTTGGGATGATGGTGAAGAAGGATTTCTGGATGTGTGGAAGGTTTTTAGGGTCTGAAAAACCATGCGATAATCGAAAACTTGATTTTGGAAACGTTTTAGAGACCATTCCATGATTGGCATGTGGCTTCCAACCATGTTCCCAAGCTAGGTATAGTTCTTCATCCCAGGTTCTTTTTCTATTTACACCACTAGAATCATGGATTTCCAAGTGTGTATTAAAGAAATATTAAGTGGTTCTTGGTTGGTCTTATGACATGTTGTAATATTTGGATTTAGGTTTTGTTGATTCTTGTGTTATGCATCTATTTACATATTTTTTTCTTGGGATTTGAGATCTATTTTGTGTGGGTAAAAAACGGATTTCACAAGAAAACATTTTTAGTTTTAAAAAATGACTTAGGGCTTAGTATTAATGTTTTTTTATTTCATGAAATTTTTTGGAACATTTGATTTCATATAGATCTTAGATATTTTTTTATGTCTGATTTGTTTTCTAATCGAGGATAGATAGTTTTTTAAAATATGGGTATCCTATTTTAATAAAAACATGTGATTTATAGATTTTTTTTTTTGAATTCTTGATATTTTACCCTTGGATCATGTTTGTAATGTGGTTAAAGTTTTAAAACTTTTTAAAATTAAAAGTTTTTAATTTACTACGAAACCTTAAAAGGTGTTTTGGTTTTAAAAAAATATGGTATTTATTTTGAAATCTATTTTAAAAACATTTTAAAATTAACCAAGTAAATTTGGTTCTTGGGGTTTGAATTTTTAAAATAGTTTCTATTTAGATTTGAATGAATCAATTCATAATTTTAATGGTTCCTTGGTTTTAAAAACCTCATTTTTGGGAAATTACAATGTGAGATATTTTATATCACACCATTTAATAAAATAATACCATAATGTACTAGTGTGTAAGTTGAGTGTTTATCTTAGGGGTTATTCCTCCATTTTTATAACGTTCCTAGGATCCAAATGGAGTTTCATGTGTGGTTTCATTTTTAGAGTTATATTATTTGGATTTATTTGAGGTTGTTATTCTTTAGTTTATCCTTTTTGGATTTTTGGGTCGAGTGTTTTAGACCCATGAACATTGGTTTGATGGTTGGACCGGTGTTGATTAGTTTTTCGTGGTAACTCTTGTGTGAGCTCAGGTATAATGTTTCGTTTGTTTATCTTGGAAGTGTTTTAGGTTTAATGGATGAGTGACCATAATTTGGTGTATCCTTCTGGTTTTTGGTTGCATCCCTTTTTCGATGATGATCTATTTTGGGATTTATTCTGATTGAATTAAATCAGTTTTGACATGAGGAGGAATTGGCCTATTGTTACTTCGATTATTCATTGGTTTCCAATTATAGGTGGTGTTATTTTTAGGAATTGTTCTTACCTCATTGTTTTTAATGTTTATTTTTTACCCTTATGTGGTGTATACCATGGGTGGGTTTTGGTTTCTTATTTGTACATGGGAAAGACTTGGGGTACATTAGGTGTACTTAAGAGTATAATTTTGTATCTAGTTGAGACATCGATTCCACATAACTTTCTTATATCAAAATCATTATGGGAAAATATTCAAGAGAATTGAGGTTTAAACACACCCACCAAACCAAATTTAACCCTTAGGTAAGATCCCTATTATTTCTTATTGAGGAAAACTTTCCATTTTTTGGATGGTTTTTTGGATTCATATATTGCTGATCTAATATTTTTTCTTTGGGATGTTTCTTGGAGTATTTATATCTTTGTAGTTTTGAACCGTTTTATTGTTTTTTTATTTTATAATGTATTTTTGTGATTCCATTTAGGTAATTTGGGAACATAATTGTTTATGGAAATCATTTTTTGAGGAAATAGGTTGTTATTTGTGCTACTATTTTTAGTTCATTTATAAATGGTGGGGAGAATGATGTTTGGTCTCTATTACTTTAGTTCTTTTCCTTGAATATTTTTTTTTCTGGACGATGTTTGGTTTTGTTTGAGGATTTTTCTAGTTATACGAGCACCCATTATTCTTATCAGGATTTATTTTATAATTCATTTACTTTGGAACTCTAATTTAACCTAATACTTTCTAGGGGAAGAATGTGTCATGGTGGGGAGAATTGTGACACTCACGATGTACTGTGGTGTTGATTTAGTATTATTTTATGAGTATGTGGTTTGTTTTAATTTTTCAGGATATTTTGACCTGAAACTTGTAAATTTTTCATTTTCCTTCTATGCATGGTTAAGGTGCACAATTTGAAGGAAATTGTGAGGTTAACCTTATGTGGGGTAATTTAAAGTTCATTTTGTTTTATGTAAGGTTTGATATCAAGGAGGCTCATGGTTAATTCCTATCCATCTGAGTCTAAGGGTTAACCAACTGGGACCTCTGTTGATTCTGGAGTGTAGTTCAAAACTTTTGCATAGTTAGGTAAATCATGAAAAAAACATAAAGTTTTTTTTTGAATTTTTGAAGTTCCATTTGAAACTATTGGAGATTGGTTTTTGTAACCATGATGTTCCTAGGAGAAACCATTCAGGGATAGTTTTGGCTAGGTAATTCCCTATTCATGGTCGGCACATGATTTAGAAAACCATGAGGTCAAACTATGAATCCTACCTAGATTCATTAAATTGTAGAATTTACACATCTCCCCCTCAATATTTTTTTATCATACAACCCTCAATTTTTCCTCCCTTTAACTCAAAAGACTAGTAACATTCTCCCTAGTTTCCTCCTCATTCTTACTTCAATGTTTAGTGATCTTATACCATGTATTCAAGTGGATTATTCTATGGTAAGTCCCACTAAATCTCTCCCCTATAATAATAATTATTCCCCCCTTTATTTCTCTTCTCCGATGAACCTTTATCTTTGCGCAAACTAATTTAATGTTGGTAATTGGTTCTAATCATTGGGATTTTCTTATGTAGGGGTTTTCGATGGATCATCTTGGCCCATGGGAGTGTTCACCATCATAATAAATAACTTCTAACATGATAGACACTGAATAGAGGTGCTTGTTTCTTTTTCACCCCATTTTATTCCATGAAATTCAGTTTTTTGAAATGTATCTTTATCAATTTAAATATATATATATAACCAATGATGGGGTAATTTGTTTTAAAAAAATGATTTTAAACCTTGGCATGGGATAAGATTATATTCCATGTGTTTTTTTGAAATGAAAGATTTCTTTTAAAAGATTGATTTTATTTTTAGAAGTGGTGGAGAGCACTGTATTATTTTTTTAAAAAGTATTATTGTGTTAAGTTTTTTTCAAAAAATGTTTTAGGGTGTTTTTTAAAGTTTTAAAAATGCTTGGAAATGGTTTTTTGATTTTTTAAGGGGGTGATTTAACCCTTATTTTATTTATTTAAAACCATTTCATGACCTTGGATTATTTTATTATCAAATTTTTTAGGAGTCTAAAGATGTTTTAAATTTCTAAATGAGTTGGATTATTTCAAAAGATTGTGTTATTTAATGTGGATTGGATTTTCAAATTATTTATGGATTTGATTTTTTTAAACGTTGTTTAATGGGAAGAGTGATTTTACATTTGTGTTTGAAAGGTGTTTTGATAAAATTTATCCCATGATTATATTGAGATGGGTTTTTTATATGATAAAATGGCATAGAATTCCAATCATGTTTTGAAAAGAGAATCCATGTTGGAAAATTTTATGAAAAATAAGTTTTCATTGAAGGTGTGATACCTTCCCAACCCCATTTTATTATTTTATGAATGTTGTGGCCTATAATACCTTGATGTTTTTTTATATTATTTTTATGATGGATGTATATGGGGTTGTTTCTTATAAGGGTAGAAGGTGATGCATGAGTTATTTTTAAATATTTTATCCTTGAGTTAAGGAATGTTTTATTATGATCACCTCTATTTTCCTAATTCTTGGGAGTCCTAGGTTGATAATATATTTAATGTGCATAGGAAAATACCTATTTGAGAGTGGGATGAATAAGGAAGAACTATTGGGATACTCTGAGATGATTAGACTGGAAGGAGTGGCAGGCCCCAATTCTAGTAATTCCTTTTTACATAATCCCAAGGGATAAGGAGTCCCACTACTGTTGCCTTAGTTGATCCCGTGAATAAAGGAATTACATGTAAAACACCATCATTGATCCCATGGATGAAGGAATTATAGGGATATTATCTTCAGGTAGTTTTTTGGTTTCTTTAGTGTTGTTGATAGGTTTAGTAGTGTTATACTAGGTTACGTATCACCATTTTGGGTCCTTTTATTACTAGAGCCTAGTAAAAATTCCTATGATACCAGGACCCATTTGGATAATTTTAGGGATTTATCTTTGTGATTAAATCATATCCACTACTATTTATATGATTTTTTTCACACTTGTTCTTGTCATTTATTTCCCATTGTTGTTTGACGTGACATAATGATTCCTGACTATATGACTTCTTTCTCTATTATAAGGTTTTATTTTCAAAAGTTTTGAAAATGTACTCTGAAATGTTTTTAAATAATAAAAAATCAAATGTGTTATTTTATAATATTTTTGAACTATTTTTAAAAATGATTTTGAATGTTTTTCTCAAGTGATAAAATTGAAAATGAATTGTTTTAAAAACTATGAGTGTGTGTAGATTTTGAAAACATGTTTTTTGGATGATGTAACTAGTTTAATGGAAGTATTGTTTTTTAAATATGTTTTTGATTTTTTTTTTAAAAATAATGAACCTCTTTTAGTTTAATTTTTTTATTTAAAAAAAGAGTGTTTATGATATAGTTTTAAAGTGGATCATTAAAATGTTTTTTGGAAATAGAAATTAGTTGTGGGAAAACTATTTCATATTGATTATTATATTTTAAGGAAAATCCTAGAAAAAGGTTTTGATCACATATTTGATTTTTTTTATTTTTTTTAAATTCATTTATAAAATGTATATTTTTCTATATTAATTTCAAAGTAGTATGGTTAGGATGTAATATAAAACTGGATGCTTAAATTCGATGAATTTTGGTGACCTACAGGGTTTTTATCTCACACCTATGTTTTATAGGTATTGTTTTATTACATATTGTTTCACTTATTTTATATCTTCCTGGAGGGATTTATGATTGGATAGTGATTTCGGGTCATGTTGTGGCACTTTGGGGATGGTTTAGGGATTTTCCATCAACTCAGTTTTTAGGCCATTTGGTGCATTATATTTTTTTCTCTAGCAGTAGTATATTTGTTTCCACTATTTTATTTTATTTATGTATCAACTGTATTTTGTTTGGATGTTTAATTTTATTGATCTATATTTGTATTTTTATTCATTTTATTTCATATTCTTATTTATTATCTAGGTATTATGGTGAAATCATTCTGAAGGTTCGTTCTATGATGTACAGACACTAGTTTCAAACTTGTAGGGATTGGGAACACCCTTCAGCTCATGTGGAAGATTGTTTTGGGTGTAACGTTAAATGACATGTTAGTTTAGTTCATTATAGATCCCCCTCACTGGAGTGGAGGGAAAACCATTTTAGCTAGACAATCTTCCAACACTTCCTCTAGTAGCATGAAGTGTCATTTCAAGCACTACAATTAAGAAAAAAGTCAACATAACATTCATGTAAGTAGGTTATCCTTTATCATAAGTGGCTTGGTATGATTCTTTTAGTGTTCTAGGCTCGACCATAATTGAGATCAGTACCTTCATCCATCACTTGAGTGTCGTGCATGTGGAAGGATGAGGAACCTACATAGGTTCTATAGGAACACTTGATAGACAACCAATGATGAAATAATGATACATATACTAGAGTCAGGAAATGAGTCTATTAATCAGTAGCAGATAAGAAGATGGAGTTCCATTGGTCATACAAGCCAAGGCTGAGGATATGGTACTCTAGGGAAGGGATGACAATACCCGAAAGTTGGAATACCATAAGGATATAAAGATGGAGCCCATGGTAGAGGGGTAATCTAGATACCTATGGTCTAGTCTACTCAAACCAATCTAGAAATATGACATTTCACTATTTGAGGTACAACTTTAGTAGCATCTACCCACACATGTGCTTATCTGGATACATGGGCATCACACTCTTTCATTGATTCTAAATTTTTCCATGGATTGGGTTTAACCATGGAGTATTTTTTTTCAAATTTATTGGTTGCGTCCAAATTTACCCTACGGGTAAAAGCGATCGATGTAGTACATGTAGGGGTCGAGTCCACAGGGACCGAAGAAGTAACCTTGAGACGCTATGATTTGGTGAAGGATGGGCTATGAAGTAGCCAACTTTGGTTTTGATTTTGGATGGTTTAAATAACACTAAGACACCTATGTGAATTCAATTTAATGAAAATGGGTTGATCTAGGATTATTCTCGGGGTGGATTGAATGAATTTTACTTCTTTAAACAATTTTGGTTTTATTAATTCTTGATGAATCCATTCTTCAAAAATAACAATACCTTCATCATTTTCTGGTTTGGTGCTTACTAAACACAATTACTAATCCCCTATACACTTAGAGAACCAAATTCATGATCTCTCCGAGGTATATGGTCATTTAGTAATTGAATTTTTTTTTCTCAAACACAGTAAAGATGAAGAGTAGAAATAACTGAAGAATGGATGTCTTAAATTAATTATCCATTTAACAACAATTCGTTCATAAAATAACATTCAATCCAGCCTTTGCATCCTCCTAAGATCAACCCATTAAGGGTTTAGCCCTCCATTGATGGTATACTCTCAATGGTGGGCAGAATATGGCTAACAAGAATTGGATTGAAGAAATTAAAACCGCGGAAATAACGAGCACTCATCCGTGTGTGTGAATGAAATTCACACCTATGTGTGAACTAATTCACAACAACACAGAGATATCACTGTTATTTGTGATTATAAAGTTTTAATAAATGAAATGTAAAATATATAAGAGAATAAGTTGATTAATAACATAAAGATACAAAAAAAACTTACATGGAAATGGAAAACATTACAAAGGAAATTTGGAAGCAAAACATTACAATGAAACAAAGCATCCAAGATGATAAGAAAATTTTCCACCCCCATTCCCTTCACCACTAGATCCTTATATAGGCATATTAGGAGCCTTAGGTACATCCCCCAACAATTAATTCACCGCCCAACAATTAATAGAGTCAAATGGAGGATGAATAATCAAAAGGAAATTGATGTTTCGAATTTGACCCGGAAAACTGTCCAGATTCGTCCACCACATTTACGTGTGAATTAGAAATTGAAGAAGGCCGAATACGGAGGGTCTATAGAAGAGAAATATCTTCCTCCATCTGTCCTCTATGAGATGTAAACATTTCAGGAAATTTCCCTCAGCCGTGTGGAAGTTATAGTCAAAATGGTGGGACGGATTTTTGAGCATTAATGTCATGTCCACCATTTAAATCTCAACTTCAGATCCATTTATCATCATGATAAAATCAGAATTAGCTCCGTCCACAGTTGAATAAAATGATCCTCATATTTTTATATTTCTACTGTATAAATTTGAGCTTCATTGGGCTTGGTTTCTGGGCCCCACATTTGTTTGATGGGCCTTAGGCCCATTATGCTTTTTCCAGCATGTTTCTGCCTTCAGGCGCAAAATTCTCCATCTTCCTTTGGGATTCATCCATCAGACATAAAAGATAAAATGTTCCAAATAAAGTGATAAATCATATCCTAAAATTTCAAATTAAAATGATGAATATTGTAATTTCCACAAGAATATTATTGAGTGGTCCCAAATTGACATTTTAAGCACGAATTGCACAATGATGGGAAATGAAGTTCAATTTCTGAATTGGACTAAAATTGATGTTTATGAACTTTTAAAAACATTAATATTAAGAACTTAACAATTAATATTAGCCACTTTCAGTGACTAATCACACCCCCCAACTTGATTTTTGCTAGTCCCGAGCAAAATAAATTACAAATATGAAATCCAAATCCCCTTTTCCAAAAACATTTAAATACACATTGCTCACTCAAAAGATCTCATACCAAAAAAAAATTATGGAACCCATCAAAATCATTTAAAACAAGCTTGGTCCATAAGCATATCCCAAGCCCAAGCCCATTCCTTTGTTCAAATTCATTGCCACATTTCATCCAATTCCAATTAAGCATGATAAAGTGTTGTGCATCATAAAAGATATGGGGCCCATTTTATTGTTCAAGGGGAAAAAATGGAAGTGCTAGGTGGGAATCACATTAAACCTTAAGATGAGTATCCCTTTTTTTTATTTTTATTTTTTTATTTTTTTAATTTTTTTAACCACAATAGATATGAAAAGACTAACTCTGGGCAAGACAACTATGGAGTCACGATCCCCAAGTGCCAGATGCCATACATATTGTCAATTTCATGCTCTACAATAGAGATATAAAGCCGAACTCTGAGAAAGAAAACTATGGAGTCACGATCCCCAAGTGCCGGACGCCACGCATTTGGACAAAACATTGCTCTATGTGGTCTTTTTTTTTCTTTTTTTTTGTTTTGTTTTTTTGGATACTCAAATTAAACTAAATGTGACCCCAGAACCCTATGCTATAATGAAAGGGACCCAAGAACTCAAATTTACACCCACAATCCAAAAGACGTGCATTGTGGAATTTTTATTAAGAGGATGAAAATGTAAACTTTGAAAAATCACATCGGACAACCGCACTTTCCAAAAACTATGCTCATGAACTTAAACTTGCATTAAAATCAGAATCAAGGCATGCAAAATTTATTTGATATCCAATTTTAGAGTTTGTAATGTGTCTTTATCATGTTTATGGTTAATGGAAATTTTTTTTTCATGCATGTTCTTATTCAAAATAAAAATCATTTTTTATCCCACCCCCCAACTTAGAATAACACTGTCCCCAGTGTTAAAGGAAAAAAAAGTTAGAAGGGGGTAGGATAGGAGTTCAAAGATAAAATTGAGAATGAAAAACATGGAACAAATTCACCTGGTTTTTAAAGTTGAGGTTCATGATGCTCCAAATTACTCCTTTGATCTCTTTGGGGATGTAGGAACCTCCTTGATTGAACATGTATCACCCAAAATTGTTCCTGAACCATAAAAAGAAGGACAAAGCAGACAAAACAAACAACACAATGATTTATTTAATTCCAAGTACCATCATTTTCATGTTTTTTTTAAATCAAACTAATGATACATTGTCTTCTTTTAAATTTCTGGGTAAGGTATTACTCAGGGATCACACCGCGTGACACGGATGAATACGGTGCTCCCATTTCATACCCATCCATACTCATAAAATAAGAATAGGTCAAGAGTCTAATAATTTTTTTTAAACCTAGAAAAACGTAAATAAAATAAACTGATGATACATTGTCTTCTTTAAATTTCTGGGTAAGGTATTACTCAGGGATCACACCGCGTGACACAGATGAATACGGTGCTCCCTTTTCATACCCATCCTTACTCATAAAAGAAGAACAGGTCAACAGTCTATATATATAAAAAAGTAACAAAATTAAGCAGAAGGAAACAAAAGATGATTCCCAGTGATTGGAAACATGAAAACCACGGGTTGCCTCCCGTGCAGCGCTTTTGTTTAACGTCGTTAGCCCGACTTGTACCCTAAATCTATCAATTTTTCTCTGGTTCATATGTTGGCTCAGTTAAATCCTCCTTGGTTTCTTGTTTATTGAATGATTCAATGAATGGTTTTAACATATGACCATTGACTTTGAAGACATGACCACTTGTGGGATCCTGAATCTCTATTACCCCATGAGGGTACACATGATGCACTAGGTATGGACCAGACCATCTGGACTTTAGCTTTCCTGGGTGTAGATGAAGTTTTGAACTATACAAGAGCACAAATTTTCCCAGTTCAAAGTTTTTGACTTTGAGATTCCTAGATTGTAAGGCTTAAACTTTAGATTTATTGATCCTTGAATTTTCATAAGCCTCCATCCTAAGTTCCTCGAGTTCATTAAGATCTAATTTCCTTTTTGTTTCAGCCAAAGAAATGTCAAAGTTCATTTTTTTTATTGCCCAAAAGGCCTTATGCTCAATTTCAACAGGTAAATGACATGATTTTCCATAAACCAATCTATACGGTGACATGCCTAGGATAGTTTTGAAAGCAGTTCGATATGCCCAAAGGGCATCTAAGAGTTTCTTGGTCCAATATTTCCTAGAGGGATTGACAGTTTTTTCAAGAATTTGTTTAATTTCTCTATTTGCCAACTCATCTTGACCGTTGGTTTGAGGATGGTAAGCAGTGGAAACTTTATGAGTAATACCATACTTAGACATGAGTGAAGAGAATGGGAGGTTGCAGAAATGGGTTCCACGATCACTGATTATAGCCCTAGGAATTCCAAATCGAGAAAATATATGCTCTTTTAGAAATCGGATCACAACATGGTGGTCATTGGACTTGGTGGGAATGGCGTCAACCCATTTTGAGACATAATCAATAGCTAAGAGGATGTAGAGGTATCCCTTAGAGTTTGGAAAAGGCCCCATGAAATCAATTCCCCAACAATCAAAGATTTCAACGACTAGAATGGGAGTGAGGGGCATTTGATTCTTTTTGGTAATGGATCCTAATTTCTGAAACTGAGGACAACTTTTACAGAATTGGAAGGAATCCTTAGTAAGGCTCGGCCAGTAGAAACCACTTTGTAGGACCTTTGCAGTGGTTTTCTTTGTTGAAAAGTGGCCTCCACATGCCTCTCCATGACAAAATTTTAGAATGGACTCTTGCTCAAACTCGGGAATACATCTCCTGATGATTTGATCTGGCCAGAACTTGAAGAGGTAAGGATCATCAAAAACATAGTGTTTTACATCAGAAAGGAATTTCTTCTTAGCTTGGGTCCCCATGAATTTTGGAATGTCACCCGTCACCAAATGGTTTGCTATGTCAGCATACCAAGGGAAATCACTCACTGAATAGAGGTGCTCATCGGGAAATGAATCAGACACAGAGAGGTGGTGTGAGTTGTCTTTGAATTCCATCCTAGAGAGGTGATCAGCTACAATATTTTCAACACCCTTTTTATCCTTAATGGTTAAATCAAACTCTTGAAGAAGAAGGACCCACCTAATCAATCTAGCCTTGGCATCGTGTTTTTGAAAAAGGTATTTTAGGTCTGAATGATCAGTGAAGACAATGATGGGTGATCCTAAGAGATAAGACCTGAATTTCTCTAAGGAAAAGACAACAGCAAGCAACTCTTTCTCAGTGGTGGTGTAGTTTATTTGTGCATCATTTAAAGATTTGCTTGCATAAGAAATGACATGTGGAGTTTTCTAACACCGTTGTCCTAAGACTACTCCTACAGCAAAATCACTTGCATCACACATGAGCTCAAAAGGAAGTTTCCAATTTGGAGATTTCATGATAGGTGGAGATATAAGAGTTGACTTGAGTGTAGAGAATGATTCCTCACAGCTTTCTATCCATAAAAATGGAGTATCTTTTACCAATAGAGCACAAAGTGGTCGAGAAATAGAGCTGAAATTCCTAATGAACCTTCTATAAAAACCAGCATGTCCTAAGAAGGACCTCACTTCCTTAACAGTTTTAGGAGAGGGAAGGTGACGAATGATGTCAACCTTAGCTTTATCAACTTCAATCCCTCTACCAGATACCAGATGACCTAGAACAAGTCCTTCCCTTACCATGAAATGGCATTTTTCCCAATTTAGTATGAGATTCTTATCCTCGCACCTTGACAAAACCTTTTCAACATTTATAAGGCATCCCTCAAAAGTATCCCCAAAGATGGAGAAGTCATCCATGAAGACCTCTAAAAAATCCCCCACCATATCCGAGAATATTCCCATCATGCACCGCTGGAAGGTACCAGGGGCATTACATAACCCAAAGGGCATGCGTTTGAAGGCAAAAGTGCCAAATGGACAAGTGAAGGTTGTTTTTCCTTGATCCTCTAAGGAGACTTCGATTTGATTATACCCTGAGAATCCATCTAGGAAGCAATAGAATTGATGACTTGCCACTCGCTCGAGGACTTGATCAATAAAGGGTAAGGGGAAATGGTCTTTCTTGGTACAAGAGTTGAGCTTACTATAGTCAATACAAACTCTCCATCCACTACTGACTCTTGTTGGAATCACCTCTCCATCCTTGTTGGTTATTACTGTGATTCCAGCCTTCTTTGGAACCACATGGATTGGGCTATCCCACTCACTCTCAGCTATAGGATAGATGATATCAGCTTTTAACAATTTCAAAAGTTCTTTTCTCACTAATTCCATGAGATTAGGGTTGAGTCGCCTCTGAGGTTGACGACATGGCTTTGACTCAGATTCAAGAATAATTCTATGAGTCCCGATAAGTGGGCTAATCCCAGGGATATCAGATAGGGTCCATCCAATGGCTTTCTTGTGTCTCCTAAGTACATCTAGAAGCATCCTCTCATGATCGGATTCAAGGGAGGAAGAAATGACAACAGGAAAGGATTGATTGTCCCCTAAGAAAGAATACTTTAGTGATGAAGGTAAGACTTTAAATTCAAGATCATATTGGTCATGACTTTCCAAGAATGGATGAGACTTTGTATTGAACTTAGTTTCTTTGTTCATATTTCTTGACAAAATTGGTTCCTTGTGAACAGAATTTTCATCCACTAAATTTTCCAGAGTAGTGTCATGAATGGCTATGGACTCAATGTTATTGATTTCAACCATGGTATCATTGATTGGTGATTCTAGAAATTCATCAATAGAGCTGTCTGAAATAGATTCAATCCAAGGAGGCAAATTTCCCTCATGTGAATAAAGAAAATCAATCTCTTCTTGACTTAACCATCCTTCGGTAACTCCTTGATGTTCATTGAGTTCATTATCAACAGTACCAATCCAATTAACCTCATGGATCTCTTCATCATCCCCAATTTGAGAGTTTGCATTGTAGATGTTCAAGTCTAAGCTCATGTTCCCAAAGGTGATGGTCATGTTCCCATTTCGGACTCGGATTACAGAGTTGATTGTTGCAAGGAAGGGACAACCAAGTATGATTGGGGTTTGCTCCCTAGGACCTAAGCATGGGTGATTGTCCAAAACAATGAAGTCAGCTGGGTAAATGAAATTTTCAACTTTCACCAAAACATCTTTTAAGACCCCCTTTGGAACTCAAAAACTACGATCAGCAAGTTGAAGAGTGACAGATGTGGGTTGGAGTTCTTCGAGCCCTAAATGACAGTACATGGCATATGGAATGAGGTTCACACTAGCACCTAGATCACACAAGGCTTTGACAACTTTGTTCTCTCCTAGTTCAACATTTATGTAAGGGCATCCTGGGTCTTTCATCTTAGGAGGAATGGTCCCTTGAATGGTGGTACTCACATTAGCAGCCAAAAGGACTTGGTTTTTATGTGAAAATTTTCTTTTAAAAGTGCACAAGTCCTTAAGGTATTTTGAGTAGTAAGGTATGGTTTGGATGGCATCGAGAAGGGGAATGTAGAGACCCGTATCTTGACGTACATGGACATTACATTACTTTTGCGGAATACTTTGTACATATCAAAAACACACACACAAGGACCGTAATAGTTTAGTGTCTTTGGAAACTCGGAACGTAAACTTCTAATCCTGGTGGAAGATCTTCAAAATCTCCCACATAGATCTTCTTTTTTTTTTACCTAAAACCTTTCTTTATATCCTGGGGAAAAGAAAACATAAAAGGGTGAGCTCAAATGCTCAGTAAGGGTAAACAAAAGAAATATCAATCACATAATTTTCATAAGAACATAACATTTTTGGAAATCTTAACCTGCAAAAGAGAGCATAATTTCATAACATGGGATAAATCATAGTAGTGAAAATGAAACCATAACTTAAAACATTACTCATTGTGGCATACACACATAATCATAGAGAATCATTTCTTGTTAGTCAAGACTCATTGCCAAGACTATCTTAGTGGACAAAGTCCCTTTCTGAATCGAGTAATCCTCGTTTCAGTCCTGTTTCACTGAACCGGTATAACCTACCATTCCAGCCATGTCTATCTCATGAGATATGAAATCTTTACCCAATGAATTGGAGGGAGATATAGGTCCCACCCATCTCATAATGATACCATTCTTATGTGTGCCACAAAATCATAAATCATACATCATTTCATAACCCATGTAACAAAAATGGGATTCTTAAACAACATGACATCATAAAACCATTCATATAAGATAAAGGAATTCATAAACGTAATTCCATCACAAAATAGTCAAATCAATGTAAAAATATGGATAGAAACAGAACCCTTTATTATCTTATATGGAAAATAATTTTGATAAAACACTTGAAATGAATTCTTGAGGAAAATATCCTTTCTTCTTCAAAATCAATTTCTTTTCACAAAACATCATGGAATTTTAAAAGAAAGAGATTTTATTAAAAATAGTCATGAAATCTTTTGGAGGAAGCTTCATAAAAATAAGGCTTTATAAAACCGTAAAAATCCGTTCGTGCCGTTTAAGTTAAAAAAAACATTCTTCGTACTTTTGTCGGAAAAGTCAAAAAGTACCTCGTATGAAAAACGACAAAAGATTCCTTTAATGTCTTTTACTAAAAACTTACCGAAGGGTAAAATTGGATATAAACTATTGTAGAAGGATGGAAATAATATTACATATTGAAGGAACATGGATGTGGATGATAAAATACACTCCAGTAATTACCAAAGTAAAAACAATCTCGGATAAAAGTGAGATTGTGATATTTCCCTTACCTTAGGTCCAATTTGCTTCGTATGTGTCCGAACCTCCTGTATAATGATTTAAATAATGTCATTGACTTATTACAGAATCATATTCATTGTTATGATATCATATATGGTTCACTTATGACATTATATTACCCGTTCTTTTGTAAATTCCATGTTAAAGAAGCGTTTTGGGTAAAATCGTTTCTTTTATCGTAGGTATTTTGACTTGTTGTTATTGACATTATTATTACTTATATCATGATTTACTTACTTCCAGAATATAAAATATGATTTATATATCATATATATTCAGTATATATATATATATATAATAGATAGATAAAAAACACCGTTCATGGAGACGGTAGTCCGTACGTACGCATGAACGCTGTTTTTCTTTCCTTATTGTCTTGAAATGGAAGTAAGTAGATGACATACATATGTATATATATACATAAATCCAGTATCTTTATAATGTCATATATTTCATTATTATTTCTTATATATACATTATAATCATTCTTAAATGGTTAACATGGAGAATGAATCTCATCGCGTCGTGGAGACGGTAGTCCGTACGTACGCACGAGCGATGATATCATTTCTATAAATATTGAATTGGAGTGGAGTGGATTATACAATATATCAGAATCAATATGATGTTGTAATAACTATGTATAGTTATTCTTTACACCATTATACCCATCCATGTAAGGTGGCGGTGGAAAATAGATTACACCACGGCGTGGAGACGGTATTCCGTACGTACGCACGCGCGGTGATTTCTTTTTCCGTAGGATGGATAGATGGTGAAATAGGGTTGTTTCATACTTATAATAACATATCAGTATATGAGTGATACTGATGTTATTACTTCATAATGAAACAACCTAAGAAGAAGAAGTGGAAGAAGAAATAAAGATGAAAGAATTGGTAACGGTAATTACCTCTTCTTTGAAGTGCCTCTTTGAGACCTCCTCTTAGGGCACTAAAATTGGTCTTTGAGGAAGACCAGAACCTCTAAGATGTTGCTAGGGAAGTGGAGAGGATAAATTGGCAGGGGTTGGCCGAGCTTGAGTGCTCAAATTGGTGTGAGGAGGAGGGGGAGGAGGTGTCCTTTTATAGGGGAGGAGAGGGGCACCTTAGGAATATCTCAAAATATTATTTTATATTAAAGTCAAAATCGGTTTATAATGGTTCCAAAGGGTCTTATTTCGAAGCTAAAGTGGGGATGGGTCGAAATCCTATCAACCAATAGGATTTAGACAAGTTTAGGGTATTATTTTAACCTTATCAATTAGATTTAACTCTAAGTTAATTAATTTAACTTTTACCGTGTCTTTTTGTTTTCTTTCACTATATGGTTAATACACTTACTATAACATGCCAAAAGAACCCCAAATTGTTTATTATTAATATATATATCCTTATCTAAGTCATTTGGCCGAATCTTAGATTTTTAGGAAAAAAATAACAATTAATAATATAATATTTGATTTAAAAACTATTTTGTGTCAATTTTGACACTATTTGATATATGATTTTTGTGAAAGTCATAACAGAATTATATGTTCGAACCAAGTTGATTAAATCAACATTAATATATCATAGTAACCTAGAAAATTAGTGGAATTCATAAAAAGTCTCAAATTACATTTATTTTGGTGTTTATAACATCAATTATGTCAATATTTCATAAATAAGATAATTACTGCATCATCGTCGTGTCATAAATAAATTAAATTATTTGATGTCTAAAAATTACAAATAAAATACCATAATGTAGGAAATCTTTTTATCTTTCTAACGAATATTTATAGTCGAATTTATCTTATGTATAACCCCATATTAAAAATGATTTACTTATTAAACTTTGATTTTAACTATTTTAACCCTTCTTTAAATAAATTAATAATAAATGTCCTAATCTAATCCAAGTGGGCCTAAATGGTCATATTTTATTCCTAAGTTTGTTTTTGGTCGAATTACACTTTTCCAATAGAATTAGGACATGTGTTAGGGTAATATTAATATCATATTTACCCTTAGTTACCCTATTTACTATTAACCGCGGTAAAAAAAGTAAAAAGTTACTATTCACCAAAAAATTATTTTCATCTCATTGAACCACATTTTAGTCCTTGATATTAACCGTGTCTCTCGGATTTTCGAAATTCCATTCACAGAAGCGGTAAAATTAAGTTTTATGCAAAAATTCAGTTTTTAACCAACCACTTAGTAGTTTCACTATTCATCAAAAATTGATGTTTTTCAGAACAATGCCAAAATTTCATCCTAAGCTATATTTTATATTCCGAATTCAAAAATGAAGTCTATTTTACCAAATTCATAACATATAAGTTGCATTAATTAATTTTATAATTAAATCCCGCTGTTAAAACAAATAGCGTGTTTTTAAGAAACAATATCTATCAAAAGATTGACACTTGTTTATGACTAGTTTAAATGTGAAATTACGTCCAATGACCAACATTGTATTAAATTGTAAAAATATATTCTAAATATACTTTAAAACCACTCAAATTAATGATTTATCACTATTAATTATTTCGATTAAAAAAGTTGTTTTTAATTATAATTTGGTAATTTTCACTATTCATCAGAATATGAAAGTTATCCGAAAAGTACCAAAATTTCACCTTAGGCTAAATTCGATACTCCGAATCCAAAAATAAAGTTCATTTTGAAAAATAAGATTTACTGGATTTCAAAAAGTGGTTATTACTATTCATAACGGCTAGTTTTAATAATATTTTTATAGCATATCGTTGTTTAGTGAAACTCGGTATTGCGTACTACACACGCTATCGAGGAAGTTCGCGATTGCGTGTAATGCAAGACAAGTCAAGGATGTGTGTTGTGCAAGCTCCTTTTGGTGTAGCGTACAACACAAGACATTAATAAAATTAAAAAGAATATTTTTTTATAAAATCTTGGGCTGTTACATTCTACCCCCCTTAAAATGAATTTCGCCCTCGAAATTCGTCGGGGTTATAAATGGTTTACTATTTGAAAGTTTCTTTAATAGAAACCCACATCGTAAAAGGGAATACCAAAACTTGGCTTTAAAAACTAAAGTATGAAATGTAACGATTACCCAAATAAACTAATCACTGGGTTTCCACATAGGTGAAAATATGGATATGGAAGAGAAATCTAACCATCATGTTCTGATGGAGAGTGGTAGAGAACATGGCTATGGAAAAGCCAGTAATCACAAATCCATAAATTTGTGACGATCTAAGGTACCATCTGATTCATCAGGTATAAGAGAACTAGGACAACATTTTTGGTTTTCAAGATCATTTCCCTAAAGTTAAAGAATTTGAATTAGAATAAATACTTACTTTATTTCGGTACAATCTCACTGTTGTTCGTGCCTTTAACAATTTCCACTTCATCTCTTAAATAAATGAAGTTGAATTTGTTATTCGTGAAGTGCTAGCAGATCATGTGATAGAATGACGGGTCATTCCATCTGTTTCAAACAAAAGGTTAGCAAAATTATATACATAAGTCGATCTATAGTGAGATTAATCACATATGGTTTCTAAAATGGACTTATACTTCATATATCATACTGCTTAATATAATAAAACTAGTTTCTACTAAACAGGGACTTCCTGTAGGTCAGTGGTAGGCGATAAAGGCCAGTCGCACTTCGGTTGTGGGTTCGATTCCTACAGCCTTGTCCGAAGCGATGGGCTGTCGCCCGTCCTGCAGGTTGTCCTTTTTTCTAAAACTACGTTACTATAACATCCCATCAATAATATCGAAAATCTTCTATCCTTAAACAATACTAACTTATGTCCAACATAATCCAGTCTAATCTTTAGGCTTATACATAATACTGTAGTCCACTCTCTTAATATAGTGACATCGATTACCAGAGATTTAATACTGTCGTTGATCCCCACATATCATAAGATATGTCTTGTTGGTCACATTCCAAACATTCAAAGTCCTTAATCGTGTATTCTCTTGAATACCTTAGTGAAAACATGAGTGCAGTTAAAAGTTAACACTTTCCACATACCAAAATCCTCAAAATTCTATATACTCAAACCATGATATCACTTAGTCCTTATATCAATCATGAGCTCATGAATACTATCAAACATTTAATTTTCTCCTTATCCCTTCATTATGCGCATATCATCTACATTCCAAAAATATCTGAATAACCTTTCATGGATACTGGTAACATTAATCATATACTTTCAAAACACAAGGAAAGACAACAGTGTAACAATCCATAGATGTCTCTTTATTCCAAAATTACACATGATAAACATGTAATCATGCCACTACATTCTCAAACCATTGACCGAGCTTCAAAAATTCTTTCATATATCATTTGTAGTCTCTTCATCATCATCCACATAAATACTACCCATATGACCATACTGATTCTCTTCATGAGTCTTTCCCTTAGAGCATTTGTTTGCATAATGCCCATACATTCCACATTTAAAACACTTAACCATTTTTGATGTCTTAGCAATACCATTATCCTCATCCATGGTGTTAACCGACCCTTTTCCTTTGCACTTACTTGCTTTGTGTCCTTCTTTTCCACACCCAAAGCATCTTCCAGTTCCCTTGAAACATTCTCCTTGATGCCTCTTCCCACATGATTTACATAGGGGAAATTGAACTTTCTTTCCTCTATGATCATCATGGAACTCCATCTTTCTCTTATTAGTCAAGTCAGGAAACTTACCGAATTTTACTTTATTGATCATATTGTGAGATTGCTGATTTGGCATAATCACAATATCTTTATCTCTAGGCATTACACAATTTTGTTGCTCATAGTCGCCAATTTGTCCATTGGATTCAATGTTAACCGAATTCCTTCTGGTTCCCTCCATTAACTAAAACACAAAAAGAATTCCGTGAGAGGCGAAATCATGCTAGGGAAGACAACATAGTAAAGGGGGAGTACCCTCAATATCTAACATCTTAGGTTTAAATTCTAAGATCTTTAGCGCAATTCTAGGACTATAACCTCTACGTATACTTAACCTTAGAGACATCCCTACACATACCTTAGAAATATCTCTAGGGATCTCACTAATGTTTTCGCGTCCTAGTTTCCAAAGGTTGACTAAACCTTTCCTCTGATACCAACTGTAGAGACCCGTATCTTGACGTACATGGACATTACATTACTTTTGCGGAATACTTTGTACATATCAAAAACACACACACAAGGACCGTAATAGTTTAGTGTCTTTGGAAACTCGGAACGTAAACTTCTAATCCTGGTGGAAGATCTTCAAAATCTCCCACATAGATCTTCTTTTTTTTTACCTAAAACCTTTCTTTATATCCTGGGGAAAAGAAAACATAAAAGGGTGAGCTCAAATGCTCAGTAAGGGTAAACAAAAGAAATATCAATCACATAATTTTCATAAGAACATAACATTTTTGGAAATCTTAACCTGCAAAAGAGAGCATAATTTCATAACATGGGATAAATCATAGTAGTGAAAATGAAACCATAACTTAAAACATTACTCATTGTGGCATACACACATAATCATAGAGAATCATTTCTTGTTAGTCAAGACTCATTGCCAAGACTATCTTAGTGGACAAAGTCCCTTTCTGAATCGAGTAATCCTCGTTTCAGTCCTGTTTCACTGAACCGGTATAACCTACCATTCCAGCCATGTCTATCTCATGAGATATGAAATCTTTACCCAATGCATTGGAGGGAGATATAGGTCCCACCCATCTCATAATGATACCATTCTTATGTGTGCCACAAAATCATAAATCATACATCATTTCATAACCCATGTAACAAAAATGGGATTCTTAAACAACATGACATCATAAAACCATTCATATAAGATAAAGGAATTCATAAACGTAATTCCATCACAAAATAGTCAAATCAATGTAAAAATATGGATAGAAACAGAACCCTTTATTATCTTATATGGAAAATAATTTTGATAAAACACTTGAAATGAATTCTTGAGGAAAATATCCTTTCTTCTTCAAAATCAATTTCTTTTCACAAAACATCATGGAATTTTAAAAGAAAGAGATTTTATTAAAAATAGTCATGAAATCTTTTGGAGGAAGCTTCATAAAAATAAGGCTTTATAAAACCGTAAAAATCCGTTCGTGCCGTTTAAGTTAAAAAAAAACATTCTTCGTACTTTTGTCGGAAAAGTCAAAAAGTACCTCGTATGAAAAACGACAAAAGATTCCTTTAATGTCTTTTACTAAAAACTTACCGAAGGGTAAAATTGGATATAAACTATTGTAGAAGGATGGAAATAATATTACATATTGAAGGAACATGGATGTGGATGATAAAATACACTCCAGTAATTACCAAAGTAAAAACAATCTCAGATAAAAGTGAGATTGTGATATTTCCCTTACCTTAGGTCCAATTTGCTTCGTATGTGTCCGAACCTCCTGTATAATGATTTAAATAATGTCATTGACTTATTACAGAATCATATTCATTGTTATGATATCATATATGGTTCACTTATGACATTATATTACCCGTTCTTTTGTAAATTCCATGTTAAAGAAGCGTTTTGGGTAAAATCGTTTCTTTTATCATAGGTATTTTGAATTGTTGTTATTGACATTATTATTACTTATATCATGATTTACTTACTTCCAGAATATAAAATATGATTTATATATCATATATATTCAGTATATATATATATATAATAGATAGATAAAAAACACCGTTCATGGAGACGGTAGTCCGTACGTACGCATGAACGCTGTTTTTCTTTCCTTATTGTCTTGAAATGGAAGTAAGTAGATGACATACATATGTATATATATACATAAATCCAGTAGCTTTATAATGTCATATATTTCATTATTATTTCTTATATATACATTATAATCATTCTTAAATGGTTAACATGGAGAATGAATCTCATCGCGTCGTGGAGACGGTAGTCCGTACGTACGCACGAGCGATGATATCATTTCTATAAATATTGAATTGAATTGGAGTGGATTATACAATATATCAGAATCAATATGATGTTGTAATAACTATGTATAGTTATTCTTTACACCATTATACCCATCCATGTAAGGTGGCGGTGGAAAATAGATTACACCACGGCGTGGAGACGGTATTCCGTACGTACGCACGCGCTGTGATTTCTTTTTCCGTAGGATGGATAGATGGTGAAATAGGGTTGTTTCATACTTATAATAACATATCAGTATATGAGTGATACTGATGTTATTACTTCATAATGAAACAACCTAAGAAGAAGAAGTGGAAGAAGAAATAAAGATGAAAGAATTGGTAACGGTAATTACCTCTTCTTTGAAGTGCCTCTTTGAGACCTCCTCTTAGGGCACTAAAATTGGTCTTTGAGGAAGACCAGAACCTCTAGGATGTTGCTAGGGAAGTGGAGAGGATAAATTGGCAGGGGTTGGCCGAGCTTGAGTGCTCAAATTGGTGTGAGGAGGAGGGGGAGGAGGTGTCCTTTTATAGGGGAGGAGAGAGGCACCTTAGGAATATCTCAAAATATTATTTTATATTAAAGTCAAAATCGGTTTATAATGGTTCCAAAGGGTCTTATTTCGAAGCTAAAGTGGGGATGGGTCGAAATCCTATCAACCAATAGGATTTAGACAAGTTTAGGGTATTATTTTAACCTTATCAATTAGATTTAACTCTAAGTTAATTAATTTAACTTTTACCGTGTCTTTTTGTTTTCTTTCACTATATGGTTAATACACTTACTATAACATGCCAAAAGAACCCCAAATTGTTTATTATTAATATATATATCCTTATCTAAGTCATTTTGCCGAACCTTAGATTTTTAGGAAAAAAATAACAATTAATAATATAATATTTGATTTAAAAACTATTTTGTGTCAATTTTGACACTATTTGATATATGATTTTTGTGAAAGTCATAACAGAATTATATGTTCGAACCAAGTTGATTAAATCAACATTAATATATCATAGTAACCTAGAAAATTAGTGGAATTCATAAAAAGTCTCAAATTACATTTATTTTGGTGTTTATAACATCAATTATGTCAATATTTCATAAATAAGATAATTACTGCATCATCGTCGTGTCATAAATAAATTAAATTATTTGATGTCTAAAAATTACAAATAAAATACCATAATGTAGGAAATCTTTTTATCTTTCTAATGAATATTTATAGTCGAATTTATCTTATGTATAACCCCATATTAAAAATGATTTACTTATTAAACTTTGATTTTAACTATTTTAACCCTTCTTTAAATAAATTAATAATAAATGTCCTAATCTAATCCAAGTGGGCCTAAATGGTCATATTTTATTCCTAAGTTTGTTTTTGGTCGAATTACACTTGTCCAATAGAATTAGGACATGTGTTAGGGTAATATTAATATCATATTTACCCTTAGTTACCCTATTTACTATTAACCGCGGTAAAAAAAGTAAAAAGTTACTATTCACCAAAAAATTATTTTCATCTCATTGAACCACATTTTAGTCCTTGATATTAACCGTGTCTCTCGGATTTTCGAAATTCCATTCACAGAAGCGGTAAAATTAAGTTTTATGCAAAAATTCAGTTTTTAACCAACCACTTAGTAGTTTCACTATTCATCAAAAATTGATGTTTTTCAGAACAATGCCAAAATTTCATCCTAAGCTATATTTTATATTCCGAATTCAAAAATGAAGTCTATTTTACCAAATTCATAACATATAAGTTGCATTAATTAATTTTATAATTAAATCCCGCTGTTAAAACAAATAGCGTGTTTTTAAGAAACAATATCTATCAAAAGATTGACACTTGTTTATGTCTAGTTTAAATGTGAAATTACGTCCAATGACCAACATTGTATTAAATTGTAAAAATATATTCTAAATATACTTTAAAACCACTCAAATTAATGATTTATCACTATTAATTATTTCGATTAAAAAAGTTGTTTTTAATTATAATTTGGTAATTTTCACTATTCATCAGAATATGAAAGTTATCCGAAAAGTACCAAAATTTCACCTTAGGCTAAATTCGATACTCCGAATCCAAAAATAAAGTTCATTTTGAAAAATAAGATTTACTGGATTTCAAAAAGTGGTTATTACTATTCATAACGGCTAGTTTTAATAATATTTTTATAGCATATCGTTGTTTAGTGAAACTCGGTATTGCGTACTACACACGCTATCGAGGAAGTTCGCGATTGCGTGTAATGCAAGACAAGTCAAGGATGTGTGTTGTGCAAGCTCCTTTTGGTGTAGCGTACAACACAAGACATTAATAAAATTAAAAAGAATATTTTTTTATAAAATCTTGGGCTGTTACAGGGAATGTTCAACTTGACTTGTGAGAAGATTTCCCTCAATGTTTCACTCAATTCAGGCTTAGTTTTCCCCCTCATGCGTTGTGGAAATGGTGCAGATTGTGGAGTTTGTTGAAGTGTTGTTTCATTCACATTGTTATCAGTTTCTTCAGTTTGATCTTGTAGTTCATTTGAATTTTCATTAGAGTTTGAAGCTTCACATGGTTTCTGACTTATCTGTTTAGGTTTTTCAATTGATTTCCCACTTCTTAAAACTGTCACAGCCTTTAGTTGTTCGTGAGTTGTTTGAGTGAAACTTGTCTCTCCCCTTGATGTTTGTTGTGGAATGGTCTGTGTGGGCATGGGTTCCTTTCCAGTTTTTATGGCTTGAAGTTCTTGTTTAATGGATGAGAATTCTGAGTTCATTTTGTCCATTTTTTTGCACAGTTGTTCTATTAGGCTTTGTGGAACATTTTGGGTTGGTGCTTGAGCTTGTGGGTTTATTCCAGGAGGATACTTTGGTTGTTGGATAGGTTGTTGAATGGGTTGTTGAATGGGTTGTTGGATATGTTGTTGATATTGGACATGAGGATGTTGGAATTGGACCGGTTTTGGTTGGAACTGATTATGAGGTTGAAATTTTTGTTGAGGGTATGGGTTGATACATTGTTGTTGTGTTGGTTGTTGATTGTCCTTCCAACGAAAGCCCGGATGGTCGTTATACCTTGGATTGAAGGTGTTCATGAATTGTGGATTTTGAAAGTTCATAGCATTAACTTCTTCTGGTGGTACTCCTAAAAGAACATCCTTGATGGAAGGAATGGTTGGGCAATTATCAGTCTTATGGTCATTCTTGTCACAAATTGTACAAACAAGCTCAACAGTTTGTGTTTTCTGGACCTTCCTAAGATCAATCTCCTCAACTTTCCTCGTGAGTGCAGCAAGTTTTGCTCTAAGGTTTTCTTCTTCTCCAAGATTGTACATTCCACCAGATTTGGGTGGCTTCTCATAGTATGGTGATGTTCCCCATGTTTGGTTTTGTTCAGCAAGATTTTCTAGATACTCGTAAGCATCATTTGGGGCTTTGTTTTTGAAGGTTCCATTACACATCATATCAATTAATTGTTTGTTTCCGGGACCCAACCCTTCATAGAAAATTCTCACTTGTTCTGGGATTAAGAAACCATGGTGCGGTACAATGTTTAATGTGTCCTTGAACCTTTCCCATGTTTCATAGAATGTTTCTCCCTCTCTTTCAAAAAAGTTTTGTATGCTCTTTTTAAGTGAAATTGTTTTGTGATGGGGGAAGTATTTTTTATAAAATTCTCGTTGAAGTTGGTCCCAAGAGTGAATGGATGCTGGTCTCAAATTCTTTAACCAATTCTTTGCTCGGTCCTTAAGGGAAAAAGGGAAAAGTATCATTTTAGCAGATTCAATTTGATTTGGTGGGCACATGGTTTCAACAATGTCATTAAATTCTTTAACATGAAGGTAAGGCATCTCAGACTCCATCCCATGAAAGGTTGGAAGGTGGTTCAGGACATGGGGTTTGAAAACATATTGGGAATATCCTATGTTATCATTCCTAATGCATGAGGGTGCATTGGTCCAGGTTGGTGTGAGGTAGTCATTCATGGTCGGGTCTGCAACAATTCCCAAGTTAGGGTCCTGCCCGTTATTTTGGTTCCCTCCCCGGTTTATGATTTGGTTTTGTGGGATATTCTCCATTGTATCGAACTCAACGTCTGAATTTGGAGTATTAGGAAGATTTGGATCTAAAGGAAATAGACCTCTTTTAGTGCTTGACTCCCCAGCCCTAGGAGTATCCACCCTAACTAATCTGTTTGAGTTATCGCGGGTGTAGGCGGACATGCGCCAAAAGAAAAAAAAAGCGAGAAAGGGAAAAGATAAGAGAATTCGGATGAGAATGGAAGAATTGGGGTAAGAAAAGAGGTTTTTTAGTCTAAGGAACTTACTTGGTCCCCGGCAACGGCGCCAAAATTTGGTTGCTCCCAAATTTTCCCTACGGATAAAAGCAATCGATGTAGTACATGTAGGGGTCGAGTCCACAGGGACTGAAGAAGTAACCTTGAGACGCTATGATTTGGTGAAGGATGGGCTATGAAGTAGCAAACTTTGGTTTTGATTTTGGATGGTTTAAATAACACTAAGACACCTATGTGAATTCAATTTAATGAAAATGGGTTGATCTAGGATTATGCTCGGGGTGGATTGAATGAATTTTACTTCTTTAAACAATTTTGGTTTTATTAATTCTTGATGAATCCATTATTTAAAAATAACACTACCTTCATCATTTTCTGGTTTGGTGATTACTAAACACAATTACTAATCCCCTATACACTTATAGAACCAAATTCATGATCTCTCCGAGGTATATGGTCATTTAGTAATTGAATTTATTTTGCTCAAACACAGTAAAGATGAAGAGTAGAAATAACTGAAGAATGGATGTCTTAAATTAATTATCCATTTAACAACAATTCGTTCATAAAATAACATTCAATCCAGCCTTTGAATCCTCCTAAGATCAACCCATTAAGGTTTTAGCCCTCCATTGATGGTATACTCTCAATGGTGGGCAGAAGATGGCTAACAAGAATTGGATTGTAGAAATTAAAACCGCGGAAATAACGAGCACTCCTCCGTGTGTGTGAATGAAATTCACACCTATGTGTGAACTAATTCACAACAACACAGACATATCACTGTGCTTTGTGATTATAAAGTTTTAATAAATGAAATGGAAAATATATAATATAATAAGTTGATTAAGAACATAAAGATACAAAAAAAACTTACATGGAAATGGAAAACATTACAAAGGAAATTTGGAAGCAAAACATTACAATGAAACAAAGCATCCAAGATGATAAGAAAATTTTTCACCCCCATTCCCTTCACCACTAGCTCCTTATATAGGTATATTATGAGCCTTAGGTACATCCCCAAACAATTAATTCACCCCCAAACAATTAATAGAGTCAAATGGAGGATGAATAATCAAAAGGAAATTGATGTTTCGAATTTGACCCGGAAAACTGTCCAGATTCGTCCACCACATTGACGTGTGAATGAGAAATTGAAGAAGGCCGAATCCGGAGGGGCTGTAGAAGAGAAATATCTTCATCCATCTGTCCTCTATGAGATGTAAATATTTCAGGAAATTTAGCTCAGCCTTTTGGAAGTTATAGTCGAAATGGTGGGACGGATTTTTGAGCATTAATGTCATGTCCACCATTTAAATCTCAACTTCAGATCCATTTATCATCATGATAAAATCAGAATTAGCTCCGTCCACAGTTGAATAAAATGATCCTCATATTTTTATCTTTCTACTTTATAAATTTGAGCTTCATTGGGCTTGGTTTCTGGGCCCCACATTTGTTTGATGGGCCTTAGGCCCATTATGCTTTTTCCAGCATGTTTCTTCCTTCAGGCGCAAAATTCTCCATCTTCCTTTGGGATTCATCCATCGGACCTAAAAGATAAAATGTTCCAAATAAAGTGATCAATCATATACCAAAAGTTCAAATTAAAATGATTAATATTGTAATTTCCACAAGCAAATTATTGAGTGGTCCCAAATTGACATTTTAAGCCTGAATTGCACAATGATGGGAAATGAAGTTCAATTTCTGAATTGGACTAAAATTGATGTTTATGAACTTTTAAACACATTAATATTAAGAACTTAACAATTAATATTAGCCACTTTCAGTGACTAATCAGTTATACCCATAAAAACACTATATTAGAGGGTATCAGATTCTGTATAGAGTGTTCTCTAGAAATTGGTGGTTACCATTTTCTCTGAGATCTGTTTATTCTATAAATGACATGATTTAATTTTATTCTGGGTATGGATTGACTAGTTTTATACCAGTAACATGTTGAATGTTATCATATGAGAGTGAAATTTTTATCTATGGAAGGGGGTAGCTATACACATCAAGGAGAATGGGATCTACAAGCTATAAATGTAGGGATAATTCAATATAGATTGGATTATATAACAGCTCGAGTAGAAATCCTTATTATGGATGATTGTGAGTCACATCAAGGTACTTTTTTTCTAGTGATGTACCACATTCAAGATTTCATTCCTAAATAATTCCCCATCTCACCAATAGAGTGTGGGATTGAGTTCATTATCAAGTTG
The DNA here is from genome assembly GCA_963277665.1 of Viscum album. NCBI lineage: Eukaryota > Viridiplantae > Streptophyta > Magnoliopsida > Santalales > Viscaceae > Viscum > Viscum album. Next base: position 1,930,969,249 of record OY728148.1, read on the forward strand.
CTGCTAGGATCCAAAACTATATCTGTACTTCCCTACTGGATGACGCTAGTAAATATTGAGAGTAGAAAGTGTTTTATAAATATTTGGAATATAAGGGATTCATATGGCCTAGTACTTCAACATGGGGTTATACTATGTTATTTTACAAGAAGGAATATGGGTTTTTTCTTTTTTATATGGATTACTAGAGACTAAATCATATGGTGGTCAAGAACTAGTATCCCCTTCCACACATCGATGATCTATTTGATCAGCTGAGAGGTGCTTGGATTTTCTCCAAGATCAAATTATGATCAGGGTATGTTTATTTGATAGTGATATCATCTGATATACCATATACTAATTTTAAGATTAGGTAAGTTCATTATGAGTTCATGGTGATTCTATTTTGTATGAAGAATATGCTATAAGTATTCATGGCCCTGATGAATCATATCTTCCATTTTTATAGGAATTAGTTTTTGGTGGTTTATGTCAAAGAAATCTTTGTGTACTCATAATATAGATAATACTATTCCCAATATCTTGAAATCATCCTGTGTATAGAGAGAGCATCAGATATACACCATGTAAGCTAAATTTTATTTCTGTACTGACAAAGTGAACTTCTTGGGCCATATTATCTCATAGGATGAAGTATAAGTGGATATAGAGAAGGTGAATACTATGGTATCTTGGGAACAACCCAATAAATTATTTAAGATTCAAATCTTTCTGGGATTAGAAGGATACTAAAGATATTTATTCCATGACTTATCCCATCTAGCTTACTCTGATATTTGGTATAACCAAGAGAGGGGTGAAGTTTGTTTTGTCAGATTCTTATGAGGAGGATTTCTAGGAATTAAAGAGTAGGATGACCAAAACACTGATCTAACCCTTACTAAATATGGGTAAGGATTAAACTTTGTATTTTGATGCATCAGGAGTTAGGCTCGGGGAAAATATGATGTAGGAGGATCAAGTTGTTACTTATGGCTTAAGATAGTTACGAGCACATGAGTAGAATTATCCCACTCCTGATTTGGTGTTATCTATAGTAATAAAAACCCAGATATATTAGAAAAATCATCTGAATAGTGAGATATTAGTGTTATACATGGACCAACATATCTTTAAGTACATTGTATAATAGTTATACATGAACCATCGACAAAGGAGGTGGGTCGAGTATCTATCGTCCTTTCACATTGTATGAGTATATAATCCTTGTAAGGTAACTATCATCACTAATGGTATGAGTAGGAATACACAGATAGAGTAAGTGTGAGAAACTTTTGATGAGTAGTGGGTGATGGAACCAATTGAGGAATTGTATCTTGATGTCCAGGATTCTTAGGTCCGAGTGACTCTAACATCATTGTGATTTGTTCCTATGATTATAGATCAGATCAAGAGAAGTAAATTAATTAATCAGAAGGTTTTATCCTTACAGAGAAACATATATGGTGGGGAGGAACCGTTGTGCGAGTTCCTTGACAATGATAAGGTTATTCATGCCCATGGTCACATCTGGGTTCCTACGGGCATGCATAAGGATATGATGATGTAATTTCATGATACTAAATGGGAGGTACATCTTGGGATGAAAAATTTCTATCATGATATCTATAGGAAACAAAGGTGACTAAAGTTGAAGAATGAGATAGTGTACTTAATGTCATGATGCTTCACTTTTCAGCAGGTGAAGTCCAAGCATCATCAGCCTACTAGGTTGTTTCAAACCATTCCCATTCTAAAATAGAAGTGGGATGATATGTCCATGGGATTTATAAATGTATTACCCAAGGAACCTAAAAATTATGTAGTGTGGATGATCATGGCTCAATTGAAAAAAGGTACCCCATTTATTCCTACCAAGAATACCATCACCATCATATATCTAAGTAATATGTATGTGTGGGAGATTGTTGGGTTGAATGGTGTTCCATGGATTATTATTTTTGGTTAAGATACCCATTTTATGTCACATTTTTTAGGGACTTCAAAAGTCACTAGGTTTATAGGTTCTTCTAATTAAAACCTTATACCCTTAGACTAATAGACAGTTTGAGTCGATGATTTTAATTCTAGAAGATATGTTATGGACCAATGTTCTATACATTGGTGGTTCTTGACAGAAGCATATGGAACTAATGGAGTTTAGTTATAATAATAGATTCCATGAATCGATCTAAATGGATTCTTTGTTCCAATCCATATTTTTTATATTTTCTAGTGACACTTTTAAGGGGTAAGTGTGAACCAGAAACAACACATCAAGAAAATTATAGCATAAAAACAATCCCAGTTTGATCCAGTACCGCCATTAACGGCACAGAAAAATCCACAACATTCAAAATATAAAAATCATCACTCATCCCGACACAAAACTTCCTCGAGATACCCATCACTTCGATCATCCTGAAGTTGAAATAAACTTTTCCAGACATTAATATCCATCCATCACTGCATCCTCACTGATACCCATGTTCGCGTTGTCATCACCACTCAACACCATCGTTACAGCTCACCGGCGTCACCGATAGAATCATACCAGAAACCTCGAGAACCACCCACCGAAGACCATCCAACATGTTGTTGGAGCCGCTGCGTCAGTGCCTGAAAAAAAAACACCATCTTTCCAGTTAGTAAAAAATTCAACCTGACAACCCAATAACAGAAGAACTGTCATCGCTTCACCCTCATCGTCACTGTCGACGATGACTCCATCATGACACCAGAAATGAGAAACACCAAACCAGATACATGAAACACCAGCTTCACTAAGTGATCATATAACCAGTACTCACAAAATAACACAAACCATCTTCACCGATATCTTCAAAGAATAAACACCGATCAGATTATACAAAACATGAATCGTCGTCATAAGATAATACCAACTCGGGTAATGTCGAGAACCCCAAAAGTCGCCGCATCTCACATGTCAAAACCGTGAAAATACCACCACGCCAGATCCCACTGGGAGAGGTGCCGAGGAACGTGAGTTCAGAGAAGGAATTTGATTTCCTGAGGGTTCTGAAAACTGACATTGTCTATGAACCAGAAAACCAAGAAGAAGACCAAAAAAAATGAATTGACTCTGGTAGTGCCTGGAAACTCATCAACCACCTAACCACATAACCCAAAGCCGCTTTGATACACCCACATTCGTTCCGACTCAGAGAGGCATAGATGATCCTAAGGCCATAGTAAGGTAAGGGAGACCTAGGGCTTCCACGACACCCAAAAATCGATAGTAAGACTGAAAAATCCGCAAGGGGGAAACCGAAGAGAGAGCACACGAGGGGAGAAGAAGGACTATAGAAAAAACAATCGTGGAGATGGATTGGAACACAGAAAGAAGCAAATAAAAATGGAAAGGGGTAATGTCAATGAAGCCAGGGAAGAGGGGGAGAACCAACACCATGGAGGAGGGCCTAGAAAACCCTAGGGTAAGAAGGGGATCCAAGAGCCGAGAGGAGCACCCGACGAATGGGGTGTCATCCCAAAATGGATCCTTTCAATGATTTATATTGAAGGTCATATCATTTGACTTTGTACAGTTTAGAAGTAGGTGAGTCAGTGCTCGTTGGACCTAATATCATGCAGGAGTTGTCTACAATGGTTCAATATATTTGGAAGTTGTTGGTAACCACAAAAAGTAGAAATAAACCTTACACTGATCATCAAAGATATCCTCTATAGTATGAGGTTGGTAATCAAAAAAAAATTGGGTGTCACATAGGCTAGGGAAATGTCGTAACTGTAATCAGGGGAAGTGATCACCCAAGATTATTGGGCTGTTTGTGATCATGTAGAGAATTTGTCCAATAACATACCAATTGGATCTTTCATAGTGCTATAGTGCTATGAAAAATATGTTTCATGTTCCAAAACATAAAATATATCACCCTGATCCTTTTCAAATGTTGAATACTAAATATTTTGACCTTGATATCGACGCATAATTTGAGGATCATATGATCTGTATCATAAATCTTAGTGAGAATAATATCCTAGGAAAGTATGTTCCACTCGTGTGAGTTCAATGGGAGTATGGGTGTGTTTTAGAGGAGACATGTGAAAGAGATTTTGATATGTAGGCATTGTTTCTTGAGTTATTCCCTGATACCCCTCAGTGATTCAAAAAATAACATCTCGATGAAGAGATATTATATGGTGGGGAGGCTGCAGTATATCTCTATTCTCTAGGTACCTAATCTCTTTAATTTTTGTTGAACCATTTTTAATTCTATAAATAAACCGTGATCTTGCTTTAAAATGAAGCTTCATAAGTGTTCATGGTCTTAGAGAAGATAGAAAAGAAAAAGGATATTAGCGTCAAGAATCCTGGGATAATCTGTAGTTCCACTGGCTAGCTGGTGTTAATGGTTGTATCCTGGTAAGGTTATAGGAATCCCTCCATCCAGCTAGTTAAACTCACTAGTTGTAATGTGGATTCATTGTATAATAAGTCTCCTATAGGGGTCCACTGGCTAGTTAGTGGGGACCGATGGACCAGCTGTTTGGGTTTCGAGCTGCATGGTGGCTCGGGTGGCCAATACCAACTTGCTAGTGGCAGCCTATGCCTTAACAGTAGCCCTGGATTGGGATAGGTTAGGGATAATATGAGTTGTATTCTAAACTCTCAAAACCCCCATTTACTTATTTTAGTACTCTATTTTAATACTAATAGAGTATTTATGATTTTGAAGAATTATTGTAGACTTCCTTGGATTCTCCAACATGAGTCTTTAACTCATTTATATGTTATTCGATTCAGATGAATTATAACGATGATTTTTTCTCAGTTTGTGTTAATTCCTCATGTTTTCCTCCTAGAATGTATTCTTATAGTTTTTATGTGTTGGATCTAAAACTATCCATAGTGGACCCTAGTGTTCCATGTTGATCTAGACATTCAATAATGGGTTAAATATTATTAATTTTGAGGTAGGTGGTCTAAAACAACAACCTAAGGTTTGATTTATTTCTATAGTATGTGTACCTCATATGATTGTACTAGAATGTTGTGAACAAAAATAATTTTAATTAGAATTATCTTTTTTAGAATTGAAATTTCATTCTTATACCTCCTGTGGATCCTATCAGGTCCAATGGCATTTGAGACATGGACTTGTGGCCACTCTAGAGGTGTGCCTACACTTAACCTTGGATCAGAACCTGGAAATTATGTCTATATAATTGTTTAACCAAATTTTTTAACTGTTTATAGAATTGTATTAACTTGTAAATTGATAATTTTCTTGGATCACATGAATTTTAAGTGGATAATTTTTATGGAATTGGAAAGGGTGATAATGTATTTTCAACATGATAACATAATTATTTGTGAAAATGGTAATTGGGTTGATGTGGAATGAGAATTAGAATTTTCATACTTGATATGTGAATTGCTAACTTTTCTTAAGGGTTAAGTGGAATTAAATTGAAATTAGAAAGATAATTGGTAATTGGAATGAATTAACCAATATGGAATATGTTAAAATGTTTGGAATGCATGGTGAATTTATATGATTTGCACATTTCCTAGTTCCTAAGAGAGAGATTTATTTTTTTCTTGATTCCTAAGGGTGATAATCATGTTAGTGTGATTACTGAGGGTGATATACAAATATATACAGTTCTTAAGGGTGAGATGTGTGGTTTCTTGATTCTAGAGGGAGAGATGCTAGGTTATTTTATTCTTGAGGGTGAGGGGAATGGGGTACATGATTCCAGAGATAAAAATTCATAATTACTTAGTGTGTGGTGTTTAATTCATGGTTGTATGTGATTATTGTGGGTGAGAATAGAGTATAGACATAAAAACCCTTTTTGGTTATTTTTACTGGGTTGAAAGGATAGATACATATGACATCATGTCAAGGTAGGTTTGGGATGACCCCAGACGTAATCCTTGAGTTTGAGGGTCCGTAGTTTTAGTTTCATGTCTCACATTAATTTATGAATTAATTCCTTATTTATCATACTGTTACATGCACTATATTAAATTTTATTTTTTATATGATGTTGGTTGTGGGTACTGATTTTTAATCATACCCTATTAAGGGCACCATTTGGTACCAGAGAATATATTATGGATGCAGGAATAAACAAGGGTAAGGAGCCCTGTGCTTGATTTATTGATTGCTTATTGGGACTAAATCTAGATTATGGGAATAATTATGAGGTTTAGAACCATTTTTTGTAGTATTTTGTTTTGGGTATTTCTTTTTTTTCCTAAAATGTTTTTCAACATGGAATTTTGATGGAATAAAACATGGAATGAGATGTTTTATTATGTTTTGGATTAATTTGAAATTAACCTATTTATCAATTGGATTTTATTTATATTTATTATTTATTATGTTTTTTTTGGTTTTACATATTTTATAACAGAGGGTATTGTCTATCCACTATACATATTAGACCCTCACTGCTAGTCAGAAACCTCTGGTATATAGGGAGACTATCCTGAGGTAATGCGATGAACTATCTCAATAAAATGAGGAATAACTGGTCTAGGGAAGTTATAAATACTCCATTATTTAGGGAAATGGTTGAAGATATTATTAAATTGGATAAGAGTTATAATAACTTGATGAAATATCGTGATCACAATAAGGAAAAAATCCCGAAATCCAATGATAGTATTTGAAAACATTCTTATGTGTTAAATAGAAAATATATTTATTTTTGACCATCTTCTAATGATCTAAAAAAATTTATAAAATTATTAGGATTAATTTATAAAGAATTTAAGTTCCATTTTTTATTTCTAGAAGTGATAATTTCTACAAACTTCTAGGATAGTTAGATTCATCTTTTACATCTTCCAGAGTTACATATTTATCCATTGATAAGTAATATTTTCATAAAATATCTTATTCTAATAAGTTCACCCTTTTATAATAAATTTATGAAGGGAGGTTTCTAGAAGGAAAACTTTTCCTTGAATATGGTTCTATATTTTGAAAAATTATGAAATTATGTTTCTAAATAACTTATATCCATTCAAAACCATAGGGTTTAGAAGTTATGGGATCTAAATGTTTAGTTAGCTAGAATCTCTAGACCCAAGAAAGTTTGGTTAACATTTTATTTATTTTAGGATAATGGGATGAGTACTAGTAGCTAAAATACTTATCAAATGGATAACAGTTGTTCCCAAAACATGACCATAAACAATTCCAAATTACAAAACATAAAAAATGTAAAGGGTGGACATGTAACTTTTAGAGACATTATATAAGGTAAAATCATCCTAATTAGTGATGTATCATTCAAGGACAAGACTTTAATTTAAAATTTTATTTATGTTTTATTTCTTATGAACAACTTTATTTTCATAATAAAATTATGTGAATATTGTTACTTTGTGAACATTGGGAATGAAATATTTACCATCACTAGTTCAAAAGTAGTTTACATTTTATATTCTAAAAGGCATGATAAGGTTTAAAATATTGATATAGAGGACCATACATGAAAAAAATTTCCTTGACTTAGTGTAATAGAAAATAGGTCTTGGATTTTCCATATAATATTTAGAAATTTCAATTTTCATACTATAACAAAACATTTCAAGAAAAGACTTGTAACATGTCTTATGTTATCTAAAGAAAACTTTTTCAGTTGTACTTTTATATTTTTCTAGATCCTTTTTTAATTTCAAGAGTTATTAATATATAGATTTCAGATATTATAGAAAGGATAAGAATATTACTTTCATAACTTTTCATTTCTTAAGTGAATTTTTAGTCTATCGGTCTAGAAATTAGTAAAAGTCGACATCACATTACTCTATGGAAGCTGAAAATGTAGCAGATAGAAGTAGTTTCACCCAATTTTTATGTTTGTAACACACACTCCCTAATTTTAAAATGATTTTCACTTAAACTCATAATATTTGTGATATCACCACTTCTATTTCATTATCTAAGAATCCAGAACATCAATCATGAGCTAAACACATTAATATATGAAACCACATCCTTTATTATAAAACATAAAAGGAGATATAATCCTTGAATCTTTTGAAACTAAAAATTATTCTATTTATATAATCACTACACCCTTATATTCCAAGATATTTTAAAAAATTAAATCAAATATGTGTATGATCAATTTTAAATGATCATAATCTATATTTTTTGATTTTATTCTCCAGACATCAAAAAAATATTTGAGAAAATGTGACTACATTTTTTTATATAGTATAGTGCTAAATATTTACAAAGGTAAAACATATATTCTAAAATTCCTTTAAACAAAAGATAGAGAAATACTTAATACATCATAAAAACTACACCTTTAATATGAAATTTATTATATGTGTACATTGAAAAAATGTAATTTGATATTGTACAAATGTTTCAGTTAACAAAATATAAATTAAGTAACCTTGAAAAAAATAACTTATATTGATGAATATTTTGATCATTTGAAAATAATAAAGTGGTTTTCTGAAAATGATCTTAATTCTGTGAATCATTAGCTTAGTATGAAGCAATCAAATAATCATAATACTACTTTTCTAAAGAAGATATGTTCCTTTTGAGTATCTAGTGATGTTATTTGGTAGAAAAAATACTCTTATGGTTTTTATATATATTATGAAATATGTCTTTCAATGATATCATGCCTCTTATATCATAGTATTCATGGATGAAATATTGGTTTATTTAATGTTGGAGGAGAATCATGAGCATAAATTTAGGATCATGTTTGGGAATTATTTGAGTAATTGCATTCTTCATATTGCAAACAACATGTTTCATGTCATATATTCCAATCTCCCAATATTGTAATTTTAAGTTTCTATATTCCATTCCCAAGTCACTCTATTGGAATGAAGGAACCCAGGTATTTTGAAAGATTGAAATATAGGAATTTAAAAAAAAAATTGGGTCCATATTCATGTTGCATCATCAATTCTAGAAATTGATTCCCATATTGTCCCATGACTCATATATAGTTTAATTTTAACCATGAAAAAAATCATTCACAACCGTAAACAATACCTTGTTCGATTGACAATTTCGATTTGATTCTATCACTATTTTCATTCCATATATAGAAGGAATTAAAGGAGGATTCCTATATATTTTCCACACATTTACCACAAATCTTGGATCATTGTTCTTTGATAATTTTGTGCTAGAATGGGTAATTAATGTGCTTTACTACATCCCCTCGATCACTATAAGATCAAGCATTCAATGCATGAACTTGGATTAAATGAACATTGATCTTCCCTTAGAGTTTCTCTCAATAGATATTGAGAGAGATTAGGGAGATTTAGATGGGCTGTAAATACAATCTATGAATACCCCCTCCTTAAAATGGTTAAAAAACTATATATATATAATTGGTTTTAGTTTTAAATTTTCACTTAATACATTTTAAGAAACTAAACCTTAAATATTTAATACAAAAATGGATTAAATGACTTATTTAAACATTTTATTACCATGATAACAATTAATTATATACTTTTAAAATACAAATGAAACCATATAATTAAACAAATGTCATTAACCTAAATCATTCATTCCATGATTATTTAATGTATATTGAACATGTAATGTTTATTCAAAAAATAATAACTTTCTCATATTCACTTTTATGCTTAAATAACTTGTAATTATATTGGGAAATATATTCAATTATAATTAATCTAAACTCAAATAATACATTTGAATTATTTAACTTGTGATCATTCACACTCGAATGTTCACCAACCCCACACATGGGGCCCACTTTGTCCAAAACTCATATTTATTTGAATAGGTGGAACTTGTTGATACACTTAGTGTGTGTCCCTATAGGAAATTATCTTGATAGCAGTGAGACATACCCATAAACTATGAGTGATATCTAGCAACACATCATGGTCCCTAAGGAGATAAGGAATGTCGCAACTATAACAACCTCCTAAGGACATGCTCTGTGTAATATAATATATTTATCTCATGATATCTCATAAGAAGGATGCACACTTTATATCATCATCCTTTATTTATTTATTTTTTCACTAACCTCTCTAAATGGACTTACCTTCGTCTACAATGGGCATAGATTTAGTGAAGGTACTACCATCCTAGTCAATCGGGTCCAACATATCTCTTCCTCAACTAAAAAGTAAAAATTCCTATATTGATAATTCAACCAATACCATACCACCAATGACATACCCAACACAAGATACCTCACCAGAATATAAACACTATGGTTTTCATCTTTCATCAATGTACGTGATCAAATGATAAACACTAATAATGATCTCAAGTCTAGAGACCAATACACATACTCATAGATAGGAACATCCAATGAAACGTAAAACATATGATGTTTCTATTAGTGGTTTTGCCCTCATTACCACATTTACTCAAGATAACCATGTGATAAATTCATTAGAATAATTATTAATGTTTATAATACCTTTCATACCTGATAGTCAAATATTATATTTATCCCATCAATATGATGTATTTAGACCACATGACATATGTTTAAGATTACTGTTATAGTATATTGATATTTTAAATTTATATGGGAACTTATATAACCTATTTATATGAAAAATAATATAAATAAATCTATAAGTAAATATTAGATACAAAAAAACAATTTTATGGTAAGTTAACATCATTCACAATTATTTGTATACATGACACGGTGATCAAAAATTACTTTTCATGTAGAGTCTAGGGAACCCACTTTCAACCCCCTCCCTGATTTCACTAGATCCAACTTTATAACAATACCTATTACATCTCACATGATAAAATCATGCTTTTGTAGAGTAATTTATTTATTCATTAGGTATGTTATGCCTTCCTGCATGGCTACTCTGTTATCCATGACTTTACCTCTTTGAGTAAAATATCCCTCAAGAGATGATACCCTTGAGTATATCTAATTTCCCCTATCATGAACTTGAAATCTTGGATAGTAAAATTATTATATTTTTATCATAATGATAATTCAATACACCCTATGAGTGACTCCAAGAACTGAAGAAATTTTTTTTTGTATTTTAACTGCTTCTTTAGTTGCATCAGAATCCACAACATTCTTTGTATTCATAGATATGTCTATCATCAACTTTAATGATCTTATATTTCTCATTTATTTATCCTAAAATTGATACTAGATCAACATATCTATAGGAAGACTAGTATTGTCCCCTTGATAACTAGTGTTCCTTCTTCTCTATGAACTGGGTATATATCCCTTGTACTTTTTCAAGTACTATTGGATAGTTCTAACTACTTTCCTTATAATACTTTTAGGTTTATATGATATTTTACTACCAAATACATGTGTTGGAAATATAATATCTAGTAAATAGAAAACAATATGGGCTAGACCCATCGCTGAAGTGTATGGATTTTTACTCACCATTTTAATCACCTCCTATTTCTTGTACATGTATTCTTAGATATATTTTTTTCATATGAAATTGAAAAAATTTATCTCTCAATTTGCCCCAATGAATTATCAATATATATAGCTTGACTTAGTCTAAGAAACCCTTATATATATATTAATAGATCTATTTCCCTAGAACATGGGTTATTAATTTATGTCAATGTTTAGAGTGTTACTTTCATCCTAGTCCTAATTGATTATAAGACTACAACTATTTTCCATATATTATCAATATTATTTACTTAGAAAATTATAGCGCTCCCACTAACCTCTTATTAACACATGGTAAAATTTCATTTCAAATGAATATTCCATGATCGTGGTGATTATATCAATACATGAATGGATCTTTATAAATTTCACTCCTTATTAGTATTATATGGTGTCACCAACCATTTGTATTTGAGTTTTATAGACTTCTTCAAAGAAATGTGGTCTTGACATCCAATGAATAATACGATGATCATAGAAAGTTGTTGTGATAAGTATAATTTTAATGGATTTATGTATGGTGACATATAAAAACCAATCTAGCCTTATTGGTACCACCCATGTATAGTTTCTCTTGAATATCCACCAATGGATTTATATCAATTATAGAAGATACCAATATATAGACTTGATGTTAGTATATAGAATCCATTTTTATAATTCATATTCACTTTTCAATTTAATTTATTTCCTTTTACTATTCCCATGTATGATAAGGTCTTATTATTATTAATGAATAATATATCATTCCTCATGATTCATGTTTGTTTTTTTACCGTTCTAGATTTATATAATATCTTTAAGACCATTAGGATAATTAACTTAGATGAACCTTTTGTATTTATTGATACATGTTTGTTTTTCAACTTATCCTTAATAGAATCTTTACATCTAAACATATTTTTTGGATAGAATGGATTTATTTCATATTTAACTCATATGATATCTATTTTTTCATGATATTTTCCCAATGCTTATGGGTCAACACCATTATTTTCAAAGATTGTTTTGAAAATATCATTTAAGATATTGAAAGATGAATGAAATGCGTCATTGATCTTACTTTTTCTAACATCATGGATTTTATCTGTATAAGGAAATGTGATTTTCGGAATTACTCCAATATACATTTTAATGATCAATGAGATCTAGTAAGACTCATCATTGATCCTCCTTTACCAACATTATGGATTTGTTATGTATATGGAAATATGAGTTTAGGAATTAAACAAATCTAAATTTTTCATGATTGATGAATACTAGGTTAAGATATTCTTTGGCTCATAATATCGATGAAAATCATATCTTCAAACCATTCATGATCCTCAATTTACTCTTATATTCCTTAAATTTATTAAAGGAATATCATGAAGTTCATAAATTTACCTCTATCTTCTCCTTGGAATAATTTACACGTATCATGTTAAATTAGTTCCATAATATTTATGAATTACATTTATTTCTAAATATTTCTTTGCCTAAAACATAATAAGTAAATGTGTCACTAATACCCAATTTTTTAAACTCCAAATATTATAAACAACATACTGATATATCCTTGAAAACTAGTTTTATTTTTTACTTGATAATGAATTATCTTTCCACAATTGGGTATTACAGAGTTTTGAATTTTATATTTATCATTTATTATTGATGATTTAATTATTACTGAACTATTAATTGAGTATGAAACAAAAAAAACATACATTCCAAGAGGAATAATGTATCATTGTATCCAAATAACACTAAGATAAATGTTTTGGTATCTTTTAATAGATAATTCTAGTTACACAATAATTATTCACTTAGAAATAAAAATCACGTGCTTCTCACCATTTATGTTGGAATCACCCTTTCTCAGTAACTTTTAGAATGTACCTTGACTTCTAGTAATGTTTTTTTTAACTTTTTTGGTTCATGTATTTGGGTAAAAATGTGTGACACAGATGAAGTATCTAATATCAAAGAAAAAAACAAAAATATTACATTCAATGATGAATATTCTTGAAGTAAAAGCATCAGATTTCTTCTTCTTCTTTAGTTCATTAAAATTTATCTTGCATTAACTTATTATTCCACATATAAAGTAAATAATATAATTTTTTAATGTCTCCTACTTAATATTTGGTTTCATAGAAATATATTGAAAAGGATCCTCTGGAATCACACTTATCATTGTAATTTTTACTTTTTATTTATTTTTTTCACTAAAAAACATAGGATTTGTCTTCCATTAATTTATTATAAACTTGTTAAAATAAACCCCAAAAAATATTGAAGTGATTTTTATATACTATTAATTTTATAAATCCTAACAAAACTGGAGTAACTAGGTGAAGAGGATCCAAGAATGAGATTTATTGAATGTTTGTGATTAGATATGAATCCATATTTCAATTTTCACATGTTCATTACAATCATAATCTTATTTTTTTTATTAAATTTATCCTTGAAAACTCCATACATATGATACAATATGGTAAAACCATTCATATCCTGACATTTCTTTCATAACTCAATGGACATTGATGATATTATGTAAGCATCAAATGCATCATTCTTATATATCCTGTAAGATTCCTATTCAACCTTGTTTCCAAAAGTGGTTCAATAGGTAGTGGGGACTCTAAAACATGTAATATCCTTTTACATAATAGTAGTATGTGCAATTTCTTATACTACTATTGAAAATTAGTGTTGTTAAGGAAATGATCTTGGTCCAAAGTTTATCATAGTGAATTTGTCGTGTTACTCTCAAGTTTTATATAAAGTAAAAAATAAGTATATTAATACATTTTCCATGATTTCCTATTATTATAAATTATATATGTATTAATATTAAATGAATTCAACTATTTTATTAAATCCTACTATCCCTCAACTATTAGATTCATAATACTCAGTCCCTTGAGTATTATAATGGAAAGGATCCTTAAAACCTCTCATCATAGTCTAAGCTATGGCTATTCCACTACCTAGAGAGTTTCAAGTTAGTATTATGGTTGGAAAACCACATTAACATATGGATAATTTATCTGTTGGGTGGATTATCACCTTCTATAATGTATAAGCATTCATTACTCAATTTTTCACTCTAAAGTCACAAAAATCTAGCTATGAATGATTCTTTGAAAAAGAATTTTGTTATGTCAATCCACCACAATCAAAAGAATGCCCCAGTAGTAAGAGGCAACCTCAACTAGGGATGGAGATCACCAAAAATATATGGTTTTTTTCAAACTCAAGTGATGGAAGGCATTAAAAGACTTAATATATCCAATGAGGTATTTTTGACGTTTTTGTATTATTTTTTACTAAAATTCAATTCTATTTATCATGATTGTTCTATGTGATCACACTCAAAACATTAACAAATAAAAAATATAATAAATTCATCACACATGTTCATTTATTTTATTGATGCCTGTTCTTTAACTATTCTATATGACTGTGTATCACCCAAGCATTCACAAATAATTAACCATGCATAATAAAATAAACAAATAATGAAATTATCATGATCTTTTTTTTCAATTGATTGATACATAAAATGGATGATGGATCAACCAACACCATAGTATAACTCTTTGATCCATGAACTAGATCTATTTGTGATTCCCATAAAACTCTCATGCATTCTTCTTGTTTGGTTCTAGTACAACTCTCGACTCAAACCATGTCATTGTGAACTCCTCCAATTTTACAATGCAAACTCATGCGTTGGTGAGAGGGTAATCGGGATGTAGAATTACATTTTTATAACTCAAAATTTTGAAATTAAATCCATTATACATTTAAATGTGGAGGGATAGTGAACAACCCATCTAAAAGTAATATTTAATAGTTGATTATTATAAAACATTGGCATTGCAATAATTAAATTTGAATAATTAAATAAACCAAACATGTATAGGTCAGTCTTAGATCATGAACATAAAAAATTTAATAATACTTAATAATAAAAAATAATAAGATAAAATTAAACATAATTATATTTTTAATGCTTTAAAGTAGCATTAAAATAATTTTAATTAAATACCCATATGTCCCATGATACCTGAAATTATTTATTTAAATTCTAAAAACTTTTAAATATATTTTTTAAATTTTTAATTAATTTATAAGTCTTAATGTGTATTTAAAATATCTTTTTAGGGGTTACGGTTTTATGTCACTCATAGGTGAATATTTATGGCATTCCGTCTTTTTATTACATAACTTTTCATTACATTTAACAAATAGAGGATCTTTAAAGTCTAGTGTCTTGGAAATCAGGAACAATATACATGAAAACAAAATAAAAAATTATTCTAAACCACTTTAATGGATTAATCATAGGTTAATCCTATGTATAATTACAGCATCTCATATCCTGGAGACATACATCAAAATAAAGGGTGAGCAGAAGGCCCAGTAAGGGTAAACAAGGGAATCAGTGTACTTGTGATATCAATAAGAACTTGAATAAAAACATAAAGACATGAGAAATAAAAATATAGAGATATCATAATGAATATAACTTGTAAAATAACTTTAATATGTGGCTATGAAATTGCATTTATACATTCATGAACATATCACCAAGGTCCATCCCCATGGTTTTATAAAAATTACCAAGGTTATTCATCAAGGTGTCGTGAAACTTGTCATCTCTAGAGATTAATTCTTTACCCAATGCATTGGAGCGCTATCAGGGTGAACCCTTAATATGTCTTTACTTTCATGTGATCCACATATATCATATCGAACATTTCATAAACAACCCATGGAGAATAAAAGAAATGGGGTTCATTTCAAGATCGTGATGTTTTAAAAGTTCTTAAAAAAATAAGATCATTATGTCATTTGTAACCCAAGGAAAGGGAGTGAGGGTTATATGTATGTCAATTACAGAATAAAATAAATCATATTTATATATTTATGAACACCAAAAACGAAATAGGTTTGGGTATTCACATAAATAAAACAAGAGAATTTCTAGAGAGAAAGAGATAGAAATTTTGAGGTGAAATTTCTGCAACATAACGACTATATAACATGGTTTTAGAAAACATTGAAAAGAGAGGATACAAGAGTAAACCACTAATAAATAACTTATAATACAGTATAAATACCGAATAACATGGATATAAGAACATGGTATGTAAATTTGAATGATGTACCACATAAAAATGAAACATGAAAGAAAAGAGAAGACACGATTCCTTTTACGAAAAACTGGGCAACCTAGCAGCGTCACATAAAAATTCAGAAAACAAACTAATTAGAGTGGAAAGGGTATCTCAACAATTAGACATGAAATTTAAATTAATTAGAAAATATATGTACATACCCTCAATAAAAAGATATAGAAACTAAAAGACACAACATAAAGGAAGTCATGGCTTAAAATAGGAGGGTGAAAGATTCCCTTACCACGTTTTAATCAATCAAGTCATGTGACCAAAAGTTAATAACCACAAAATTATTCATAGAATAACATGAATATAAATATAATCATGATTATATATATCAAATGGTAGTATACAATACACCACATGAAATAAATTAGTGGCGAACAATGGAAATCCCACTTAATTAAAAGTGATATAAGAAACCCCTTACCACGTTATAATCAATCGAGTCGTATGATAAAAATTTAATAACCAAAAAATTATTCACATAATAACTTGAATATAAATAGAATAATGATAATATATATCAAATTTCAGTAAAAAATACACCACATGCAATAAATTAGTGATGAACAATGGAAATCCCACAGAATTAAAAGTGAGATAAGAAACCCCTTACCTTGAAGAGTAACTTTGAAAGATTGAAGGTTGGGACCTTGGGAGGCTTGAGGGAACCTTCAGAGGACTCCTTGGGAGGTAAGGAGACCATAAATTCATTGGGGATGATTTGGAAATGAAATGAATGAGGGAATGTCTTGGTATTTATAGGAGAAGTGAGGTAACAAAGCATTAATTGCCAAGGGACACCTCATCGGTGGTATTAGAAAAACCATGGGATTGCCCATGGTATTTTCCCATGGTATTGGCCACTTGGGAAACCTCATAACTTATATTAATATTAATAAGTCTACCAGAATTATTTCATAATTATTACATCCTTAATGATGTCATTAAACACCCGAAACTCAAAACTGTATTTTCAATATTCACTGAAAAATCAACTATTTCAGAAAAATAACAAAAATTCCCCTTAACCAAATATCGATTCTTTGAATTTAAAAATGAACTAAATTTTATGAAAATAATTTTCTAAATATTTTTAATTTTTTTTAAATAAAAACACTATTTACTAAAAATTCAATTATTTTAGAAAAATCCCAAAAATTCACATTAACCAAATATCAATGCTATGATGTCAAAAATGAACTCCATTTTATGAAAATAATTTTCTAATTATTTTTAATTTAACTTTTAAATAAAAACACTATTCACCTGAAAGAAAAATAATACTTAACTAATAATTTCTGAAATAGTTATTTACTTATTTTATTTAATCACATTGCCTAATCAAGGTGTCTAAAATATAATAATACTTTCTCAAGTGATTTTACTTAATCCATTTGGTCACATTACAAATCATAAGCCTAAAATCACTATTTATAATTTACTATTAATGAAAAATTATGTTGACCTTATTAGACTCTAAATTTCTTATCGAACACAACTGTAGAAGACCATTTTTTCAAAATCATTACACATTATTAATTATTTATGGTTTACATAAATATTTTAAAATATCATTTTTTCAAAATTCATTAATAATATACATTCTCTATTTATCCGGGAATTTAAAAAGTCACAAACTTAGCCATAAGAAAAATCACAATTTTTATTTATATCAAAGGATTACTTGAAGTAGTTAAGGTCTCGTTACATATCACTTTATAACACCAACATAGGATCTAAGTGTAAGGTGTGCTAAGGTGATAGAATCTGGGGGCGGCTTGGCCAACATTTCCCGAGTGGTGATTTCTATTAGCTTGAACTTCTCCTAAAGGCAATTCTGTTCTAGCTTCACACGATGAAGTTCATCTTGGGTTTGGTCCAAAGTAAAGCCTAGTGGTGCTACCTCCTTCCCAAGTTCCGTTAGATGGGATTCGATTGGCCTGAGACTACTGGATGAGGCCATCAAATCCTATTTCTGTATTAAATAACCAAGACCACCTGTATTTAGAAACAAAAATTATAATGTTAAGAGTTTATCCTCCAACGGTCATATTGAACAATGGTAATATAATAGTCGAAACTCAACGGTCTCATTTTAATTATACTCATTTCATCAAATGAAATAGTTTTGTTGAGTATAAAATAAAATAAAACACAATATTATGAAGCAAAAATTATTCAAAAAGTTCGGGTCGTTACATTATCCCACCCCCTTAAGAAATTTTGTCCCCAAAATTTTTAACTCGTACCCTCAGAAGACAAAATATGTGGGTACTTCTGCCTCATAGACTCCTCTGGTTCCCACATGGCTACTTCATATTTGTGGTTCGTCCACAACACCATAACAAGGTGGGTAGTATTGTTGGGTAGAATAATGTCTCTACAATCCAAGATCTCCACTGGTTTCTCCTCATAAGAGAGTCCATGTTCCAGTTGTACCACCTCTGGGTTTAGTACATGTGAAGGGTCAGGTATGTACTTCCTTAAGAGGGTTACATGGAAGACATCAAAACATGTGCTAGATTTGGAGGAAGTTCAAGCTGATAGGCCACTGCTCTCATGCGATCAACGATTTCATAGGGGCCAATGTACCTAGGGATGATCTTCCATTTCTTCCCAAACCTCGTGAATCTCTTCCAATATGATATTCAAAGAAAGACCTTGTCACTGACATCAAACTCCAAGTATCTTCGATGATTGTCGGCATAGCTCTTTTGCCAACTCTGAGCAGCCCTAATGTGTTGTTGGATGGCATGGACTATTTCTATCATATCTTTCACAAGATCAGGCCCAAGAAGATTTCTCTCACCAACTTCATGCCAACACGTAGGATTTGTACATCGCTTCCCATATAGATCTTCATAGGGTTCCATTTTAATGCTCGAATGAAATGTATTTTTGTAATAGAACTCAACTAATGGGAGATGTTGATCTTATCCACCTTTAAATCCCATTGATCATGTTCTCAGCATGTCCTTTAGTGTTTTAATAGTCCTTTCAGATTGTCCATCAGTTTGGGGGTGATAGGATGAACTGAAATTCAATTAAGTGCTCAGAGCATGTTGAAGACTTCTCCAGAATTTTGATGTGAACATCGTATCATAATCAGATACGATAGAAAGTGGAACTCCATGCAGCCTTACCACTTCTTTCACGTAAATCCTGGAAAGTTTAGCAAGAGAGAAATCTTCTCGAATAGAGATAAAATGTAAAGTCTTGGCGAGATGGTCCACAATAACCCATATCTCATTGTTTCCTTTGGAAGTTCTTGGGAGACTAGTGACGAAGTCCATAGTGATATTGTCCCAATTCCAAGATGGTATGGGTAGTGGTTGCAATACCCATTTAGGAAGTTTCCAACCTACCTGCTCTTGCTGACATACTAGGAACCTTGAAGTGTAGTCAACAATCTCCCTTTTCATATTATCCCACCAAAAATGATCACGAATGTCCCTATACATTTTTGTGCTTCTAGGATGTATAGATAAGGTAGAACTATGGGCTTCATCCATCATCTCCTTCTTTATTTCCTGAATATATGGAATACATAGTCTTGTACAAAATTTCAGTACACCTTCTTGATCAATAATGAACTCAGGAAACATCCCATCATTCACAGCTTCAAACTTTTTCTATAAAAAATGATCTTCTTTCTGAGCTTTTTTGATCTTCTCCAGTAATGACGGTTGAGAAATAATTTGGGTTAGAATTGATTATTTTCCTTCCCTTATAATTCCCATGTCTAGCTTTACTAGGTCATTGATCAAAGGATCTCTTTGAATCCTCATCATGGAAAGAACAACTGGGTCCTTCCTACTTAATGCTTCAGCAACTTTGTTTTCTCTTCCAGTGTGATAATTAATTGAGCAATCATAGTCTTTAAGGATTTTCAACCATCTATTTTGTCTCATGTTCAGTTCCTTTTGTGTGAAAATACACTTCAAACATTGATGGTCTGTGTATATATCACATTTATCCCCATAAAGATAGTGCCTCCAAGTATTCAGAACAAAAACAACCACAGCCATCTCCAGGTCATGAGTAGTATAATTCTGCTCATGAGTCTTCAACTGTTGAGATGCATAAGCAATGACTGTCATTTTTCATGAGGACTCACCCAAGCACTTTCCAAAATGCATTGCTAAAAATAACAAATCATTCTCCATTTGAGGGTAGAGTTAACACAGGTTAAGTAACCAATCTCTTATTCAGCTCTTGGAAACTTTCCTCACACTGTTTTTTCCAGATGAACTTGACCCCTTTTCGAATTAACTTGGTTAATGAATTAGAAATTTGTGAAATGTTTTTCACAAACCTACTATAATATCCTGTTAATCCAAGGAAACTTTTAATCACAGTTATTATTGTAGGCTGAGGACACTCCTCTATAACTTTTGTCTTTGTAGGGTCAACTATGATTCCTCCATTGGTTACAATGTGCCCCAAGAAAGCAACTTGTTGTAACCAAATTTCACATTTTTTGAACTTCCCAAAAATCCTCTCCTTACTTAGAGTTTTCAAAATATCCCTTAGATGATCCTCATTCTCCTCGTGACTTTTGGAATATATCAGAATATCATCAATAAAAACTATCACAAAGTTATCAAGGTAGTCTTTAAAGACTCTATTCATAAAATCCATAAAAATAGCAGGTGCATTAGTCATTCCGAAGGGAATAACAACAAACTCATAATGCCCATATCTTGATCGGAAGGCAGTTTTTGGAATATCATCATTCTTCACCCTCAATTAATGATAACCAGAACGAATATCAATCTTAGAGAATAATTGAGCCCCACAAAGTTGGTAAAATAAGTCATCAATTCTTGGAAGAGGTCATTGTTTCTTCACTATGATCCCATTTAGTTCTCTATAATCAATGCATAGCTGCATCAATCCATCCTTCTTCATAACAAAGAGAACTGGTGCTCCCCAAGGAGACACACTTGGCCAGATAAACCCTTTCTACAAAAGAACTTGGAGTTGTTTCTTTAATTACTCCACTCCACATTTTCCATCCTATATGGGGCCTTTTATATTGGATGAGATCTAGGTATGAGTTCAATAGAGAACTCTACCTCTCTTTTTGGGGGAGGTCCAAGAAACTCCTCGGGAAATATGTCAATATATTTTTGGATGATGGGGACATTTTCTATCCTTAAACTCTCATCTACTACTTCTTCTTCATCGATAAATTCCATAAAGAAGGATATAGGGGGTTCTTCTAGACAAGGATCAGGTTGAGATATCTCTCCTTAGAAGATAACTGTTGGTTTTCCGTTAAAGACTACTGAGATTTCCTTGCTCCTGCATTTTATCTTAGCATTATACTTTGAGAGCCAGTCCATCCCTAGTATAATGTCGAATTCCAGCATGGAAATGACTACTAGATTTGTGATAAGATTTTTCTCACTAAAGTAAATACTAGAGTTTCTAAATACTGACGATGGTTGGATAATCCCACCAGGAGTCTTGACTGATAACTCTACTTTTACCAAATTGGGGGTTGATTCTAAATTCTTTGCAAACTTGGAGGAAATAAATGAATGTGTAGAACCAGAGTCAAACAAATTATTTTCTAGCTTTGAGAGGAAAACAAGAGTACCTTCTACCACATTATTCGGAGCTTCAACTTCATCTATCATGATTGAAAAATCATAGCCTTGATCCCATGGCATTTGCTGAGGCTGATGGTGGATCCCTTCCACCGCCCTCAAATTTGGATAGTGATTGGAAAAGTGCCCAGATTGTCCACACTTAAAGCATTGGACATCAGGTAGGGACTACACCATATTCCCCTTGTTGTTAGTGTTTGGAAGTTGAGGTTTCACCTCACCATGAAAATTCCTTGCAATGTGTCCATCTCTACCACACTTGTAGCACTTCCCACTCCCAAGCATGCAATTCCCCGAATGCTTCTTCCCACATTTATTACACATGGGAAGTTGTAATTACTTGCCTCCTCTTCCTTGATTGTAGCTCCTCCCTAATCTTTGATCCAATGATATCTTATTTTCATTTGATTTATGAGACCACTGAGTCTCACCAAAATCTATATCGACTGTCATCGCACTCCGCACGATCTCCTTGTAGCTATCATAGTCTCGGTGGGCTAGATTCTTCCGTAGATGAGGTCTCAATCCACCAAAGAATAAATAAACCTTACCATTTGAATCCATGACAAAGATAGAGGTATATCATGAAATCCTTGTGAAGTTCATCTCATAGCTTCCCACAGATTCATTATCCTTCTGCTTCAACTCGAGAAACACCTTCTCTATTCTTGTTCTCATGGAACGAGTGAAATACATACTGAAAAAGATCCCTCTGAACTCTTCCCACTCCATAGCTTCAACTTTCACTCTTTGCCTTGTGTTTTTTATCAATTCCCATCACTGACCAGCTTCTCCCTCTAAGCGATAGACAGCCAGGGTGACATTCTCTTCCTCTGAACAACGTAGCACAAAAAAGATATTCTCTATAGAGTTGTTCCACTATTCAGCAATCAATGGGTTGGTCGATCCACTGGAGGTTGGTGGTTATTGGTGCATAAAGGAATCAACAGAATGTTGTTCCCTTCATAGTGAGATCGGTCTCTCAGTTTGATTCATGTTATTTCCCATAACTTGAGTCAGTTGGTTCATCATTTGCATGAATATTTCTATTCCGGCTTCCATCGGAGGGCCATCAGCACATGGTCCATTGCGGTCACCATTTGCACGGTTCCTTCTATTGCCTTCCATTTTCTAAAAAAATAAATCCTTCGTGAGAAACTTATTTCATTTACGAATCTTTTAACTATAAAGGATTTTATGTATTAAAAAGTCATGCTTAGACAATTACATTTCTCTATAATTCCTTCATAATGATTTATAAAAAGCTTGCGATTAACCAAACATATCCCCCAGGAGTGTCATAACCAAGAGTGCAGCAAGGCCTGTTGTTGTGCACCAGTTCCCATTTGAGTCTAGCTAAAAGAGATGTTTTCGGGTTTTACCCCTATGTACATCTGTGCCAGATCTGCCTCTACCTGCTTCTATCCAGACATGGATGTGTTTGTTTGATAAACCAATTACTCAATACTCACCAAAATACCAGGATGTTTTCATATATTTAAACTTTTCTAGAGGGTTCTTCCTCAATTTTTCATATCCTAATTTCCATAAATAACTAAATTATCCTTTGATACCAACTATGGAATCCCGCCATTTTATTACATAACTTTTCATTACAATTTACCAATAGAGGATCTTTAAAGTCCAGTGTCTTGGAAATCAGGAAAAATATACATGAAAACAATATAAAACATTATTCGAAACCACTTGTAAGGATTCATCATAGTTTAATCCTATGTACAATTACTGAATCTCATATTATGGCTACATACATCAAAGGAAAGGGTGATGAGAAGGCCCTGTAAGGGTAAACAAGTGAATCAGTGTACTTTTGATATCAATAAGAACTTGAATACAAACATAAAGATATGAGAAATGGAAGTATAGGAATATAATAATGAAAAGAACTTGGAACATAACTTTAATACATGGCTACAACATTCCATTTATATATTCATGAATATATCACCAAGGTCCATCCACAAGGTGTCATAAAAATTACCAAGGTTATTCACCAAGGTATCGTGAAACTTGTCATCTCTAGAGAATAATTCTTTGCCCAATGCATTAGAGTGATATAAGGGCATAACCTTAATATGTATTTAATTTCATGTGATCCACATAAATCATAATCAAAAATTTCATAAATAACCCATGTAGAATAAAATAAATGGGTTTTATTTCAAGATTGTGACTTTTTAAAAGTTCTTAAAAAATACAATCATTATATCATTAATAACCCATGGAAAGGGAGTGAGGGTTATATATATGTCAATTGAAGAATAAAATATGTCATCTTTATATATTTATGAACACCTAAAGAAACTAAATAGGTCTGGTTATTCACATAAATAATACAAAAGAATTTCTGGAGAGAAAGATATAGAAATTTTTAGGTGAAATTTCTGCAGCATAATGGCTATATAACATGGTTTTAGAAAACATTTAAAAGATAGGGTACAAGAGTAACCCACTCATAAATAACTTATAATACAGTATAAATACATAATAATATGTATATAAGAACATGGTATGGAAATTTGAATGGCATACCACATAAAAAGAAAACATGAAAGAAAAGAGAAGATGTGATTCCTTTTACAAAAAATTTGGCAGCCTAAAAGCATCACATAAAAATTTAGAAAACAAGTTTATGAGAGAGAAAAGGGTCTCTCAAAAATTAGACATGAAATTCACAGTAATTAGAACATATGTTAACATACCCTCAAAAAAAAGATAAGGAAACTAGATGACACAACATAAAGGAAGTCATGGCTTAAAAGAGGAGGGTGAACGATTCACTTACCACGTTGTAATCAATCGAGTCGTATGACCAAAAGTTAATAATCACCAAATGATTCACAAAATAACATGAATATAAAAATAATCATGAAAATATATATCAAATTGAAGTACACAATACACCACATGAAATAAATTAGTGGCGAACAATGGAAATCCCACGGAATTAAAAGTGAGATTAGAAACCCCTTACCACATTGTAATCAATCGAGTTGTATGACCAAAAGTAAATAACCACCAAATGATTCACAAAATAACATGAATATAAATATAATAATGATAATATATATCAAATTTCAGTACACAATAAACCACATGCATTAAATTAGTGGAAAACAATTGAAATCCCATAGAATTAAAAGTGAGATAAGAAACCCCTTAACTTGAAGAGTAACTTCGAAATCTTGAAGGTCGGGACCTTCAGAGGCCTGAGGGAACCTTGGGGGCTCCTTGGGAGGTAAAGACACCAGAATGTCATTGGGGAGGATTTTGAAATGAAATTAATGAGGTAATGTCTTGGTATTTATAGGATAAGTGAGGGAACAAATCATTAATTGCCAAGGGACACCTCATCAGTGGTATTGGAAAAAGCATGGGTTTTCCAATGGTATTTTCCCATGGTATTGGCCACTTGGGACACCTTATAACTTATCTTACTATTAATAAGTCTATAAGAATGATTTCATAATTATTACATCCTTAATGATGTCATTAAACACCTGAAACTCAAAACTGTATTTTCACTATTCACTGGAAATTCAACTATTTCAGAAAAATCCCAAAAAATCACCTTAACCAAATATCAATGCATTGAATTCAAAAATGAACTCAATTTTATAAAAATAATTTTCTAAATATTTTTAATTTAATTTTTAAATAAAAACACTATTCACTAAAAATTCAATTGTTTCAGAAAAATCCTCAAAATTCACCTTAACCAAATATCGATGCTCTGATTTCAAAAATGTACTCCATTTTATGAAAATAATTTTCTAATTTTTTTAATTTATTTTTTAAATAAAAATACTATTCACCTGAAAGAAAACTAATACTTAACTAATAATTTCTGAAATAGTTATTTACTTGTTTTATTAGATCACATTACCTAATCAAGGTGCCTAAAATATAATAATACTTTCTTAAGTGAGGTTACTTAATCCATTTGGTCACATTACTATTCATATGCGTAAAATCACTATTTATAATTACTATTCACCAAAAATTAATTTGATCTTATTAGACTCTAAATTTCTTACCAAACACAACTGTAGCAGACCATTTTTAAAAAATCATTACACATTATTAATTATTTAAGGTTTAAATAAATATTTTAAAATATCCTTTTTTCAAAATTCATCTATATTATACATCCTCTATTTATCTGGACACTTGAAAATTCATAAACATCACCATAATAAGAAATCACAATTCTTATTTATATCAAAGGATTATATAAAGCAGCTAAGTTCTCGATACATAGCCCTTTATAACACCAGCATAGGACCTAAGCGTAAAGTGTGATAAGGTGATGGAATATGGGGGCGACTCGGCCAACATTTCCTGAGTGGTGATTTCTATTAGCTTGAACTTCTCCCGAAGGCGATTCTGTTCCAGCTTCACACGATGAAGTTTGGCTTGGGTTTGGTCCAGAGAAAAGCCCAGTGGTGCTAGCTCCTTCCTATGTTCCGTCAGATGGGATACGATCGGTCCGAGACAACTGGATGAGGCCATCGAATCCACTTTCTGTATTAATTAACCAAGATCACTTTTATTTATTAAACAATTGTAACATTAAGATTTTAGCTTCCAATGGTCATATTGAAAAATGGTCATATAACAGTTGAAACCCAACGGTCTCATTTTAATTATACTCATTTCATCAAATGAAATAGTTTTGTTGAGTATAAAATAAATTAACACACAAAATTAGGAAACAAAAATTATTCAAAAAGTTCGGGTTGTTACAATAGTAACCTACATGTACTATTCACGTGACTAGTAACCCACGGGTACTATTCACGTGAATAGTAGCCCATAATTACTATTAATGATGAATATAAATATATAAAATTTAAATTATATAAAAAAATATATTTTTTAAATGTCATAGAAGATAATTTGTTGAAGTCACCTTGTTGAAGAAGTCCAGCCGCCCCCAGGTTATTGTGCAAGTGAATAGTATCCCATGGTATTATTCACAAGAATAGTAATTCAAATTAATTTCTTTTAAACCAATTTTTTTATTCAATCTTTGGATGACCATGATTTGTCCATACAACCTCATATGAAAGCATCACCAGTAGAGTTGGGGCCATTTGGAATCCCTCTACCCGAATTCTAAAAACTCTAATTGAAACTTATAGGTAAATATTTGATAGCCACTTTGATACCAATTGAAGGAACTCAAGACTTTTTGAAGCATAAAAAATAGGTAATTTTAATTTTTTATCGACCCATATTCATGTCATAATGTCAATTTTAGAAACCCATACCCGAATTCTCCCATATATCGTGTGAAATTTAATTTTAATCATGAAGAAAAAATCAAATGAACCCAAAAATGATACCTTCTCTAATTGAAAATTATAATTTTATCTTCTCATTATCATTGTGTCATAGATAAAAGGTGCTAACTGAGGAATCCTATAGATTATCCACACATGAACCAGAGCTCCTGGATCATCATTCTTTAATACCTAGGTTTTATAATGGGTAATTGAATCAATTTATGATGTCCCTTTGATTGCTAGAAGATCACACGTTCGGTGCAAAAACATGGATCGAAGAAACATTTATCTTCACTTGGTGTTTCTCACTCTAGAGCATGATAGATATTTATAAGAGAGGGAGGGGTTTCAAATTCAATCCATCAATAGTCCCCACCTCAAAATGGGTTAATATATATATATAATAGTTTTTATTTTCTGAATTTTCTCTTAAGCCCTTTAAGAAAATTAACTTTAGATTAAATTAATTACTTAAACATTTTATTAGTACCGTATCATTTAATTACATATTTTTAACATCAAAATGATGTCATGTGATTAAACACATGTCATTAACTCAACTCATTCCTCTTGTTATTATTTAACGAAACTTGAACATGTAGCATTCACTCGAAACATAATATTTTTCTCGTATTCACTTCTATAGTTAAATGAATTTTATATAACTTGAAAAAAAATATTTAATTATTATAATTTTAAAATAAAATAATATAGTTGATTTTTTTTAATTTTGGTCATTCACACTGAGACTTTCATTGGCCCAATATGTGGGGACCACAACGTCCTAAACTCCTATTTATCCAAATAGGTGGAACTTGTGGGTACACTTAGTTTGTGACTGTCTAGGATTTTATCTCAATAAAAATGATTCATATCCATATACAATGGGTGGTATCTATAAATAAATCAGAGACCCTAATAATATAAGGAATGTCATAGCTATGACAACCTCATATGAACATGCTCAGGGTATATATTATATCTTTTCCTCATAATAACTCATAAAGCATGGTGCACACTTCCTGTTATCATCATTTCTTGATTTATTTATTAATTTAAATCTCTATTCAGACATACCATATTTTACCATGACCATGGATTTTGTGAAGGTATTTCCATCCCAGTTAATTATACTTGAGATATCTCTTCCTCAACATAGAATTGAAAAATCCTATCTTGATCATTCAACCAATTCCAACCCACAAATCACATACCCAACACAAGCTACCTCACTACAATATAAGTTTTATGGTTTTTATCTTACATCAAATTATCTGATCAAATAATATTTTCAAATATTGATCTCAAGTCTAGAGTCCAATACACATTATCTTATTTAAGAACATATAATGATACTTGAAATATGTGGTGTTCATATTGGTAGGTTAGTCCTCATGATCTCGTTTACTCAAGATCTCCAAGTGTGAACTTCATGAGATTAAGCCTCAATGATTATGATCCCCCAGCACCTAATAGCATATAAGCGTATGTGTATTTTTATTATAATGCATATAAACCATAGGATATATGTTTAAGATTAATTTTATAGTATATTGAGGTCCTTATTATATTTGGGAACTTCTATAACCTGTTGATGTGATAAATAATTTAAGGAAATTACCATGTAATTAGTGGTTATAGAAATATCATCACTATTATGGTAAATTAAAATCATGCATAAATATATGTATACATAATTTTTTTAATCAAAAAGTACATTTCAATTTTGGTCTAGGGAAGCCACTTTAACAAAATAGAACCTTTACATATTCTCTAGCCTCTCTCAAATTCCTGTATGCATCTTCTACAAACCTCTTATGTATCCTTTTCTTTATATAAAAACTATACAATCCTATATAAAAACCTTATACATCCTATATAAAAACCTTAATAATACTGTATAAAAACCATATACAACCCATATGAAAACCTTAAGCATCCCATATAAAAACCTTACACATACTTTATATAAAACTCATCCATGAAAAAAATATGCATAACTCTACAAAAGACATATACATGTAGCATAGAAATTTCATAAGAAAAAAAATTCTAAAAATTTATATAATAAAAAATAAAAAAATAATTAATAGAGAGAGATTTAGAAACTATCAAAACTTAATTATGTAATAGAGCCTACTAGATGTGTAAGTGATGTTTTATGTTGTAGAAGCTATGTGTCTCCAGGAAATTTTGAGGAAAATTATTTTAAATTGAGTTGTTTCCTTCAATTAATATGTTTAGAATAGATTTTATTATTTATTTTCAAATTATTTTTCCTTATAATGGCATTCCATTCTTAGATAAATAATGAAATAGATCCGATAATATAGGTACTAGAAGGCATGTCACAAGAAAATATTCTTAATTATAAAGGATATTAGGTGGAGAAGTTATGACTAAATCCTAGGATTAGAGTGATTGATTTTATTTTCACACTTTCAATTTACATATTTTGTTTTATATTTTTCATTATTTAATTTATTGGATGGTATCTGATGAAGTGATTGGGTTTTAGATTTTTTTATTCATTATTTTTTTACTTTGATTACTATAGCTATTTTTTTTAAGAGGTATCTAATGAAAAGGAACAAAAATCTCAATTTTTTCCTTTGTGAATATTAAAGGTGTTAGGGGAATAATGAAAATTCGACTTTTAATGTGAGTTGTATTTATTATCAATGTATTTCATTGAATTTAATTGGATATAATTGGTTTTCAATGAAATATAATTATTTCATTGATGTAAATATGTTAAAGAATTTATATAGGTTTAATAATTGGATATTAGAGTAAGTACACAAGTCTTATTATCTTAAGGAATTTCATTTTAAGACTTTTAGTTTAATTAAGATGATGTATGAGTCATTCTTAATGTCTAAAAAATGTTCTATGATTGTTGAATAAGTGAATTTGTTATCAAACCAATAAATTTTCCTTAAATATTCTTCTTAATATGTTTGTGAATGTTTCCTTAAGAAGTTTGAAAATATGAATAGATGTAGATAGTAAAGATAATCAAATGGAGGATAACATACCGAGGTGATCAGATAGATTCAATTATACTGAATTAATTAGATAAATCCAATCAGACCAAGAAAATAAGATGATTCTTTTTGAGTTCATATTGTGCTATGTTTGGGTTCATTAAGGATACATAAACACAAACCAAGAACTGTGTAAAGGTATGCTGATATTTCCAATACCCACATCTGGGTAATCTAATGGTTTAATAAGGGTAGCCATGTAAGGGTTTCCAATTTGCACCATTAGATGAATATTTCTAAACTATTCCATCATATGGTTTTTCTATCAGATAAAACAAGGTTTAAAGTCTGATTGAATAGCGTAATGTTTAGGAAACCAATGAAGTAATCTTCTTAGTTTTATTGAACTAATTTGAATGGATGGGATGAATTGGATGAGAAGTCTATAAAATTGATTGAATGAATATATTAACAAGATACATCAGATATAGAATGATTAGACAGACATATTTCAGTTGATTCTAAGTAAAGTGTTCTTCATTGAAAAAAATCATAATGTCTTATGCCTGTGATTTATTATGAAGTTAAGAATAAGAGAAAACATATCTCAATCAGCTTAAGTCCCAAACATTGTAAAGATTTTATTAAAATTTATTTAAGAGGTGTATAAATTAAATTTGATAGACTTGAAAAAAGTAAAAATGAAAAGTAAATACTTTACAATCAAGTGTTTAATAAGTTCTAACTGGATAGAGAAGTATTCCATGAAAGAAGTCTTTATAAGTTTCAATAATTATATATCACATCTATGAGTTTAGTGAAACAAAAAAATGTATATTTCCAAATAGATAGATTGTATGAAAATATTATGTTACTCACTATATAAATTTTGAATTTTCTAAGGGTGCCATGGTATGAAGAAATCAGTTCAAGTCCACATTATGAATAATTATTAGAAGAAGAACTATCAAATGAAGAAAATTTAAATAGATGTAAGGAAGTGCAATGGATCGAGAAGGCTCTGTCAGATAGTTGGTCATCAGAAAAATAATCATGATTACAATGGAATAATGATTAAGATATGTTTCACCAAAATAATGTTTCCATGAAAGATGATTGGATATAGTTTGTTTAGGTTTTTGAATATATTTTATCAGACATAAGTTTCTGAAAAATGTCATCGTATAAAATACTACAAAACACAATGTTGAGTTTTATAAATCCATCTGATGGAGTTTTTTTAATCCGACATAAATAATGAGTAGATCAGATCTCGAAGGTTTTAAAGGATGGAGAAACACCAAAAAACATATATGAACCCAATCGATGGAATAAGATCCCAAAAAAAGTTGTTTTAATAGATATTAAATAGTAATATAAACAACGCATTCTCAAATGGATGTTTTTTGAATCATGTAAAAGGTTAGAGGAGGTATCTTGTAAAAATAATTCGATATGTTCCTAAAAATTTGTAAAGGAACTTCGGAAAAAAAATTCACTAGATGGAAGATGTGTAATGAAGTTGTACCAGATGAAATGTTTGGATAACTTTACAAAGTTTGTAACTATATAAATTTTGGTGATGCTTAGATGGTCATTCAATGATTTAATAATTTTAAATGAAGGTATGTGATTCTAATGAGATTTTAGGAAGTTTAGAGAAGTTTTTAGCCTATGTATATTTCATAAAGATTCTATAATTATCTATAATTTTTAAAAATAATCCAATAAATCTCAATCAAATGGGAGTTCCAAATTTACATAAGGGATTTTCAAATTTGAGTGTGCACCCTTTCCCTAAAAGTATAGATAAAGTATGGCTATATAGAAGGGTGTAATAGTATAGAGATATTGTGTAATACTATTTATATATGTAGGAGATTAATTTTAGAATAATTTACATAATAAAGTGTTGGCTACCATGTGTGAGATATATTTTCATTTGGTTTTATGTATTGAAAGAATAAGTATCGGGTGGTGGGAGGGGTACTAGATGAAGCTAAAATATCAAATAGAACTATAGCACTGAATGAATAAGAGAAGAAGTGGTAATTTGGATATTAGATGGATTTTTATTATTAATTGGAGTTCTTATGAACAGATAGAAAAATAAGGAAAACAAACTGACATCGGACAACCATTATCAGATAGAAATTACTAGATAAATAGAAGTGGAGAAGAATTCTGGGGAGGAAGAGGGTTTTTCAAACTATCAAAGGGGGGAAATCTAAATGTATAAACATCATTATATAGATAAGAAAAAAAAGAAAATATCATATAGAGGATCAGATGGAATGATTACAAATAAATTATTGAGAAGAAAGTAGCTTGTCTACTTTTGTGAATGTAACATTTAAAGAAGAAAGAAGTTGTGAAAAAAAAAAGAAATGTGACATCCAATAGAAGTTCTAACAGATGGAAGACTTTCTGGTTGTTACAATTTACATTAAAGATGAAGGTTAATCCTATATTAAGTGGTTGTATAAATAACCGGTGAGGAGTTACAAGTTGGACTGGGTCATCACCAATCCATGAAGAAGTACTGTTTCCATACCCCTCCTAAATTGTAGTGATTCACACATGAATAATGATTTTTTATATCCAAACCACTATATTTGGTATATGTTTATAGTGGAGAATATTTATATAGTTTATCACTATATTAAATAAGGAATAGATACTCTTTTTCAGTATTTAACCTTGTAAGAATATCATGTTTCATCTTTACTTACTTTCATATACTTGCAAACGATAAGAAAAAGTGAATAAGAGAATAAATATTATAATAGTTCTTAGAGGTAAGGGGATGAAAATTTACAATTGGTTATTAAAAAGTTACCAACATGGATCCTCCCTCTTAGTGTTCTTTATAACCTAATGTGTTCTTCTCAATTAGTATCAGATCCACGGTTCACCTATTTTGGATTTTTTACATTGTAGTTATTATCTTTTGAATATTTGAGTTTCTTTCTTGTATTTATAATAAAGTATAATTTTGGTGAATATTGAGTTATATTCAAGTAGAATTTGGTATCTACAAATACCTTAATGAAAAAGAGAAATAAAGTGAAAATAAAGATGAAATATTTGTCCATTTTTTCTAAGTAAGAGGAAGTATTAGTTTCTCCATGCCATGATAACAATAAAGATAAATCTATATTTTAAGGTGAATATTAGGTATCTCAAGATTCTAGTGATTATAATGAAAAAAATTCATACCTCAAGTTAATAAATTATGTAAATTGATCATGAGGTATGTGAAAATTATTGTACAAAGTTTCATTTAGAAGATGATCCTTTCATAAATATTGATGATGATCAATTTATAACTTTTCAAGATATTTTGATTGATATATTAATATATATTTTATATTTTATTCACTAAATAAATAGTCTCTATTACTTTTGGAGTATTTCAAATTATGTAGGAAGAAATAACCCCACTAGAATAAGAAGCGTATAATATGGAGAAGGATTTTAAATAAAAAGTTCTAGCATGTGTGAAGATCTCCAAATAGGTTAGA
Source organism: Viscum album (assembly GCA_963277665.1). Taxonomy (NCBI): domain Eukaryota; kingdom Viridiplantae; phylum Streptophyta; class Magnoliopsida; order Santalales; family Viscaceae; genus Viscum; species Viscum album. The sequence continues at coordinate 1,931,003,279 of OY728148.1, forward strand.
GCATTTGAAGTAAGAAATATAGAGCATGAAATGAGTTCCTCAAAGTATTAAATTAATTATATTAATAAAGATTAATAAAAATATGGATTGAAGAATAATCTAAAAAAAGATCCATGAACTTGAATAAAAGTTGAAAAATAGAATTGATGTCAAGGATTTACAACTGAGTAAAATTAATAAAATCAAGGAACTTGAATCTTTGTAACAAAAAAATTTAAGACACATGAAGAGGAAGTTGAAAAGTGAATAAATTTTCTGAAGAGAATGTAATTATTATTGAATATCATAAAAATAACCTCAATATGAAATTTTTTGAATCAGAAGTCCAGTTGGCCAATCTTGAGAAGACACATATTGAGACTTCAAAAAATAAAGAAAACGTTGATGGTGCTACAAAATTTTCATTGGATTATTCTATGTTTTAAATACCTCTCACCTATGATAAAAATTTTATGAATTTTTTCAATGATTTATCTCAAGAATCAGTAAATAAAGAGGCCCCATCCATACCATATTTTAATAGTGTTTCTAAATATTATTTTATAAATAGTGTAGGTTTGAAAATAAAATATGTTCAAGTATGGATGAAGAAAGATGATAATAATCCTATCAACATGACTATGGTGGATAGGAAAAATAGTTTGGAAGGTCGTTCCCCCAGGAATTTCCCAAATGGTTTTGATGAAAACCCAAAAACATCATAAAAAATAAATAATAAGATAACATTTTATGGTTCAATATTGGTATTGCAGCATATTTGTGAATTGTGCACTGGATTTTTGGTACAATACTTTAAATGAAAAAACACAAATAAATCCCATGTCAAGGGGGATAAAGATAGATATTAATAAGTAACATCCACTATATAATAAAAAATATGAAAAATTACAATGATTTTGGAATGTTTTAAAATACCTATGATTTCATAAAAGATGATTGTCATAAGAATGGTTTATTCTCATCTGTAATTTTATATAGAGATGTTAAGAAAAGAATACCATAGAAGTTGGTGAAGAATAAAGAAGCATCCCAAGGAATAAATCAGAATAATATTGTAAACAAAAGTTATCTTAAAAAGAAAAGTGATAAGAACTTTTATTATAAATCCATGAAGGTGATTAAGATTAAAACATCAAAAATAATTAATAATAAGTATGACACTCAAAAGATTCCATGTAGAAAATCCAAACTTACTACAAATGTTCCTGATTATTTGTTAGTAATTTACTATAGGATTTGAAAATATGAGAAAATTAGAAGAAGTATAAGAAAAGGATAGTGAAAAAGTGAAATAAATAGTTCCACATGAATATAATTAAATTATTTTTGTGAGGTGAAACATTTATATACATACTCCTAGAAATTATTCTATAATAATTCCATCACAAATAATATTAAAGTTTCACTATGAGATACAAGTTCTTTAAAAGATCATAAATAAACAAGCTTAACACATAAAGAAATTTAAAAAGTGATAAGATCTATGAAAACCCAATAAGAATTTATGTTCATATATGTAATCATGAAGGGTAGGGGAAATGAAGATACTTGGTTTAGAAAATCATATAAACCTTCCTGTTCACATTAAAAAGTAAGGAAAGAACCACATTATTACATTATCCTTTGTATTTTTATGTTATTATTTCAAAAAACGGGAATTGAAATGAGTCATGTACTCAAGGGGAGAACCTAATTTGGTTGAATGACTATAAAATTTTATTATCAAGGATAATAAATTTTCCATCCTGGAATAGTTCTTTATTGTTTCTTTGATTTTTTTGTGAAAGGATCATCGTCGGTGAAGATGTGAAAATTTTAAATTCTAGACATCCACATAAGAAAATATCCATTTTAGTGTATTCGCAATACGAAGTTTCAAAGTAATATCCATTAAATAGTTTGATCAGTATAAAGATCGTAAGAAAATTATCCATTAGGGGGAGACATTTGGATATTTTTTAACAAGATGAAAGAATCATTATCTCATATGAATATAATTATTCTAGAATGTTCCCGAATATCTTGAAATTAGAAAAGGTATGTGTTTCTTAATCTATCATTCTTGATTATTCAAGATAAAAATAATTATACAAAGTGGGTGAAATTGAATTAGGCAATGTCATAAGAAAGGTGGAATTAGGATATTTCTATAAGGCCATTTATCCTACTTGGTGTACATGAATGTTTTTAATATATTTTTTTAAGTGAATATAAGAGTCTCATGTTGATATTTCTTATAGAGGTTTCATATCTTAAATTAGTATCTTCAGCCTAAAATAATTGTGGAAAACCCTTTAATACAAGTATATTATTTATCATTTCATGAGGTAGACTATGTTGGATGGAACACTTCTTAAGAATGAACTGATACCATTTTCCCATGAACTTTTTATTTCTTTTCAATGAGGGGGAGATAAAGTGAAATAAAATTTTGGAAATGTAATTGGGGGAGAAAGAATTTGAAGACTCATATATTTAAATATTCATTTTGAAAGAACATTGAATGTATTACCAACAAATACACATGGGGGGATTGAAGAGCCCACATTCTGTGTGATTTGTATTTTTTGTCAATGGATGTAAATGGATTTTAATTAAATAGAAATATTTTAGTGATGCCAATATATTGAAGAAGTTATAAAGATTTCATTATTGGATCTTGGATAAATTACTCTCAAGTCTTGTTATATTAATGGAGTTATTTTAAATAATTTTAGTTTATTAGTGAATATTGATGAGTTTTTTTAATGTCTACAACATGTTATATGATTGTTGAATATGAACCCTTTTTATCAAAACTATGAATTTTCCATAAGTAGATTTCTTAATAAGTTTGTAAAAGTTTCCCTAATAATTTTCCTTAGAAATTTTCAAATATGAAAAGATAAAGATAATAAAGATGATTAGATAAAGTTCATCATATTGAGGTGATCATATAAAGTTAATTACATAGAAGTAATCAGACAAAGTCGATCAGACTAAGAATACCAGGTGAAGGCTTAATATTTGATACTACACTGAATTATGCTTCTTTAAGGCTATTTCATTGTAAGATGAGAGATCTATAAAGGTACATAGATATTTCCAATATCTTGATAAGGGTAATATGATAGTTTTGGAAGGGTATCCATGTAAGGGTTACCAAGTTGCACCATCATATGGGGATTTTTGAACTATTCTATCAGACTTAGTGTCCATTGGATGGTCCAAAATGTAAAGTCTAAAAAATAAAGGAATGTTTAGGAAACCATTGAAGGAACATTCACATTTTTATTTTACTGATGTGAACTAACAGAATCAATTAGATGAGAAATAGAATAAATTGTATGACTAATTATATTCACAATCTACATTGGATAAAGAATTATTAGAAAAACATATTTTGGTTGATGCTACTTAAAGTGTGATTTATTGATAAAAAATCATAATTCCTTGTGAATATAATTGAATCTGAATTTAGGAAGAAGAAAAAAGAGAGATCAATTAGATTATGTACCAAAAATTTTGAAGTTCTTATTAAAAATTATTGAATATTTTTGTGATGTATATCATAAAAACTTTTACTAAGACTAGAATTTTAAGGAAAGAAATTACAATAAAGTTTTAAAGAATTTGTAACTAGACAGAGAAGTCTTATGTGACATAAGTATTTAGAATTTGTATAATTCTTATATCACATCAACAAATTGTGTGCAATGGACTACATAAGATTTTTTAATAGAAATATTGTATGAAAATATTATGTCACTCTCTGTGTAATGTTTGAAGTTGTAAAGGGAACTGTGGTATGAAGGAATTATTTAAAGGACATTAGATAAAGGAAATTAAAATTGATTCAATGAAGTGAAATAGATGGATAAGGATCCATATAATAGAAGATAATTGAAAGAAATCACCATTTATTGGATGGAAGATTTATAGATGTTTTAATAAACTGAAGTTTCTATGAAAAATTATTAGATAGAGGTTTCTAAGGTTTATGAATAGATTTAATCAAATAGAGGTTTCTTAATGGCATAATTAGATAAAATTTTACAAATACATTAGGATAGGTTTTGAAAATCCATTTAATTGGTTTCTACGTAGACATAATATAGAAAGAGAGGAGAATATATCTGAGGTTAGGACAGATGCAGGAAAAATAATTAAAAATATTAACCCAATGGATAAGAAAAATGCACCATGAAATTATTTTAAATATAATTTCAATGTGAATAAATTCACAAATTTTGTAAGGATATCAATTGTGGTGTTTCTAAGATGGTAATTTAATGATTGATCAATAAAAAATTAAGGAACATGATTCTAGTTATATTTTAGGAATTTTGAAGAAGTCTGTGAATTGGGGAGATTTTATAAAGATTCTAGAATTTTATAGAATGCTTGAAAAGCATCCAGGGAATCTTAATCGAGTGGGAGATCCAAATTTGGAAGTGGTATTTTCAAATTTTAGTTCACTCCCTTTAACTAAAAGTGTTGAGAGACTATGGATATATAAAGGGGTGTGACAGTATAGAGAGAGTGTGGAATACTATTCATAAATAGAGGAGTTGAATTGATAAATAATTATTTTATAATGTATTGGCCACTAAATGTGTGAGATATTATCATTTGGGTCAATGTTTCAAGATAATAAGTATCAAACAAATCATAGGGAACTAGATTAAGCTAAAATACCAAAAAAAACTAAATCACCAGATGAAGAATAAAAAAAGTGGCCAGAAAAATACCAGATGGATTATTCTTATTAATTGGAGATCAGATGAAAAGGTAGAAGAATTAGGAAAACATATGAACTATCACCAGAAAAAAAATTATTAGACGAACAATACTGGATAAAAAGGTATGAAAGAAGAAGGAGGAGGAGGATCTGTAGAATTTTCACTAGGGAGAAAATATCATCATGTGAACATCAACAAATGGATAGTAACAGATGGATAGGATCAGATAGAGGATCGGATGGATTGATTCAAGTTGTAACAAGTCATCGCAATTCTAGGAATAAGTATTATTTTCATTACCCCTCTTAAAGTGTAGGTACTCACACATGGATATGGATTTTTTTCTCATCAAACCACATTATAGAGTATTTGATTATAGTGTAGAATCCATTTAATGGTCATCACCATACATAGAAAGGATTAGATAATCTTATTGGGTAGTGAACATTGTAAAAATATCATGTTCCATCTTTACTTTAATATACTTGCATAGATTAAGGAAAAAATAATAAGAGAAATAATATTACAATAGGTCTAAGAGGTAATGGGATATAAAATTATAATTGGATAATAAAAATTTCCTAACACTGATTCACCCCCTCTCAATGTTGTGTATATCCTGAAGTATCCCTCAAAAAGAATAATTGAGTTGGGATGATGATGTGGGAGTTAATTTCAAAGTCTTATTTATGATAGAAACTATATCATGTATGTTTACTCATTAATCTTTGTTTATTTTATTTCATCATGATTTTTTTTCTTAAAATAGGTGAAGTTGTGGTTTGGAGGAGGAATTTTATATATTTTTACTCACCACAAGTCAAAAAAAATTGATCATTTTCATTTCTATGAGGTGATTTGTTTAAATTAATCATGGTTCATTTGGTGTACTTGTGATGTATATTGGTTAATCCACGGTTTGAAATGGGGGTAAACCATGTCATGGTTCCCTATCATGGTGTGTGATATAAAAAGGATTAAAATGTGTAATACAAAGTTCTATATCATATTTGTTATGGGAATTATAATGGATGTGAAATGGAAGACATAGAAATGACATAGTTATGGTCAAATATGTAAAATTAATAAGGAAATATAGAGATAAACAGTAGGGAAGTCATGATTTTAGTTATATGATTTTTAGATTTTTATTGAATGAACCAAACCTCACTATAGTTTATGGAACAACATTTTTGTTTAGTATATCATAATTTAATTATAAATTCAGATATTTATCTATATTTTTATTTTGGATAATTTATCCTTGTAACTCTAGAGAATGAAGTTATATTTATAAGTGTTTTTAAGTGTCAATTTGTAGAGGTTTATACTCAATCTATCATGATATCGAATCCATGTGAGCTAAGGTACACATATTCTGGATTCTCCCATTTTTTTCCAATTATTTTGTTTTCAGGACCTATGGACAATAGTTGAAGTGTTAATGTGTTAGGTAATTTATTTAAGGTTGATGAAATATTGTTTCATTGGGAATTCATTGTGAGAATTTTAGAATTTGAGTATCAAGATCTATTTTTCATACCAAATTGAGGTAAGTGATTATACATTTTCATTTATCTAGGTTTTTCATATTTATATAGTGCATTTCGTGTTAGGATTGGTAAGAAATATAGATTTATTGGGATTAATTACATATAATATAATTAATGGAATATGTGGGAAAATTAAGAATTAAATTTTCATGGAATATAAACTTTTTAAATAATGGGGTAAAAATGTTTTCATTGAAAGATGATTTGAATGAAAAGATAATAGAAAGGGTATTAAATAAATATCGAGGATATTAAATTCGACTAAATTAACCATACAAGAAAAACCATATCTTACCCATCCAAACTAACTTGAACTGAATGTTACATAATCAAATTGAAAAAATTAAAATGAACATAACCAAACAAACTGAATCAGTTTTAGCTACCCAAACTATTTTTTCTTAAATTTAAAAAAACTAATCCTAATTAAACTTAATTGAAAGAACCCAAGCTAAAAAAACCTAAATGGATTGAAATAAAATGGAACACAAATACACCAAGTGGAATTGAATGGGATAGAATAAAATTGAACCTAATTAAATTAAATTAAATATAATTTAAACTAAAATGATCATACCTAATAAAAACATTCAAAAATTGAATCATATTAAAATAGACCAGCCTGGAAAATATTTAAATAGTGTATTCCGACAAAAATAGTATAACTCGAGATATGAGTATGAAAATTCTAGCCAACCTATACACCCCCTATGTAACACCTAAGATTTTTATGAGAAATATTTTGTTTTTATGTTATATACATAATCAAATGAATGTTTCACTACACACAAAACTAGCTTGGATTTCTTTACACGCAATCGCGACCTTCCTCGATAGCTTGTGTCGTACGCAATACCAAGTTTCACTAAACAACGATATGCTATTAAAATATTGTTAAAACTATGCGTTATGAATAGTAATACCCACTTTTTGAAATTTTGTAAATTTTATATTTCAAAATGGACTTCATTTTTGGATTCTTAATATTGAAATTATCCTAGGGTGAAATTTTGGTATTTTTCTAAAAACTTTCAATTTTTGATGAATAGTGAAAACACTGGTTACTATTTAAAAACTGACTTTTTATTTAAACAATTATTTATTTTATTCAAATTTATTTTATGTAAAAATTGATACATAATACCTATATAAGTTCAACGTAATTCATTGGATTCATTTTATAATAATTTTAGACATATACAAATTTTATTGAACTTTTCACCGTCTTTTACCCACCACCTAGGAGAATTTGAAAATTTATATAAAACTTAATTTTACTACTTCTATGAGTGGAATTTATAAAATCCAAGAGACATGTTTAATATCAAGAAGTAAAATGTGGTTCAATAAGATAAAAATAATTTTTGGTGAATAGTAACTTTATACTTTTTTTTTACCACGGTTAAAAGTAAATAGGGTAATTAAGGGTAAAAATGATATTCTTATTACCCTAACACATGTCCTAATTATATTGGATAAAATTAATTCGACCAAAAACAACCTTATTAATAAAATATGACCATTTAGGTCCATTTGGATTAGATTAGGACATTTAATATTATTTTATTTAAAGAATAGTTAAAATGGTTAAAATCAAAGTTTAATAACTAAAACATTTGTAATATAGGGTTATACATAAGATAAATTTGACTATAAATATTCATTATAAAGAAAAAACTATTTCCTACATAATGGTATTTTATTTATAATTTTTCAACTTTAAATAATTTAATTTATTTATGACACAATGATGATGCAGTGATTACCTTATTAAAGAAATTTTAATATAATTGATATTATAAATACCCAAATAAATGTAATTTGAGACTTTTTATGAATTACACTAATTTTATAGGTTAATAGGACATATTATTATTGATTTATTTATCTTTTTTATAACTAATCATGCTGTTATGAATTTCACAAAAATCAATTACCAAATAGTGTCAAAATTGACATAAAATATTTTTTAAAAAATATATTATATTATTAATTGTTATTTTATTCTTAAAAATCTACGGTTCGACAAAATGACTTATATGAGGTTATATATATTAATAATAAACAACTTGGGTTTATTTTGGATTTTTATAGTAAGTTTATTAACCTTATAGTGTAAAAAAAAAAGAAGATATGGTAAAAGTAAAATCATTTAACTTAAAGTTAAATCTAAATGATAAGGTTAAAATAGAAACCTAAACTTGTCTAAATTATATTGGATGAGTTTTTTTCGACCCATACCCACCTTATCTTTGGAATAATTCAATTTGGATCTATTAAAAACCGAATATGACATTATAATAAAATAATATTTTTAGTTTTTTCAAAGGTGCCCCTCTCCTCCCTTATAAAAGGGCACCTCCTCCCTCTCTTCCTCACACCACCTTGAGCCATAAAGCTCAGATAAACCCTACCAATTTCTCTTCTCCACTTCCCTATAAACATCCTAGAGGTCTTGGTCTTCTTCAAGGACCATATTTATTTCCCTAAGAGGAGGTTAAGAAGAGGCACTTCAAAGAAGAGGTAATGTTCGTTACCGATTCTTTCAACTTTATTTCTTCTTCTACTTATTATTCTTTAGTTGTTCCATTATGAAGTAATAACATCAGTATCACTCATATAATGATATGTTACTATAAGTATAAAACAACCCTATTTCACCATCTATCCATCCTATGGAAAACAAAATCACCACGCATGCGTACGTACGGAATACCGTCTCCACGCCGTGGTGTAATCTATTTTCCACCACCACCTTACTTGGATGGGTATAATGGTCTAAAGAATAACTATATATGATTATTTTAAAGTAAAATTTATTCTGAAATATTATACATACACTTCAATACAATTCCACTATCATGGGAACGATATCATCGCTCGTGCGTACGTACGGCCTACCGTCTCCACGATGCGATGCGACTCGTTCTACATGATCTTCATTGCATAATGATTATATAAATGAATTGAATGAATAAATATGACATATATTACACTAATACAATTCCATAAATGATGTATCTATAACCTAGAAGAAGAATAAGAATTTATTCGACAAAACATGCATAAGAATAAAAGGCAATAAACACCCGAATAACAAGTAACAATGAAATATTACTTATAAGAAGCTAAAAATATGAACACATATTATATCATAACAATGAGTAAAATTATGTAATAATTAAATAACATTATTTAAATCATTATACAGGAGGTTCAGACACGTACGAAGAAAATCGGACCTAAGGTAAGGGAAAATCTCACAATCTCATTTTTATCTGAGATTGTTTATACTTTAGAATTTACTGGGGAATATTTATCACCCACATCCATGTTTTGTCAATATGTAATATTATTTATATCCTCCTAAAATTACTTAAATCCAATTTTACCCATTGGTGAGTTTTTACTAAAAGATATGAAAGGAATATTTTGTCATTTTTTTAGAACGAGGTACTTTTTGACTTTTCCGGCCAAAGTACGAGAAGAATGTTTTTTTAACTTATACGGAATGAATAGATTTTATAATTTCATAAGAAATTATTTCTATGAAGCTTCCTTTACAAGTTTTCAATTTTATTTTTAATCAACTTCTTTTAGTTTAAAATTTTATGACATGTTAAGAATGGAAAAATGTATGTGGAGTAGAAAGGATATTTTCCTCAAGAATGGAGCTCAAGCATTTTATCAAAATTATTTTCTATATAAGATAATATAGGGTTATGTTTCTATCCCTATTTTTACATTTATTCGATTATTTTATTATGGAATTATTTTTATGATGTCCTTTTATCTTATATGGATTATGTTATGATGGCATGAGGTTTAAGAATCCCATATTTATTACATGGGTTATTCTATGATGTATGATTTATGATTTTGTGGTACACATAAGAATGGTTTCATTATGAGATGGGTGGGACCTATATCTCCCTCCAATGCATTGGGTGAAGATTTATATCTCATGAGATAGGCATGGATGTAATGGCAGGTTAATCTGGTTCAGTGAAACATGACTGAAACAAGGAGTGAACTCGGTTCAGAAATGGACTTTGTCCGCTAAGATAGTCTTGGAAATGAGTTTTGACTACTAAGAAATGATTCTCTATGATTATGCATGTATTACAAAAAGTTTAATGTTTTAAGTTATGATTATTGGGATTACATTTCACTACTATGATTTATCCCATGTTATGAAATTATGATCTCTTTTGCAGGTTAAGATTTCCAAAATGTTATGTTCTTATGAATATGATGTGATTGATATTTCTTTTGTTTACCCTTACTGAGAATTTGAGCTCACCCTTTTGTATGTTTTCTTTCCCCAGGTCAGGAAGAAGGTTATTAAGTAGGATATGCTAAAAGAGACTCTAGATATGATGAAATAAATGGGAGACAATGTAGATGCTTTATGAACCAGTTGTTTATATTTCCCAGTTTCTAAAGACACTATACCTATATGGTCCTTTAATGGTTTTTTTATATGTTGTAATAAGTGTGCTTTAATTTTGAATCAATAACAATGTATGTATAGTGTGGGTCGTTATAGTTGGTATCAGAGTAAGGTTATATTCAATCTTTTGAAACTGGGATGTGAAAGCCTTAGTAAGAACCCTAAGGATAAGTCTAAGTATATAACACAATCTTAGTGTTTTAGAAATGGCCATGAGTAACCTGTGATAAGACCTTAAGTGTGAAATTTTATTCTTGATTATGTGGTTTTCCTATTATAATTAGTGTTTCTCACCCTATTCTTCTTGGTTTTAGCCATGGATGGAACCCGAAGGAACCGTGTTAATGTTGAATGCGATGGGAAATGCAATGATTGTCCCCCTGAGCAACCAAACGTTATGGGAGCTGGAATGAAAAATCTTGTAGCCATGCTCACACAACTTTCTCAAGCTATGAATCATGCAGGACTTCCAAACGAGCAAAGGAAGGAGAACATTTTTTTGAATCCTTCATGAGGAAGCGTCCCCCCTCATTCAACGGGTCTACTGATCCATTAGTGGCTGAACAATGGATCAGTACCACTAAAAAGATATTTTCAGTTCTTCAATGTTCTGAACAAGATAAATTCATCTTAGCAGTATATCGTTTGGAAGGTAAAGCTGATCAATGGTGGAATCTTATCAAGAATATGAGGCCAAGAGATTAAATTGATTCTATGGAATGGGATGATTTCAATAACTTATTTTTCACTAAGTACTTCCCTCATATTATTCGAACAAAGATGGAGAAGGAGTTTCTTGAACTAAATCAAAAGGATGATGAATCTATTGGTACCTATGAAGAAAATTTTACAAGACTTTCAAGGTACACTTCTGGGATTATTATCCAACCTGAGAGTAAGATTGATCGATTCTTTAGTGGCTTAAAACCAAGTATTCTAAAGGCGTTATCCATAAGGGACTTCAATAGCTACGAGGAAATCGTTTGATGTGATCTCAAGGATGAGATGGAGATTGGAGTAACCCATCAGTCATATGTGTTTGATAAGAAGAGGAAAATGGAATTCAAAGGGAAATCTAAAGAGCACACTGAAAAGAAGATGAGTTTTCCCTTATGCTCAAAGTGTGGAATGAAACATGGAGGGAGTTGTCTTAAATGGACAAGTAAATGTTTCAAATGTGTAAAAAAAAGTTCATTGGGCATTTGAATGCCGCAATGATGGGAAGAAGATGACTAGTGATGCGAATAAAGAAAAGTCTACACAGAGTGCACCTCCTATAATTTAATGTTACAAGTGAAAGGAAATGGGGAATTATGCTAATCAATGCCCTTATCCAAGGGTTTTTCATGATGATCAACGTCAACAAACTCTTAATGCTAAAGACAAAGGAAAGTCACATGCAATTTCTATCAGCGATGTGGAGTACGATAACGAAGTGGTGAAAGGTACACTTACCGTCCACTCTAAAGTAGAAAATGATTTATTTGATTCTAGATCCACCCACTCTTTTATTTCTGAAGAATTTTCTAAGGGTATCGCCATATTACCTCAATAGTTTGATATTGAGTTAGCTGTGACAACCCCAAATGGCACAACAGTCACATCAAAAGTTTACAATTCTTCTCTGATTAAATTTTGTGGGAAAGTTCTTCCTACAAATCTTGTGATCCTTCCTATAGTGGAATTTGATGCGATTCTTGGAATGGATTATCTTTCTTTATATGGAGTTTATATCAATTTCCAAATAAGGGAAGTCACATTTCATATTCTAGATCAATATATGATCGTCTATCGATGCAAGGATGAACATAACCTTCCAGTGGAAATTTATTCCATCTTATGGGTCTTGATTCAACTAAATGAAGGTTATTTATCTCAAATGGTTGGTGAGAAACTCACAATTAAGAATATTCCCATTGTACGGGAGTCTGATGATGTCTTTCCGGAGGAATTTCTGTGTCTTCCACCAAATCGTGAAGTTGAGTTTTCAATAGAACTCGTACCGGGTGCTTTTCCTATTTCAATGACACCTTATAGAATGGCCCCAATTGAGTTGCAGGAATTAAAGAAGCAACTCCAAGAGAATCTTGATAAGGGATTCATACGCCCTAGTGCATCACCTTGGGGAGCACCTGTTCTGTTTGTTAAGAAGAAAGATGGATCAATGAGACTCTGCATTGATTATCGAAAACTTAACAAGATCACTATTAAGGAAAAATATGCTCTCCCACGCATTGATGACTTATTTGACCAACTACGCAGAGCTCAATACTTTTCCAAGATTGATCTTAGTTCAGGGTATCATTAATTATGGGTCAAAATGGAGGATATACCAAAGACGGCTTTCCATACAATGTATGGACACTATGAATTTATATTGATGCCATTTAGTCTTACTAATGCCCCTATTATCTTCATGTATCTAATGAATAGAGTCTTTAGAGACTATCTTGATCAGTTTGTGGTAGTCTTTATAGATGATATTCTTGTCTTTTCAAATAGAAAGGAAGAACATGAAGATCAGTTGAGAATTGTATTGAAGACCCTCAGAAAGGATAATATTTATGCCAAATTTACCAAGTGTGAATTTTGGCTTCAAAAAGATTCATTTTTGGGTCACATAATCTCAAAATAAGGGATATATGTGGATCCAACAAAAACAGAGGTTATTGAAAGATGGTCGAGACCAACAACAGTAACTGGGATCCGAAGTTTTCTTAGTTTGGTTGGATATTATCTACGTTTTGTGAAAGATTTTTCATGATTATCTAATCCACTCACCAGATTGACTCGAAAAGGAGTTAAGTTCATGTGGACGGAGGAATGTGAAGAGAATTTCAAGGAGTTGAAAAGAAGGTTATCTAGTGCACCTGTACTCACACTTCCTTGTAGTGGAGAAAGGTTTGTGATATACAGTGATGCATCCAAGAAGGGGTTGGGGTGTGTTCTTATACCAAATGATATAGTGATAGCTTGTGCCTCACGAATGTTGAAAATCCATAAACAAATTTACCCAGCTCATGATTTGGAATTAGCTACGGTAATCTTTGCATTAAATATTTGGAGGCATTATCTTTATGGTGAAAGCTGTGATATTTATACTGATCATAAAAGTTTAAAGTATATTTTCACACAAAAGGAGCTAAATATACGCCAAAGAAGATGGTTGGAGTTGATTAAGGATTATGACTACTCAATTCATTACCACCTAGGGAAAGCAAACAAGGTGGCAGACGCATTAATTCGACAAGACCATGCTATTTTATCCATGATGAGGATCAAAAAAGATCTAATTTTTATGTATTTACAAAGGATGGATCTTGGAATTATAATGGAAGGGGAAAAATCATATCTTTCTCAAATTAATGTTCAACCATCTATACATGTGAAGATTAAAGAGGCACAGAAAGAATATGTAGAGATACAAAACAATATGAGAAATGTTCTTGAATTCAACCTTGATTGTGATGGGATAATAAAGTTCAGGAATTAGGTTTGTGTTCCTCCCATCCCAGAATTAAAGGAGCTACTAGATGAGGCTCATAGTTCTTCATTCTCTATTCATCCTAGAAGAAAGAAGATGTATAGGGACTTGAAAGAGTACTTCTGGTGGGATGGCATGAAAATAGATGTTACTGAATATGTCTCTCGATGCTTGGTTTGTCAGAAAGTTAAACTGAGAGATAGAATTCTAAGGGGATGTTACAACTATTACCCATACCTGAATGGAAATGGGAAAACATCACTATGGACTTTGTCACTGGACTTCCTAAAACATCCAAAGGAAATAATTCTATATGGGTCATAGTTGATCGTCTTACAAAGTCTGCACACTTCATTTCTATTAGAGAGGATTTCTCTCTAGATCAGCTTGCCAGGTTATATGTAAAGGAAGTGGTAAGATTGCATGGAGTACCACTTTCCTTTATATATGATCAGGATCCAAGGTTTACCTCAAAGTTCTGGCGAAGTCTTCAGTATACATTGGATACAGAGTTGAGTTTCAGCACTGCTTATCATCCTCAGACAGATGGTCAGTCTGAGAGAACAATTCAAACTCTAGAAGATATGTTAAGAGCTTGCTCTATGGATTTCAAATGCAGTTGGTATCAACACCTACTTTTGTGGAATTTTCTTATAATAATAGATCTTACTCCAGTATTCATATGGATCTTTATGAACTCTCTATGGAAAGAAATGCCGAACTCCAACTTACTGGGATGAAGTTGGGGAAAGAAAGCTATTAGGACCTGATCTTGTTGATGAGATGGCAGAAAAGGTAAGATCTATTCAACAACACATTAGAGCATCTCAGAGTCGACAAAAAAGTTATGTCGATAACCAAAGAAAAGACCTAGAGTTTGAAGTGGGTGATAAAGTGTTCTTACGGATATCTCCTTGGAAGAGAGTAATGAGATTTGGAATGAAGGGAAAGCTAAGCCCTAGGTATATCAACCCTTTCGAAATACTGGATCATGTTGGGAAGGTAGCTTACAGATTGGTGCTTCCACTGAATCTCTCTCAAGTTCATGATGTGTTCCATGTATCTCTCCTGAGAAAGTACATACCTGATCCTTCACATGTACTCGGCTCAGAAGTTGTACCGATGGAGCAAGATCTTTCTTATAAAGAACAGCCGATAGAGATTCTGGATCATGGCGAAAAAGTCCAACGGAACAAGACCACTCACTTGGTGAAAGTTTCATAGAGGAACAACCAATTATAATAAGCTACATGGTAGCTTGAGGATATGATGAGGGAGAGGTATCCTCATCTATTTGTTACAAAGTGATGAATTTCGAGGACGAATTTCATTTTAAGGGGGGTAGAATGTAACACCCGAGATTTTTATGAGAAATGTTTTGTTTTTATGTTATATACATCATCAAAGGAATCTTTCACTACACACAACACTAGCTTGGATTTCTTTACACGCAATTGTGTCCTTCCTCGATAGCTTGCATCGTACACAATATCGAGTTTCACTAAACAACGATATGTAATTAAAATATTATTAAAACTAGCCGTTATGAATAGTAATACCCACTTTTTGGAATTTTTTAAATTTTATCTTTCAAAATGGAATTTATTTTTGGATTCATAATATCGAAATTTTCCTAGGGTGAAATTTTGGTATTTTTCTGAAAACTTTCAATTTTTGATGAATAGTGAAAACACTAGGTTACTATTTAAAAACCGACTTTTTATTTAAATAAAAATTTATTTTATTTAAATTTATTTTATGTGAAAATTGATACATAATACCTATATAAGTTCAATTTAATTCATTGGAGCCTTTTTATAATAATTTTGGACATATAAAAATTTTATTGAACTTTTCACCGCCTTTTACCCACCTCCTAGGAAAATTTGGAAATTCACATAAAACATACTTTTACCGCTTCTGTGAGTGGAATTTAGAAAATCCAAGAGGCACGGTTAATATAAAGGACTAAAATGTGGTTCAATGAGATGAAAATAATTTTTTTCTAAATAGTAACTTTTTACTTTTTTTTACCACGGTTAAAAGTAAATAGGGTAATTAAGGGTAAAAATGATATTATTATTACCCTAACACATGTCCTAATTATATTGGATAAGATTAATTTGACAAAAAACAACCTTAGGAATAAAATATGACCATTTAGGTCCACTTGGATTAAATTAGGACATTTAATATTATTTTATTTAAAGAATAGTTAAAATAGTTAAAATTAACCTTTAATAACTAAAACATTTTTAATATAGGGTTATACAAAAGATAAATTAGACTATAAATATTCATTATAAGTCTAAAAAAATTTACTACATAATGGTAGTTTATTTATAATTTTTAGACTTTAAATAATTTAATTTATTTATCACACAATGATGATGCAGTAACTACCTTATTAAGGAAATATTAACATATTTGATATTATAAATACCCAAATAAATGTAATTTGAGACTTTTTATGAATTAAAATAATTTTATAGGTTAATATGACATATTATTATTGATTTAATTAACTTTTTTAGAATTAATCATGCTGTTGTGATTTTTCCAAAAATCAAGTACCCAATAGTGTCAAAATTGACATAAAATAGTTTTTAAAACAAATATTATATTATTAAGTGTTATTTTATTCGTAAAAATCTACGGATCGTCCAAATGACTTATATAAGGTTATATATATTAATAATAAACAACTTGGGGTTTGTTTGGCTTTTTATAGTAAGTTTATTAGCCTTATAGTGTTAGAAAACACGAAGACATGGTAAAAGTATAATTATTTAACTTAAAGTTAAATCTAAATAATAAGGTTAAAATAGAAACCTAAACTTGTCTAAATTCTATTATATGAGAGTATTTCGACCCATCCCCACCTTATATTTTAAATGTATCAATTTGTATCTATTAAAAACCAAATATGACTTTATAATAAAATAATAGTTTTTGTTTTTCCAAAGGTGCCCCTCTCTCCCCTTATAAAAGGGCACCTCCTCCCTCTCTTCCTCACACAACTTGGAGCCTTCATGCTCGGCCAAACCCTGCCAATTTCTCTTCCCCAATTCCCTAGAAACATCCTAGAGGTCCTGGTCTTCTTCAAAGACCATATTTCGTTTTCTAAGAGGAGGTTAAGAAGAGGCGCTTCAAAGAAGAGGTAATGTATGTTGTCGATTCTTTCAACTTTATTTCTTCTTGTACTTCTTATTCTTTAGTTGTTTAATTATGAAGTAATAACATCAGTATCACTCATATAATTATATGTTATTATAAGTATTAAACAACCCTATTTCACCATCTATCAATCCTGCGGAAAAAGAAATCACCGCGCGTGTGTACGTACGGAATACCGTCTTCATGCCGTGGTGTAATCTATTTTCCACCACCACCTTACTTGGATGGTTATAATGGTTTAAATAATAACTATATATGATTATTGTAAAGTGATATTTATTCTTAAATAGTATACATACACTTCAATACAATTCCATGATCATGGGAACAATATCATCGCTCGTGCGTACGTATGGCCTACCGTCTCTACGATGTGATTCGACTCGTTCTACATGATCTTCATTGCATAATGATTATATAAGTAAATTGAATGAATAAATATGATATATATTACACTAATACCATTATGTAAATTAGGTATCTATAACCTAAAAGAAGTATAAGAATTTATTTGACAAAACACGCATAAGAATAAAAAGCAATAAACACCCGAATAACAAGTAACAATGAAATATTACTAATAAGAAGCTATGAATATGAACACATATGATATCATAACAATGATTAAGATTCTAGAATAAGTTAATAACATTATTTAAATCATTATACAGGAGGTTAGGACATGTACGAAGCAAATTGGACCTAAGGTAAGGGAAAATATCACAATCTCATTTTTATCATAGATTGTTTATACTTCAGAATTTACTGGAGAATATTTATCATCCAAATCCATGTTTCATCAATATTTAATATTATTTCTATCCTCCTAAAATTTATTAAATACAATTTTAACCATTGGTGAGTTTTTAGTAAAAGATATGAAAGGAATATTTTGTCATTTTTTTAGAACGAGGTACTTTTTTACTTTTCTGGCCAAATTATGAGAAGAATGTTTTTTGACTTATACGACATGAATGGATTTTATGATTTCATAAAATATTATTTCCATGAAGATTCTTTTACAAGTTTTCAAGTTTATTTTTAATAAACTTCTTTTAGTTTACAATTTTATGACATTTTAAGAATGGAAAAATGTTTTTGAAGTAGAAAGGATATTTTCTTCAAGAATGGAGCTCAAGAATTTTATCAAAATTATTTTCCATCTAAGATAATATAGGGTTCTATTTCTATTTATATTTTTACATTGATTTTATTATTTTATGGTGGAATTATTTTTATGATGTCCTTTTATCTTATATGGATTATGTTATGATGGCATGACATTTAAGAATCCCATTTTTATTACATGGGTTATGCTATGATGTATGATTTATGATTTTGTGGCACACATAAGAATGGTTTCATTATGAGATGGGTGGGACCTATATCTCCCTCCAATGAATTGGGTACAGATTTATATCTCATGAGATAGACATGGCTGGAACGGCAGGTTAATCCGGTTCAGTGAAACAGGACTGAAACAAGGAGTGAACTCAGTTCAGAAATAGACTTTGTCCGCTAAGATAGTATTGGAAATGAGTATTGACTACTAATAAATAATTATCTATGATTATGTGTGTATGCCACAAAGTTCCATGTTTTAATTTATGATTATTCGGATTACATTTCACTACTATGATTATCCCATGTTATGAAATTATGATTTCTTTTGCAGGTTAAGATTTCCAAAATGTTATGTTCTTATGAATATGATGTGATTGATATTTCTTTTGTTTACCCTTACTGAGCATTTGAGATCACCCTTTTGTATGTTTTCTTTCTCCAGGTCAGGAAGAAGGTTATTAAGTAGGATATGCCAAAAGGGACTCTAGATATGATGAAATAAATGGGAGACAATGTAAATGCTTTATGAACCAGTTGTTTATGTTTCCCAATTTCTAAAGACACTATACCTATACGGTACTTTCATGGTTTTGTTATATGTTGTAATAAGTGTGCTTAAATTTTAAAGCAATAACAATTTATGTAAAGTGTGGGTCGTTATACCCAACACACTAGTTTAGTAGCAACTTCAAGACACTCTTTGACTATGAAAACATCAGAATCAGAATTTTATCTAGATATGATAGTTCTATATTAATTATTTAGTATTTAAACTTAATAAATAGTACAAATATCATATTATTTTAAATCAAGATATATTCAAAAAACATAAGATTTTTTTTATAAAACTCTAGTTTTAGTACTAAATATAGTAATGAATTCACTGAAAATTATAAACAACTTAACTATCGATTAACATTTGGGTGTAGTTTAATAATTGGTTGATTATTTTCATACCATTAAAATGAGATGAAAATAACCCAATTATGACTTCTATATCTCTAGATATAGTCAAAAAAGTAAAGTAACACAATCTGAAATTTTTAGAAAATAATATAATCACTTATAATATTTCATACTTTTCACATAATAGAGTGATACAATGATAAATTCAATGAATTGAAATTATATAGAAGTGATATGAAATTAAAATGATTAATAAGACAATAATTTCATTAGTGATCACTATTTTTCAAAAATTTAAATCAAATTAAATATTTTATTTTATAAATATTATATATCTATTATTTAATATATTGGTTAGTATGAACCTCTTTTTCAAAATGAACTTTAAATTTTTTAAATACTACTTGAAAAATAATTCTCCTTCAATAGGTCATGCCTTATCTTATGAATTAATTAACATTATAATTTTTATGCATTGGTTATGACATGTCACATATTATATCTTTTTTGGACTACTCATTAGTAATTAATTTATAATTAAATTTTTATTTTATTTTGACATTTATTAAATGAAAAATATTAATGAGATACGTAGGTGTAGGTTGTTTAAAAATTATTAATGCATGAGATATGGGAATTCATCCTTCATTACACATTGTGAGTATATTATTTTGAATATAAATATATATCAACTACATAACAAATAATTTCATAGCATTAACAATTTTTAAATCTTAATCAAGAACCACCTTCTAGGAGACAATTATTCTCGGGATAGACAAGTAATAGTGGAAAGTAGCTTGAATATTCAAGGGGTAATAGTAGATTACTCAAAGAAATTGTCTTACATAATCACACCTAGACTCATCATCGAATATACCATTTACCACACTTTTTATTACCATAGTAACCCTTGGGGTGCAAGGATATAAAATATACTTATGCTTCCACCACCGTTTTCTCTAATCCATGTTTTTTATCTACCATTTTATTTTCCAATTGTAGATCCAACTATTCATCTATATTATCCTTTTACATCAAGTTTTATGTTGTCTTCATTTCTTAATTCTACAATATCTCTAGGTTTTATGTTTAGGATCCTTCGACTTCTACTCCAATGCATTCTAATTATCCAGAGCATAGTGATCATCATAAGCATACATTAGAGCCCACTAACATTACACAATGTAACACCCCCAAATCTATTAACCCAGAGATGGTGTCAAATTTATTACATTGAAATAGATACAAGGGATCTCAAGATACATTATCAATCAGTTTAGTAGTCTTTTAAAACTATATACGTACATGGTTCCCATATTACATTGGAAATATAAAATACATAAAATAAGAATAATTCATTCATCCTTGATATTAATCATAAAATCCTTGTTCTTATCCTAGGGAAAGGAAAACGAATAAAAGGGTTAGCTAAGTTTCTCAATATGGGTTACGTATAATGGAATATATCATGATTAAATATGTAATAATCAATATGGCAAGGTAAATAACTGAAATCACATTTCTTTTAATCAATAAATTGAGCACAAAACACTTCAATAGATAATATTAATTCTATAATATTATGGATAATAATAAATTAATTTTCAATTAAGGTAATTTTTAATGTTATAATCCATGATCTCAGACATCATGACACTTATACCATGAAGGCCTTATGCCAAGAAAGCTTAAACTATAGGTAGGTATCCACTATAAAATCATTTAATTTGGTCAACTAATTTGTCTCATGAGGACTATCGATGCATTAATGGGATATTTATAACCATATCCCACACATAACTATATGTCCAATTCATTTATCATATATTGAATGATCAATTAAATTCATAAACAATATGCCTTATCAACAAATATTTGTATTGAGTAAAGAATGTAGATTTATCAAATTTTTTCCAACCAATCAAATAACTTTCATAGTAAAACACCATATGTAGAAATGATATATGGTTTATGAAATAAGTATATCCTTTATGAATATTTAGGATAAATTTGATGTAAAATGATCATAAGAAATTAAATGTTTCAAGATAAATCTGATGAACTAAATTTTATTAAGGGATAAAAGATGACCATAAATTCATCAAAAATATTGGTTTTGAAATAAAATAATGACTTTTGGTAAATGAAAATGAAATAATATTTCATCAGAGATTTATTTTTAAAAAAATGGATAAATTATAAAATAATTTAAATACTGTAAAATGGTTATAGTAGCGGGAAAATCCATTAACACTATATAAATCAAAAAAAATATTTTTTACTTCTTTGTAATGAAATTTGAAAATGAAACTTTAAAAAAAATTATAAACATTCCTTGAAAACATTTTCAAAAAGTAAAAATATATTAAATTTCTCTTTGAGTAAATAAAAATAATTTTTGTAAAACAATTTTTAAAAAATATGGACATGGAAAAAATATACATGATCAAAAAGAGAAAAAGATCAACTTTTATTTTAAGCATTCTTCTTGAACTAGTACTTAAATTTAATAATTAATCATCATGAATAAATAAATTTTAATTTTAAATACTTTAAACTAGAATTATATACACCACATAAATTTAATATATGCATAGTACCAAATATATCTCAATGGAGTATTGATTGAGACGAAATCGATTATCTCACATTTCACTTTCCTTGTAAGTTCTTTTGACCCCATGTATAATAAATTTGGATTTATGATAATTAAATAATATAACCATATACACATATATATATATATATATATAATATCATATATGATCCATTTATAATATTTCATCACCCGTTTTTTAAGAATATTTTATTATTATCATTCTTTTGGGTGTTAACTGCTTCATTTTTCATGTATGTTTTGATTCGGTAGTCTCAGTCCTTGATTATTTCTCAGGGTTCCATCATCTCCAAAATTTTATTCGAGGTATAAATATAAAAATATTCAATATATAGATATTTATAATCATACATATCATACAGTGATAGAAAACTTAATTACACCATTTATGGAGACGATATGCCATATGTACACATAAATGATATTTTCACTTTTCAATGGATAGAATAAAAAATGGTAAATAATAATTAATTTTTATAACATATATATATATTATATATTCAATAAATATATCCTTATTACCATCAATGTAAAATAGAAATGAAAAGTGGATCACATCCCTTCTTGGAGGTGGTAGTCCACACGTACGCACGAGCGATGTTATCGTTATCCAAAAGATTTGAAGGTATAAAGGTATATATGATATTACAATTCTATAAGAATATTTATTTAATAAAATTGATATATATTCTTTATTTACATATTTATAATCATCCATTTAAAGTGGTTATGAAAAATTAATTGCACCGCTACGTGGAGATGGTAAGCCATATGCACGTACGAGCAATGTTTTTGATTTTATTAGGATCGAAAATAGATGGAATATGGTTGTACCAAAATCATAATAAAATATAATATATTTATGATAATATATTTATAATTTTTTATGGTTAAAAAACATTAAGATGAATTATAAGAATACATAAACTTGAAAGAGTCGGTAAAGATAATTACCTCTTCTTCGGTAGACTTCCTTTAGATCTCCTCTCAATAGACATAGGGTTTATCTTTTGGAAGGGATATAACCTCTATAAATTGTATAATGATGTTTATAATGGACTTTTTTATGGTTTTTAATGATATATGACTTAATGTGGTGTTAATAATTGATATAAAGGGGTGTTATTTTATAAGGGATGGAAATGACACACTTGGAATTTAAAATAAAATAAAATAAAATAAAATCACTCTTATAAGAAATGCTTCAAAATGACCATATATTCGAATAAAAATTATATAGGGTTGAAATATATTTATCCAATTAAAATTATATAAGTTTTAGTGTCATTTTAAACCTTATCTTTTAGTTTAACCCCTTGGTTAACCAATTTTAATTTTAATCGTTCTAATGACTTTTTAAATATTAAAGGGTAATAATTTTAATTATGTGGTAATAATTAGATCATAATTGAAAAATTATTAAATTTTTTAACATATCTTATCCATCTTTTTCATCGTTAAATATTTTAATTATTTTTAGGCAATATAATAAAATATTATTTTCATAAAATATCAATAATGTCATTTTCGACACTACTCATTTAATTTCACATTAAAGACATCAATACAAATATTAAATTAAAATATATACCTTTATCACAACTATAATATTTCATATATATCTATAAAATTTTTGAGATAAAGTAATTTAGGAAAATTTTATTACATTCAATATTTTTAATATCATTTATTTTATTTGTCTATGAATTAAATAAATAATGTATCGATATTGCGTAAGAATTTAAGCTAATTATTTAGTTGCGAAAAAATAAAAATAAAATACCATGATAAAAAATATATAAATGTAAAAAATAATATTTTATATTCATTAATCACATTTTATTATCCTCATTTAAACATATAAAATCAATTAAAAGCAATAGAGTGACATTTTGTAATTTTCTTTACTAAAAGTAATATAAATGTCATCACTAAGATAAAATGGTTCAAAAATGACATATATTAAAATTCAAGTTTCTTATGTCTGAATTAATCCCATAAAAAGAAATAATTTTAAGTGTTGTTTTGATTTTTAATGCCTTGTTACCTAATTTTTAACTATACTTACTCGAGTAACCCATTATTGATGTGATAAATTTTACCATTGTTACTATTCATAGTGCCTAAAAATAAAATGGTACTAATTACCAAATTTGAACCACATAATTAAAAATATGGAATATATTTTTCAATATTCAATTTTTGGAAGTGGAAGAAATTATTTTTAATATAAACGTGTAAAATGCAATGAAAACTCATTTTAATAAAAATGCATTTTTAAGCATAAAAATTAACTTATATCAAAATCATGAAAATTATTGCTTTGAATTAGATTATTATAGATAAAATGGATTATATGTTACCTTAATACCAAATTTAAATATAATTTTACTGTCAAATTATTTTATTTAATACAAAAAAAATAAGATTGGAAAAATCTGTATTTTTTACTATTCAGTGAAAAATCAATCATTTCATAAAAGAATCACTCTAAGTTATTTTTGATATCATAATTCCAATAATGTAATTAATTTTATATAATTAAATTTATAAAATTTGATAATTTATGTTTTAATCTCATTATTAAATACAACTATGTGTATCATGCTATTGTTTCTTTAAACAGAAAAGCTTACTATAATTAAAGCTCAGGTGTTGCATTCTTCCATCCTTTAAAAAAAATTAGTCCTAGAAATTTACATAATTTCAAATCATGAATATATTGGGGAATTTTTTTCATTATAATATCTTTATGTTCCTACACCGCCTCTTATATCTTATGATTTCTCTAAAGTACCCTTACAAGTTGAGTCGTCTGATTCCTCAACACTTGTTCTCTAGTCTCTAGGATATGGGTTGGTTCTTTATAGTAAGACGAATTAGGTTCCAATTATATCTACTCATAGGTGATAATATGTGTCAGATATGGAATTCACTTCCTCAAAAAAGAGATATGTAACATATCATGAACTTTATAGGGGCTAGGTTCCATTTCTAAATGGTAAGGCACAACTCCAATTCTTTCTACAATTTCAAAAGGTCTAATGTAGATGGGGCTAAGTTTTTCTTTCTTACTAAACCTTATGAAATTCTTACATGGAGATACTTTAAATAAAATTTTATCTACTACTTGGAATTAAAAATATTTCCTTCTTTGAGATGAATTAATATAGTTTTGAATAGTATTTTCCTCCACCATTGTCTCCCCAATAAGTTTTAGGCCCACAATATTTCATTCACTAAATTCTTCCCAATAAGTTGTAGTACAAAATATCCTACCATATAATAATTCATAGGTTTCCATTAAAATAATTGAATGAAATATATATTTATAAAAAAATTACATAAAAGGTAAATATTAATCCCATATACCTTCAAATTCAAGTGAGCATGACCTCAAAATATCTTCTAGAGTTTTAATAGTACTCTCAGAATTTTCATCAATTTTAGAGTGATAATAATTTTTCAAATGAAGCTCAGTATTCGAACCCTTCTGAATACTTTTCTAGAATTTAGATGTAAATCATAGATCGTGATCATAAAAAGTTGAAATACGTGCACCATGATGTATTACAAATTCATTAATAGATTCTTGCAAGGTGCTAGAGTGGTAAAAAAACTCACATTTCATCATTCTTTCTAGGATTATTTTGTAAAAAATGACAGATTCCATAGTAATTTCTTCCCATTTCCATAAATGAATATATATATATATATATATGTTTCATGAATCTTATAGTATATTGTATCCCAACCTTCACCTATTGAAAAACAAAAAATATTAACACATAATCAGCAATTTTCTCACTCCATATTATCCCACCAAAAACGTTCCTTCAAATATCTATACTACTCTAGGGTGTTAGATAAATTCAAGATATGAGCATCATCTAATAATTCTATTTTCAGATTAGGTATATATGAAACATAACCACTTTAAAAATTTTAGAATAACATAATTATATATGAAGTCTTATAATTTACCATCATCCATGGATTTAATTTTAATTTGAAAATTTTTATCATCCGGATGAGAATATTTTATGTTTTTTAATAAATATAGTTTAGAAATTATTTGAAAATGGGGTAATGTTTCCCCTTAATTAATAATTCTCATATCCATATTCACTAAATCCATGGACATATGATCCCTTTCAATCCTCATTTTGGTCAGGACTTCATGATCATTCCTTCTTAATGCATATTCTACCTTATTTCCCTTCCATGGGCGGTAGTTTATTGAGAAATCATAATAATTTAGTAGCTAAAGCCATCTCATTTTCCTCATATTGGCCCCTTTCTATGAAATTATTCATTTTAGGATCTTATGTTCTATGTATACAATAAATATTTCATGATAAATATAATGAATCCATATCATCAAATAAAATATTATGACTACCAACTCAAGATCATGAGTTGGATTGTTCTGTTCATGAGTCTTTAACTACCTTGATGCATAAGAAAAAACTTTATACTTATGCATAGGGACATGACCAAGTCTCTTCTTTGATTAATAATTATATATCCAAAATACATCATTTACTATTGGTAAATTCAACGTTGAATAATTAACCAATATCCTATTCAATTCCTCAAAACATTCTTCACATTCATTTCCTATGTGAATTTAACCCCTTTATGTGTAAGCTTGCTTAAGAGGCTATCCAACCGGGTAAAATTTTGAACAAATCACTAATAGTGATCTACCAATCCAATTAAACTACATTCCTTGGTTCTATTCATTGGTGTAGGACATTTTTTGAACGCCTTTGTATTTATAGGATCAACTAAGATTCTATCCTTATAGAAAATTATCCAAGAAAATAATCTCTCTGAAACTAGAATTCAAACTTGCTAAATTTACAAAATAACATATTTTCTCTAAGAGTGTTAAGAATAATCTACAAGTGATTCCCATGGTTCTCACAGATTTTAGAGTTCACCAAGATATAATCAATAAATAACACATCAAAATTATCAATATATTGCTTGAATAATATGTTCATTAGATCAATAAAATAGAGGGTACATTAGTTATTACAAATGGAATTACTATAAACTCAGAATGTTCATACCTTGTATGAAATTTTGTCTTGAGAATATCTTCCAACTTTACTCACAATTTACAATACCAAGAATGATGGTAGATCTTTGAAAAATATTTAGTTCCATTAAGTTGATTGAATAAGTAATCAATTCAAGGAAGAGGATACTTATTCTTTATTGTAATGGCATTAATTTCCCTATAAGAAATTCAAAACCACATATATCAATATTTTTTTCTTAACGAAAAGAATAGTGGTTCCCCAAATTGAAAAGCTAGAGAATATAAATCCCTTATTACATAACTCCTATAGTTGTTTCTTTAAGTCCACTAATTCCATAGTGGATATTTTATAGTGATTATTTGATATAGTTCTTTCATCATGGATTAAATCAAAAGAAAACTCAACTACACACTTTGTTTTATGTCTAGGTAATTTCTAAAGAAACACATAATTGTATTCCTATATAATTGTTACATACTCAATTTGAATATTACCCTTCACATATATAGATAATGTCTGATCTTATTCTCTAATAATCTTAGAACTAATGGGGTGGATCTAGATATGATTCATATGATTAAGTCTCCCCTATAAAAACAAGTAATTCTATATCTTAATTGTGAGTTGTAATATCCTTCTCTTGAAAATAAAATTTTTCATTATATATTTAGATCCAATATATATCAAGAATTGTAACAAAATCAGCTGTAGGAATAATAATAAATTAAGAAAAATAGTTCATGTTTATGTGTTATAATGGGAACTGACTAACGCATCTGTACTGTAGTGAGACTTCCATGATGAGTTTTTACTGAAAGACCCTTTCTTAATTTGCAAGGGGAATATCTAATTTTCTTGGATAGTAGATTAGATATAAAAGAGTGAAAAGATACAGAATATAATAAAGAATTATCTAAACTTGAGGCTATTATAAAATTAACTGCCACATTTTTAGGAACATAAACATCAGTTGTAGTAATCACATAATCTTGGCATGATCCACTTGGAATATTCTTTGGTTGGTTCCCTTGAAACTTGGGGAATGGTTTGAACAATTCCACCTATATTTATAGTTAAATAACTAGATAAAAGTGGTTTATTTCTTTCCATTACAGTCATTTTCTAGATGACCCATATCTTTATACTTATAACAAACTCCCATGTCCTTTAAGCATTTCCCAGGATATTTATGTCCTTAATTTTTTACATCATGTAAATTTATTCATTACCACCTTCATCTTTGATGTGTTCCCTTTTTCTTGGTAATCAATGGAAATATTCTTCTCTTTATTTCCCTTAAAGATATAAGATCTAGAAAATTCCTTATCTATTTTAATGGAACTTTATATTATATCATCATATGATGAAATATTTTGAGAAACTAGTACCCTTTGGAAAATCATCGTAAGTCCATAAAATAAATGGTAAATATTTTTTTTTGGATTATATATGTAGTTAGAAGCATGCTTGGATAATCTTGTCAAGTTATCCTCATACTCTGCCACACTTTTTTCATCCTTTTTCTTTAAATTAAAGAACTTCCTCTCCATTTCTACTCACTGCTCTTGAAGAAAGTATTTATTATTGAAAATAACTTAAAATGTTATATATTCCATGATTTATATTTCCTCAATCACATTAGTTTTCTTGATCAACGACCATTATTGATAAATATTTCCTTTTAAAAAAAACACTGCCATAATAATTTTTTCATTTTTATTGCATCCCAATGTGAGGAATATCCTTTCGAGAGACTTTATCCATTTATCAACTACCAAGGGATTAGTAGTTTTGTTAAAAGATATAATATTTTGTTTCATAAAGCGAACCAATATAAAATAATCAAATTATAGAATAAAATTTTTCTTCATTCAATAAAAGTTATGCATTATAACCTGAGTAAGCTACCCTAATATGGCCATGATCTGCACAGTTCCAATACTAGTTGTATTGGTAAGCTCATTAGATAAATATTAACATTGTCTATGGGTGTTTATTCCATTTCTTTTATTAGGATCCATCACTAAATAATATAAAATAGTGATTTAACTCATAATCATTATAAAAATTGACCCATAAAATAAAAATTCTTCGAATGGTAAATTTTTTCAAATGATATATAGGATTATCATAATTATCATGTTACTTATGTTTATTTAAAATCTAATTTAAAAAGTTTATACGAAACTTTATCTGATACAAACTATACCACCCTCAAATATAGTAACCTAAAGATAGTCTATACTCTATTAAATTGGAATAGATAAAAGGGATATCACCATGCATGATCAACTAGTTTAAAATTCTTGGAAAACTAGATACATACATGATTCTCATATTAGATTGGAAATATAAAACACATAGCATTATAAGAATTCACTCATCCATGATATTAACCAAAATATCTTTCTTCATATATTGGGTAAAGTAAAACAAATAAAAGGATGATCTTTGATGATCAGTAAGGGTTATTTATAATGGAAGTTAACATGAGTTAATATGGAATAATCAATATGGAAATGTACATAACTAAAAATTAAATTTAACAATAACTTGAGAAAAAAATACACCCATTGATAATATCTATGCAGTAATATCATCGATAATAAAAATTGAGTTCTTAATGAAGGAAATGATTAATATTAGGTCTCATGATCCTATAAACCATGATATTTATACCATCAATTTCTTGTTACAAGACTGTTTAAACTATGGGTAGGTATGCAAAAAACCAATAATTTGGCTAACTAATTTGTCTTATAAGACCTATCAATGCATCAAGGGGATATCTATAACCAGTCCCCACTCATCAATACATTTCTAATCCATTTCTCATATATTTAATGATAAATTCAACTCTTAAATAATATTTCTTATCCAAAAAATATCCATATTGAGTAAAAAATATGAATTTATTAAGGTTTCCCTCAGTAAATAAAATAACATTCATAGTAAAACATTATATGTAGAAATGATATACAGTTTAAGAAATAAGAATATCCATGATATAGATTAGAGAGAAATGTAATTTCCAATGATCACTAGAAGGTTAATGTTTCAAGATAAATTTAATGACAAAAAATTAGGAATAAAATATGACCATCAATTCAATAGAGATATAGGTTTTGAAATAAAAAAATTATTTTATAAAATGGAAGTGAAATAATATTTCATTAAATATTTTTCTTTTCAAAACCTTAGAAAACTTATAGAATAATCTAACTACTATAAAATGGTTGTGGTGGTGGAAAATCCATTAACACTGTATATATTGAAAAATATTCCTTTTTTACTTTCTTATAATGATTGTAAAAATAGGCTCATTCAAAAAACATTATAAATATTCCATTAAAAGGTTTTAAAGAATTAAATTACAACTTAAAATTTAGATTAAGTAAATAAAAAGTAATTTTTTAAAACAATTTTGAAAAATATGGGTATGGAAGAAAAATATACCTAATCAAAAAGAAAAATAAGACTAGCGTTTCATTTTAGCACTCTTCTTGAAAGTATAAATTACCTTGAATCATTACATATCATGAATAAATATATATTCAAGTTAAATACTTCAATGGTTTAATATATAAACAACATAATGTAAATAGATGAAAAATACCAAATATGCCTCAATAGAGTTTAAATTGAGACAAAATCTCTTACCTCATGTTCAACTTGCCTCATAAGTTATTTTGACCCAATGTATAATAAATTTAAATTTATTATACTTAAAAAATAGAACTACATGCATATATATAATATCATATATGATCCCTCTATAAAATTTTGTCACTTATTTTTTAACAATATTTTATAATTATAATTATTTTGGGCGTTAACTACTTCGTTTTTCATGTATATTTTTATTCAGAAGTCTCGGTCCTTACAACTTGTTTCTGGTAATATCATATATATAATTTTATTCAAGATATAAATATAATATATATTAAATATATATATTTATATATTTATATATATTTATATATATTTATAATCATCCATAAAATATAGATATAGAAAAATGAATTACACCATTCCTGGAGATAGTAAGTCGTACGTATTCATGAGTGATGTTTTCAATTTTGTATGGATGAAACTAAATAAAGTTAAATGATAATTCACCTTTAAAAGGTAATTTTTATGTCATATATATTTTATATATTCATTAAATCTATCCTTATTTCCATCAAAGTAAATTATTAATGAAAAATAGATCGCATCGCTTCATGGAGGTAGTAGTCCACATGTACGCAGAACCGACATTATCATTTTCCAAAGGAATGTAAGGTAAGAAGATATATATGATATTATAATTCAAGAAGAATATTTATGTCATAAATATCATAAATATTCTTTAGTTTCATTTTTATAACCATTCATGTAAAGAGTTTATGAAAATGAATTACACCACTACATGGAGATGGTAAGTCGTAGGTACACACGAGCGATGTTTCCTCTTTTAGTAGGATGGAATATAAATGGAATATGGTTGTCTCGTAATAATAATAACTTAAATGTATATTTATTATATATTAATTATTATTTTATGATTTTTAAAACACTTTAATAGGAATTAAAAGAACAAATAATCATCATACAGTCGGTAATGAAAATTACCTCTTCTTTTGTATACTTCCTTTAGATCTCCTCCCAAGGGACCTAGGGTCGGTCTTTTGGAAGGGATAGAATATATATATAAATTGGATAAAAATGTTTATAATGGAAATAAGTTATGATTTTTTTGATCTATATGTCTCAAAGTGGTGTGAATAATTGAGAGAAAGGGGTGTCCTTTTATAAGGGAGGGAAAACAAACACTTGGAATTTTTATAAAAATTTAAAATATAATTAGGTCATTCTCAAGAAAAATGATTCAAAATGGACACAAATTCAAATAAAAATAGTTTGAGGTTGAATTATACTAAAAAATAAAATTTA
Source organism: Viscum album (assembly GCA_963277665.1). Taxonomy (NCBI): domain Eukaryota; kingdom Viridiplantae; phylum Streptophyta; class Magnoliopsida; order Santalales; family Viscaceae; genus Viscum; species Viscum album. The sequence goes on from OY728148.1 coordinate 1,931,035,523, forward strand.
TACTGGTTCTTGTGTCATTGTAAACCTTATTTTTGGTCTAACCCCTTGGTTATCCAATTTTAATTTTAAATACGATAAAAACTTTTTAAAATTTAAAGCATTATAATTTTACTTAAAATGTAATAATTAGCTCATAAATTGACAAGGGATTAATTTTTGGACCATATATTATCCCCTTGTACTATTTAAATATTTTTATGATTTAAAAATAATTTAATAAATTATTATTTTCATAAAATGTCAATAATGTCATTTTTGACAGTATTCATTAAATTTGAATTTAAAGACATTAATAAAAATATTAAATTCAAATATAAATTTCAACATAACTCTTATATTTTATTTATATCTATAAAATTCATGGGAAACTATAAATCAACCAAATTTTTTTACTTTTAATATTTTAAATATCATTTATTTTATTTTTCTATTAAATCTATAAATATTGTATCGACATTGTATAAGCATTTATAGTAATTCTTCCATCACTGATTTTTTTTTTTAAAATTACGATGATAAAAAATAAATTATTTATGTTAAAATAAGATTTTATATTCATTAATAACATATTCTTATTCTCATGTGAACATGTAAATGAAATTAAAATCTAGATAGTGACATTTGGGAATTTTATTTACTTAAAATAATATAAATGTCATTATCAAGATAAAATGGCTCTTAAATTCCATATATAATATTTTAAGATGCTTATGGGTGAATTAATCCCATTTAATGAAATAAATTTAAGTTTTGAGTTAATTTTGAATGCCTTATTACCTTATTTTAAACCATAATTACTCAATTTACCCTTTACCGATGTGATAAATTTTTTCTTGATTACTATTCATATTGCCTAAAAGGAAAAGGGAACTATTTACCAAATTTGAACATCAAAATTCCAAATATTTTATAATTATTTCAAGATTCAATTTCTATAATTGGGAGAAATTAATTTTAATATAAATTCTTAAAACTCAATGAGAAATTATTTAAAAATACAGTTTTAAGCATAAAAATTAACTTATATCAAAATCATGAAATTTTTTGACTCAATTTAGATTATTATATATCAAATGGATAATATGATACCCTAATATAATGTAACACCTTTATAAAAGTGAAACTTAAAAAAGGATAAATTTTATTACCCATGTCAACAAGGTGCACCTTTATTTTTGGGAGCCTACTTGATTAGAACTCCACAGTTAAGCATGTTTGGCCTAGAGTAGTAATCAGGATGGGTGACCTTCTGGGAAGTTTCCCATGGTGTGTGTGAGTGGGGACAAAACACACTGAAAGAATATGTGTTGCCCTATGAGGATAGTCATTAGTCTGATAAGTGGCCCGCTTGTGGGGATAGTCATTAGTCTGATAAGCGACCCTAGTGAGTAATAGCCTATGGTGTGCTGGTAAGGCAACCAAGGTATTACTTGAGACCCATGGGGTCAGATGACAAGGTTCATGACCCAGGGAGGCAGGTCATGACAAATGGTATCAGAGCCAATACCCAGCCGGAAGTGCTTAGGCACTGCCTGGGTTTGAGGCTTGGGGTCCACAACAAGGGTGTTGTGCATTAAAGGGGTGGATAATGTAACACCTTTGGAAAATTGAGACTTAAAAAAGGATAAATGTTACTACCCATGTCAACTAGGTGCACCTTTATTTTCGAGAGCCAACTTGATTAGAACTCTACAGTTAAGCATGCTTGGCCTAGAGTAGTAATCAGGACAGGTGACCTTCTGGGAAGTTTCCCAGGGTGTGTGTGGGTGAGGACAAAACACACTGAAAGAACATGTGTTGGCCTATGGGGACAATCATTAGTCTGATAAGCGACCATAGTGTGTGTTGTATCTTTACGGAGACGTAAATCCCTAAGGTGGGGGTAATTTAAAGACCCAGAAATTTAAAGGAAAATTTTTTCTTAAATTCATTAGAATTTTACGAGTCTTCAGTTTCTGACAGTGCCAGATTCTAAGGCCCGTTGTGCCCAGAATCAATTTCTGAAGTTTTGTTCAGGTACGTTCAATAAACGTGCGTACAATGTTTTGTATATTTTGAATCGGTGCTCGGAATTGAAATTTGAGGGCACCGTTGAACTCGTAGTGACAGTTTTATCTTAAGGAGACTTTCACCTCAACGACAGTTGGTTGAGAGTAAAAGTTAGATTTTGGGTTTTTATAAACAAATTAATAAAATAAAGTCAGCTAACACATTATTTTATTTTTTAGCCGTCATGTGGAGTGTTTGTTTCTTAGAACCTCCACTTGGGAGTTGGAGGTGGGACTGCCACACCCTAACTTCCCATGAGAGGTTATGGTGGTGGGGCCCACCCAAGCATAACCTCCTGGGAGAGGTTATGATGTGGGGACCACGTGACACTTAACCTCCCCAATTAATTGGGAGAGAGAGGAAACCTCTTGACCCCCTCAATTAATTTTATGTGTTGATGTAAAATTAATTGCTTCCAATTTAATTTTAACTGTCCACATAAAATTAATTGCTGTCAAATTAATTTTATGTGTCAACGTGAAATTAAATGTTTCCAATTAATTTGAAGTGTCAACTTAAAATTAATTGATGTCAAATTAATTTTATGTGTCAACATAAAATTAAATACTATCTTTTGTTTTGATGCATGCTATGTGGGGGAAGCCTCTTGTAATCCTCCCAATAATTAAGGCAACACACCTTTTAAATTGCGCCAACGCTTTTTAATTCGCTTGACCCCCTTTTTAAATTAAGTAACCGCATCATTTGAATTTAGGAAGGTTACTAAAAATGAACTGTCATAAATTCCTAGATTGTTACATACCTCTCCCCCTCTCCTATATATATGGATCTTGGGAGGAGGTTTTGGGATGGCTTCACCAAGCGACAAAATGCTGGCAAAGTGATGTGATGCCCAACACATGGAGGATTACGCCTCCTCCAATGAAGAATGATGAACGTCGACCTTCTTTTAATTCTTCCTCAAAAACCTACCGATGTGGAGCGTCGTCAACAAGATGATGCAACTCCGGTTTTGAAGTGCTTGGTGAACGTGACGAACGATGATCCTCTACATCTTCATCCGCGACTCCGTCAACGAACGACATCCGCCTTTTTGCACCAACGACTACCACCTACGAGAAAGGTAGGGGGTTTAATTTTTTTTCATGTTGATATTGTACTCATTTTATTACCTTCTTAAAAGGATATAAATAGAATGATGTGGACGTTTTAATGAACATCCTCTACTTATGTTGAGCCAATTGATATCTTCCTAAATGCGGAGGGTTCGGGCCAACCTCACACAGCCTGACACCCTCCATCGGATTTTTATTGTGATTTTATTCGAAGTGGAAACATGACATCGAAAAGTAGTGGTGGCGATGAAGATGGAGAATAAAGGTTGCATCGCCCCCACGACCCCGGTGCACCCGCGCCCTGCTGACGGCCTGCCCGACCCCTGTCGGCGGCCTGCCCGGCACCCTGGCGCGCTACCCGGCGCACCTGCGCCCAAACAGCAACCATCTTGGCAACCTGGTGCCTTGCTGGCACCCTCGTCGCCCCCTGCCACGGTCTGCCTGGTGCCCCAGCGCGCTCATGCGCCCTAGCGTGCTGCCCCGGGGCGCTGCCCGGCACCCCGACACCCTGACTGATGCACCTGCGGCCTCCCCGGAGTCCATCTGGCCAGCCCGCGCCCCACATATCCTACCCACTCATCTACCGGCCACCGACCTCTTGAGCAGCGCCCTTCGCAGCGCTGGCCGAACCGGCCCCAGCTTTCAGGCCGATGCCGCCTGTGTGGCAGCATCCGTCCGAACTGCGCTCGTAGTCCGCTAGGTCGGGCCCAGTGGACCAGGTCAAAACATAGCGGGCTGACCCTCCCAAAGGGCAGAGTCAGACCCAACAAGTCTAACTGGGTTGACCCAGACTGGGTGGGGCTGAGTCAGTCCGACTGGGTCAGACCGGACCCAGGCCCACTAATGACCCATTTCTTACGTTGGCCATATCTTTGGCACCGGACATCCGTTTGACAAACCATTAGCGACGCTAGTAATCTCATTGAGAAACGGTACCTTTGAAAATTTCCCATGGTAGTTCTGGGTATAGTTGAGATACAGTTGGGTTGGTTCGTACACGAAATCAACCAGGCCCCCGGGACTAAAATGCTAATAACTCACATACCATGCGTCCGATTGATGCACCATCTATTGCATTGATACCCCTGTGACATGGAGGTCCTTGTAATAATTCTAAGTGAGACTTTGTGAAACTTGGATTATCTACTTTTGGCACATGGATTGGACCCTCCCGGTGAAGATCGAGCAGATTGCAGACACCTAGTAGATGGTTGAGACTTGACGACTGCTGATCGATCGAATCGGAGTGATTTGTATGGCCCAGTGGGGAGCATTTGGTTGTAGAATCAGACCCACGGTGGAGGAGTGCTTGGTTGTAGCTGCAGACCCGCGATACTCGACAGAAGGAGTACCTCTATAGGCTCTGAGGGGGAACTCTTAGTTGTAGCGGCAGACCCATGGTGGGAAGCGCTTGGTTGTAGCAGCAGGCCCACAGTACTCGATGGGTGGAGTACTTCAGTAGTCCAAGGTTAGTGGGAAGTGCTTGGTTGTAGCGGCAGGCCTGCTGTACTTGACAGAGGAGGAGTTATCCAGTAGCCGTGGTTTCGACATCGTGAATAAAAATCCTGGTTTGACCTGAGTCAATGACCTTTGTGTTTTCCTCATGATTGAGAAGGGTTACTTCATAACTTACGTATATGTATGGGCATATACCTAAGTAAGGGTTATCCGTTGAAATCATACTTTATGGTTTATCCTTGTTGAATTTTGTAAGACCCTGAGGGTCTTGGGGTCCCTACTAAGTATAGTTATACTCACCCCTTCACGGTCTATGTCGGCACCTCGTTGTGTTGGATGCAAACGACAGACAACGTTGACCGAGGTGGACTGTATGAGGACTGGACGGTACCCGAAGGTGGACCTCATGACGAGTCGGTACCCGGAGGAGATAGACGGATGTCAAGCACTGAGGAGGCTAATTGTACCTACCCTTCAGGTAGGATCTTTAGTGGACGATTTAGGAGCTGCTAGACACCTTCTAGCTATTTGTCTTTTTAGTTGTACTTCTTTTCTTTTCCTTGTACTTTACTATTTGGATTGTATTTCCAGCCCCTTTACATTCAGTACACTTGTTATATAGATTTTTCTTAGTGTTTACTTCTTCTTGTTCTCTGGTTGTGTGTGTTTATGATTTATAAAGGCAATGTCTTCCCAGTTTTAGGGAATTAGGCCTTTGGAGCTAGTCGCTAGCCCCTGGCCTATGGAAGGTGGGCTTGGGGTAGTCACAATACGGGCCCCGGGGGACAGTTTGTGGTATATAAAATCCAAAATATAATGTGAATTTTAAATTAATTAATTTAATAAAAAGAAAAAATATTATTTGAAATATGTGTATTTTATTATTCATTTAAAAAACAACCATTTTAGAAAAATCAAAAAAAAATCACCTTAATTTAATTTCGATTTGATTATTTCAAAATGAAATTAATTTAAGAATTTAAATTTATAAAATCTGATAATTTAGGTTTTAATATAATTATTGAATAAAACTCTGTGTATTGTGTTATTTTTTATTTTATGGTGACACTTGAAAAATATAATGACATGATTCTATTGAAATCAGTCTATGGGAGACACAGTGGAGATAAAATCAAGGATAATTCATTGGCCTATATATTGGTATGATAATTTATTAAATTAATTTTTATATTATTATTTTATATATATGGATTAATATTTTGGTAAGATATTTTCTATAATTTTCCAAATGGTCAATCTATGAGGGTTGTATGATTGACAGAATTAGGTGAGCTATGATAAAAATATAGGCATGAGTTATATAATGTCTAGCTTGATAGAGTTTTTATAGATATAGAGGGTATACAGACCCTTTATGATTATCTAGTTGCACAGTTAAGTATATGATTCCTTATTAGAAGAGAGACCTGTTTAGGGTATTATTGTTATTTGATAAATGATTGTGATTTCAAATAACACTCGATTTATTAATATAATAATTTTATCTTATAGAATCCATCAAAAAGAAAAAAAATGAGTGTTATAAATTTTTTGCATGCTTTGGGACAAATGAACATGATGGAAATTGAAAAAAACTAGGAATTTTTCAAGTAAAACTGAGAATGATAACATTTTTTAGGATTTAATTGTTAAGAAACATCATGTTACAGTTACAATTTTTCATTTTTAAGTTTTGTTCATTAACATAATTATAAACTTTAATTTTATTACATGCATTAACTTTTTCAGTGATCAGTTTTGAACATTGATGAGTATGTAACTTGAGATTTTTTTTATCAAGAAAAAACAATAAAGGTGGAAGTGTTGTGAATTATGTGATGCAAGAAAATATTATAAGATCTATAATATTCTTTAAAATTTAATCATATATTTCTTATATATTTATCTAATTTATAATGTCAAAAACATGCTTTAAAGGATATTAATGGGAAAAAGGTTATAACTTTGACCCCAATGATCATTTTCAATAGGTATTAGGTGAAGAGAACCAAGATAGGGTCAAATGTCAACCAAGTAATCTTATCATGTTCTATAGGTATAATCACACTTTAAGAAATTTAAATCCCTATACTAAAAATGAGCAGTAGTTATAAGAGTACCATTTAGAAACAACAAAGTAAAAAAATTGGCATTCCATGAGCATGAAAGTTGTAAAAATATAACAACATAGTTTATGAAAGAAATTATAGATATATGTTTTTCACCTCCTAAAGATACTAATATGATTGATGATACATGTATATTGATTATATTCTCATTGAATGATGGTCTAGATGATAAAAACAATGATCCATGTGGTGATCAAGGTAATGACCACCTGAGTGTCGATAGTGATGATTTTGTTCAAGGTGATGATTCTTCTGTTGCGATTTAAGGTTATTATGATGTTATTGATGACCAAGATGATAGTTGTGATCATGAAAAGTATTTTTTTTGAGTGAGATATTGATATGATCTATTTTTTACTTTATATTTAAAACACTTCTAACCTCGTGGGTTGTGTTTTAGGGATAAAACGGGTTATATATGTGTGTTATAATTTTTTAGTTATTAACTTGTTGAATATATAATATATAATATGTTTCCTATTTTGAATGTGTATTGTGACTGGTTGTATATATGTTTTGTTTATAGAGGTTACAGGTGGGATGAAAGTTACTTCCATGTGGAGGGGTTATACCAATGGTTACTGGAACCATTGGTGTAACCTTATACTAATGGTTGAAAAAATGTATTAGTATAGAATTTTTATACTAATAGTTTATGGAACTATGGGTATAAGGTTAAAGCATCAGTTTCATGAACCTTTGGTATAACTCTTAAATACAAATAGTTTTTAAGAACTATTGGTATATGGTTATACCAATAAATCTATACCAATAGTTTTTGGAAACTATTGTTATAGTGCTATCCTAATTGGTATAGTACTAATGGTTTGGGAATCCACTGTTATAGGTTATGGCAGTGGCTTTCCTGCCCATACCAATAGTTTAAAACCATTGATATAACCCTGATTCCTAGTAGTTCATGGTGATTGATGTTTTTAAGAGTTCAAAAGAAGAAAAATTTTACTAAATATTTATGTTCTATAAAAATATTAAATTAACATTAAACAACTATTTAAAGGTTAATTTTGAGGTTTAATTATATCACCTAATGTTTAAGAGGAAAAATAAAATGAAAAACAAGGGTTTAAAAAACCTTTAACATTCTCTCTGAGTGGCCCCAATTAGATTGAGCCTAAATCCTTCAGAGGAGGGACTTTTGGCTACAAAAAATTCATAGGAACATAGATAGAGAAGTGTATAGGGATATTTTAGTAGATATTTAGCAAAGAAAATAGTTTTAGATGTGATTAAAAATGCATGGAATATGGGTGATTATATATCCTAGAGATATTTTGAAAAAAAGTATTGATTATTTTATTATTTTGGATCAAGACTATGAATAATGTTTATTCTTATTAGTATGATTAGTATAGAATTGAAAAAATAGAGTTTTCTATGATATTTAAAAACACAAAAACCCAAAATACATCTTAGAAATAATTTATTACAAGTAAAGAGACACATATATTTTTTTATCCTAATAAAATACAACTTAATTTTTGAATATTGACTTATAGGTTTAGAAATTAAATTTATTATTTAAGTAAATTAGTTTTATCCTTAAATAAAAAAATGTAGTAAACAGATTAAAAATTATTGAGTCATATTCAAATCATAATGATATCATAAAACATATGTTTTTCATAAAGAATATTTTTTACTATTAATCAAAAAATCATATTCTTTATAAAATAAACAAAAAACGCCATCAACTAATTTTGACATGTTGATTCCAAAAAAAGAAGAAGTCCATTTTATCAAATTTATATTCTAAAAATTAAAAATTTAACATTTAAATAAAATCATATAACACCTAGAAAATATTTTTCATCTAGAGTAAATACTATTCATTTTTCAGTGAATAGTAATATTACAATTTGTTATTATTTTTTAATTTTATATGATTTATAATGAGTTTTTATGTGTTTTTAAAAAAACAATTAATGTGCACAAGTTAAAAATAATTTGATAAATATGTGTGAAAGGCGACAACACTGCTACCACCTTTCCCCTAAATGAAAAAAAAATATTATTTAAATATTATATATATATTTTAAAAAAAATTATTATTTTTTGTTTTGTTTATATATATATATAAATAAAACAAAAAATTTCATCAGAATTTATATACTTTTTAATATCCAGTAGTACTGTCATTATAGTAGTCTAGATTCTAACAGATACCCTTACCAAGGGCTATATTTTATAAGAGGGATTTCCCTATAAGTAATTCTGCATTTGTGATGTGAGATTTAGGTTCACCCTTTCCTGCACAGAATATTCTGCATTTCTGATTTGGGATTCAGAAATGCTTCAAGTAGGTGGCTTTGAAAGACTATAAAGTATAAATTATAAGACCAATATAAATAAAACATAAAATATAGATTAAACATATATGAAATAGTTGAAAATGAAAATAATTTCAAAAAAAGGTTGATGAAAAATAATTTATAAGATTTCAAAGCCACCAACTTGAAACTTAAAAATGTTTCAAGTATTTAAATTTGAAAGCCTATAAAATATAAACTATAAGACCAATATAAATGAAAATTAAAATATGGATTAAACATATAATAAATAGTCAAAAATAAAAATAATTTCATAAAAAATGTTGACAAAAAATAATTTATAATCTTTCAAATTCACCAACTTGAAGCTTAAAAATGTTTCAAGTATGTGACTTTGAAAGGCTATAAAATATAAACTATAAGACCAATATACATGAAAATTAAAACATGGATTAAACATATAAGAAATAGTTAATAATTAATTTCTTACTTAGTAATATAATTATTAATTATATAAATATTAATTATATAAATATTAATTATATAATAATTAATTGGTTAATTAGTAATATAAATATTAATTATTAATTATTAATTATATAATAATTAGTTAATTAGTTATATCATTATTAATTATATAATAATTAGTTAGTAATATAATTATTAATTAGTTAATTATTAATATAATTATTAATTATATTATAATTAATTAGTTAACTAGTAATATAATTATTAATTATACAATTATTAGTTAGGTAATTAGTAATATAATTATTAATTATATAATAATTAATTAGTTAATTAGTAATATAATTATTAATTATAATTATAATTATAAAATATTAATAATTAATTATAAATTAGTTAATTAGTTAATTAGAAATATAATTATTAATTATATAATAATTAATTAGTTAATTAGTTATATAATTTTTAATTATAATTATAATTATTAATTATATCATAATTAATTATTAATTATTAATTACTAATTATATAATTTTTAATTAGTTAATTAGTGATATAATTATTAATTATAATTATTTCTAAATTCGAGTATTACTAGATTTTGCATGGCGGGAGCTAGGATTCGAGCGTGGTGTTGGGCCTTGAGCCTGTGATGTAGTGTTTTTATGGGTGTTGGTGTGTGGGTCTTGGGACATTAGATTTTTTTGGGTTGCATTGCTTTTCCGCTTGTCTTGTCTGGTGGTTCTTTTTGTGCTACATGTTTATTGTGTTTCGTTGTATTTATATTTTATTAAATATTTTTTTAGGACAAAGCTTGCTCGGGTCCTGAACTTTCCTATAAATTATATAATTAATAATCATATTACTAACTAACTAATTAATTATATAATTAATAATTAATAATTAATAGTTATTAATTGATAATTAACTAATTATTATAATTAAAAATTATATTACTAATTAAATAATTATTATATAATTAATAATTATACAATTAAAAATTTAAAAATTATTAATTATTATATTACTAATTAACTAATTAATAATTGTATAATTTATAATTATATTAATAATTAATAATCACTAATTAATAATTATTTAATTATTATATAATTAATAATTAACTAATTATTATAATTAAAAATATATTACTAATTAACTAATTATTATATAATTAATAATTAATAATTATATAATTAATAATTATATTACTAATTAATTAATATATAATTAATAAATATATTACTGATTAACTAATTAATTATATAATTAATAATTAATAATTATATTACTAATTAACTAATTAATTATTAACTAATTAATAATTATATTACTAATTTACTGATTAATTATTAACTATTTCTTATATATTTAATCTATGTTTTAAGTTTCATTTATATTCATCTTATAGTTTATATTTTATAGTCTTTCAAATCTGCATGCTTGAAACATTTATTAGTTTCAAGTAGGTGGTTTTGAAAGCTTATAAACTATTTTTCATCTATATTTTTTATGAAATTCTTTTTATTTTCATCTATTTCATATATGTTTAATCCAGGTTTTAATTTCCATTTATAATGGTCTTTTAGTTTATATTTTATAGGCTTTCAAAGTCACATACTTGAAACATTTTTAAGTTTCAAGTTGGTGGATTTGAATGATTACAAATTATTGTTCATCAACATTTTTTATTGTATTAATTTTATTTTCGACTATTTCTTATATTTTTAACCCACCTTTAAATTTCCATTTATATTGGTCTTATAGTTTATATTTTATAGGCTTTCAAAGTCACATACTTGAAACATTTTTATGTTTCAAGTTGGTGGCTTTGAAAGTTTATAAATTATTTTTCATCAACATTTTTTATGAAATTATTTTTATTTTCAACTATTTCTTATATTAATAATCCATGTTTTAAGTTTCATTTATATTGGTCTTATAGTTTATATTTTATAGTCTTTCAAATCGACTTACTTGAAACATTTCTGAATCCCACATCGAAAACGCGGAATGCTCTGTGCAGGAAAGGGAGAACCAGAGTCTCACATCAAAAATGTAGAATGATTTCTAGGGAAATCCCTCTTATAGAAGGGAGCCATGGGTGAGAGTTTGTGTCAGAATCCAGATTGGTATAATGGAATTACTGCTGGATATTAAATAAAAGATAAATTCTACTGAAATTTTATATATATATATATATATATAAACAAAAAAACAAAAAAAAACTGTAAATATATAAAAAAATATTTAAAATTGAAATTTTTTTAGGTGAATGGTTGTAGTGGCACTACCGCCTTTGAGTTTAGTCAAAAGGTGACAACGTTTCTACTTCCTTTCGCACATATTTATAAAAATATTTTTGACCTACACACATTTAAAAAAACCAAAAAACAAATATAAAAAAACTCGATTTATAATCAATTATAATAAATAATTTAAGAAATATAAATTTCAAAATTAGGTAATTCGATTATTTAAATTTTAATATAAAAATTAATATTTTACTAAATAAGTTACAACACACTTTATTAAATTATATACTTATTTATGTTTTAAGTTACATAATTTTTTGAAATCTTTTTATAGGGTTCTAATATTTACAATTTAGTATTTTAATCATTGTAAATATAAATTTTTTAGTTATTTTTCTACTTTCAATTGACAGGTAACTATTTCATTAACCAGAGAATATTTCCAACAATCAAAATCTATTCCAATAGTATGATAATTATTATAATTACTATGAATACATCTTATTTAATTTGTTCTACATTCACTTGATTATTATCAAAGTTACTTAGATTTCCCTTACAAAATATCAATATTATTTCTAATATTTTCTTTTTTATTTATAATTTTTTTCCCATTAGTGATAAATCTGGGAGGCCACAATGCACCCAAATTTCAAATTCTAGTTATATTATTTATATGTTTTTATTTTATAATTATAATATTATTAATTTTTTAGAGTATATTTATACTTCAAATGTAATATTTTATGTTTATGAAATTTAATTTTGGTTTTATTATGTCATGTAAGCAATTTTTTACATAGAAAACATAATTTATTGAAGGGGAGTTCAGTTGGCTTCAAGATTCCAATGTTTTCATCAACCAAATTATATGATAAGGAACTTATTTATTTGTGGATATTGGGTGTGTTTTATTTATCAGTTATATATGGCTCAATTGAGAATCTTCCCCAACATCAGTCAGTTACATGGTTTAATGGTGAGATTGGAACTATAAGCTCAAGTCAAGACCAAATTATAGTATTTTTTGCAGATTTATAGACTATTTGGGCTAGTTGAAATGATTCCTCACACATCACTCGACATTTGAATGCTTAAAGTATCAAAATCAAGTTGAGTTTGGTGATCAATGATATGGATCATAAGGTTTAGGGAAGAAATTAATTTTCTAATATACAAGTCCAAAATAGAAACTCTATGTTTGAGCGTAGCATTATTATTAGTAAGGGATATGGTCATTGGTTCTGATGGATTCCACTAGAATCTGATTACATGATTAATTTTGATGGTTCTTTTACTAATGGACTAATGCGAAGAGGGTATATCATTTAATGAAGATATGGAGAAGTTACCATATAATTTACTGCATATTATAGGGAGGGATGTTCTGTCAAGGTGGAAAATAGAGTGATTTTTTATGGATTAACTATTTTCAAAAGGAAAAGTATTAAATTATTTGTAATTGAATTTGATTCATCAATTCATATCAAATTTATGTGTAATATTTCTCAACGAAAAAGTTCTATAACCTAATTTATTCACTAATGTAAATGCATGATTGATCAAGGTTCTTTAATTTTCCTCATTGGGTGTGAGGGGACCAAAGTGGCAGATAGTTTAGAAGCTATAGGATATTTCTCTCATGGTCACATTCATCCCTCATCCAACAGTCCCTTTCCCTTAAAGTGAAATTATATCATGCTTGAGGATACCCTTGGTCTATCATTTCAAGAAAATGTAATATTGCTCATTTTTTTCAGATGTTCTAATTTATTTAAAAAAATTAATTTTCATTCAATATATGATTTTTTCTATACATTATATTTAAATATAATGAATAAATATTTAGAGAATATGATTCATCATATTTTAAAAGTCTTTTCCATTGAAAATTTTATTAAGGTATTCCCCACCATCATTTTTAAGTCCCTTAATACCCTATACCAGAAGCCTAAACCCTGAGATGGAAGTTGGGGTGCCACATGGCCTCAAGTTCACCCCTAGATTTCTATAGGTTTCTCAAAATTAGAGATGGATAGAAAAAAAACCACAGTGTGTGATTTTTCTACAAAAACTAGAAAACAAAATCATCACATGTATATGTAAACCCATTTAAATAAAACCATTTAATTAAACTTTAACAACATAAAGCAAATGGTTTACTAAATTTATACTTTAAATAATTCAAAAAAGACTCATAAAATAACCAAAAAACTACTCAAACCACAGGCCATTGTCTCCTCCACCAAAAGTCCATCATGGAAATATGGCTCACCATTATTGAAGAAAAATGTATTCCCTTTACCTGAATCACTACTAATTATGCCTACATGTACACCAAAGTTCACACATAAGGGGTGAGTATAAACTTAGTAGTATTTTTCCAAGACCCCAATTTGTATCAATGTAAATGACCATTTAAAATGTAATTTCAAAAAGAAATTAAATCAAAAATAATTTTAAACACCAAAAAATCAATTTAAATAAAGAATCCAAAATCAAAGAACATTGTTTTCATAAAATTTCGTATTTTTAAAAAAAAATTATAAAGTCATAATTATAATAATTCATCACATCTATGTTTTCTCCTCAAATCCCCTAATTCAAGAATAAACTATTTTCCCATGATCAAAGAAAACCCTTCATTTTCATAATTCAATGTAAAATCTCATTTTCCCCAAAAAAATCATTTAAAAATCATTGTTTCTCAAAAAACTATTAGAAACCTCTAATTTTATCAAGATTCCAAATACCAATAAGAATTATTTCTCGAGAATACCCAAATTTAAAATAATTATTTTTCATATTTTAATTTCTATCTAGTATTCCAAGTTGTAAAACAATTCATTACCTATTCACACATCAAACTCAAACCATAATGAGTATCACCTTTTATCCCCAGTTATCTAACCATTTCTCATTTTAATGAATACTCTCTAGGACAATCAATCCCATGGATGAAACTATATGTTTTAAAAAAAGCCTCACTAAAACATTTTTAACACACGTACACACCCATTGTAAAAAACCTAGATATACACATTTTAAACTACATATCATGTTTCAGCACTCAAAGACAAATTACAAATAAAATTAAAAGAAAATTATAAAACTTTCATAGAATCAATTTACTTAAAAATAGTATAATCTCCCCCAATGAAATTTTTTTTTCACATTCCAAAAATATATCTAGACCACATATTTGAACATTTTAATTTTCAAATTTTTAATTTTTTTCAAAACATTAACAATTAATTAAAACCCTGAATTTCCATCAAAATCGTATTTTTCTCAAAATATTCATATTGTGTAAATTCATGATTCCGCATAATTCAATAAAATCAGTCATCAATGAATCATAAGAAATAATAAAATAATAAGAAATTATAAAAATAATATATGATATTTAATCCACCTATTTAATAACGTTATTTCCAAAAAATCACAAGTTCACATCCCCATGAATCTCAGTGAAAAAAAGAATCCTTCAATCCCAAAATATGATGAACATGAATCCTCAATTTTTTATACAAGTAATATAAACCCAACACCATCATCTTTATATTTAGTTGAATAAAATACTTAGATAGAGATATTTAAGGAATAAGAATAACATAGAACCATAACCTTCAAATCTACAAAGATCCGATCGATTCCTATAAGAAATTCATTGTTTGAAGGTGGAGATTCCCTAAAATCACCCCCAAAAGGACCAAGAATCTTCCAAGTGTTTGATTATTCAAAATGGGTTTCAAAACAAAAATCCATGTAATAATTACAATTTATATAAATAGGTTAATCATACACCTAACTGTTTAGAGCTACTAGATAATTTTCCAATGTTGCATAGTTAGCTCACATGGTTAGGCTAACTATGAACCTAAGCATGAGAGACTACTAGAAAAATATATAGACACATGTAGTTGAGTTTCACAGTTAATTTATCCATGTACTTAACCATACACCTCTTCTTTCTCCTCAAAAAATATAAAATTTCACCCTTAAACTCCCATAACCTCAAAGAAAACATACTTTTAGAAACCAAGGCTTTACAATTCTCCCTATTATTGGACCTTTCACCCCAAAAATTCACTAGGATACATTATTTATGGAAAACAATAGTCGTTTTTTGTATCATATTTATTCTCTCTCTCGTTTCACCTTTTGAATCGAATCATTCTATCCCAGAACCCATACCAAAGGAGTTATTATTCCTTGAATAATCTTATCTCTATGATCCACAACCTAAACCAATCTCTCCACCTAACAAGAATTAGGGTCTAATTCCACTTCATCCCATCCCAAAACATGAGATAGATCCAATTGATACTTTTTCAACTTGGAAATATAGAGAATATCATTAACTAACACATTACGTTGGGGAAAATCTAATATGCAAGTCACTTCCCACAACTATTCAGTTATCTAAAACAACCCCACATACTAAGGTATTAAATTTTCTTATTTCTCATGTTTCTTATGACCCAACATAGAAGACACATTCAAGAACACAAATCCCCATTGTGAAAAGTCAAGGCTCATTTTCAATGATTGATATAATATTTATGATTACACTTGGACAAACTTGTACACTTTTCCATCAACATAACCTTCTTCATTATATCCTACACCAAACTAGGTCCCATGAGAGTCCACTTGCCTCTCTCATCCCAAAACAATAGTGACCAAAACCATAGAATATATAATTCTACAAATTGTTCCATATAAATAATTTAATAATAAATATTATTACACATGAACTCCACCAATGAAAGATGATTCTCCTAAGTTCTTCCTAAATCAAGCACACAAGTCTGGATCATATCCTCTAAAACATAGATAATGTTCTCTGTTTGGCTTTCTGACTATGGATGATTCTTCATACTCTTCTTTAGTTGTGTTCCCAAAAAATTTTGAATCCCCCTCCATAATATTAACATAAACAAAGGATATATATCTAAGAAAATATACCTCAAAACCATATGAATTCAAACAATATCTTTTATCTAAAATTTTCCAAGATAATCAACCAAAAATGTTTATCATATATGAATTAAATGAAAATACTTCATGATCTAATATACAATAACCCAAACACTATAATTTATATAACATTTTCCAAGATAATCAACCAAAAATGTTTATCATATATGAATTAAATGAAAATACTTCATGATCTAATATACAATAACCCAAACACTATCATTTTTCCATGGTGTCCATGGTAATAAAATTATATAATCCATATAAATTTCCACCCATTTTCAATGTTAGAGCTGATAGAGGTTGTATTAACCCAACTAATCATGGGTGATCCGTCATCACCCATGGATAAACCAAATAATGAGAAAAAATAACAATATGTAACTGTATTTTTATGCCCTAGAACCAGTTTCTAATTTCATGATACATTTTATTAGCCCTAGGATTCACTTCCCAACTTGAATAGTGATAACATTTCAAAACATTCTCCCTGAGCTCCACAATGTTCAGTCCAAGGAAATTATAACACCACTAAGAGGGGGTGAATCATTATTGACTCAGAACACCAAATATCACATTCAAACAACATGATTCTAATCATTTGTAAGTGTAAAAAAATATTTATTTGGATGATGTGATATATAGGTTTTTATAATGTTCATTTACCTTTATTATCACGTGGATAATCCTTGGTATATAGTGGTTGTAATCCCACTACCCACGGTTCTAATTTATTATCAAAGAAATGAGGAAAAATCAACAGGATTTTATTGAAATATAATTATAAGATAAAAAATAAGCATAAAATTCTTTAATAATATTTTATTCTTGAACTTCAAGTGCCTCAATAATTTTTTCTTTATGATCACCCTTAATCTTCTTCTTAAAAATCCCACTAAATCCCTCTTGGAATACTCCTAGAATATGTGTATCTCTCTTTGTTTTTCACACACATATTTTTATATGGATGACCTATTTATTTATAAAAATTACATGCATTTAGGTGTGACTCCCCTCCTTATAGTGTGATCCTCATATCCAAAATACATGAAAGAATAAATCTCATAGATCTTGAAGTATCTCAATATATCACTTATTGGATTCATGGTGTTGTCCATTAATTATAGTATGTCACCTTCCTTTTTTATAGAACCATAGATCCTCTAATATTTTATAATCAAACTCATTATAGTATAGATACTTCACTTTAGTATGGTCTTTTTCACTTCACCACATATTTCAATGTGAACCATTAGTTTGAAATACAATTTCCACTTAACCCCCAAAATAACATGACTTCTAATTCTCCAAGGTTGGTCTTAAAGGATTATTAATATTTTAATTTTATGCTCAAATTTATCATTTTGGTTAATCGAATTTTTTTACTGTTATTCATCTCATGTCAGGTGACCTCCTTCCTTAGGTAAAATTAACTCTACAACACAACCCTCTTGTTTGATTAACTCATTCTTTCGATAAGCATCACCATAGTGAAACTAACCTGATTATGACTTGATATGTATTTTATGATATTAATCCATTTATTTATGGGGATAAATCAAGGATGTAACCCTATTTCATTATGTAAATTAATTTCTATATGATATTTAATTAAACCAGTTGTGGTGTGATCAACTTCTTCACACCATGATTTAACATATGTAGCACAACTTAACTAATTTCATTCCAATGAATCTCTAATCAACTATAAATTGATTCCAACTCATAAATGAGATTTTTTGTAATGAATAAAACATGAAAAGAACTAAAACTCATGAATTAATTATTCATAATAAATAATTAATAGAATATATTCAATACAAAGTTCATTAGAACACCTCACCATAGGATAGAATAGTGATTGTAAGAGAACTCCATAAATTAGTGTAAGATAAATTCCATATTGAACATTTCTCAATGGAGATAAAATTATCTCCCCATTTTTCAATTAAACTTCATGTGTTTTATACAAACAATAATATCTCAAAGGTATATTCAATATCCCCCTTTTTTATTTGTTCGAAACATGAAAATCAACACATGATATATTCTTCAAACTTCATCTTCCAACAACTAAAGATCCCCTTGAATTGGAAGACCACCTCACTTCTATAACCCTTGATGATCCCATAAAAAATAACCTAGAGTCCCCCCACCATAAAAGAATATCTCCTTTTGTATTATCCTCCTTTGTTAAAAAAATTAGAGGAATAAAAGAGGGATGATAATAGTGAAAGAATTATAGAGATTTACCTTAAGAATGGACTCTTAGTAATACTCCTAAGTGTTGGAAGGAATACTTAATCAGAGGTTTCATAAATATATCTTCATCTTAATCCTTGTTTAAAACATATTCAAAAAAATCTCAACATGCTCTACCTTCTCCTCAAACACTTCACTAGATTCTTTGGTAGATTGATTATACTTTGATTGTCACACCCAATCACCAATGGGTATAAAAGGTGTGACTTAATATATATCATATGAGTTGTTTATTATGATATAAAAACATAAATATATTATATAGAGATAATAGTAACAAAATTACACTTATTAGAGTCCCATGTGACACATCTTCTTATGATAAAAAATTACATCCAAAAGTAGAATTTTGATATCTAATATCTCCTATCAAATATATATCAGTATAGTAATAAAGATATAATGATTTAATTTTTTCATACTTTATTCCAAAATATAGGGATATTTTTATGTAGCTTAATATTTTATTTTCTTTCACAATATGTGAATCTTTCGAGTTTCTTCAGAATCATTCATAAAGTGTAACTTCAAACACAATTTCGAGTATTGATGTTTTTAAATATAGTAAGCTTCAAATGAGAATTTTAAACTCTATTTAATTCTCAATAATTCCTTCTTCATACAAATATATATTTTACCATGGTCTAAAGGAGTGTAAACATATCTTTATTCTTCCATACCAAACTTTTTGAGTAACTCGTGATCATATTTTTCCTGTGAGAGAAAGATAAGATTTTTTGTATTTAAAAATTAGAGTTCAAAAAAGAATTCATCTAAAAAATCATTGAAATTTAAAAAGGTATCCACATTTAGGTAGAATAATCCTAAAAATATTATTTTTTGTTTATATTAAAAAACATTTCATCAAAATACAAAATCACAATGAGTGAGTTTGTGTTATCTCCCTTAGAAAGAATATTTGAATCCACCTTGCCTTTCTTGAATTGTATACTCTTTAAGTTGTTTTATATCTTTGAAAACCATGATTGGGGTTCTTGTTTAATCCCATAAATTTTCTTATTTAGATTTAACACTCAATAACTATAACCTTAAATGGTAAACCCTTTTTTAATGTAAAATTATTCCTCAAGTTCACTATTAAGGAACACATACTTTATATATTTTTTAAAAAATTTGTAATTCCATTGATCATAAATTAAAAGAGATATTAAAACTATTTCAAGTCTTTAAATTGGAGAAAAAAGTCACATGATATTCAATACCATTAAATTGAAAGTATTATTTTCAAATAAGATGAGTTTTGTTCTATGCTACTTCTCTTTTCTCCTTAATCTTATTCCAAAAAACTCATTTTTTCTTGATAAAATTTTTATCTTTGGGACATGATGTCAGTTATCAAGTGCCATTACTATAAATTTGGTTCATTTATAATTCTATCACAAAAATTTAATAATCATTTTATAAGGAATATTTCACACTCTTTGGTTTAACCTATGAAATCAAGCTGGTGTGATTATAAATTCTCAATATTATTTAAGTTTGTACCCCCTTGCTGCTATATCTAAGACTGTTTTTAGGCTCATTATGTTTTCTAATAATTTGGAACATAAAACCTCCTCACTATGGGACTTACTCACTACTATAATTTTTAGACTCATCTTAATAAGTATGAAAATATGTTTATATATCTAGAATATCTTCATGTTGTCTAGTTCTCCATTCAATAGATTATTCAATATTATCATCACTAAGCATGGTTTTTTGTGAGTAATTCTTGTTTTACAACATATATATATCAATTTTTTCAACAATTTTACATGAATTATTATCCTATAATTAGTAACTTCTTTCCATGGGTATATACCTCAGAAATATTCATTTTTTCCCTCTCATCAAGCTTCCCCAAATTATTGCCTTTAATATTAATAAAACATGGTCTATTTAATACCTTCAAATTATTAATTAATTAATTATTTAAAATCAATAAATAATATAGTGTATTGACCAAATTGGGTTGGATTCATCACAGATTCAGAATATATATGGCCTCAATTATGGATTGTATATAAATGAATTTTGAAATTCCATGCAATAAAAGCATTGTTCTTCCCATTTACACCAAAATAATTTATTCTTATTAGAAACTAGATTTTGTTGGGGTGTGTAAATATAACTATATTCATTATTATCTCATTTTTCTCAATATATTTCTTAAGTTATTAATTCTATTTTTAGATCAATTATTTAATAAAAATTTTTAGATGACTTTCCCTATTTGATTCACAACAATTCATTGAAAATGGCTCAATTTTTCAAGAGTTTGTGATTTTATTGACATGAAATAGATATAAGTAATATAATTAAAATAATTAATAAAACTCATTAAATACATATCCATACATTCACTTTAAGATCATCAGTCTACACACATATGAGTATATTAACTCAAGAGGTTTTTCAGTTTCAATTTCCATTAGTTTTTGTATTTTTATCCCCATTTTCCCTTGTTAAATATAGAATATGTGTTGAGTAATTCAAATTAAAAAAAATTATATTTATCACAACTTCATGTTTGATAATTTTTTCCATTTTATTTTCCCCAAATATGAAATTTTTATATATTATAGATTATTTTTATATTTTATGAGCATGAAACATGAATTTTGATCTTTAAAAATTTAAAAACAAATTGTTGGTTTGATACACTTTAAATTTATTAATTAAATATTTCAAACTCTTTATGAAACACTTATTCTTATATAATATCAAATCATTCCCTTTATTATAATGTCAAAAAATATGAAGGATATTTTTTCTAAACCCATCAAAAAGAGAATATTTATAAGTTTATTCTTACAAATATTGCTGTACTTAATGCCTTAAATATTTAGTGATTCATAATTATAAAAAGTAAAAATTCCTCCATCATACCATTATATGTATTTAAATATATTTTTTCAATCATATGTAGAGAACAACCACCATGAATTATCCATGAATTCTATTCTTTTTTATTCATATAGGAAACCTCAACCACTATTGCATACTCCTGATTATTCCCCTTATTTGAGGATATGGAATATTTATTCTCTATCTTCTCAAGATGCTTGGTAAGACACTTCTTGTCATTGTTTCTAGGTTAATCACACTTCAAACTAGTCTCCTTAAGATAATCAATGTTTTTTTACAATTTTATCCTATCTTTTTTGTGCTTTCTCGATTGGACATTAGGAATATCATGTTTACTATCCCTTAAAACAACACCTATATTTGATAGTGGGGGGGGGGGAATTATGCCAAAAAACATATGATTTATACCCATAATTTATAAAACACCAACACAATACCTCAAATTAAAATCTCATTAGATATAAAAATATATATTCAAAATATGATCATTTATGATTTGTTGTATATTATTATTTTTCAATATTATCATGATTGGATAACTTCTCCTTTACCTTAAACATTCACTTAAGATTTGTATTGGAAAAATTCTCTTTCTATAACTCTTTTCTTTCATAATTTCTTATACCATCACTAATTTTGGCATTGGTTGCATCCTATTTTTGTGATGAATAAATCACCTTCTTATTTACTATAATCCAAGTTGTCCAAAACATTTTTTATTGGAACCATAGAATAATGACTAGGCTTCCTGGTATCATTATCAACCTCCTATGATATTTTTTATCTCTCCCCAACATCATTCGTTGAGTTTATAAACTCTATATAATTTTATTTTCCTAAGTAAATTTTAGCTTCAATTAGATTTTCCACAAGAGAAATTACTTCTTTAATTATTGGTGATTAGATTCACAGAGATAATATCAAGAATGTTTCTTCTATCTTGAATAATTGTATTTAAATATATCATATTTTATTTGAACTCAATTTTCATCTATCAAATATCTTTATCTTTTAACTCCTCATTATATTTCTTTAATAAATTATTCTCCATCATCAATTTATTTTTATCTCTTCTAATTATTATATTTTCTTTCAATCACTCCATGAGCACCACTCTAAGTTGAAAATATTTTAGATTATCTACATAACTGTTTTATCTATATCTTCTCCCTTATTCTCCTTCACTCATGGGATTTTGGGAATATTATATAAATACCCACATATTTATGGGATTGTGAAATCCATAGGGAATTTTAATTCTTGAAATTAAATAATTATGAGGGGTAAAATGGTAATTTACCTAACCAAATGACCTCAAAATAATTTTCTTAAAGATATATTGATTTTGAGATAGTATTTTTAATCTTAGAATGGGATTTGATGATATTCTAATTAAAATGTATTTTTTAGGAAATTTAATATTGATAAAATAAATATTAATTATTCCCATGTTTGTAAGCATTGATATCTCCTAAAATGAGCTCCATCTGGGTATTTCTACCCTATGGTTAAGTCCAAAATGGTTGGTTTTACCTTGGTAGGGTATATAACTCTGTTCATTTTTTAGATTTTGGGTCAGGACTTTAAAAGGGTATTTTATTTTATTTTATTTTATTTATTTCACCCTCTTCATATTCTCTACCTCACTCACAAAATATGGAGGGTTATTCCCTCTTAAATCACTATTCCATGAGTGGGGAAGGATGGAGAGGGAGTAATTTCAATTTTATTCTATGAAGCTG
The DNA here is from genome assembly GCA_963277665.1 of Viscum album. Classification (NCBI taxonomy): domain Eukaryota; kingdom Viridiplantae; phylum Streptophyta; class Magnoliopsida; order Santalales; family Viscaceae; genus Viscum; species Viscum album. The sequence continues at coordinate 1,931,059,104 of OY728148.1, forward strand.
ATCATATCCACATCAAAATTCGGTAGACATGGAACAAGGATTTGGACTCAATGCATTAGTGATTCATCAAAAGGTAGTCTATTATTTAAAAAATTTTCTATTATCTATTTTATTTTCTATTTTTAGTTTTTTTTAAATTCTGATATACTAGGGATTTTCTAAGTCCTAGATAGGGGATATTTTTGGTGAAAGAGTGGTTTTGGGTAATTTACAGGGGATCTTCACCTAAAAACCCAAATCACATGACATGTAGTTAATGATTACACACCATGTATTTTTTTTATGTAAAAAATGTAGAAGATACTTTACCCATGGAATATTAGAAATATAGACACGTCTTGTAGGACTATTGGTACACGACTCAGGGTAGAGCCATGTATACAGCCAGACACCCCACATGTGGTACATGGTGTGTAAAAGTGCACACCATGTCAAGTTGCATGAAATAACTTGATATAGGGTACATAGATCACTACATCATGTGGATACATGTCATGTGTTCCTTTTTAAAACACCATGTATTTGTGAAATACACATCTATTTGGGTAGAGATACACACCCAAATTGTGGCATTGGATGCACACTCCTTGTACACTAAGGTACACACTATGTATTTGGGAAATACATGCTAGGTTGAGTAAGAACACATTACCAAAGTAGGGTTTTGGGTGTACATGTCATGTATGCCATGATACACACCATGTATTTTCCCCTCAAATGGATTTTGAGTATTTCTTTCCTTATAGATATAATTAAATGATAGATTAGTTTATTTTTCAAGTATTTTTCTGCATGGAATGTGATGGTGGGGTTGTCATTATTTTTGGAGGCTATTAATGAGATGAATCAGGGATAAAAGAATTGTAACATGGGTTTTTTCCACTAGAAGATTTATTGAGAGTTCTAATATGGGAGTTGAGGTAGAAGACCCAAGTAAGGTTCATGGGTATTATTTGATTACTAGTTATAGGATTTCCAAGTTTCTTAGTACAAGATAGTTTGGATGGTTTATAGGTTGTGAGACTAAGTTGAGATGTGGGGTTTTGATGAGGATTTGGTTTATAATCTTAAGTATTAGGTTGATAAATGGGTTTAATGGCTAATATCACAACATGGTATGTTAGATATGGATTGATATTAATGATAAAAGATCAGGATGGATCTAGAGGACCCTATAGATACCCATGTGAGAGAGGTCAATGTAACATGATTGTAAGACCTATAAAATTTTGAGAGATTAATCATGAGTGCTTGGATATATGAGGATATGTCCTTTTTTATGTGAGTTATGCCTCGAGTGATGAGTCTAGGTTGTGTTCTTGATAGGTCAACCTAATAGATATGTGTTGGGTTTGGGCGAGTGGCTAACCCGGTGGTATGTGATATGAGGTTCTAGGTGGGAGTGTTCCTTAGGTATATATATTTGATGTGTGTTTATATATATATATATATATATATTAATATATGTGATATTTGAATGAGTTTCCTATAATAATTATGGGATTAAACCCTAGGTAATGATAGTTGGATACCTGCTCTAGGGTGGGGTGTGACCCCTAAGGTGTATAATTTTTATATGATTCTGGGGTGAGCTAAGTTCCCCCAAGGTGTTTTGATATGGTTCTAGGGTGATGTGATATTACCTCAATGTATGTGATATGATTCTTAAGTGAGCTATGTTTCTCTCAGGTGTATGTGATATGATTCCATGGTGAACTGAGTTTCCCCCAAGTGTATGATTCTGATATGGATATGGGGAAAGGTGAGTTTCCCTCAGGTGTATGCGATATGATTTTTGGGAGATTTAATTTACTCGATGGTGTGTGTTACTATATGATTATGAGGTGAGTTGAGTTTTCCTTGGGTGTATGTTTCTACATGGTTATGGGATGGATATGGTTCCCCTGGGTGGTATGTTTATGTTCAGAGATATCCAGCATTGGTCAAAGAAATTATGGTCAATCCTGGGTGTCATATTTGAACTTGAGGATAAATAGGGATTTATTTAATATAATTTAGTTATTTATTTACTAGTATAGGAATATCACATGTTCTTGAACTTGTATATGAAAAAATATTTTGGGGACACCATTCATGGTGGCCTACTAAGAATTTATTTTTCACCCCTACATGTACACCTTAGTGAACGTGAATACCGTTTGTATGATTTTTAGTGGAGAACAATATGTGTAGTGGATTGGGATGAGGTAGCTTCATAAGTATTTAGAGACAAGTAATGAGGTTAGGGGAGGAAATTGAAGTATAACCTCTTATATATTTTATTTCCTTGTTGATTTCAGATATGTGGTTATCCCAATGGTGTTCATTTGGGATGTATGACTATATTATTATATGGAATTATTTTATTTTTATAGAAATATTATTTTTTATTAACTATGTTTACTCTGATTGTTTATTATGTATTATGTTTAGTTATTTATCAATGTTGTATTAATCAGATATTAGGGTATAGTCTCATCATGATAACACCTTAGTCCATCACTACTAGTCAAAAACCATTGATGCATGGAGAGGCACACCTGAGATCATGTAGCATTAATAGTCTAAAAAATGGTGGGTGGTCTTAGTCGAGATACATTTCAAAGTGGTGTCATAGTGTCTTTTTATTTATCATATTGTTTAAGGACGTGTAGATAGAGAATCGGCATGTTTCATAGATTGTGATGGACCTTGAACTTGTGTGTCACAAGCACCTTTTTTAGTGGGAATTCCATGTTAATAGAGACGTGGGACTATTTTTATTAGACTTCATTGTTACGGTTGAGAAATTTATTCAAGTATTATGTGTGTGTTTGAGATATTTATTTACGGTTTTCATCACTAGGCTAGTAGTGGAAAGATGGATGTATACATGAAGCATATTCAATATGTTGGATTAATAAATTTTTGTGTATGCTTATATTTGATTTATATCCTTAGAAATAGAGGGTTCGACTATTTAAATATTCAAAAAAAAATCTTATAGTGTTTTCCCATATAACTTATTGCTGACATTCTACTTAGCATACCAAAATATTTTCCTTCTAATAACAGGTCATGTGAATATTATGGAGGGATGTTATCTAAGGATGGTTATACATTCCCTCTATGAAAGGGATATATAGTGACACCTAGTGAGTTAGTGTAGTCATGGTATTCCTTGGTGATCGAACCCTTATGATTGATTGTGATGTTAGCTCCTAAAATAAAAAAATGTATCGGTTACTTAAAGTGTCAGCAACAACATATTTGGTGTTTCCAATATATATTCTTAGTGGAATTATACTTTGCTAAAATATATGTATATTTTTTTACACCATATGAATCTCCATGGAATGATGTCATGATATGTTAGTGGATGTGATCTTGATCTGCAAGTGGTTTTCCTAGTATGCATATGCTTGATGAGGATTGGTTCCCTATAATGGGTGGTTGAATGGGAATGTGATGCCTTATATGTATATTCAATAACTATAGGGTGGGTCCATTCACATGTGAGTTGCATTTTAAAATTGAGATAGGAGTAGAGATTTTTCCCTGTGAGTTGTGGCTAATTTATGATATGTTTTATGGTTTAAGTGGGAGAACCTAGTGCCTTTGAGATGTGGCTTAGGATATTAGTGATCTAAGTGCCCTAATGGAGTTTCAAGAGGTTTTAATTATACTATTGAGATAAATTATGACATGTGATGGTAAATCAAGGATGGGGTTATCCCAGACTCATGAGTTTCTTTGAGAATGTGGACACCCTTGTGAGGGTAAACAAAATCCATGCAATATGCCTTAGGTTTTCATGATGTTAAGTGCTTAGATATCTTTTAGTATTAAGTTTGGGTTTATTGGGAAAGATCTATTAGATTCCAAGCTCTATGGATCATGTTTCATGATAGTTGTATTTAGGATAGAAATAGTGTGGGTAGATGCTTCTGGTTTAGACATGAGGCACAAGGAGGTTGGTGATTATGTAGTTTAACTTGTAATGAGTGATATGTCATAAATTTTGGGAGGAAATAACTAATGTTCTTCTATCTATATGGTATTGACATGTGATAAGTGCATGTTCTGCTGGTTTATTTGGCATGTGATCATAGATTTGATGGCATACACTGCATGGAAGCATTATTTTGGTTATTAAATCAAGTAATATGGGAGAATACAACCATTAGGTTCATATTAGATCATGATATATAGTGAATGAGAACCTATGAGATGGTTTTTGGTGGTTCAATAAACCTTTAAAATGGGAGTGTGCATCAGCGTGGCTTCTAGGAGAAGCATTAATGTTCGAGGGAAAGTGTTCATTGATTATAAATAGTGATTGTTTAGTATGTATCTCAGTGAATGGGAATGTGTGGGTTGTGGACCAATGGATTTGATTATACATGTGTGAAAGTTATTGAACTGGGTTTTTATGAGAATGAGATATTTTACCATTTTAATTTATGTTTGTAGAGATTTATAGGGATGGATGAGCATGGATTGAAAGGATTGGCATGCATGTGATCATAGAATCTATTGAGGATTGTGATCAAGGACAGGAATAAAAAAGATATATTTGGTGAGTATAACACCACTGGTTATTAGATGTTTTGACACTCATTTCATATGGAATCTCAATGATTTCGAGGATTATGTTCCTAGTGAGACAATAATAGGTAGTGATTGGTTTTTCTTGTTGATGATCGGGTATGAAGGAGATGGTCACATCAAGTCCTTAACATTGGTAATGGAGTAGACATAAGATATAATGACATATTGTTTTATTTAACTAGAGTGATGATCTGGATAATTTTATAGTGGGGATCATCCTTTCAATCATGAATGTGAAATCCTCATATTTGTCAAATCATGGATTTGTGAGACCAGAAAGTGGATGGCCAGGATGGAACCGTGATGATGGTGTGTAAGAAGTGAATGATATGATAATTTATCTCAATGAATACTGGATTTTGAATTTAAATGTGGCATGATATATATTTATGATGTTATCATTGGTCTTGGGATAGAGATGATGTGATCTAAGGGTGACTCGGGTTAGAGATGCATTGATGCTCGCGATAGAGTAAGATGGAAGATTTTTCTCTTTTAGGACTAAACCATGGATTTACATTTATTGTTGAGTTCAAAAATCAATGAGGACGTTTTTAGGATCATGTAATGACTCTAGGGTTATTTCATCTGGATTTAGTGGTGTGGTAGCACATTGGTGGGTTCAACTAAGCATTTTTTTTAAAATGTTGGATAGTGGAAAACAAAAAAAAGTTTTATGTGGAATTAGGTTAAGTGGTGTGGAAAACAAATCGATCATATTGATGGACTACTGAAATAATGTTTTGATAAGTGATTACTATGGTGGGGAGAACCATGGTTATAAATCAACTATTGTGAGATGAATATTATGGATAGGAGAACCATAGTTTTGTGGATGAATTAGTTGACGACGCTTTAGTTTTTTAGGATAGACGAGTGACTTTAAGAAACATTTTGATGTTCAGGGTTGGTGATGAGTGGGTTTCTTATATTTTGATAAATAGTGAGACTTGTGTTTAGAGTCATGAAATGAAATATCATTCAGTATTTTAGTATAGAATGTGATAGGTTGGTGGTGAATTGATAACCGAGATGGAGTAGGGAAGGACCATCGAGACTTATCGAGGATGAAAAGTGTTATGGTGGGGTGGTTGTGAAAACTCATTTCATTATGGGATTATAAATTTTATAGGGATTTTAATTTTTGTACTTGGTTCATTATGAGGGGTAAAATGGAAATTTCCCATTCCAAATTATATTGGAATAATTTCATGATAGTTATGTTGATTTCAGGATAGAATATTTTCCTTTGGGATATAATTTGGTGAGATTCTAAGTTAGTTGTATTTTATTGGGATATTTATATTTATTAAATAAATATTAATTTTTTTTACCCACATGAACATTGATATCTACCAAACATATATCTTCAGGAGAATTATGACATTTCATTTGAGTCTAGAATGGGAAGTTTTACCTAGATGAGGAATAAATTTCATTCAAATTCTAGGTCCCCGATCAGGACTTTAAATTAGAATTTTATTTTATTTTTTGTTTTTATTTCCCCATCCCCCTATTATCTACCTCACTCACATAAGAGGTGGAGGGATTATATTAAATTTTTTCAAGACAGGAGAGAGTAATAAGGCAAAGGTAGGCACACTATGCTACATATGAGGATCCACTCAGAGCCAAAATCATATACAGTGGCCATGGAGTAATAATTTTGACTCAGAGCTTCAGTGATTCCCCATGAGGTAGGATGTTATTTAAATTTTTCATTTTTACCATTATATTCACCATTTTTAGTTTTTATTACGAAATTTGGGCTATTTAGGGTGATATAAGGACCATAGAGGGGTGATTGGCAGTGAAAATGGGGTTCTGGGTAATTCACAGTCATTTTTTGATTGGAAAAGCCGATCACATAGAATGAAGTTCAATAATACACATCATGTAATTAATCAGTGTGATGAAGGTAGAAGATACTGTTTACATGGAATGTTTTCCATATGTAAACACCATGTAGGATCATTGGTTCATGAATTAGGGTGTGTCCAAGTTCACGAATAGACCCCATGTGTGAGGAACATGGCATATAAAAGTATGTGCCATATCAGGTTGCATGACATGGCTTGAGCTAGGGTATACGACTTGGTACCCCATGTGTCTAACACACCATGTGTTCCTTTGAGATATTCCATTTATTTTGTAAATAAAAATTTAGATAGGTATATATATATGCACAGGGTATGGAATTTGATGCACATTTCATGCTCACAAAGTTACACACTATGAATTAGGGAAATACATGCCAGTATGAGTAGTGGTAGCTTCCAAGAGTGGGATTTTGGGTGAACACATCATGTAAACCATGATATACTTTGTTTAATTTCCCCATTAGTGGGTTTTTGAATGTTTTCATTATCTGGAGTTGTAATTGGAAAAATGATCAGTCCATTCTGAGCATCTTTATTCATGACACATGATGGTGGGTCCCTTATTATTATTAGAGTCCATTTACGAGATGAAACGGGGCTAGAAGAAGTATGACAGGGAAACCTTCCCCCAAATGATGGTTTGAGAGTTATCACATGATAGATACAGTATGAAAACTGGGTGAGGGTCTTGGATATTACTTCATATATTTTCATGGGATTTCCAATTTCCTTAGTGTGATATAGTTCAAAAGATCCATAAGGTGCGAGGTTGTGATGGGGTATAGGGATTTTATGAGAATTTGGTCTAGCCTCTTGAGTCTTGGGTCACAATAGGGGACTGCATAATGAGAGAATATCATGAGGTGATATATATGTCTTAACACCAATGATTAAAGACCAAGATGGGTCTGGAGGACCCTCGTGGATGCTCATGCAGGTGAGATGATGATGTTGGTGGGTTCAACATAACATACATGTATGAATAGGATATTTTGATGGATTTATCCTAAGTGTTTGGATTGATGAGGATACATGATTTGAGATATGAGTTAAGAATTTAGTGACGAGTCTAGGTTGTGTGATTGAGAGGCTAGTCTAGGATATTTTTGTTGGGTTTGGGTAAGTGGTCAATTGGGTGGTATGTGATATGAGGTTCCGGAAGAGAGTGTTCCCCAGGTTGGTATATATGATGTGTGTGTGTGTGTGTTCATGCACGCATGTGTGTGTGTGCTTATATATGTGATATTTGAATGAGGGTTCAGTTTTTGGGATGGGATGAAACCCTAGGTAATAATTTCCTAGAACCTACTCCAAGGTGTGGTGTGAAAAACTGGGTGTATTTTTCTTATATAATTTTGGGGAAAACTGATTTTTCCCCAGGTGTGTGATTGTAGTATAGTTCCAAGGTGATATAAGTTTTCTCGGGGTGTTTGTGATATGATTATTGAGCGAGATGAGTTTCCCCCATGTGTATGTGATATGATTTAGGGGTTATCATAGTTTTCCTCAGGTTTATGATTCTAATATGGTCTTGGGGTGATCTGAGTTTCCCCTAGGTGTATGTGATATGATTCTAGGGTGAGATGAGTTTCCCCTAGGTGTATAAATATATAACATTAATTGGTTATATGAGTTTACCTTGGTTTTATGTTTTTATATAGCTCAGGGATGGACAGGATTCCCCTGTGATAATATTTTTATGATCAGATGCTTATGGCACTAGCCAAAGTAGGTATGGTCAATCCCAAGTGTCACTTTAGAACTCAAGGATCAATGGGTATTTATTTATCACATTCCATTTTTTTATCAACTATGTTGGGAATATCACATGTGCATGCAATTTTATATGATATCATATGTTATGATCGCTATTGAGGGTGCCCTTTTGAGAATTTATTTCTCACCACCTCCATGGGAACCCTGTTATGCATGAAAAAATTATGCATAATTTCAAGTTGAGTACAAAATGTATAGTAAATTGGGCTATGAAAACTCAATGGGTATTTAGAGATTGAGATTGAGGTGAGCATATGTAATGATAGTATAACCTATTGTATATTTTTTATTTTTTTTTATTTTGGATATTTGGTCAGACCTATGGGATATCAGTTGGTATATATGATTGTATGCTTGTATAACAACATTTCATTTTTATAACATGATTCTCGTTTATTGACTATGTGTACTTTGATTGTTTATTATAAATTATGTTTAATTATTTTATAATGTTGAATTACTATGATATGAGGGTATAGTCTTCTTATGGTGACACCTTGGACCCTCACTAATAGTCAAAAACCTCTAGCATATAGGGAGGTGTGCTTGAGGGAACACAACATCACCAGTCTGGACAATGATATGTGGTCTTAGGATGATGGTGTTACATATTTGATTTTTATATGATGGATTATTTTTGTTCACCCTATATTTCTTATTGTTATCTTTAACTTTCCTCACCACAATACATTAATTATTTTTTTTAAATATATTCTTTTATATATTTTTTTCCTTTGAATTTGAAAAACCTCCTCCATTGCATTTTTTATCCATCTTTCTCTTCCTTGATGATGTTTTGTGTTGATCATCCCTCTTCTATTGTTCTTTATTATTAAGTAAACCTACTATAAATTAGTAAATATTTTTGTAATAAAAGCACTTAAATGGAATATTATATTTATGTTTAAAGTTTCCCCACTTCATTCCTTTTTATAATAAAGAGATAAATTCTTCAAATTATATGGAATAATATTCTAAATCAGTTTCTTACTCATGAAAATTTATTGAATCAACATGATTTGATTCTTTTATTTATTTGAAATTTATCTCCGTTTATGATTTTCCTTTTCTACTTATGTTTATCCCTCTTGTCATATTGTAATTGATTAATTAATTTTAGATTTTGGTGATGGTCCACTCATCCAAGTCTTGATGCTCAAGGCCTAAAATATTAACATCAAATTTATCTAGGAGGACTCTCATAAGCTTCTTCATGATGATATAACATCATTATTTTCACCATAAATTGATATCACTATTTTGTTCACTAAAATGAGGAATTATTCCACCAACTTGACTTATCATATTCATATATCTTTTAATTGATCCTGAAAATATTGTAACCAAGACCAGTTCACCTTTCTCTCTGCTTCATGGATATCTTGGAGTTTTCTTTGGATTCTGATTATTTTATTCATTCCCATAACTACTATAAAATATTTATCTAAGAGTGATGAGTGAGAATAATTGAATACTCTCCCATAAACTTTTATATTCTTATGGTTAAATTTATTAATTTTAAAACCTTATTTGGGAATATAAACAACATTCCTAGTGATATTAAGAACCTACAGGATAAGTGATAGATGATATGGAATGATACTCTATCCATAGTTAAAATATAGAAATTCCATTGATATTTATAGTATTTAATGACTCCATGGATCTTTTAAATCACATATATAGAAAATTAGAAATAAACTCATATCTTTAGGAATCATACCCAGAACTACTTCTCAATATTTTTATTTAAAACTAATTGAAATCAATTAGATGGTTAGAGTGATTGAAAATATATTCAAGAACTGTAACTCTAATACAAATTCTTAAGATCATTATATATTTTACCATCACTGAGATGAGAGTGAATTAGTGGTGATAGAAAACAAAAACTCTCACTTTTATACAACACGGTTTCCAACACTGATTAGTGTAAAATGATATTGATGGTGATGATGTAATTATGAGATAATGAGTCATAAAGGACACACATAAAGATAATATATTTTATAAGGTTCACTAACATTTATTATTAGGTGGGTAAACCTTAATAATAAATGGTTGAGATCTAACTACCCACCGTCCCAATGTATTATCAAAGAAATGATGAAGGGAGTAAGAATATTTCATTGATCCTTGATTAAAAATGAAAAACAAGCCTCAACATGTTAAGTAATATTTGTTTCTTATACCTAAAGTGACTTAGGAATTTGGACTTGGTGTGTACTCTTGTTCTCTGTCTTAAAGGACCCTTGAATACCACTTGGAATTATCCTAGAATAGTTTTCTCTCTCTTTATCTCTTCTCATAGACATTTCCAGATGGGGTACCTATTTATTTATAAGAATTAAATGCATTATGGTGCGACTTCAAATCTTGTGATGTGATATTAAAATCCAAAAGATATAAAATATTAAATCCCATATATCTTGAAGTATCTCAATATATCTTTCAATAGATTCATGGTGTGACCCTTGATTATGGAAAAGGACATTCAATTTTCCCAAAACCATATATCCTCCATTCTTCTCCAATCAGACTTATTATGATATGGTGACTTCATTATGATCAGGTATTCTTCACTTAAACACATATTTAAACGTGAATTGTTGATCCCTAGAGAATGATCTACTCAACTACTAAGATATTGTGGAACCAAATTCTTTCAAGGTGATCATCATAGTGCATTCCTCTTCTTCTTATCTCCTCATATGCATCGTTGTGGCACAATAAAATCTACTTTAATGTGATTCATCTCATGTAATGTGAAATACTTCCTTACATTCCAAATATTTTCTTCTCTACATCAAGAAATGTTCCAATACAAATAATGATGTATCATAATAAACTTTATAATGGTCATGACCCATCCCAGTAGGGCCAGTGCTGTGACTCCCGAAGATCTTCTTGAATAGGCCAAGGGATGGTGACTAGCACCAAGTAGGTATATCACTAAAATTGGAGGCATTGACTAAGTACATGCATACACACACATATATCTAAGCCCACAAATGATTTAATGTAAAACCCACTAAGGAACAAAATGCATGTATACAACTAAACCCAACCAATAGAGTACATGTTTGGTACTCCACCCCATGTCCATGTATCATCCGAGATACATGTTGAGTCTCATGTAAGTACTCACACGATGTGTGACATTTGTCACATGCCATGTCATTGTTTCCAATATCCCGAAACCCTATCCTCTGAGGAGCTGGCCTCACATGTAGTATTCTTCGGAGAACACGTCGTGTTCTTCGAAATTTTCAAGAATCACTATTCTTCCTCCGTGTGCCTCTGATGATCTTTGATCCATCAATCTGACAGTTCAATATCCTCTAAACTCAAGAACATGGGTTTTCCCGTCATGGAAATGCTGATTTGGTATGTTTCATGAATCCTATTGGCTCCAAAAATGAGTTTCGATCATCCATGCGAAGAACGGTCGAAGAAAGATTTATTCCGATTTGTCATCCACCATCGTCATCACACCTCTACTGGGTCATCACAATTTTGGACCTCCAGTTTTTGATCCTTAATTTTTGAAATGAACACACAACAATCCATTGTTTATAACTCCATGAAGAAGACGAAGAACATGAGGTCAAAACGGGGGATGAAAATACAAATAGAAAATCAAGGAATGAACCTCCTTCTTTATTTTTCATGACATTGATCCACTCATGTTAAAAGGATCAAACAGAGAAAATAAAAATATGAATCAAAATAAGAATGGATTGATTCCCCAAAATAAATCCCAATAAAAGAACCTCCCACAAGAACAAATGATCTGCGGATCAACCTATTCATGGGTTGATCTGTGTTCATCGTTAAATCAAAGAACATGGAAAACAAAATCAAAACAAAAACCCCTACCATGATCATAAATGAAGAGGGAGAGTGGTTATCAGTCAGGATTTGATCTCACTGTGCAATGATCCAGACGCCTTCACTCATCATCGTTTGTCGAGATTCCTCTAAGGATTATAACAACCCAATATTTTATCAATGGAAAATTAATTTCTTATAATTATGTCATATAATGAGATGAAATCACAACACAATGAACTACTACATAATATGTGACCTTTAATCATAATTTTGTCACTTCTATGATTTGAATTTCGAAAATCTAACATACAGAGTTGCGATCAGTAAGATGTTTGGAGTCTGATAAGAAAAACTTAATTTTTGTGAATAGTAACTGAATATTATGAATAGTAATGTTACCCTTATGAATAGTAATATGACCCTTATTAATCGTAAATTTTTCGAAATAATAGTAACCTCACCCATGAATATATAACTAAAACTTAGGCATCTTATAAGTGATAATATAACCATAGTAAAAGTATTGATATTTTTATAAGTCATAAATAATTAATTATAATAAATTAATTAATTTAAAATAAAATTTATTTTCATAAAATGTGTTAATAAATTTAAAATTTTATGTCTTCTAGTTTTAGGATAATTTTATAAGGCCTTATGTAATTTTTGAAAACATTATAAAAATGGTTATAATTTTAAAATCTGTATTTTTCAAGTAAATTATGATTTTAATTAAAAATTAAATTAATAATATTTAGAAAATTATTTTTGAAAAATGGAGTTCATTTTTGGATTATACATGTGGATAAATGGTTAGGGTGAATTATTTATTTTTTTCTAAAATACTTGAATTTTTTATAAATAGTAAAATATGATAATTCACAATAAATGCTAAAACCTGAATTCATACATCATGCTTGAGTCATGGATGATGTAAATGGCCATTGTTTTTAACTAAAATTTACATATTTCTGTTTTTGGTCATATAATCATCACTATTTCTGGTCTTGAGAAAAATTAATAAACTAAGGAATTGAATATTATGAAAACCCTCCTCTCCTCCACTATAAATACCACCCCTCCTTACCTCTTCTCTTCACTCCTCCCAAGCCTTGTGACTTGCCTAATTTGTTTCAAAATCTCTCCCCAATATCATATCACACTTCCAAAATCCCTTTTTCTCCTCAAAATACCAAATACTCTCCCCTTAATAGGCTCTCAAAGGAGATAAACTCAAGAGGTAAATTCCCCTTTCCGATTCATTTCTTTTCTTTCAAATTCTTTTCTTTTCTTTTTTATTTCCTCACATATCTTCACCCAAATCATATGATAACTCTAGTAAAATAAATTTAATGTAATGATGTTATTATAATGGGATATTTTATCATAATCTCCCATCCCCCCTCTTTTTTTACTATAAATGAAAACATCATCCAAGATGTGTTGATTTATCACATTCAAGGATGATGGGTTTTAAATTTTCATTACCATATTCTAGACTGGTCGTGAAATAATTTTAAGGGTTTAAAAAGATCATAATATATGTATTTTATCTTAGGTTATGTTCTGTAATCCTTTTTCACACATAACGTAAAATAATAATACAGAATAGGTTAATTGTGACAAACTCACCAAGTTAATCCAAGCGTTTATCATTAATATTTTATATAATGATTAAACTTCACTCCAAATAACCAAATAAATTTTATAACCATGTAATATTATGGATTTTCACTAATTTCATATAAATTCAATTATGCACAACCACTCTCATCATACATGTGTATCCTCAAATGAATACAAGTGAGTCGAGCATTAAAACAACGGAAACAAACAGACCCAAACAATGAAATTAAACATCATAAGTAGTCAAAATTGTTATGAATGAACTCATAAAGGTTATAATAAATCATTTACATGTAAAATAGGTTCTGTTATTATTAATTAATTAACCTAATTATATTTTCTGGTCATTAATATCAAGCGAAATCGCCATCAGACTTAAGGTAAGGGATCATCTCTATTTCACTTTTATTCAAGAATGTCCTCTATGTTATTCCCTTTTATGTGTAATACCTAAATATGGGGTATTATTTTTCACCTACCCCATACTTTTCTCATTATTTATATGTTATTTTAAACCCCTTTATCTCTCATTAATTTCTCTTAAGTACACCTAATACCATGCCAATAATTCATAAGGGATTCTACTCGAACCTCCTTTATTTCTCCGGGTTGTCTTATCTTCCTTTTAACAAAATTAAGTTATATTATCATTTTATGTGAATATTATAAATTCGTTTTACATGTACCAAATTCATTTATCAATACCCTTTAATCATTATCTTTTATGGATATACATTTTTTTAAGTGATTCCATCCTCAATACTTCCTAATAAACAAACCTTTTTTGAGGGAACTTCCCAAATTCATAATTGATTTCAAGTGCACTCTATATTATGTTTTAAGCCACCATTGTCTTTATAAAATCAGTATTTATTATTATTAAAACCTTCTTGGTTCAATTCTGTTTTTATATAAAAGGTTTTTCCTTTTTCTATTTTAAAGTATCTATAGTATTTTTCTTAAAACCGCACAAAAATGTTTTAATGCTAAAATTACTTAAATACTTTTCTTACATGTTGTCTCTTATACTTGACATCACCTACCATGATACATGCCTATTTTACTGTATTAATTTCCTTGTATATTTTTGTTCCTTTATATCATGGACTCTTTTATGATACAACCATTTGTTATACTTTATGACATGATTGTGGTACCCAATTCTTTACATGGGTAACCCTTATGTTTTTGTAAGATTGATTATGTATGATTAATTTTTTGGAAAACATATTCATGAAAAGTTAAAATGGGTGTGCCCAGATTGTTCTCCAATTCATTGGGTAAATTTGAGTCTCATGAGACATTATGTGCAATGATCTTAGCAGTTAGCATTGTCTTGTGCTACCACGTGTGACAGTATTGGCAGTTAGCCTTGTACTGTGATACCATGTGAAACGGTCTTGGCAGTTAGCCTTGACTTGTCTAAAGTAATGTTTTATGTTTCTACCACATTATTATGACTCCATGTTTATATGATTCCATGTTTATATGTTATGATTCCATATGTTACATGACTTTTTATATCATCATGTCATGCCTTCTATCCCGTGTTCTAATGCTTTGTTCTTATGGTTATTCCCTTACTAGGTTATTTAGCTCATCCATTTGTTCATGTGTTCCCCAGGGTTCCCTATGAAGTTGTTTGAGTACAATGGAATTTAGGATATCTTTATGAAGATTAAATAAAGAAATGTTTTATTTAGTTCTATGTTTTAAATTTTATGTGCCTAATCTTCTAAGGCACTAGAATTTACGATCCTTGTCTTGTACTATGATGTATAATTATGCTTAAAATCATGTAACGTTATGTGTAAAAGTCTAGGGTATCTATAGTTGGTATAATAGGATGATCAAGTTATTTTTTAAGATTATGGATATATAACTTTATTAAGAACCTTAAGGCTGAGACTAAGTATAAGAAAACACCCCTAAATTTTGGTAAGTATAGAGTAAGGGAATTATCATGAAAATAAATACTTGTATGGATAAAAATAGGTAGAGGTGGCTCTATCATAGATTTATATATGGTTAAAACCCAAAAACATCATTTTGATCTATACTCAAATGGGAACTAGGGCACAAAATGGGTCTTGCTGCACTCTTGGTTTGACACTCCCTGAGGACATGATTTGGTAAATTCGGAGCTTGGTACAAAAAATTATTAAGCGAATGAAAAAAAATCACATAAGAATATAAGTTAAGAAATAAATCAAGGATTACCTAGATTGAAACATAAGGAATTAAAAGATAGGATATACTTATCTTTTACAAGTTTATCCTCTAATGTTCAAAGTTTTCTTTTTATGCTCTATAGCTAAGTATTCAAGCCCTCTAATTGGAAGTTTTTTTCTTATTTAATGGAGGAAAATAGAAAAACACATGCCAACAATCAATGGGATTAGGAATGTAATGATTTCCCTAATGATATTCCTTATATGATGGTAATGGGTTCTAAAAACTTCATGATAGTACTTACTCAGCAGGCTCAAGTTATTAATAATAACATGAATCATGTTGAACAACCTATGTCTCCAAGGAAAGGGAAATTTGTCATTGAATCCTTCATACAGTAAATTCCTTCCATGTTTAGTGGATATTTCGATCCCATTCTCAAGGAACAGTGGATTAACTCCATTAAAAAGATATTCCCTATCCTCCAATGCTCAGAAGAAGAGAAAGTCATACTTGTAGTCTATTATTTTGATGGGGAAGCTAATAAATGGTGGGCACTGATCAAG
Organism: Viscum album; assembly: GCA_963277665.1. NCBI lineage: Eukaryota > Viridiplantae > Streptophyta > Magnoliopsida > Santalales > Viscaceae > Viscum > Viscum album. The sequence continues at coordinate 1,931,075,548 of OY728148.1, forward strand.
AATACGAATCCCTAGGAGGAAATTGATTCCATGGAATGGGAGGAATTCAATAAAATTTCTTTCAATAAATATTTTCCCCGAACCCTTCGTCTCAATATGGAAAGGGAGTTCCTTGAACTCAAACAGAAGGAAAATGAGTCCATCTGGGCATATAAAGAGAATTTTACAAGGCTTGAAAGGTATGCCTATAGATTTGTCTTGAACACCGAATGAAAGCTATATTTATTATTTAGAGGACTAAACTCAAGTCTATGAAAAGTGTTGGTGATTCGATACCTTGAAAACTATGGGGAGATAATCTATTGTGCTCTTAAGGTTGAAATAAAGATCAGAGACTCTCAGTGGTATCATAGACCCAACAAAAAAATGAGAATGGAATCTAATGTGGTGGTTCTATAAATAAATTCCATAATGGAAAGAAGCTTGATCATCCCACGTGTAAAAATTGTGTAAATAAGCATCTTGGGAGCTGTCTAAGGGGAACCAAGAATTGCTTCAAATGTGGAAAGTTGTGACATCTGGCTAAATACTACCGACGAGATATGAATAATCCTGCTAATGTGGAAGAAGAAAGGATGGTTTAGATAAATGCTCATCCAGTGGTGTAGTGTTACAGCTACATGTAATGTGGGAATTATGGGAACAATTTCCTTAATCCGAGGGTTCTCGGAGGAAATCAACAACAAAATCTAAGGAATCATGGAAGTTGTTAAGTTATCACTACTGATGAGGTGGATTCAGACAACAACGTGGTGATATGTATGCTTGTTATTCATTCAAGAATAGTGATTGTACTATTTGATCTAGTTATATGCATTCTTTCATACCTTTCAAGTTTACTATAACTATTCAAACACCACCTAAAAATTTGGCAGATAAGTTATCTGTGAGAATAGGGAATTGGGAAATTATTGTGTCCATGGTTTATAACTCTTACTTGGTAAACATTTGGGGACTGAACCTCCCAGAAAATATCATCATACTTATTTTAGTGGAGTTAGACGCTATCTTGGAAATTTATTGGATATCTTTATACAAAGACAACATCAACTATTGGGAAAGGGAGATCACTCTTCACATCCTAAAGCATCCTTCAATTATTTACAAGTGTAAGGAGTAAGATTAATCTCCTTTAGAATCATTGTATCAAGTGTGGATATTAATTCCTTATGAGCAAGCATGTCTAGCTCAAATGATTGAGACAAATGAGAGAATCATGCTTGAAGACATTCCCATCAAGATGGATTATAATAATGTATTTCCTGAAGATTTTCTTGGTCTTCCTCTTGATCGAGAGGTTGATTTATCAATTGAACATATTCCTATATCTCTACCTATATCAAAGACACCTTATAGAATGGACACTATAGATTTGTAAGAGTTGAAGAAGCAGTTACTTCAGAATCTAGAGAAGAGTTTTATATGCCTGAGTGCTTCACTATGGGGTGCACCGGTCCTCTTCGTCAAGAAGAAGGATGGATAAATGCACCTCTTCATTGATTATAATGATCTCAATAAAATCACAATAAAGAATATGTATCCCATGCCATAGATATATGACTTGATCAATCATATTTGTCGGGATTTTTATTTCTCTAAGGAGGACCTTTGGTTGAGATACTACCAATTAAAGGTGAGGAAGGAAGATATTACCAATATTGCCTTTCGAACAAGGTATGAACACCATGAGTTCATAGTGATTCCCTTTTGACTCACTAATGCTCTAGAAATTTTCATGTAATTAATTAAAAGAGTCCTTAGATATTACCTTGACATATTTGTGGTAGTATATATCGATGATATTCTAATATACTCTAAGAGTAAGGAGGAAGATGAGGAGCTTTTGAATATTGTGTTAAAGACTTTGTGAAGGGAGAATTTGTATGCAAATTACTGTAAATGTGAGTTCTGTATAGAGTATGTATCATTCTTAGGGAGTGTTATCACTAGAAAAAGGATATATGTTGACCCTTCTAAGACAAAGGCAATTGAAGAGTTCCCTAGGACAACATCTGTAAAGGATATCTGTAGATTTCTAGGTCTAGTCAGGTATTATCGATGATTTGTGAAGAACTTATCACAATTATCTAACCCAATGAACAATATGACATAGAAGGGAGTAAAGTTTTTCTGGACTTAAGAATGTAAAGATTGTTTTAAAAAGTTGAAAAGGAGTCTTATCACTATGCCAGTACTCACACTACCAACAAGTAGAGAACTCTTTGTGGTGTTTAGTGATGCTTCAAATAAGTTCTTAGGATATGTGCTAAAGAAAAATGATAAAGTGATATCCTACACCTCAAGGAATCTGAAAATACATGAGAAAAACTATCTTATGTATGATCTGGAGTTGGCAGTTTTAAAATTTTCATTGAACATATGGTGGTATTATCTCTATAGGGAGAAGTTTGTGATATATACTGATCATAAGAGTCTCAAATATATATTCACATAAAAATAGATTAATATACACCAACGAATATTGATTGATCTCATCAAGGATTATTACTGCTCAATACACTACCATCCCAGTAAGGCAAATAAGGTGGCAGATGCTCTAAGTAGAAAAGATCCTACATCTTTATCAATGATGAGAATTGAAAAGGATTTGATCTTCTTAGATTTTACAAGGATGGACATGGAAATCATTAAGGGAGTAACATCATCAATCCTTTCTCAAATGATTGCTCAACCATCCTTCATGGAGAAAATAAAGGATGATCAAAGAAAATATATGAAAATTCAGAATGGAAGCCATTAAAAATGGGAAATACTCAGAGTTCATGATTGATGAAGAAGGAGATGTAAGATTTGGGTCAAGATTATGTGTATAATACAATCCATAGATAAAGAAGGAGATTTTAAATGATGTGCATAGCTCAACCTTCTCTATTCACCCAAGGATCACAAATATGTATCGAGATCTCTAAGAGAACTTTTGGTGGTACAATATAAAGAAGAAGATTATTGAATATACATCAAAGTGCCTAGTATGTAAACAAGTGAAGGCTGAAAGATAGAAGTCTAAGGGGATGATGCAACCACTACCCATAACAACATGGAAGTGGGAGAACATTACTATGTACTTTGTCACTATACTTCCAAGGACATCCAGAGGAAAAATGCTATATGGTTCATTGTGGATCGTCTTACAAAGATAGCTAATTTTATCGCAATTTGAGAGGACTTGACATTTGATAAACTTTCACAAATATATATCAAATAATTTGTAAGTATACATGGATTATCAATATCTATTGTATCCGGTCAAGATCTGAGATTCACCTAGAAGTTTTGGAAAAGTCTTCAACATGCTCTAAGTACTGAACAGAACTTCAGTACAGCCTATCATCCTCAAACTAATGGCCAATCTGAATGGAATATTAAGAAACTGGAAGATATGTTGAGATCATGTTCTATGGACTTTAAAGTAGGATGGTACCAACATCTTCCACTTTTTGAATTCTCCTACAATAATAGTTTCCACTCGAGAATCCAAATGTCACCATACAAATCCCTTTATGGGAAAAGGTGTAGAACACCAGTGTTTTGGGATGAATTCGGTGAGCGTAAGCTTCTAGGACCTGAAATAGTTGAAGAAATGGTGGAGAAGGTAAAAACCATTCAGCATCACATCAAGGTAGCCCAAATTAGACAAAAGAGTTATGTAGACAATCGTCGACAAGTCCTTGAGTTCAAAGTTGGAGACATGGTATTTCTATTCATATCTCTATGGAAGAAGTTCATGAGGTTTGGGAAGAAAGGAATGCTAGGTCCCAGGTACATCAGCCCCTTCAAGGTTCTTGATCATATCAAGGTTGTGGCCTATTGACTAGTACTTCCACCTATCATGGTCAAAGTACACAATGTCTTCCATGTATCTCTCTTAAGGAAGTACAAACTAGACCCTTCACATGTACTTTCTTCAGAGGTAGTACAGTTGGAGAATGCTCTTTCTTACGAGGAGCATCTAGTGAAGATCTTAGACCGTAGAGATAAAGTTATATGTAATAAGAGTACTCACCTAGTTAAAGTACTATGGTGGAACCATAAGTACAAATAGGTGACATGGAAACTAGAGGAGGAAATGAAAGAAAAGTACCTGCACCTGTTTATGGCTTAGAATGAAAAAAGAAATTTCAAGGGTGAAATTTCATAAGAGGGGAATAATGTAACTGTCTAATGTTTTATCAATGGAAATTACATTCTTGTAATTATGTCATATAATCACAAGAAATCACAAAATAATGAACTAATAAGTACTATGTGACATTTAAACATAATTTCGTCTCTTCAGTTATTTGAATTTTGAAAATATGACATACGTGATTGCGATCAGTAAGATATTTGGAGTCCGATAAGACAAACTTAATTTTTTTTGAATAGTAAATAACCCTTATGAATAGTAATGTTACCATTATGAATAGTAATATGACCCTTATGAATATTAAATTATCAAAAATAATAGTAACCTCACCCATGAATGTATAAATAAAATTTAGGAATCTTATAAGTGATAATATGACCATAGTAAAAGTATTGGTATTTTTTAAGTCATAAATAATCAATTGAAATTAATTAATTAATTTTAAAGAAAATTAATTTTCCTAAAAGGTGTTCATAAATTAAAATTTTTATTTATTTTAGTTTTAAGATAATTTTATTAGACCGTATGTAATTTTTGAAAACATTATAAAATCAGTTATAGTTATAAAATTCATATTTTTCAAGTAAAATATGATTTTAATTAAAAATTAAATTAATCATATTTAGAAAATTATTTTTGAAAAAATGGAGTTCATTTTTGGATTATACACGTTGATAAATGGTTAGGGATAATTTTTTGGTTTTTTCTAACATACTTGAATTTTTTTGAACAGTAAAATATAATAATTCAAGATAAATGATAAAACTTAAATTTATCCAATATGATTGAGTCGTCGATGATGCAAATTGAAATTGGTTAAAACTCACATGCACATATTACAGTTTTTGGTCTTTTAATCATCACTATTTCTGGTCTTGAGGGAAATTAATAAAGGAATTAAATATTATGAAAACCCTTCTCTCCTCCACTATAAATACCACCCCTCCTTACCTCTTATATTCACTCCTCTAAAGCCATAAAACTTGCCTAAATTCAGCCCAAATATCTCACCAAGATCCTCTCCCAAGTCCAAAAGTCCTTGGTCTCCTCAAAAGACTAAATCCTCTCCCCTTAAGGGGTTCTTAATGGAGATAAACTCAAGAGGTAAATTCCTCTTTCCGATTCTTTTATTTTCTTTCAAGCTCTTTTATTTTTTTCCCTCACATTCCTTCACAAAAATGGTATTATAACTCCATTAACATACATGTACTATAAATTTATAATTCTAATGGTATATTTTATCATAATCTCTTATTACCCCTCCTTTTTATTACTATAAATGAAATCACCATCCGAGATGTGTTGATTTATCACATTCAAGGACGACGGGTTTTGAATTTGAATTACCATATTCTAGACTGGTCATGAAACCATTTTAATGGTTTAAAAAGATCATAATATATTTATTTTATCTTAGGTTATGTTCTGGAATCCTTTTTCACACATAATGTAAAATAATAATACAAAATAAGTTAATTGTGAGAAAAATCGCCATGTTAATCCAAGCATTTATCATTAATGTTTTATATAAAAATTCACCTTCACTCCAACTAACCAAATTAATTTTATAACCATTTAATATCCTATATGTTCACTAATTTTATATAACTTCAGTTATGTACAACCACTCTCTTCATACATGTGTATTTGAACATGAATATAAGTGAACTGACCATTAAAACAAATGAAACAAACAGACCCGAACAATGAAATTGAACCTCATTACCAATCAAAAAGGTTATGAATGAACTCAAAAAGGGTATACTAAATCATTTAAATGTAAAATAGTTTATGTAATAATTAATTCATGAACCTAATTTTTTTATTCAGGTCATTAAGATCAAGCAAATATCACCATCATACTTAAGGTAAGGGATCCTCTTTATTTCAATTTTATTCAAGAATGTCCTCTATGTTATGAACTTTTATGTGTAATACCTAATGAAGAGGTATGATTTATAACCTCACCCATAATACCCTCATGATGTATAATTGATTATAAACCCCTTTATCTCTCATTAATCCCTCTTAATTACACCTAATACCATGCCGATAATTCATAAGGGATTCTACCCGAACCTCCATTGTTCTGTTGGGTTGCCTTATCTTCCTTTTACAAAAATAAAGTTATATTATCTTTTTTATGTGAATCTTTGAAATGATTTTTACATGTACCAAATTCATTTATCAATACCCTTTCATAATTCAATTTCAGGGATAAAAAAGTTTTTAAGTGATTCCCTCCTCAATACTTTCAGATAAGAAAATCTATTTTGAAGGAATTTCCCAAATTCTTACCCGATTTCAAGTGAACTATATCTTCAATTTTAATCCAATGTTGTATTTATAAAATAAGAATATTTTATTATCAAAACATTATTGGTTACATTTGGGTTTTATATAAAGGATTTTTACCTTTTCTATTTTAAAGGCCCTGTAGTATTTTCCTTAAAACCGCACAAAAATGTTTTAATGCTAAAATTTATTAAATACTTTTCTTACATGTTGTCACTTATACTTGACATCACTTAACATAATACATTACTATTTTACCTTATGAATTTCCATGTATATTTTAGTTATTTTCTTTAATGGAAACTTTTATGATACGACCATTTGTTATGCTTTATGACATGATTTTGGTACCCAATTCTTTACATGGGTAACCCTTATGTTTATGTAAGATTGATTATGTGTGATTATTTTTGTGGAAAACATATTAATGAAAAGTTAAGATTGGTGGGCCAAGATATATCTCCAATGCATTGAATAAATTTGAGTCTCATGAGACGTTATATGCGACGGTCTTGGTGGTTAGCCTTGGCTTCTGTTTCCATATGTGACGGTCTTGGCGGTTAGCCTTGGCTTGTGCTAAATGTGAAATGGTCTTGGTAGTTATCATTGACTCATGATAAAGTCATGTTTTATGTTTATGACACATTATTATGACTTCATGTTTATATGTTATTATTCCATATGTTACATGCCTTTTTATATAACCATGTCATTCCTTTTATCCCATGTGATAATGCTTTGTTCCTATGGTTATTCCCTTATTAAGCTATTTATCTCATCCCTTTGTTCATGTGTTCCCCCAGGGAACCCTATACAGATGTTTAAGAACAATGTAAGTTAGTATATTTTTATGAAGATTAAATAAATTGATGTTTTATTCAGTTCCATGTTTTCAGTTTTATGAATGCAATCTTCCAAGACACTAGACTTTACAATTCTTGGCTTTTACTCTGATATATAATTATGCTTAAAATCATATAATGTTATATGTAAAAGTCTAGGTTCTATATAAGGATGGCTCCTATAAAAAACTCTATAGCGTCCAAGGTATGTTTTCCAGGGTTATGGGCCTAACACTATTCTCTTGGTTATTTCAAACCAAAAAACGTATCGTTATATTAATTAAAACATTTAAAATAAAATAAATTCTTAATTTATTTTATTTCCTTTAAAACTTCCAAAAATTAAATTTTGTAGCCAACCCACTTCGTTCGATGTTAGGTCCCTCTTAAAGTAAATTTACAGTTATGAATGATATGATGCCCACAGATTTCTGATCTGGGAACTCGTTTAAACGTTATTCCACTTTTTTAGGAAAACTGCTCACACACGCTATTTAAAAGTATAATTTATTTCAAACATTTATTCCAGGAACCTCATGCCTTAGAATCGCACAATGTCAAAAATTATGGTCTCAAAAGAATAACATATAGTATTTGAAAAATACACAGAAAATTGGAGACATTACATTCTCCCCGCCTAATGGATTTTACATACCTAAAAATCTAAAACAAAAGGCTACTCAAATAGATGTGGGTACTGTGAAAAAATATGAGCCTCCTGCTCCCACATGACTTCCTGAAGGTTCACATGCTACCACGAGACATGCATTAAGGGAATCTCTCACCCATAAAGTATCGTCTCTTATCGATCCTTGATCTCCACTTGGTACTCTATAAAGGTCGCTCCATCCTCGATGTCCAAATCGCCCCAATAGATGACCTATGATGTGTCATGCATGTACCTCCTCACCTATGACATGTGGAAGACATCATGTACCTGGTTAAACTATAGTTATAGATCTAGTAGTTATTCCACCTCGCCAACTCTATTCAGTATCTAAAAAGGGTCGATGAACCTCAAAGAAAACTTTTCTCCCCAAAAAAATCTTTGTAACCCTCATTGAGGTGAGACCCGAAGGAAGACATGGTCTCCCACTTAGAACTTCATAGGTCTCTTCTATATATCATTATAAGACTTCTTCTGGCTTTTTGCAGTCTTTATCCACTTCTAGATGATCTACACCTTCTCAGTGGTAGCTTGCATGAACTCTGGACCCATGAGTGCAGGATCTTTGGGGTTGGTTCAGCAAAGTAGTGACTAGAAGGGTCACCCATATAAAGCCTCAAATGGTGTTATACCGATGGTGGAGTAGTAACTATTGTTGTACACAAACTCCACCAGTGGTAGGTGGTCCTCCCAACTGTGAACAAAGTCCAAGATACAAGCCCGCAACATATCCTCCATAACCTGAATAGTTATCTCTGTATGACCATTTGTTTGGGGATGTAATGTTGTGCTCAAACATAGATGATTCCCAAATGCCTCATTCAATCACTTCTATAATCAGGATGTGATACAATCATAAATATTTAATACTATAGTCGAAGGGATTCTATGAATTCGAACTATCTCCTTCACGTAGAGGTGTCCTAATCTCTCTATGGAACTCTTCTCCCTAATAGCTAGGAAGTGGGCTAACTTGGTGAGTTGATCAATGATCACCCAGATAGAATCATGTCCCCAAGACATTCGTGGTAATCCCATCATGAAGTCAATCGATATTCCATCTCACTTATACTCCGTCACTTTCAGGGGTTTAGATAACCCCACTCACACCTAGAGCTTAGACTTCACCTTCCATCACATACAACATTGGGAAACGAACTCTACTACTAACTTCTCCATAACTATCCACCAGAACTGACGCTGGAGGTCCTGGTACATTTTTGTCACTCTAGGATGTACCTCCAAGGGGTATGTATGAAAATACCTTAGAAAATCCTTCTACAATGCCACTAGAACAACTATACATCCTCTGAAAAGAATGACGTTCTCCCCACATTGAGAATATCCATCAAGAGCTTGTCCTATGGATAAAGAATCACGTAAAGTATCATAGTTGATATCCCCTATTTTTTCCTCCCTGACTCACTGTAAGAGTGGAGGGGTAACAACCATCAGTGGGAGATAAACTTCATCCTCCCCAACTATGAAGGATAACATTAGTGAGGCCAACTACTTTGATGCCTCACTCAGCAGCTGTGAACTCGATCTCCAACTGAGATAATCATCTACTACGTTCCCCTTACCATGAGTATAGACGATCTCAAAGTCATAATCCTAGAGGAACTTCATCCATCGCCCATGCATCATATTCATATCCTTTTGTGAGAAGATGTACTTGAGGCTCTTGTGGTCAGAGTAGAGGATAAACCATTCGGACATTAGGTAGTGTCATCACATCTTCAATGAAAATACTACCGTTGAAAAATCAAGATAGTGGGTCATGTAGTTCTACTCATGCATCCTTAGATGGCATGAACCATAATCAATCACCTCTTATCTTTGCATCAGGACACAACCAAGCCCGGTCTTCGACACGTCATAGAAAACCATGTACTCGACACCCTCTTATGGAAATATCAATATTGGTGTGCTCATTAAACTCTACATCAACATCAGAAAATCTTATTGGAACTTCTCCATCCATATGAATGTATACCCCTTCTGGGTCAAGGCTTTCATCGATGTTGATATTCGAGGGAAATCAGGGATAAATCTCTAGTATTATTATATCAACCCAAGGAAGCTCCACACCTCTATCACACTCCATGGTGTCTCCCATGGTAACACCACCCTGAACTTGGTTGGGTTCACTTCTACCCTATCTTCTGAGATAACATTTCCCATAAAGTGTACCTCTTATATCTATAAGTTTCACTTCGAGAGATTCCTATAAATTTGGCGCACTCAGAGTACATCTAGAACCATATATAGGTGTCTCGCGTGATCCTCCACTAATGACAAGTACACAAGGATGTTTTCGATGAAGATCACTATGAAACAGTCTAAGTACAACTGGAAGATCTAATTCATAAGTCCCATGAACACTGCAGGGTCATTTGTCATGCCAAAAGGCATCACCAAGTACACGTAATGACCATAACAGAATATTAAAGCCATATTCTGTATATCCTCATCTCATACTTGTAACTGGTGGTAACCTGATTGAATATCAACCTTTGAGAACCATCGCGCCCCTCTCAGTTGATCAAATAGGTCTTCGATCCATGACAGTAGATACTTGTTCTTCATCATTACCTGAATCAGGCATCGATAATCCATGAAAACCTCAAACTCTCTTTTGACTTCTTAGAAAACAAAAATGGGTCCACCCATAGTGAAAAATTGGGTATTACAAAGCCCTTACTTTAAAAATCTTTCAACTGCACCCTTGGCTCATGAAGCTCTACAGGAGCCATCTGATATAGCGGTTAGAATATCAGTGTCATCATACGGTGTAAGTCGATGCAGAAGTCTATTTTCTGGAGGGGAGGTAATCCTAGAACATCTTCTGGAAAGACATCCTCGTACTCCACCACTACTTCTAGGAACTGAAATCTCACAACATTTGCTGCTCCGAGGGTAAGGCTAGTCAACTCATGAGTGATCAGCAGCACCCTTCTAAGTTTGATCCCATTCTATGATATCTAGGTTTCCTTTTCACAAATAAATTAAATCCTCATTTCATTGTTGTGGACACACCACGGTCTTCTCCTAAAGCAGTCAATTTGGTTAGGGACCGAAGATAACCAATCCATACCAATAATGACGTTGTAAGGCCTCAACGCTGCTACTAAGAGGTTCCAACCAAAACTCTCTCCTCCAAGGGTAAGATCACACTATCAGAAAATATGTGTGATCATCAAGACTCTTCCTGTACATCTCTCCAAGCATAAGGGTCGTGTCAATGGCTCCACAAAAATCACAAGGCTTCACACAAGACATGTGGAAAGGAAATAATGACTGGAACCTGTGTCTATAAGTACATAATAAAAGGTAAAAAAGACACAGATCATACCTTGGATCATCCCTGGAGTCCCTAGGTTGTATACCTCGACTGAATATAGCTTCCCCCACCCCTATCCCCCACCTCCATGAGCCCGTTGTGGACCTCTTGGGGGTGATGGTGGAACTAGGTCAAAGCGTATTCCACCTCCTCCAGCTCTCCATGCTCCTCTTTCACATCTTCCTCCTAGTGGGTCTTCCTGCTCCACTCTCCACTTATGCCTCAGTGGCCCATCCATCACCTCCCTATCATTACTTCAACAAGTTGTCCAATCTCTAGAGAGATTTCCCCTATCATCACACAAGTAGCATCACCTCACCCTAGGCTAACTGGATATAGCATGAGATCCCTAGACCATAGATCATCTATATTGGGTTCTCATGTGATGTCTCCCACGTTTAATACCTATTCCTAACACTTGATCCTGACTTCTGAGGTTTCTTCACCTGTCTTCCTACCACTGACTACCATTCTCTATCTATGCTCAGCCAAGAATCTCTCGACCACAAAATCTCACTCAAGCACTCTTGCATTAGTCAAATGCATAGAGGCATGAAACTAGGTCCAATGTCCCATAATATACATTTCTTTAGGGTTTGATATTTGATGTACTAATCCCTAACCATATCCCTTGAGTATCTGGAGAGGTTGGTGAACCTCAAAGAATAGTTATCCACCATTAAACTGCCTTACTAGAGCTGAAGAAGATCCTAGATATGCACTGATCTTAGCATAACTAGAGAGAAATCATCCCTAAAGATCCACTCAAACTCCGTACATGAAATATTCTCATCATTTTGAGTATTCATGGTCAAATTCCACCATCATCCCAGTGAACCCTAAAGAAGGTGTTCTCCTAGGATCACCATCTAGTCCGATGGTGTCCTAAATAGACAGAAAACTCTAGTCACCACCTCAAGTCAGTACTCATCCGCCTAAGGTTCAGGATCACCTCGGAACCTGAGGGGTCTCTATCTCTGAAAATCATGGAGTTTGATTAGCATGCGCTTCTCATATACTTGTACTGCAGGTGCCACATTTTGCTCTAATGTTGGTGGTATAGAAGGTGAACCACCTGGAGGTAATTTCTGGGGAATTGGACCCTGAATTAAATCCTCATCATTGAGGGGGGAATCTGTGTGATCGAGCTGCTGAATCCTAGATGTTATATGTCATGGAGGCATTCTATATGGAAACAAGATATACCACAATCAAAGAATATATCTACATAGCTGACACTAAAGGACATGGAAAATACAACCCATTCCTATATGTTGCATGTAACATTTTTTTCCTGTAACTAGTGTTCTCATGTACTGAGTCAAAAAGTAGGTTATCAGAGTCTTGGTGTATGGTTATGTCGACCACCCATACCTGAAAGATGATCTTGAAACACTTAACACTATTTCCCCAAACCAATTTCACATACTCATGGTCCAAAGGTAGAACCAACCACCTCTGATACCACTATGTCATGACCCGTCCTAGTGGGGTTGATTCCACGACTCCCCAATCCCACCTCTAATAGGCTAGGGGCTGGTTACTAGAACTGATTAGGCATATCACTAACATGGGAGGCATTTCCTAAGTACTTGTACAAACACAAACATCTCTAATCCCACAAATACTGAAATGTAAAAACCACTAAGGAACAAAATTAATGCATACAACTAAACTCAGCCAACAAAGTACAATGGAATGTAATGTACTAAAAGTAAACTAGGCCAGAATACAATTCCACCCAAATAAAGAGTCTACAAACTAAAAATTCCAACCTATAAGAAAGAAATAGGTATCGAAATTATTCCCATAGTCATAGGAACACCTCATCCTATAAGGAAGATCACAAATCTCGGTCTAGTCCTGGTCCGCCCAGGACTCCGTCAAAAGGCCGCTCATCTGCATAAGACACGACACGTGCAGGAAATGCCTGTGCATGGGTGAGTATAACAATACTCAATATATGACACTAAAACCCAAAAATCAATACACAAATTAATGGTATATTTATATCTACACAGTATATGTATACATAACGTATAACAAGAGAAACATATCTAGATATACATGAAACCCAGACCGGTATTCTAGAGGTAAGTCACAACAATCGCATACCCATGCTAGGTATTCAGTTCGAAGATTCCACGAAGTACTCATCTGAGAGAACTCACTCCATGAGTTTGATAGTTCTGATGATGTCTGTCCAAGAAATAAATTCTTCAGCAAGTGTTATGAGAGAGATAGATGCACTGACAGATCTAAAGAGAGAATAAATAAACTCATTCAAGGAGAACTCACTTCTGAGTGGGGAAATATCATGATACACTGATGGGGGTTACTGCTAGGGCCTTGGAGTATACCATGACTCAATGGGATTCACCTTCTAAGTAGAGGATCAACGTCCTGTAGGATTTTTCATGTCAATACCTGACTCTAATTAGGGCCAAGAATGGGTAGAGGATATTGCTCCAGGCCTCTCAGAGGGATTCTGACTCTATCTAGAAAGTCATGTTGAAGGGATCATACTCCAATGGATGGAAATGATACCTGACCTTCAGGGGAACAAGAAAAGGGGGAACTAACCCACAAAACATGTCCTATGAATGGTGGATTGGGAGATCAATCCATGTAGAATAGAGTACATGACGTGCAGTAAGGTCACACATCATATCCCTTGACTTCAGGTACTGCCCGTGTGCAATGGCCCAAGTCAAAATAAATGTCATGTAAAAAAGAACATACAAGGTGTGTAGTGATGGTCACACTCCCTGTCCGATTATCCAGGGTCCTCTCCTTGTACGCTATCCATTTCCCCATACAAGGCTTCAACCTATGTATGTCGACCCATGTACTAGTAGACAGGGTAACCCATGTAACCAGCCTGGTCTAGCCGAGTGGTGGAGTACATGACATGTACTCCACCTTGTATCTGTGTATCATCTGAGATACACGTTGAGTCCCACTCAAGGACCCACATGTCATGTTACAGTTTTCACACACCGTTTCATCGTTTCCTGCATCATAAAACCCTATTTGCAGTAGATCCGACCCCACACGCCGTGCTCTTCGGAGAACATGTCGTGTTCTTCAAGATTTTATAGAATCGTTGTTCTTATTCTGTGCACCTATGGTGATATTTGATCCATCGATATGGACATTCAATCTTCTTAAAACTCTAGATATTGGGCCTTCCCGTCATGGAAATTCCAATTCGGTGAGTTTTGGGTGTCCGATCAACTCTAAAAATGCATTTCGATCATCCATGTGAAGAATGGTTGAAGAACGATTTCGTTCGATCGGTGTCGATTCATCTTCTTCCATTTTCGTCGCACCTATGCTAGGTTTTCATGATGTAAGATATCTAATTTGGTATCATTGCATTGTGAAACAGACACACAATAATCTTTTGTTCATAACCCCATGAAGATCATGATGAACTCATGGTCAAAATCGGAGAAGAAAACCCAAATAGAAAATTGAGGAACGAACCTCTGTCATCATTCATCATGGAGTTGATCCACTCCCATTATATGGATGAAACAAGGAAAATAAAAATACAAATTATAATTAGCATGGATTGATTCCCCAAAAGAAAACCCAATAAAAGACCCCATGTGGGAACAGACAATCCATGGGTCAACCTGTTCATGGGTTGATCTTCATCTGTCATTAAATAAAAGAATAGTGAAAATGAAATCAAAACAACAACCCCAACCTCGATCATTGATGAAGAGGGAGAGTGGTCATCAGTCATGATTTGATCTCACTGCGCAATGATCCATGCATCGTTTCTCATAATCGTTCATTGAGATTTCTCCAAGGATGGCGCCTCTCCAAAACTCTAGATCATCTAATGAAATTTTTCTAGGGTTATGAGCCTAACCCTTGGCTCCTAGTTATTAAAAATCAAAAAACATGTCGTTGTGTTAATTAATTTTTTAAAAATAAAATAAATCATTAATTTATTTTACTTTCATTAAAACATCCAGGAATTAAATTTTGCAGTTGTTTGATAAAGTTCAATGTTAGGCCCCACTTAAGGTAAATTCACTACTCTAAATGCAACAGTGCCCTTAGATTTATGATTCCGGGACCCATTTAAAAGTCATTTTACTTTTTCAGGAAAGTTTCATAAGAACTCTTTTTAAAAGTTTAATTTATTTCAAACATTTATTCCTGGCACCCCGAGCCTTGGAATCGCATGCTATCACAAAGACTAGTCTTGAAATAATTCCATATAATATTTGAGAAAAATGTAAAATCCAAGACATTACACTAACCAACTTCTAGTTCATGGAGAATCAAAATAAGTTCTAAAGTTAGTTTACTCTTTAATTCATCGAATACATCCTCATATTTCCCACATATTCAAACTTTTCATCTTTATGAGTTGAGTTTCTCATAGGAGAGTCTAATTTTAAAAAATTATTGAATAAATATTTGATGATATCTATCCAACCCTATAAAAATTTGAATCTTAAATAAGTTATTTGATTGTTCCCAAGATATCACTACCTTAACATTCTCAAGATTAATAGAGATCCATTAATCTAAAACAACATGATCAAGTAAATTCACCTATTGAATCTAGAAATAGAATTTATATAATTTTGTATAAATCCTATAATCGTGAAAAATCCTAAAATAATCCCTTGGTACATCTCATGATCCTATTTAATATTTTAATAAATGATGATGTAATCCAAAAATACCCCCACAAATGAGACTAAATATTTATGAAAAATATTATTCATCAAATAAATAAAGATTACAGGTACATTAGAAACTTCAAAAAGCAAGGCCAAAAATGAAAAATGGTCATATAGACACCAGAAATCCATCTTTTGAAAATCCTCATTTTTTACCCTTTACTGATGTTAACCAACCAAAGGTGAAAACCATTGAAAATCCTCCAAATAGTAAAATATATCATTAATCCAAGGTAATGGATATTTTCTTACCATTAATTGATTTACCTTCTGAAAGTTAATAAGAAACCATAAACTATCATCAGATTTCTTAGTAAACAAAACTGGTGTTTCCAAAGTGGAAACACTCAGCCGAATGAATCCATTTTTCTCATGAACATTGAGCTACACTTTTAATTCTTAAAACTATTTTGGATTCATATGATATGATCATCGTAACATCCCTGAACTGGGTGCCACTAAATCGGTGCCTCGAGTGGGGTTGTCACATGACATCGAGCACACCTCCCCATACACTAGAGGTTGTCGACTAGTAGCGAGGGTCTAATAGGTCATGTAAAGAGACTATACCCTCTTTAAAAGAGTAATTCATAGTAAAAAACAGTATAAATAGTGGAAACAATAGGAAACAACCAATAACATGCATAGTCAAACATCTCCCAAACTGGGTATAATTCACATGCAATAGTAAATATGTCATTTCATGCTACAATGTCTAGTGAACAAAACCCAAAAATAAAGACAAACAACAGAATCCACAAAACGATCCTAACTCCATGTCTAGAACCTCATCCATTCGTGTACCATATTCAACTCAACTCCCTAGAATAGGGCCCTTGTCTTTGTCATGACCTGTAAGTATGAAATCTGCTCAGGTTCCCAATAGTGGCATGGGTAGGGTGTGAATACAACTTAGTAGGGAACCACCAATGATGTCTAAAAAATATCCAGTCTAGAAGATAGTGCATGAAATTAAATCTTAATGGAAAGTAAGGGAAGATAATTTGGGGGACACTAGTCATCAATCTCTAGTTATCTATTACTGACCAAGGTGTATATTCATTATGTCTCTTTTACTACTAATTCATCATCAATCATGAAGTTTATAAGTTAGGAATTCACATTATTCACACAAGGATCGTGGTATATATATATCATTGTGCATGAGAGAACAAGTTAAGTCCCTGTCTCACTAGGTATGAGAATATCAAGTGATTACAACACTTGACTTGGAGCCTTAGTCCAGGTATCTTTATTGAATACAACCATTGGGGGCATAGAGAGTCAGTCAGACTCCCCAACTCATGCATTCCTGGATATGTTAGAGTATCGGTCCAACCCTACCCGTGGGAGGAGAATGAGTCCTTTATCCCATCACCAAGCCATGTGCACATGCTTATCTATCCATTCACAATACACAAACCATATCACAACCAACAAAAACAATACATACAACAATAATAATCCATAACAATCAATATATTAAATCATATTGTTCCATAACTCATTAACACATTTCCATTTACAATTCATATCCATTTATCCAAATCCCCATTCTCATGCCTTAACCAATTAAGTATGTTCAAAAAATCCCATACATTAGCCAATATTCATCAATTACCATACATTATCCCATTTAACCCATTTATCATTTCTTAAGAATTTTACCACTTATGTATTTCAAGTACAATTCTTATATCACATAGCATAACCACTTTATTACATTCAACCCATTAGGTATACCCCATAATTCCCATTTACTAACCCATTCAATATATATCCATCAATTTCCTTATGTAACTCATTTACATACTCTTCAATTCACAAACCATTTCCAATTTAGCACACACATCTTTTCATCTATACTAATTTTTTTGGGCATCTCAACATTATTCATAACCCCTTTCATATAGTATCATTTAAGTCATTTAACTCATTACTAAGCCATTCCAAAAAACCCTTTAATCCATCATCAACATAGTTATAACTATCAATATTCCATATTAATCTCAACTAACTATATTATCATGTTCCACAAGGGCTCCATGTTATTACGTATCAACTCCACCCTTGACTTTGTCAATTCCTAGGTTTTGGAATGTCAGTGCACCCCATGGGTGGCCCTAAAAAGTTATATTCTGTCTTGACATATCCCATGGGGACCGTGAGAGGTAAAAATCATAATTTAGACACCCAAATCACAAAATATCATCATAAGATCAAAATCACAACAAGGGGTAACCAAGAAATAAACCCAAGCGTGCACAAATCTCAAACAAAACTATGGGATATAACTTATAGACCACATACATTGAATCGATTGATGAACTCTCCCTCAATCAAAGCCTTAGATCTTGATTCCACTAACACATAAAAAAGAGGGTTTTAGATATTCAAAAGGATATGGGAGAATGATGCAAACCCTAATTGAGAAGTGGATGTAAGAAAGAGATTAAACATACCTTGGGCTTCGATCCACAACAAACAATGCTCCAAACAGACAAATATTGAAGGAGAATCACCTCTTGGAAGCTTGGGTCATCCAAGTTCATATCTAGGGTTTCAAGAGTAATAGAGGAGGAAAATCCGAAGTTGGGGATAAAAATATCGGGATGGAATTTTTGTAAATTTTCCAATTTTACTGTGTTGCACAGTTTACTCGCACTGTTTTCCAAACCATGCAAAAATCGTGTGAGAGAAACTTTCCTAAACTCTACCCTTCACATGGTTTCCTGTGAATTACACATGGTTAGCTTAATCATGTGATAACCATGAACAAGGATCTGTCTAAGGTTGTACAGTTACCTGGGATGCTCTGCACGTTTTTCAATAACTGTGTGAAAACCATGTAACAAGCCTAGAAATTTCTTTTTCTCCCACTTTTGTGCTCCGAACCCCCGTAACACCCCTAATCCTTGTCATGAACTTGGGAAACACTTATTTGGCCAAAATAAAAGACATAAACTGAAACATAAACAAAAACATACCTTAAGGAAAGTACAAGATCTTACAACCTCCCCACCTTATAATGGATCATCCTTAAGCAATGCTCCCAAGAATCATTGAGCTTCCACGAACAAGAGACTAGACGACTAGGACAACCTATCCATTCCCACTTTTCCATGCTTCTTGTTGAACATGAAAACATTACCACAAAATTAGAACCAAGGGCATAGTTTTTCCCTAAAAGACTCTCTCACCACAACCCACAACATTAACTGGATGCTCCTTGAAGGAAGCATCAACTTCAATAAAACATCATCCACTAGAACTTTATAGGGAAAACATAGGCTATAGTTCCTAATTCAAAGAACATAGAAACTTCACACACAATAACATATCCTCATGGGGAAACCTTTCAGCACCCCAATAGTCTGATTCTCTTCACAACTCATGATCTAAATCACTTAGTGTTATTTTTCCTCTATTTTTAAAACTCTAGCAGTGACCAAAACCCGATATCACCTGAAGTAAAACACACGGTCCTTCCAATCACATTTCCCAACTTATATCTATCGACCAATCATATATTAGTGATCCCATTCTATAACCATACATCTAAACACAACCAAAACTTTAAGGTCACTCAACCCTTCGAATTTAGTCTAACTCTCACCATCAGGGTCACTCACCCAAATGGTGATCACTTGAGTTCCTCCAACCCGAAACTTTGATCCCGTCATCAACCAACCACTTTTCCCTTATGGTTATTTCAACTATATTTCATTGTTTTTCACCCCCACAATTGAAGAAAAACCATCATAATCTCAACTCACTTTCTCATCACCTGACAAGTCTAAACTCCCCATGCTCGAGTGTCCATAGGGACATTACCCTTAATTGGCATCAAGCCTCACCATTGAAATTGTCCAAGAGTACATTCCTACACCATCCATTCAAGGACTAAAATTAATCTTACCTCTCTCAAGTAATACCCCAGTTCCACATGGCGTTTTCCATTACAACATCAAACTGGAGGTGGGTCACTCTCACCACACCCATTCCCATTCACCGTAATCTACCGAAACTCACCCAACTAGATAGACCCAGAGCACCAAAGAAACTTATTCAGGTCTACTCAAAATTTTTATTGAAGTATAGAACCCAACATATTTTTCCATGACTACTTCCACATATTTCCACCCCCATCAACGACTTAACAAATGCTTATTGAATTCATTTGGAACTACTCTGAGCCCAACACCACTGCTTAGCTCCATCATAAACCATAATCACAGCCCATATGGCCTCCCTGAGAGACCCAACGCGCACCCCTCAGGTTCCTCATTGACATCTCAGTGTTGTTACATCAATTAAATGTTCTAATCTCTACATCTAGGACTTATTTATCACTCCCCACCTTAGTAGTGTCATTACCATTTCTCTCCATGTGGGATTACAACCACCACGGCTCATACTTGATTACAAGTTGAACCTAAAAACATAAACTTGGATATCTATATATTTCTAGAAACAGATAACAAAAATCTCTTAAGGCCCATTCTTGGCCACCGCGAACAACACCCACTGCATTCATCAACATTTGGTCCCTCTTGAGTACGTCACCTAAAACCATTGAGGGTGTACATCCCATAATCCAATTCCAAATATACCTCTCCCATGAGCATAAACTCCATGATGTCCCTCAACAAACCAAAACAAATTCAGGTGTCCTGGCGTAAATCAAGATCTTATCAACATACTTGGGATGATTTCAAAATATTGGTCAGGATCATCACTAGCTGAGGTATGCTAATAATTTTTCTAATAATTCCACCTTCAGCTTATCCATTACTGATGTCGCCTCCCACTGTGGGACACTATGGTTTTCTAATATCTTGGGATTCCTTGCCGCACACATCTCATCACATCCCAAAAGCACCTAATCATCACCACTTAAGCATGGTTTCTGACCAAGACTTTCCACCACTCCAAGACCGTCCTCCAAGAATTCATGGACCAAATTTCCTCTGACGCTACTACCACCAAGCCACTTGATATCTCACGGAATGACCCTAATGAGCATAAACAACACGACGATAGACCACCCCAATCAAACCAATGGTATCTCGCATATCCATGCTCCCCACATTGGTTCTATGGAGAACAAAAAATGCTCATCCTGGGAGAAAATCATGCTTTACCATTGCATACCCACATCTGGACCTCATTAGGGCCTTCATGTTCGTACTTTCCTGTGTCCATACTTAACTGAATTTAGTCCCCACAAGTCACCATCACCTGAGCATATCCCAATGCCTGATCACTTACCCAAACCATGCCACTTGGCTAGTCATCCTCCTTGACCCCAAGACATTCTCAAAAATTTATCCTACAACTAAACCATTTTTACAACAAGCTAATTCATGTGAAAACCCTCACCTCACTGTCACCTTTGGAAAAAAAGCATTTAACCATACATCAATCACCCTGGTATCTCCGACTAGGAACAATATTGAGGTATCCATTGATTGTCATCCAAATATACAGTTTAGGCATTCTTACGATACAACCCTTCGAAACAAGCATTACAACCCACTACCAAAACTCAGATGTCCCTATTAAGGACCACATTATAGCTATTCCATTCACCAAAGTTGTATGGTACTCATTATTCCTTGATTCCACCTCTGAAGCATCTCACATGCTTTATATTCCAAGGCACCTGCATCACTGGGATTTCCTCCCATGATGTTACCCTTGATTTTCCTAAAACTGTTAATGCATATCCAAAACTTGAGTCACATAACTTATTATCAATCCTCTCACTAGCCATTTAAGACAAACCCATACTAGATGGCATCTTCTGTGTCCCACTATCAAAATCCAAACATCCACTTGTATGAAACACACCCAAAAGTATAAGAAATCCCATCTAACCTCTATCATAGGTCAACCTTGGAGGTTGAATGATATCATCTCCCCAACTGAAGTCATGATAAGAAAAAACCATTGTTCCTCTCTCCAACCATATACATCTATATAAAAGCAAAACAATTCTCCCGAATGGCACTCCCACCCACGTTCTAATACACACTATGCCTAGCGCACCAATGACCATTTACTCTAGGTTCTTTATGAAAGGAAATCACACACATACATTAATAATACAAGACAAACACCCTCTTTGGGATTCAAAATATAACTTGAAGGGTCCCTACTCACAAGTTCACCAAAACCTAGGAACCATCCTTAAGGTTTGGCCAACACTCTGTGTGGTCACGGACCACAAGAGTTTCCACGCTCACATTACCGAACAACGCCTCACGACCCAAAGGTCATAGCCTACCGAGGGTGCCATATGCACAACTATTATTCCATATCATAACCAAAAAGGCCTCACAAATCATATCCAAGATCTCCAACTAGGGAACTCTCACTACACAACCCACTCGTAAAATGGGTCAAATTGACAACACAAGGAATACTCGTTACCCAATTCACACCAAAGTTACACCTTTACACATCCTTCATAATTAACTTCACCATTTTTGAACTCAAAAATTAACATTTTAAACTCCCTTTTCTACAACTTGTTACATTCATCAATTTAAAAGATTTACACCTTTAATAAGAAAAATTCATTAATCATTTTACCATCACTACGAAAATCCTTCTCTCTTAGACATTGTTCAATCTTCACAATTTATCACAACCTGAAATTTTAACTTGGGCATACCACTTATTTATACACATTATTCCTTACTATTTATTTATATTTCTTTCATTTTACGACTTGCATCACCATTATTATACACCATTTTCTTTAAATTTTTATGTAAAAAAACATTCATACTACTCTCTATACCTCACACATCCATATCATGTGTGCCTATCATGATGCATTTCACTTATATACATATGTTCCTAGAATGATGCAAGATTGTGCAACCTCATTCCATTCTGACCATGAAAAAAATATCATAAAACTTTACATCACACCACATGTGCATCACTCAATGGTGAAATATCATCAAATGTAACAACACACAATAAGAACAACAATTTCCACCCTAGGTGACTTATGTTTCCCCCCGTACTTGGGTTAGATAATCCTAGGCACAAGCTCATTACCATGGTTTGAAACCATCTTAATATCATTTCTACCATCCCCAAATATTAAGAAAGGGAAAATAACTCCTCTGATACCACTTTACAACATCCCCGACCTGGGTTCCACTAAATCGATGCCCCGAGTCGGGTTATCACATGACCTCAAGAGTGCCTCCCCATATGCCAGAGGTTGCTGACTAGCAGTAAGGGTCTAATAGGCCATGTAGAGAGACTATACCCTCTTTACCAGAGTAAGACAAAATAGAAGAAAATATAAATAGAAGAAATAATATGAAACAACCAATAACATGCATAGTCAAAAGTCTCCCAAACTAGGTATAATCCAAAAATAAATAGTAAATATGACATATCACGCTACAATGTCAGGTGAACAAAACCCCAAAATAAAGACAGACAACATAATCCCCAAAATGATACTGAATCCAAGTCTGGAACCTCATCCATGCATGTCCCATGTCTAACTCAACTCCCTGGAATAGGTCCCTTTCCCTTGTCCTGACCTATAAGTATAAAATCTGCTCAGGTTCCCAACAGAGGCCTAAGCAGGGTGTGTGTACAACTCAGTAGGCCACAAACAATGGTGTCTAAGAAATATCCAGTCTGACAGATAGTGAATGAAAGTATAAATGAAAGGAAAGTAAGGGAAGACAATTCCAGTTCAACTAGTCATCAATCTCTACTTAGCTATTAATAAACAAGGTGCCAATTCATTATGCATATGTTACTACTAATTCATCATAAATCATGAATTTGAAAGTTAGTAATTCACATCATTCATGCAAATCTCATGGTATATATATATCATTGTGCATGAGAGAACAAGTTAAGTCCCTATCTCACTAGGGATGATCATATAAAGTGATCACCACACTTACCTTGGAGCCTCAATCTAGGTATTTTCATTTAATACAACCATTGGGGGAATAGAGCCTCAATCCGACTCCCCAACCCATGCATTCCAGGGTAGGTTAGAGCATCAGTCCTACCCTACCTGTGGGAGGAGCATTAGTCCTTTATCCCACTACCAATCCATGTGCACATTCTTATCCATTCATTCACCATAAAAAAACCATATCACAACCAACACAAACAATACATACAATAATCATAATCCATAATAATCAACATAGTAAATTGTATGGTTCCATAACCCATTAACACATCTCCATTTACAATTCATAGCCATTTTTTCAAATCCTCATTCTCATGCCTTAACCCATCAAGTATATTCAACAGCTCTCATACATTAGCCAATATTCATCAATTACTATACATTATCTCATTTAACCCATTTATCATTTCTCAAGCATTTACCCGCTTATGCATTTCATGTACACTTCTTATATCACATAACACAAACAATTTATTACATTCAACCCATTAGTTATACCCCATAATTCTCATTCACTAGACTGTTCAATATATATTCATTAATTCCCTTATCAAACTCATTTATATGCTCTTCAATTCATAAGCCATTTCCAATTTAGCACGAACATCTTTTCATATATACTAATTATTTTGGGATCTCAATATAATTCATAACCCCTTTGACACAATCTCATTTAACTCAATTAACTCATTACTAAGCCATGCTAAACAACCCCTTAAGCCATCATTAACCTAGGCACAACTATCAATATCCCATATTCCACTCAACTAACTATATTATCATGTTTCACAAGGTCTCCATGTTATTACGCATCAACTCCACCTTTGAATTTGTCAATTCCTAGGTTTGGGAATGTCAACGCACCCCATGGGTGGCCCTAAAACGTTACATTCTTCCTCAACGCATCCCATGGGGACCGTAAGGGGTCCAAATCATCTCTTAGACACCTAAATCACCAAATATCATCAAAGGATCAAAATCAAAACAAGGGGTAACCAAGAAATAAACCCAATCATGCACAAATATCAAACCAAACTATGGGATATAACTTTTAGATGACTTACCATGAATCCATTGATGAACAATCCCTCAATCAAAGCCTTAGATATTGATTACACCATCCCTTGAATCATTAACCTATATATTCCCAAAAAAAGATGGTCTTAGAGTTTTAGAAGGATATGTGAGGAAGATGCAAACCCTAATCAAGAAGTGGAATCAAGAAGGAAATTATACTTACCTAGTGATTTGACCTAGAACCAACGACGCTCCAAACAGCCAAATACTGAAGGAGAATCGCCTCTTGGAAGCTTGGGTATTCCAAGTTCGTCCCTAGTTTTTCAAGAGTAATAGAGGAGGAAAATCCTAAGTTGGGGTTAAAAATCCTGAGATGTAATTTTTATAAATTTTCCAACTTTACTGAGCTTCACAGTTTTCCCGCACAGTTTTTAAAACCATGCATAAACCTTGCGAGAGATATTATACCCAAATCACCCCTTCACATGGTTTCCTAGGAATTCTGCATGGATAGCTTAACCGTACAGTAACCATGCGCAAGCCTCTTTCCAAGGATACATAGTTACCTAGGTTCTCTTCATGGTTTTCACTAACTATGCACCAACCATGAAACATGCTCAGAAATTCCTTTTTCTCCCACTTTCATGCTCTGAACCCCTAGAACATCCCCAATCCTTCTCATGAACTTGGGAAACACTTGTTTTGAAAGAAGAAAATACTTAAACTAAAACACAAACAAAAACATACCTTAAGTAAAATCTAGGATCTTATAATCACGGTGATATAATTTTAATCCAAATCACTAAATAAATAGAAAATTACACTTCTAACTCAAGTGTTAATCTTGTGAAACCCTTGGTAAAAACATCTAGATATCAATCCACCACCCTCAGAAATAATGGTATATTTTTTACCTTATTAGGACCCAGAAACTAATATTTACATTTAATGAGACAAATACCAAACATTTCCTACCATTGAAACC
This sequence comes from Viscum album, assembly GCA_963277665.1. NCBI lineage: Eukaryota > Viridiplantae > Streptophyta > Magnoliopsida > Santalales > Viscaceae > Viscum > Viscum album. The sequence continues at coordinate 1,931,101,519 of OY728148.1, forward strand.
TTCTTAATTGCATAAATATCTCAATCACTCTTCAAAGTGTTGATATTTTCATCTCATTCTACAAAGATTATATATTTAATTAATAGTTTATTTGAGAATTTACTTGAAACGTCAAATCCATAACAATGATAAAAACATATTTATTTACCATAATAACTAGAAAGTACCATGATATTTTCTTATTTATAATCTTGATCAATCAAGAGTGACACATAACCCCTTTGTTAGTTCTCTCAAAAAGTGGGGTATCAATTATCATTGAATAAGGCATCAACTCCATGTGAAACACAAAAGGATAGAAAAATTAATCAAATATAAATTAATTTGATGATATTGTGTAAATTAATGTATAAATAATTATATAAGTTTTTAGGATTATACCTTTAAACATAAATAGATAGTCATCGACCATAATCTCTTCAGGTATCTTCTCAACTGCAAAGAGTTTTCACGAACTATTTGGTGGTGCTAACTTTTCCTCTTGATATGGCTTTCCCATTATTCTATGAGTCCTTGAATTAACTTTTATAGATTCATATACTTTCATCTTAGATCTCTATACTATAACAACCTTATATTTTTATGAGGCAATGTTTTTTTAATTTCTTTCATGTCTTGTGTTGTATGTTACACCAAGATAAGCTTGCACAATACGCAACATTGTCTTAGCTTGCAGTATACGCAATGCTATGGTTGGATTTTTTACACACAATTTGAAGTTATTTTGATATAATTCAGTTCAATCAACACTGAGTAAAGTGAATGACTATATATTTTTATGTTACCATATAACCTAGTCATTATAATGGCGGGTATGAATAATATTAACTTTCTTCTGAAAACTATTTAAATGAAAATAGGTGAGTCTATAAAATAATAAAATATATCTTGATGGATTTAATGAATTAAGAATATATGTAATAAATTCAATCTAATGTTTAAAATTCATTTTATATATATTCTAGATAGGATTCATTATTTTTAGATAAAATAAGTATTTTTCGAAACCAAATGCAGTTTTTCCACCTTTTGATGGAGCATTAATTTTAATCTAGTTTTTGACACTTTTTTATATTAAATTTTAAAAACTAAACTTATAATTTTAATTATTAATATAAAAAAACTACTTTGGTTTATTTTTTGGTATTTTTTTTAATAACTTTCATTTTTTTGATGAATAGTGAAAATAATGATTTTTTTTTAAACATTAATTTTTTTAAATTCATATTTTTAATTATTTTTAAATTTTAATTAGTTATTTTTTATCCAATTATGGCTTTTGAAAATGATTTTATACATTAATTTTTTATAAAAACATTTTTCAAGGGGCATTTTTCCTTAAAAAACTGATTTTCGTGACGTTTTACCAGTTTTATTTTAAATTTAATTTTTCAACTTTTGTGTTTTGAATTTTGAAAAATGAATGCCAAATTTGGATTCAGGAGTTCCAAATTTTTTAATTATATTCGTTTTATTTTTATCAATATGAATAGTAACTATGGTAAATTTTGCTACCATGGTAAAGGGTAAATTAAGTAATATAGGTTAAAAATAAAATTATAATGAATATAAAATAACAAAAAATGGAATAATTTAATTTGATGAATTAAATTAGACCCTTAACACTTAATTATAGAAATTATTTCATTTAATGTAATATTGTCCATGAAAATGACTTAAATAATTTTCAAATCAAAGAAAAAAAGTGGCATTTTCTTTATCTTTGATATGTGTCTGTGGTATCAACAAATATAAATGGTAATTTTTAACTTAATAGACATTTTTTCCTAATAAAAATTTATATTTGATGTTTTTGGGGCCATTTGGGAGATATTGTGGTATTTATAATATTTTTATTTAATGAACATTTAGAGATGTCACATTCATATTTTAAATAATATATCATTTTTAAAATAAGGCTATACATAATATAAATTCAACTATAAATAATAATTTTAAATATTTCTTTTATTTATCATGTTAATTTAGTTTTATTTTTTAGGAAATAAATAATTACCTTAAAGGTTTATATATTGATGATACAGAAATTATTTAATTGATGAAAAATCAATAAACTAATTTTTATTAAATTATTATAATAACCATTAAAAGACACAAACACTTGACCAAATATTATTGGTATAGTATATATCTACCATAATCATACAATGGTCAATTTATTTACTATTTGGATCCTTATAAAAGAGATTATGAAACTTATATTATTTTATTTAAAGTGATGTTAAAAGTGTCACATTCATATTTTAATAAGTATAAAATTTTTAAGGATTGATTTTAGAGAATATATATTCGACTAAGAGTATTAAAATTAACTATAGAAGATTTATATTGATAATATTATTTTATTTTTAATTTTTACCCAATAAATAAGTATATTAAATAATTACACAATACTGATGTAGTAGTTATTTTATTAAAAAAAATATCAAATTAATGTTATTAAAAATATCAAAATATATATAATTTGAGATAATTAATATGTAAAATTAATTTGATATATGACCTAGACCCCATAGGGATATAATTAAATATTTTTTCTTAGGATTAAATCTTATCTTGATATTTTTAAAAATCCAAGAATTGCATAGTGCCAAAATTGACACTATTGTTGTTTTATCAAGACAATGTTTTATTAAATTATGTAAAAAACATAATTTTTTTAAAAAAATATATAATAATTATTATATGGTATAAAATGATATAAATTATTTATTTTGTTTTAATTTACATAAAATATGTAAATATTTCATCTTTTTAATATTGAAATAATTGTTACCCTAGTTAAAATGAAATAGAATAACTCAGTCTTAAATTAAAATTATAAGGTTTAAATTAATATGAAAACTTGTCCAAAATATATTATTTAATGATATTGAAAACTTATATCATTTCATCTTAGAAATAATGACATTTTTTATTTTTTTATGTGGTTTTATTTTATTATAAATTAATATGTTTGGAGATTCCAAATGTGCCCCTCACCTAAATTATAAAAGGTAACATCCTCCCTCAAAATTTAAATTCACTTTGAGCTTTCAAGATCAGAATTACCCTACCAATTTACCTTCTCAACTTCCTTATTCACATTATAGAGTTTTTGGTCTTCTCAAAATACCAACTCTACTGCCTTAAGAGGAGATCTATAGGGGCTCCTCAAAGAAGAGGTAATCTCATCTACCGATTCTTTCAAATTATTTCTTCTTATAAGTCCTCTTTATGAGTTTTTTCCATTATAAATTAATTAATACAATGAAAATTGTATACTTATATTTTATTAATATTATGTAACAACCATAATCCACCTTCTATCCATCCTAAGAAAAATAAAATCATCACGTGAGCATACATATGACTTACCGTCTCCACGTTGTGGTGTAATTGTTTTTTCACCACCACTTTATTTGGATGGATATAATGATGTAAATAATAAATATATATGATTATTATAACATTATATTGATTATTTAACTATAAATATACCATCCAATTCCATACTTTTTACTATTGAGGAAATGATATCATCGCTCGTGTGTACTTACAGTCTACCATCTCCACGACACGATGTGATTCATATCCATATCCACCATTCATGAATGATTAGATAAATTTATTTAATTAATAACTATGATATATATTACCTTAATATAATTCTGTAAATTATGTAACTATATTATATTTACATGAATCGGGACTTATATGACAAAACGTGCAAGATAAAATAAAGCAGTTAACACCAAAAGAAGAGTAATAATGAAATATTATTAAAAAGGTGTTAATATGATCTAATATGATATCATAAATATAAATATTGTGTTTAAATAAGTTAATGACATTATTTAAACCATTATACTAGATTTTTGGATATGTACAAAGGAAGTCGGACCAAAGGTAAGGGATAATTTCACAATCTCATTATTATTCAAGATTGTTTATATGTAAGTATTTAATGGGGTATATTTATCATCTACGTCCATGTTTACTAAGTATGTAATATTATTTATATTCTTATACAATTTTCTTAATGTCAATTTTACCCTTTGGTGAACTTTTATTAAATGACATGAAAGGATTATTTTGTCATTATTCGATAAGAGGTACTTTTTTGACTTTTCTAGAAAAAGTATGAGGAGAATGTTTTTTTAACTTGTATGGTATTAATGTATTTTTACGTATTCATAATGCCTTATTTCTATGAATATTCCTCTACAATATTTCAAATTTATTTTCAAATAAATTCTTTTCTTTTAAAATTTCACAACATTTTGAGAAAAGAAAATGTTTTTAAAGAATAAAGAATATTTTCCTCAAGAATTAATTTCAACTATTATATCAAAATTATTTTTCATATAAGATGGAATTATTTAAAAGGGTTATATTTCAAGTATAATATAATTATTTTTACTATGATTTTATTATGTTTATGATGAAATGAAATTTATGAAATCAATTTGTTTTACATGGATTATGTTATGGTGGAATGATATTAAATGAAACCCATTTTATTCATTGGGTTATGATGAATGATTTATGTTATTATGGCACGCGTAAGAATAATTTCATTATGAGAAGGGTGGGACCTATATCTACCTCCAATTAATTGGGTAAATATTTATATCATGTGATATAGACATTACTAGAATGGAAAGTAAATCTAGTTCAGTAATACATGGTTGGAAAGATAAGTAAATCTGGTTTAGTAATACAGGGCTAGAATGAGGAGTGAACTCAGTTTAGTAATGGAGTTTGTCAGCTATTATGGTCTTAGAAATGAGCCTTGGATAATATGGAAATGATTTTATATACTTATGTTTTTTCTATAATTCCATGTTTTATGTCAATTCTATTTTATCATGGTTCATGTTCTTTTATGATTTATGCCTTAGGTTCTACCAAGATTTATTTCCTGACTCAAGACTTTGATATTCTAAATTTATGTTCATGTTTTTACATTATTATGTTTATTTTTTGTCTAATGTTCTCTATATTTACCCTTACTAAGCATTTGAGCTCACCCTTTTTATTTTTTCTTTTCCCCGGGATATAAAGAGAGTTTTTAGGTAGGGAAACTATAGGGGAAGATCTTTATGTGAGATGTTGAAGATATTTCACCAAGTTAGAAGAATGTGTTCTCAGTTCCCAAAGAGACTATACTAATATAGTCTTTGGTAATCTATTTTTGCAATTTATTATGTATTCTTCAAATTTAATGTCCATGTACGTCAAGACTTGGATCGTTAGAGTTGGTATTAGAGTGAAGGTTTAGTCAACCTTTGGAAACTAGGATGTGAAAACTTTAGTGAGATCCCTATAGATATTTTTAAGGATATTTATAGGGATTTCCCTAAGTTTATGTTTAACTATAGGTTACAGTCCTAGAATTATGGTAATGTTCTTGAATAACCAAGTATTATAACTAATATTTTAGATATTGAAGGTACTCCCCCTTGATTTGGTTGTTTTCCTAGTATGATTTTTTCCTCTCACACTATTCTTTTTGGGATTTAGACAATGCATGGAACCTGAAGGAACCATCTTAATGATCAATGAAATGGGAAATTCAATTATTTTCCTTTTGAATAACCAAATGTTATGTGATCCGGAATGAAAAATCTTATCACTATACTTACACAAGCTATAAATAATTCTAGAATTCCAAATGAACAGATAAGGGAACAACATTCTGTTGAGTTCTTCATGAGGCAACATCTACCTTCTTTTAGTGGGTCTTCTGATCCACTTGTTTCTGAATAATGGATTAGTACCATTGAAAATATATTTTCCATCCTTCACTGTTTAGAACATGAAAAAAGTCATTTTGGTTGTTTATCATTTAGAAGGAGAAGCATACTAGTGGTGGAATCTAATCAAGAATACAGGGCAACAAGATGAAATTGAATCCACGGAATGGGATAAGTCCAAGAACTTATTTTTTAGTAAGTACATTCCTCATATTCTTTTAACAAAGGTGGAAAATGAGTTCCTTGATCTTGAGTAAAATGATGATGAATCTATTGGTACATACGTGGAAAATTTTACAATACCTACAAGGTATGCTTATGGATTTATCATCCACCCTGAAATTAAAGTTGATCAATTCTTCAGTGCATTAAAACCAAGTCTTAGAAGGGAATTATCTATAATATAATTTATTATCTATGAAGAGATTTTGTGTTTTGTTTTCAAGGTATAAATGTAAGTTGGTGTTAAATATCTATCTCATGGTTTTCTTAAGAAAAGAAAGATGGATTTGAAAGGAAAATCTCAAAATAATGGTGAAAAGAAGATGATTTTTTACTTATGCTGAAGGTTTGGAAAGAAACATGGTAGAGATTATCTTAAAAGAACAATCAAATGTTTTATATTTTTAAAATAAGTTCATCGGTCAGTTTAGTGTCGAAGTAATGAGAAAAAGGTAGTTAATTATGTGAATAGAGAAAAGGCTACAGAGAATGCACCACCCACACTTTCATGCTATAAGTGGAAGGAAATGGGGAATTATTCCAACCAGTTACCTAATCCTAGGTTTATCAATGACGATTGACATTAATAACCTATAAAGGCCAAAGGAAAATGAAAATCACATGATATCACTATTGGGATATTGATTATGACAATGAAGTGTTGGAATGATATAGTGTTTATGTAAGGAGATTCCATAATAATGTTGTAGAATTTTTCTATAGTATTATGGAATATTGAAATATATATATATTGGTCCATTGTGTTTTTTCATAAGTATATGGTATCAGTAACCATGAAAACTAATTGAAATATTTTTAGAAAACACATGATATGTGCATAATTATGGGATAAGGATATAATGAAATGTTTTATAGTATTAATGACCTCAGGATTGATATAAGGACAAAGTGATATCATGGTTTGAGTATATAGAATTTTTCGGATTTTTGGTATGTTTAAAGAGTTGATTTTTGATATCATGCATGTTTTCAATAAGGATATACATTAATTCAAGTTATTACAATTTTTTATGAGAATACATGATTAAGTTATTCACATGTTTGGAATGTGACAACCATGATCTGCCTTATGAGATATGAGAGATAAATGTTATTCTTATTTTGTTCACCTCTGTCTAAATTTTTGGATTTTTAGCTTTTAGAATGATTCTATGGTTATAAAGTTATGGAATGTTTAAGTTAAACTTCGGATGATGTTTGTTAAAATAATGCATTATCTCACCATAGGTGGAATTATACATATTTGATAACTTGTGATAAATTTTTGTTGGGATAAAGAAAAATGGAATGACCTATCATTCTATTTATGGACCACATGATCTGCTAACGCTTTAGGAATGAAAAATTCAACTTCATTTCTTTGAATAAGATATAAAGTCAAAATTGTTCAAGGCACGACCAATGGTTTGATTGTACTAGAATAAATTAATTATTTCATCTCACGTTATTCAACTTTAGGGAAAGGATATTGAAAACCGAAAATGTTATCCTAGTACCTTCTTATCTGATGCATCAAATTGCCCCTTAAATCATCAAAAATTTATGGATTCTAATTTTTTACTTTCTCTTAACCTTTTCTCTATCACTATGCATAATAACTTTATGGTTATTCTTTTCTTACATATCCATGTTTTCGATTCCCACCTATGTTCTTCTATATGTAAACCCAGTGAGGAGTTATATTAGGAAAATATTATGTTTCTAAATTTTTTTAAACAAATTTTTAGTATTCCTTTTTATGATGTGGGTTTTTATGAAATAAAATTTTAAGTAGTAAACCATTTATAATCCTCATGAATTTCTAGGTCGACATTTATTTTAAGGGGGTAGAATGTAACACCCCAAGATTTTTATAAGAGAGGGTTTTTTAAAATTTCTTTGATATTTTGTGTTGTACGTTACACCAAGATAAGCTTGCACAATATGAAACACCAGCTAAGCTTGCGGTATATGCAACGCTATGCTTGGTTTGTATTACACACAATTTCAAGTTCTTTTGATATAATTCAGTTTACACAAAACTAAGTATAATTGAATGAATAAATATTATTATATTACCTTATAACCTAGTCATTATAATGGCGGGTATGAACAATATTAACTTTCTTCTGAAAACTATTTAAATAAAAATAAGTGAGTTTATAAAATAATAAAATCACTCTTTATGGATTTTATTAATGAAAAATATATTTAATCTGTTAAATTTAATTTTTAAAATACATTTAATATGTTTTCTAGACATAATTCAATTTTTTGGATAAAAGAAGTATTTTTCTAACCAAAATGCAGTTTTTCCGCCTTATGATGGCACACTCATTTTAATCTAGTTTTTGAATATTTTTTATATTAAATTTGACAAAATAAAATTCTTATTTTAATGTGTAATATAAAAAAATTACTTTGGTTGAATTTTTGGTATTTTTCTGATAAGTTTCATTTCTTTATAAATAGTGATAAAACTAATTTTTATTGAAATATTTATTTTCTTTTAAAAGTAATATTTTGGATTACTTTTAAATTTTAATTCTTTCATTTTTATCCAATTATAGTTTTTGAAAATTATTATATACATGAATTTATTATAAAAACATTTTCCAAGGGGCATTTTTCCAAAAAATCGTTTTTCATGACATTTTACCAGTTTTATTTTAAACTTAATTATGTAACTTATATGTGTTGAATTTTGAAAAATAAATTTCAAATTTCTAGTCAACAGTTCCAAATTTAGTAATTATGTTGCTTTTATTTTTACTAATATGAATAGTAATTATGGTAAATTTTGTTACCACGGTAAATGGTAAATTAGGTAATTTAGGATAAAAATAAAATAATAATGACTATAAAATAACCAAAACAAATGAGAAAATTTTATTTGATGAATTCAATATGACCCTTAACATTTAAGGATCTAAATTATATCATTTAATGGAAACTTTTCGATAAAAATGACTTAAATAATATTTAAATCAAAGATAGACACAATGTGTCATTTTCTTTGACTTTAATAACTATTATGTATCCATATATGGAAGAAAGGGTGGTATCAACAAATCTAAATGGTAATTTTTAACTTCAAAACATATTTCACTAATATAAATATATATTTTACATTTTGGGGCCATTTTGGAGATATTATGGTATTTATAATATTTTATTTGATAAACATTTAATGATGTCACATTCATGTTTTAAATAATATATCATTTTTAAAATAAGTATATACGTAATATAAATTCAACTATAAATACACATTTGAAATATAAAAAGTTATTTTATCATGGTAATTTATTTGTTTTTTTAGGAAAGAAATAATTACCTTAAATTTTTATATATTGATGATATCGAAATTATTTAATTGATGAAAAATCAATAAACTAATTTTTATTAAAATTATAATAACCATTAAAGACACAAAAACTTGATAAAATCTTATTATTAGAGTATATATAGACCAAAGTCATCTAATTTTAAACTTATTGACCATTTTTATCCTTATATAAAATATTATGATACTTATATTATTTTATTTAAAGTGGTGTTAAACTTGTCACATTCTTATTTTAATAAGTATAATATTTTTAATGATTAATTTTATAGAATATATATTTAACTAAAAGTATTATAATTAAATATAGTATATTTATATTCTTATTTTTATTTTATTTTTAATTTTTACCCAACAAATAAGTATATAAAATAATTACACAATGCTGATGTAGTAATTATTTTATTAATGGAAATATCAAATTAATGTTATAAACAAATATTAAAATAAATATAATTTTAGCTAATTAATATGTACAATGAATTTTATAAATTACCTAGATCCCTTAGGGTTATAATAAAATATTTTTTTCAAGGATAAAATCTTATCTTGATATTTTTAAAAATCCATGAATTGAATAGTGTCAAAATTGACACTATTGTTGTTTTGTCAAAATAATGTTTTATTAAATTATTTCAAAATCATAAAACATTTTTAAAAATATATGATAATTATTATATGGTATAAAATAATTTAAATTTTTTATTTATGATTTAATTTACATCAAATAAGTAAATATTTTACCTTTTTAATATTGAAATAATTGTTACCCTAGTTAAAATGAAATAGAATAACTAAGTTATTAAATTAAAATGATAAAGTTAAAATTAACTTAAAAAATTGTTCAAAATTTATTTTATAATGATATTACAATATTATACCATCTCATATTAGAAACTATAACATTTTTGAGGTTTTTGGATGTGGTTTTATTTTATAATAAATTAATATTTTTTGAGATTCCAAATGTGCCCCTCACCTCAATTATAAAAGGGTGCATTCTCCCTCACAATTTAAATTCACTTTTAGACTCCAAGATCGGTCGTCCCATACTAATTTCACTTCAAAAAAATTTTATTCAAGTTATATACGTTATGTTCTTCTCAAAATACCAACTCTAGTGCCTTTAAGAGAAGATCTAGAGGGATCTCGTCGAAAAAGAGGTAATCTCATCTACCAATTATTTCAAGTTATTTCTTATTATACTTCCTATTAATGAGTTACTTCCATTATAAATTAATTAATTCAGTATCAATATTATACTTATATTTTATTAAGATTATGGAACAACCATATTCCACCTTCTATCCATCCTACAAAAAATGAAATCACTGCATGTACGTATGTATGACTTATCGTCTCCACAATGTGGTGTAATCTGTTTTTCACCACCACTTTTCTTGGATGGGTATAATTATGGAAATAATAACTATATATGATTATTATAATATTATATTTATTATTTAACTATAAATATACCATCCAATTCCATATATTTACTATTAAGGAAATGATATAATTTCTCTTGCGTACATACAGCCAACCGTCTACACAACGTGATGCGATTCATATCCATCTCCACCATTCATGAATGATTATATACATGTATATAACGAATAAATATGATATATATTACCTTATAATAATTCTGTAAATTATGTAACTATATTCTATTTACATTAATCAGGACTTATATGACCAAACATGCAAGATAAAATAAAGCGGTTAACACTAAAAGAAGAGTAATAATTAAATATTATTAAACAGGTGTTAATATGATCACATATAATATAATAAATATAAATATGGTTCTGTAATAATTTCATGAAATTATTAAAACCATTATACAGGAGTGTTAGATACATACAAAGGAAGTCATACCAAAGGTAAGGGATAATTTTGCAATCTCATTATTATTCGAGATTGTTTACACGTAAGTATTTATTGGGGTATATTTATCATCCACTTCCATTTTTCATAAGTATTTAATATTATTTTTATTCTTATAAAAAATTAAAGTCAATTTTACCTTTTTTGAACTTTTATTAAATAGTATGAAAGGAATCTTTCGTTGTTATTCGATACAAGGTACTTTTTTGATTTTTCTAGAAAAAGTGTGAGGAGAATGTTATTTTTAACTTATATGGAATGAATTGATTTTTACATATTTATAATGCCTTATTTCCCTGAATCTTCCTCTACAATATTTCAAGATTATTTTCAAATAAAATATTTTCTTTTAAAATTTCATGAAATTTTGAGAAAATAAAACGTTTTTGAAGAAGAAAGGATATTTTTATCAAGAATTAATTTCCAGTGTTATATAAAAATTATTTCCCATATAAGATGGAATTATTTAAAAGGTTTATTTTTCAAGTATAATATCCTTATTTTTCCTATGATTTTATTGTGTTTATGATGGAATGTTATTAATGAAATCCATTTATTTTACATAGATTATTTTATGGTGGAATGGTGTTTAAATAAACCCATTTTATTTTGTGGGTTATGATGAATGATTTATGTTATTATGGAACACATAAGAATGATTTCATTATGAGATGTGTGGGACCTATATCTCTCTCAAATGAATTGGGTAAAGATTTATATCTCATGAAATAGACATGACTGGAATGATAAATAAATCTCGTTTAGTGATACAGAGCTGGAATAGTAATTAAATATAGTTTAATAATATAGGTTTGGAATGAGAAGTGAACTCGGTTCAATAATAGACTTTTTATGCTATGATGGTCTTGGTAATGATTCTTCGATAATATGGAAATTATTTACTATTATTATGTGTTTTTCACAATTTTATGTTTTATTCCAATGTTATTTTATCGTGGTACAAGTTCTTTATGAATTATGTGTTACATACTACCAAGATTTATTTCATGACTCAAGAATTTGATATTCGAAATTTATGTTCATGTTTTTAAATTCTTATGTTTATGTTTTGTCTGATATTCTCCATATTTACCCTTACTGATAATTGGAGCTCATCCTTTTTATGTTTTCTTTTCCCCATGATATAAAGTGAGGTTTTAGGTAGGAAAACTAAAGAGGAAGATCATTATGGGAGATTTTTGGGATCTTTCACTAATTTATAAAAATTTATTCTCGGTTTCCAAATACACTAAACTAATATGGTATTTGGGTGTCTATTTGTGAATTATCCATCGCTACTCACCTCTAAGAAATGGATATAATATTTCTTCAAGTGTTCTATCTTACCACACCAAAAGCACATGATAGGAGGGTTTTGACACTTTAAATTTGGGTGACCCACTTCACTATATTAGAAGCGCTCCAGTGAACCCATTACCTAAGAAACCTAGGAATAATCTCCTAGAGATTCCATTGAAAGTATTGTTTTCTTTCTCTTTGGATACAAAATTATTTTATTTTCAAACTAAACATAGTGGAAAATAATTCACCTTATTCATGCCTACCACATCTTCTTATTCTGATGTGTTCATACTAACCACCTATGCATATATGGATATATTTATAAGAAATATCCTCAAAAACTCATTAATTGCAACTATATACCAAACCTCTAATACTTTATCTTCTAATTGGTCACAAACTAGGTGTGGGAAAAAACCAACATGATTGAACAAACCTGGAAACAAAACAAAAATAAAAAATTTATCCATATGGTTCTATTTATGATGAAGATTGAATATACCCTTATGGTTTATAATTCCATTCAGGTAACAAACTAAATTGAACCTATAAAATCAAAAAAAAACTACTTTAAAGATATAATTTTTTAGTTTTTTCTCATCTCATATTCCCATCAATCCTATCTGATCTTCCCTAATCCCCTTTCTAATCCCTCCCCTCTCTAATATATATATATATATATATATATATATATCTAATTTCTTTAAATACCCCCTCTATTATTATACCACCCATTATGATCTAATCCCCTTCCCATTCCCATCCTTCCCTATTTTCATTCCCCTACATCTCCCCTATCAGTCTTGATCTGTGATCGACCCCTCCCTCTCACTTGATTATGGTGAAAATATATTTCATCCACACATAGGGTAACTAACTCTCTAACTGGGTAACCTATTTTCTCTAACTTGATAGTATAGGTGCCTTCTTTTTAACATGAACATCCCCATATAACTCTTATAGTTTAGTCACAAAACATATTCATGTTATCATTAATGTTAAAATATCCCTTTGGGTACCAAATCTATAAATTTCATATCTCTTTGTTGGAGGAAGTTAGAGATGATTTTTATGACTGGAAATTAAATGGTTTTATATATTTATTCTCATATATAGATTTTCTAGTGATTTTATAGAATTAGTTTCTATCTTTGATTATTATTCCTTCATGGGTTTTGGTGCTTTGGGTTTCATGTTGTTACTTCAGATGGGAATCTTATTATTGGTCTCAATACTAGCCTTTTGGATAAAGATAGCTTCTTGCCTAGTGTGATTGAAAAAAAGGTCTATGAGGTTCATTATATAATGAATACTTTTAATATTTGTATTTCTACTGTATTTTTTATGGTGGTTTTTTTGTCTTCTCCTGCGTGGAATTAGGTATTGTGCTCACGGTTAAATGCTTACATATTTCCTGAAGGGATGGTTTTGCATTTGATCCAAGGACCTATTTTTTAGCCTCCTTTTTGGGGTTAAAAGAATAAAAACATGATTATTTGTTATTGAATTTAATAAATTTTTATTAATATAATATTACTTTAATTATATTGGATTACTTTCCATTTAAAACCAAACACCATCTTTTAATTTTTCCCCTTTCCATTATATTTTTTTTAAAGGTTGGGGTTGAAGCCTAAATTTATTATTAAAGAAAAGATCTCTTTTAAGTCTGGGTAGAGGGAGACCCATTACATAGCTCAAAGGCCCAAGGCCAAGTGACCTAAATACAAGGCTCAAAATCCCATTTTTTGGCCCAAAGGACCCCTTAGGAAACAGTACTGCTACAGTACCCACGCTGCTACAGTACTACCACCGCTATAGTTCTACAACAGTGCCACCACTACTATAGTACCACTACTGCTACAGTTCCTATGTTACTACAGTGCTGCTACAGTACCCCCTACTGCAATACAGCTACAGTAACCCATAATTTCTTCCCTACCCGGATTTGATCCTTGGTCTTTTAGATGCTACGCAGGAGCTTAAACAACTTGGGTACAAGCTCATTGGATTTCATTCTATTTATCTTTTTTCCATTCAATCAATTTAATTTCAATCAACAAAACTAGGCTTGAGAGATTTGAAATCTTCCTTATTTTTTCTCTAGATCTATCTGAAACTATTTTTATTTTTCTTACCACAACTTACCATGACAAGGATTATGATATACTAGTAAAACATAGGAATATGATAAGATAAGTGAGAATAAAATTATTACTCTCTTAGATGTATATTTTAACTAGCTTTTTTGCTTACTCTACAAGAATATGATAGATCATTCACAATTTGTTTTTTTTCAAAAAAAGTATCCCTTTTTCAATCAATTTTAAAAAATTTAAAAACATTGAAAAGTTTCTTTTATAACTTTATTTTACACTTCATCCATCAATTTATTTACAATAAATAAATTGTTCATTAATATGTATACTAAAAACTATTCCATATTTTCTAAATTATGAGAAATTAAAGTACAAATTCCTAAACCATAAATTTAGTCGTTGAAACCTTAAATCATAGATATAATATATAAAACCTTGATCCATTAATTATCTTTATTTTCTTCAACTCTAAATCTTGAACATTTTCACATGAACCCTCAATAATTTATTAACAATCATAATTAATTTTCTATTAAAACTAAAATTTAAATATTAAATATTTTTCATCTCTTTAAACTTGAAGCATTATTCCAAAAACATTATCTATGTTTTGGGGGATCTTTCCTCACAATCATGTGATTTAATGGGTTCATTTTACTTAGTTCGTGTTCTCCTTTAGCTATGGTTTGATTTAGTCAATCATTTCTATACTTAAAAAATTAATCTATAATATGAACTAAACCAAACTGTAAATTGATGGTTTATAAATTTTCTAATCTAAACCAAACCGTTATTAAATGGTTTGGTTTTGAAGTATAAAAACTAAACTAAAAATTATGGTTTGGTTTTTTTAGTCAAAACCAAACCAAACCAATTTGTGGACATCCCTACCTAAGAGGGGGTAAATTAGGGTATATTGACCTCTCATGAACAAACCCTCACTAATGATATTATTCCAAAAAAATTATAAACACTCCTATCACTTAAAATTGTTATAAAGAAAGAAAAAATAAAATATGTATAAAAGAAATTTTACTTGGTTCACCCAAACCGATCTAATCTAAGGATCATTCAATTATGATATGGCGTGTACTTGAAAAACTAACAACACTAATTTTTATCACAATTCATATTGGTGGAACTAAACCTCCAAGTTTATGAACTTCATATAAGTAAATGAATAACACACTGGTCTCCCTACAAGATGGAACTCACTTCTCCTCCTGCAATCAACTTTTAATTCCATGAATAAAAAAAATTACACCATGGATGGTGTAGTAATTAACTAAAAGTTTATCAATATAATGAACTCCATGACTTTCTAATGAGATGGTCTCCTATATTCCTTCTTGACTATATAATACAGGTTTGGAAATCTCTCTTTTGTAAAACTCTCTTTGTGTCTTCCATTTTTTTTATTTTTTTATCCAAGATCCTACCTCATTTTAAAAGAGAAATATATCTATTTTTTAACTCTATAGAATCACTATATTTTCCCTAAATATATATTTAAACCTCCTTTAGTAAATAAGGATTTTTTAAAAAATATCCTCCTTTCATTCTGAGTCACGATCTCCAAATAACTTACCTTAATTATCTCATGAAATATAAGATGTATGAACCCTTAATTTAGCTAAATTTAATTTTAGACAGTTTTACTATCACTATCATGGTGTGATACAAAAAATTCACTTGTAACTCTATGGTTGGGACATGATCAATTGCAACATGTAACTTCATTCCTATGGTTTTCATAGCTCTCACCCAAAAAACATATCATGGTGATAAATTTAGGATTCGCATTTGACTAGAACACCATGATGTGATACTCCTCACCATGGTGAGGTCACATAGATTCTATAAATATAAACCAATGAATACCTGGTAAAAATAATCATGATACTCTACTAGGGAATAAAAACCTGCATAATGGTAAAACCATTGAAATCTACCACAACCACTCAGCAACATTGTTATTTCTCCAGGACCATGTAATATCCTTTATAAGCCTCTAAGAATAATTATCAAAAAATATAACCAAAAAATGCACCAAATGAGGTTTTATAACAACCTATCCCTTGGTTATTTTGATAAATATTTCTCAATTGATTCACTACTCCTTAAATTAGAATCTTAGGATATAGATAAAACATAGTCCTCAATCCTCTTGCCTTTAGATACTGCATAAATGATTCACTAATCACCAACTATAATCCCATATAGGATAAGTTTTTTGTGATAAATAAGACCTAAAATAAAAATTCATCATGATAACACTTCCCTTGATTTTCATGTTCTTCAACACTTATCTACCAATATTACCCCCTAAATAACAATTCATACACTCCCATATACAAAACACCAATATAGGATTGATATCCCTATATCATCAGGATAGAACACTCTATAAAATTTATTTAACTTATTGATATCTTCTCCCATGTATGTAACTTATTGAAAACATCCCTCTCTTTTTCAATGAACCCAAAGAGCACTTATCTAAAATTTCTCCATAGAGGATTATAAATCTAAACAATTATTCTAATTGATTCACCATACCCTTCTATAAATATCAAATCTCACATGAGAGTAGGGATTTATTATCCAATCCATCTAGTTGGATGAAGAAATTTTAACCCCAAAAGACAACCAATATAACTCAAACTCAACATTTTGTAGTGCCTTTGTTATGATGTTTGCAGCCTGATTTTTTATTGACACATACTTTAACCTCACCCAACCTTTATCAACCTAATCCTTGATAAAATCAAACTTTATCTTGATTTTATTTATCCTTGAATGAGGGAAAATTGTTTTCAAATATTTATATCAATCTATTTATCACATCTAATTGCAATAGGAGATTTCACATCAACTAAAACTTACTCAATTTTTTACTTCATTCATAACAATTGAGTGCATGCTTGAATGGATAGTATATTTTCAACTTATATAGTGCTAAGTGATATGTAAATTTTCTTATTTCCCAAAAATTAAATGAAAAAACCTCTAAGATTAAAAAACCATTGCTCGATGCCAACTTGTGATCATTCATTGAACCATCCAAATCTATAGTTATGTATCCTAAAAAATCTTACTATGAAATTATATGATAAAACAACCCTAAAATACCAGGAAATTAAAATAATAAATAATTATTTTTAGTTCTATCTAGTGAATTTATTTGGAAGATATTTGATACCATGTGTCTTTACATGTGGAAATCATAATGCCAAGTCATGCTAATGTCAAGTGAAATATTATTCCCATGATTTTCCTATATTCCATCACATTGAGATTATTTCCATCATCATCTCTTGATGAATTTATATGGCAATCCACTAGTGTTTTCATAAACCTATAATAATATATTACAAATATATTGAGAACTTATTTTTCATATCTTGATTTCAGAAAAAAAAAATGTGGCTTTACTTCCTTAAGCTACCTCTAAACCAAGGGAAAAAATTAGTTCTCTAATTATGGACATTTTGAACAAGAATCACATATGTTCTGAAAAAACTTTAATTTTACATCACCTAATCCATAAAAGTTATGTCTCCCCCATAAATTAGAACCAACATCATCGGATCATTCTCTTTCTCAATGTAGATATTGTGATAAAATCCACATTGTTGGAATCCAATTTTTCTCAAGTATTGTTCAAGTATAGAATATTAAGAACTTGGTTCTTGGTTTAGTCCATACAAAAAAATATTTAAATAATACACATTTACATCATTTTCATATATAATAAATTCATTTTTTTTAAATGTATAATTCATCCTCAATTACTCCATTTAGGAATGTTAATTTGTCATCTATTTGGTACACCCTGAATCCTATTTTCACTAACATTTTCAAGAATGATCAAATAGTTTCCGGATGGGCTATGAGTGTAGATGTTTTATGAATATCAGTTCCCTTAATTTGGGAATATCCCTTGAACACCAAACATGAATTTTTCTAAGTTAAATTTTCATATTTATTGAGTTTATTCTGGATAACCCACTTTTTCCTAATGAAATTTTGGTCATCCATCCAGGGGACATTTTCCTAAGTTTCTTTATTTTACATTTGGTTAATTTCTTCTTGCATCACATTCACCCAATTGAAATCCTATATATCCTACTCAAAACACTTAGGCTCTCATTGTGAGAAAAAATAATTCTATTATAAAGTCTTCATTCTCTGTGTTTGCATCGGAGTTATCTCGTCATTAATGGTATTTCCTTTATTGATTTTAGACTTGTTGTATTCCTTATTTTTAATTGATGAAACTATTTTAATTATACTATCATCAGTGAATTATTATGATTATATATATATATATCCCCTTGTGATCCCCCTATGATTATCACTTTAGCATCACTCTCTGATATCTCGTCACTTTTTTATTCAAAAACCTGCTCATTGGATTGTGAAATCTATTCATTTTCTACAATCATTACGTATTTAACTTCAATAATTTTCTCATGCCATTTGTTATAAAATTTTTATTACTTAATTTTGGATGAATATCCAAGGAAAATACTATCATCTCCATGAGTTTCAAACTCACAGTTCTTCTCTAGTGTTTAATTCTTCCCATACCACACCTTATAGGGTGTTTTATTTTCATTATAATATAATAAAACTTTTATGGAGATATAAACTGATGTAAGAAATGAAACTTTCCAGTATTTATTTAGTGGATCCTTTTAAATAGTAATTTTCTAATCTGTGTTATTAATAATTTGTTTCCTCATTTTAACAACCCCATTTTGTTGAGGAGTCCTCACTACTAAAATATGGTGCCTTGTCCCCTATTTATTGATATACTCTTCTACTTAATTGTTAGTGAATTTAGTACTTTTAGCAGTCTAAAACATATGAATTTTAAACCCAAACAGCTTCTCCATCAATATTTAGTAATTTGTAATAAACTTAAACAATTTTTATTTATGAGATATTACCATCATCCATGTCATCCTAATATAATCATAAAAAAATAGAATATAGTACCTTTTACCATCCATAGATTTGGGTGATGTTGACCCACACACATCAATGTGCACTAATTAAAGGAATCTCATCAAATTCATGTCCTTTGGTTTGTAAGTCTTCCAAATGAGAATCCCTTTTTAACAAGTATCACATGTGTGAGTGAGATAATAATAAACTTTATGGATATTAGGAGATCCTGCATTCTTTAATAAGTCTTCCAATCACTTTTGGATCAAGTGTCCAAGACTTTTATACCATAACACATTATCATATTCCTTGGATAGGAAAAACATATCCTCTTCTCCACTAATGAGGTATAGAATTACCTTTATGTACTTACCTTAAATAAAAACTATATTATCTATTCCTTTTATGATTCAATCAATTTTATTGAAATTTACCACATGCCCCATGCCACACAATTGGATTGTGATTAGTAAATTGTGACAAAGTCCTTCAATCACCAATACATTCATACATCATAGATATTTTCATTTAATTTTTCCTTTTTAGACCCAAGTATAATTAAACCTTCATCATTTCCAAATAAAATGACACCTTATTCATAATATTTGATTCTCAAGATGGTTTTTTTGTTTCCCGTCATGTATGAATTGAATCCACTGTCAAGGATCTAAATTATATAGTCATATATCACTTTCAATGTAATAATTGTGAATTTTTCCATATCAAAATTTCCTTTATTGATCAGTGTTTTTTTTCATTTTTTTGGAAGTAAATGTGGTTTTTATACCTTTGGATCTATTGGATTATCCCCTCCTTGTAGGGATATAAATTTATTATGAGTTTTCATCCCACTTGATGAAGATTTTAGCTATTAATATCTTCTAATTTGGGTCACCATCAATAAAATTATTTTTACCCTTCATCTTAAATTTGATGGATTTATATCCATATCCTTCACACTAGAAGCAATAGCCATTAAAAATGTACCAAGTGTAAATACTTCAAATCATTTGTTTTTATTTCTCTTGAGCCTTGAAACTTCATTTTTCTATAGAAAATACACATCGTGTATGCTCCATCTTCCCAAAATACCAACAACTGATTCATGGTGTATTGTTACATGTCGTTAAAACTCCACTTGTGGACTTTTGGGTCTTTTATGTTTCACCCAAATAAACCTTTCTCTAGTGTATGCATGTTTACAACCTCACATAAACCACCACTAACTTTTACTTGTGATAAATCCCCACAACTAATTTACCTTTATCTTTGAACTACTTTACTTATGAGAAAGTGTCTACCTTCTTCATTGAATCCTAGTGAACCTCAATAAATTTTTTATAGACCCTAAATTTTATCTTCCTAATGTCATGTTGGATGTTATAAGTCTTCCTTAACTATTTTTATTTCTTTGTATCAACACAACTTCACATTCAAGCTCCCTGATTTTCTTAACATGATATTTCATAGAATCTATCAATCAATCGATAATTTGGGATTTATCTTTTATTTTGAGAATGATCTCAATTTCCTTACCCAATTTTCTATAATTTAAAGATTCAATAAATTCAATCGTAGTCTATAAATTAGATTTTTCATCTTCATAAATTTTCATATATAGTTTTGAATCATAAAAAACTCTTTTGGATTTCTTTTTTTTATTTCTAAAAACATAAATTTTTTCAATAGAAACTTATAATTAAACCTTAGGGTCTTATATTCCCTCAAATGAAGTGCTTTAATTATTTTGTTTCTCTAATTTTGGTTTACATATGACAAACTTAATAATTTCCTCACTGAGGAATTTTTAGTCCTATACTTCCCCCAATTTTGTTTCTTCCAAACTAACATCTTCTTATGAAAATGAATTATTCTTTTTGAAGAAATTATATTATTAACTCATATTTACTTTCACACCCTTGGATGATTTTATCATGCATTCTCAATATTCATCATGAAGTACCCAAATATTGGTCAAGTACCACTGAGAGGGTGGCTAAATCAGTGGCACACAATTTTTACAAATTAATTTTATTTTGATTCAGCATATATGACTAATTAAAATATTGATACCGCATATTTAATCCTAAGCCTCACCCTGCATACAACATTAATAAATAAAGCACAAAACATATGGATTTAAAAGGTTTGTTATAAAGACATATTACTTTTTCTGCTATTTAGACCCCCTACACAAATTCTCCACTATAACAAAATATATTTACAACAGTAACAGGTTAGACCCCCCCCCCCAATTACAAGATGTATAAACTCCCCATTTTTAATAAACCATATATGATTGGTTAGAACCCACTAATCTAAATATATATTCTTATATAGTGATTGGTTATACCATCCAAACATAATATTCCATCAACTGGTTAGTCTCCTAGATACAACCTTCTTCTTTATGTGGAAAGATCCACTGTAGAAAGATCCTTTTAATGATACTCCTCTATAATCTTGTTGGATCACACTTTCTCATGTACAATTCAAGTACCTTTTCACAGATACTGGTCTTTATTAAATAATTTCTTATCATAGTATATAATTAGATTTCTCTATCTTGTTAAATGATTGGGCAATAATTCTTTCTTATGATTGATAAATACCCAACCTCAATGATAATGTTCATGAATTCTCAAATGATCTAAATAGATCTAAATACATTGATAACTCTGATAAGAGTTTTTTTTAAAATATTTGTTGAAATTCTTCCTCAAATTCTGTCTCAAATTACTAAATATCATTCATGTAAAGTATATTGTATATGGTT
This sequence comes from Viscum album, assembly GCA_963277665.1. Lineage (NCBI taxonomy): Eukaryota > Viridiplantae > Streptophyta > Magnoliopsida > Santalales > Viscaceae > Viscum > Viscum album. Next base: position 1,931,123,866 of record OY728148.1, read on the forward strand.
CACATTCTTCATTCATGTGTGAAACAATGCATGGTATTATTTAATCAATATGGTTTTTTCATGTATATCATATTTCCATGAAATCACACATATTATACATTCACTTTGTTTATCACTTTAATAATTCATTTCTTAAAGGTCTCATGATACCTTCATGCAACCATATCATTCAATATAAAACTCACTAAATTTTACATATATATATTATTTGATGCATTCATGTAAACCTCAAGAAAGAAAACCTATTCTTATTTATATTACATATAGTTTTCTTTGTGTAACTTTTCCCAACACTATTTTATTCTTCACTATAAACAGTATGAGAAAATTCTCAAGGTTCTTCATGTAAGGGATTAATATAAAGCATTCACATGAATAGTTCTTGTAAACCACTTTTTTCTTCTCCATGAGACTCTGGTAGTTGATAGGAAATTTTTTCATCGTGAGAAAATTTTACACAATGTATCTAATTCTCCTATGTGTATCAGTATATGTAGGATCTTCTTTACATGATCAGATCACACAGGTTTCCTTCTCCTTCATCTGAATTGATCATGTAAGTCCACTATTTCTTATGTAATCGAGGGCTCCCTATAAATACTATATATACATTTGGAACATGCTAAAAATGATGATATTAAATGTATTTATAAAAAATATCCACTAAACTATGGATTTTATATTTTGCGACATGTTGTTTTTCACACCGACTTACACCATCATAAGAGTGCACGGCCTAAATTCTCCTAGTATGTGATGGATCAATAGATATGTGATCATGTGATCGCATGATCGCTTCACTTGATAAAGTGGTTCAGCATTTATCATAGCTCAAAAAATAATGCTTGACATGCAATGTCTTCATCTGTTGATACACAACATTTTTATGGTCCTGGTTCAATCTTAATAGATTGATGACATCATGAGATGTAGAGCTACCAGTGCATTAAAAACACCCTCGTATAGTTGAGGATGAAGAAAAAATAAAGTTTCTTGATTGAATGGAATGGAAAAAATATATTGGAAGGTGTTGGTTCTTAATGTATGTTTTAAAGATGGATGAATAGTTCATGGAAAATCTTTTCTTCACATCAGTTCCACATTTGGAATGTATCTGCTTAATAATATTAACACTTCCACCATTAGATGGATCTAAAAATTGGGTTCAGCACCTATAACACACCACACACTCACCTCATGGGATGCACCACACCTATGCAATCCCACTATCACCTTTCCCATATATATGCATGCACATTTCATATCCTATGATGCTCTATACTAGCCCACTTCACTTCCACCATGCAGGCTCGCTTGAGGTTGAAATTCCCACCTAAGTAGTGGTTATGGGTCCCTTCTATTATATAGTGTTACTAGCCCCCATTTTTAATAAATTCCAATAAGGAGTGTAATAAAAATATCCATTTCATGAAAAGAAAAAAAGGCAATGTTCATTCTCCACTTCTTTACTTTTAATCAACTTCTTTAAATAAGGTAACATTTTTTATTCTCCAAACATCTATTGAACAAGTATTAGAAATTAATAATAGATCAATAATCATAATAATTGAGATGATGGTGTTGTTGGGACCAAGTTGGATGGATAAGGAAGTAAGAAAAGTTTGCTGCTACAGAGTGTTGACTTTTGTTGTCAAAAATCTAAATCAATTCACTTTGTAAAGAACTTAAAAACCAGACGATGCTTTGCTGATTTTTATTTCTAAAATATCATAAGTTAGGAGAACTTGTGATGCAAGCCTTACGATGGAAAGGGGGAGAAATTATGATGCCAGACATATACAGTTTTGATTGGAAGGAGTGATGCTGCTGGAAGATATGGAAGTTTCTGTACTTCTCATTGTAACTCTGATGATGCTAGATCTGGTCTTTCAAAAGATAAATATCACGATAGCGGAATTCATGATAAAATCATAAGAATGGTTATAGGAAGCAGTGAAGAGAGAAAATGGCAAAGCAATGGACAATCTAGGGGCAGAAAAAAAGCACAAGTTAAGGTGGCGTCATTTTCCAGTGTTTTCCAAATTTTAAGGCCTGAAAATCAGGAGATGAAGATGTGTTTTTGGCAATGGATGGAGCGTGCAAGATTGAAGATGGTTTATATTTTTGCATGAAAGGCATGATTCATGGTCAGAACATCGAAAAATGACAAAGGCATGAAGTGCATGTAAATTTAGGCAAGTTTCACGCAAAAATAAAGTGGTGCATGCAATATATACGGGTTGTGAAAAATATGTGCTGGAGGTGCGAAATTTCAGTGGGATGCGCAGAAAAATGATGGCTGCACAAAATAGTAGCGGGATGCGCGAAAATTCAGGAGGATGCATGAAATGTAGAATTCTGTGTGAAATAGAGGAATGAAGTTTTCACGAAAAAGGTTTTTTGAGATCAGAAGTTCGAAAATTGGAAAAGGAATGAGGTGCGTGAAATATTGGAGCATTACGTGAAATTTGATATTGCGTGAAAGATTTTTTACGTGCATGAAAAGGGTTTTATGCGCGGATTAGTGGTTTTCACGCTGGGTCCAAAAAGCCTATAAATATGAGGCTAACCCTTCTCATTTGTTAATTCTCGACACTTGGAAGAAATCCCAAGCTCTGGTGCACGTAAATTATATGCTAAATGAGTTGTGCGAAAAGAAAAAAGTTTGCACGGAAAGAGGATAGTTGCGTTAAAAAATGAGAAGTTGTGCGAAAAAAGAAAAAGTTGCGCGAAAAAGGAAAGTTGTGCGAAAAAAAATTTCGTGCCAAAAGGAAATTTTTACGCGCACGACACTTGAATTGCACGCAAGGTATTCTAAAGGCTGGGTGAAAAATCTGGGGGATTCGCACATATTCATTTTTGCATATGGGAGTTTTTACCAGCTTCTGGGTAGGAAAGTAAATATTTGTACTTCAGATAATACAACTGTTCAATTGTAAAGAAGAACTGAAATACTATAACACCTTATTTGTGCTAAGAGGGTGCACAAGCGCTTCCGGATTTTTTTCCAAGTGCTACATTAGTGTAAGGGTATATCCTACTCGTTGTATTCCACATAAAAGGATTGTTTTCTAGTTTATTGTTTGGTACTAGATTATTTTCATACCATACCAAGGACATAGATACTCTTGTTGAGTAGTGAACCTTGTAAATCTTGTGTTCCTGTGGTTGTGTGTGTTCAGCAGGGAAGAAAATCTTTAACAGGAGGCGAAGGTTGTTAAATTAGAAGTAAACATAAAAAGAAAACGATATCACTGATTCACCCCTCCCCCTTTCAGTGATACTTGGATCCTGATTGGGAAATTCAGGTGTTTTTAAAACAATCCTACATGATTCATCACTTACCTCAACATATATCATAATTTTTTCACAATCAAATCAGTTAACCTTAATGACAACAAATACAATACACTCAAAGAGAACTTCAATATCCCCCTTTTTATTTTTTGTCAATGATTATATGTCGACATTTTTGTTTTTATTTATTCTCCTTATTGATAGTTAATATATAGGTGTATTAAGGAGATCTCACTTCAACCAACTTATTTGTTTTAGTTTCCTCTCAAGGAATGGAACTACACTCAACAAAAGTAATAAGATTTTAGTTAATCAACTCTAAGTCAATTTGGACTAAACCAATGTGGAAAAAAAGTGTGATGTTACCAAATCATCAAGGATATCCATATTTTTTAATGTTAAAACATTCTCAAACTCATTCCAATAACTTTATTTCATGGTATATCTTCTAAATATTGTCAAGATATTTCCAATAGACATCTCAATAAACACATAAAAACAATTCATGTGCATAAACATATAGATCTCTCTTTTATATGAATATTAACTCTCTTCTAATAATAGTTTTAAAAAAATATTCAGATTATAAATTTGAGAATGATTTTCATGTTCACAAAATTGTGAATATTTGACAGCTTCAAATTATCTATACTCTCCATTAAGACATACATTTATCTCTTTCAGTTACCTGTATATTAAAACAAAATAATTTATATAATGGAATAAGGAGGGGCCTTTTGTTCCTAAATAATAGCACTCAGGATGATATTTTCTTCCTGAACATGAATTTTATTTATTCCTTTTGACATCATATTTGTAAGGGTTCACATTTACTTATTTGGAAGAGTTCACCTTGATATATTGGTCTTGTAGGATTTTCATTCAATGTTTTGTTCCATTACCAATTTGTTCACACCTTTCAAAATTCAGAATTTTCAATTCAAAATTTTTATATGACTCCTTATAATCTTTAACTTCTTCAACTGTCACCACTTTATTTCCTTTTTTCCCAAGAAAATTTTTATATTTCTCTATTTTTTGGAGCTTCTTACACAATTTACAAGTGACTAAAGCATTATTTACATTCTAAATTCTCTTCTCATTTATATGGTGAGGAACCTCACTTGGTAAGACAACTCTACATTTTATAGCTTTGTGAACTTCTTGATTGCATCTGACAAAAACTTCATTCAAGTGTTCATATTTGTTTTGTGTTGACATTTTAGTTGAGTCCTCGTCGTAATCTTCTCTTTATAAGAATCTAATCTCATCTTCTAAGAATTTCTACCCCTTGATTCATGCCTCTTTCTTGGTAGTGACATGTTATACTAACAGGAATAATATTTATGATCAAACACTCTACAACATCATTATTAGCTTCAAAACCGTGATCTTCTAGACTGATATTAGTTTTATTCTGCAGATTTTTATTATTGTTTTTTATAGATTGAGGGTGTACTTTCTTGAGAGGAAACCTTATGGATGAATTAGTTCACTCTTCCCTTATGAAGGATGTTTTCTCATTTGTTCTTTTAGTCTAGTTGGATTCCGTATTGTATTCTAAAAGTGAAATTCTAGAGATAAAAAATTTATGTTGAGATTCATTATGTCTAGAATTATCCTTTTTTGGACCCTTCCTCTCAACAGATTTAGATTATTCACCCTTAAGATCAATAATTTTAGCGAATTATTATTTTATATTCTTCAAATCACTTTAAGATGAAAGTCACATAGATTTTTTCTTAGATAATTATTCCTATTTCTCAATACGTATTTCTTTAAGATCAGTCATTATCTTATAAATATAATCTAATTTGAATCTATTTTTGTTTCTTTTATTCAATAAGAATTGATTTTTTCTGGTTAAGTTATTCTATTCTAGCTAGTTTTTCTTAAAAAGTTTTTAGCTTTCCTTCTAACTCAACTATCTTTATCTTATTTTCTCAAATTTCATTAAGATGTTTTTCCTCTTTCTTGACACGTTCTTAGTTCTCAAACTAAATCTTTTCAATTTCTTTCTTTAGATTTTTCTTTTCCTTCTTGATTTTCATATTATCCACAAGAGTATATTCTAGATTTTTTATTATCGTCCATTCTAATTTAGTTCTATCATTACCTTCATCACATTAAAATTATTATTTAGATTTATTGGATTCTACCATAAAACAAATAATATTCTTAGAACATCTTCCATCTTCTAAATCACTACTTGATGATGAAAATTCATCTATTTCTATTTTAATCATATTTATCTTGTTGAAAGTAAACATCTTCTTTTGATTCTTCCACTACTTTTTCGAGGACATCATATCCTCTTCATTTGATTCAGTGTCATTAGCCTTCTTCTTTGGATAGTTAACAGAATAATGATATCTATTGTGGAAATCCCAACACTTTAGTGGTTTTTTGACATCTCATTTCCATTTTCCAATTTTGTAAATTCTTGTAAAAAAGTTCATCATTTTATTGAATTCCCCTTAAACTTCCTCATCCTTGGAATAACTTAATTTTGGTTATTCTTGGATTTTAGATTTAACTTGTATCATAGATTCAAAGGCCATATATTCTCTTTCCTTTTACTTTAATTTTTTAAATTTTCTCATTTCATATTCTATGAGAATATTATTAAGTTCAACCAATGATAGATCTTCTCGGTCTTCCAATGATAAAACTTTTGTATCAAATCTATCTGGGAAATTTCTCATTAGATTCTTCAGAATAGTATAATTATCTAGCTTCTCAAAAAACCTCTCATATTACTAAAAAACTAATTTATGATTTTAAAATAGTCATAAATAGTTTTAATATTAACCATTTTGATATCCTCAAACTTTCTTCTCCAGATTTTCAACTTAGCTTCTTTGACCTTTAGGTTGCCTTTATAACTACTTCTTAGTTTATCCTAGATCTCCTTAGAAGTTTAGAGAAAAATCAATTTTGTGTAACCTTTTGTAACAAATCCATCAAGATTACATTTTGAGACTTTCCATAAAATTATAGATTTCTATTTTTATCTTGATTCATTGAAAGATCCTTATAAATTATTGGGATCCCACTAGTATTACATCCCTCACTTTCATGCTAAGAGATAGAAGGTAAGGAAGCATAATAATTTTCTAGTTTTGGTAGTTCATGCCATCAAAAGTAGTAATTCATTAGTTTTTCACTGATATAAAATTATCTATTTCATAGAAATTTATTATATCTTTATAGGGGACCTTCCCACTGATGCAAATTTTAGTTACCAAAGATCAGTCTGGTACCATAGAGATGAGGGTTGAATCAGTAGTATACAATATTTATAAATTCATTTTATTTTGATTCAACCTTTGTGAATGATTATCGTATAAAAACCTCATATTTAATCTGCATCCTCACCCTTAAGAAAACAATAATATAGAAAGTACAATACATGTGGATTTACAAGTTTTGATACAAATCTCTACTCCTTGCTCTATTGTTTAGACACCCCAAAATGGATTCTCTACTATAACAGAAGTTGATTACAATAGTAACTAGTTAGACCCCACAATTATATGTTTGTTACACCCCTAAGATCCAAAAAACTTTCAACAGTTAGTTAGACCCCCAATTATACCTTCTTCACTAGTGATTGATTAAACACCCCCCCCCCCAATCACAATCTTCTAGAAACTAGTTGCAGACCCAACTACAACCTTTTTTTTAGATAGAAAGATCCACTGTATAAATATCTTTTTGTTGATTGTCCACCATGATATTTTTAGATCACACTTTCTCATGTACAATTAAATTAATTTTTCATAGATGCTGGTCTTTCTCAATTAATTTCTGATCACACTATATAATCAGCTTCATCATTCTTGTCAAATGCCCAAGAAAGAATTATTTGTTTTCATTGATGATGACCTGACCTCACTAAAAAAGTTCATTGTTCATAAAATGATATGAATTGATCTTAATACATTTATAACTCTGATAAGAATTCTATTTGTAATACTAATTTAAATTCCACCCTGACTTGAGTCTCAAATTGTTGCACACCATTCATGAAAAGTGTATTGTCAATGGTTCAAATTCTTCATTAATGTTTTTTAAATGTATGGTTTTCTTAAATTAATATGGTGTTTATATGCATGTCATATGTGCATTAAATCACACATATTCTTCCTTAATTTTTTTATGACTTTTATACTTATTATCTTGAAGGTCCCACACTACCTTCATACAATCATATCATTCTATGTGAAACTAACTCAATTTTATGTATAAATATTATTTGATTCATTCATGAAAACCTTAAACATGAATCCTTATTCTTATTTATACTGTATATAGTACACTTCGTGTAACTCATACCAACACTATATTATTCTTTACCATAAATGTTATATAAAAATACTCAAGTTTCATCACATAAGGGATTTCTATAAAGGCTTCACATGAATAGTTCATGTAAAATTATTATGTCTTCATTGTGAGAATTAGGTAGTCCATTTGAACTTGTTTTCTTAGTAAGAATAATGCACATGGTGTCTCAGATTAGATCATGTGGGTTTCCTTCTTCCTCACATGAATAGAATACACAAGTCCTCTATTTCTTCTAAAATCTAGAGATCCCTATAAATCTTTCTCATACATTCAACACTTACTGTAAATATATTTAGGGTAGTTATAGAAAGTATCCACTAACCTATAGCTTCTATATTCTTGGATAGTCGTTCGTTGCACCAATTTAATCCACTATAAATGTTCACTACCTAAATTATCATAGTACATAATGAATTGAAAACTTGGTGATCATGTGATCTCATGACTGCTTCACTTGATCATGTGGTTCAACATTTATCATAGCTCGGAAAATTGTTATCAACATGGTATTTCTTTGTCTGATGATACAAAACATTTTCATGGGATTGGTTTTATCTCAATGTCTTGACAACATTGTGACATAAAAAACTTCTAGTCCATGCAGAACACCCTCAGATGGTTGAGGATGAAGTTGAAATCAAGCAGCTTGATCGAAGAGTGAAAACACAATAGATCAGGTGGTGTTGATTGTTTATTATGTTCTAAAGATAGATGAAAAGCATGTGGAAATACCATGTCCTACATCGGTTCTACAATTTCAATGTCTCTTCTTAATAATATAATTTCTTCCACTATCACTATGAGAAGATATTAGGGTTTGTCACTCGCAACACACCACACAGTCACCTCATGGGCCGCACCACACCGGCACTGACCTACTTTCACCCAAGACCATCTGAATTCTCACTAACTATACTTCATAGAGGGCTCCATGTTATACCACTCTCCTACTGCCATACAGGTTGGCTTAGGGTCAACCTACCCACATAATCAGTGGATACAGGTCACTCTTTTAATGGCTAGTGTGGATGGACCTTGTTTTTAACAATGTCTATAAATGATTGTTTGCCAAAAATAAATATCCATATCATTCCAAGATTAGAACTAAATGTGCATGATCGATTTCATTAATTCTAATCACCTTCTTCAAATGATGTAACATTGTTCATTCTTCAAGCATCAATTGTGCATGTCTTAAACATTAATAATAGATTAAAAATCATCCCAACTGAGATGAGGATGTTTTTGTAACAATCCTCCAAGCTTCATTACTTACATCAACACATATTGATATCTTCTAACAATAAATTCAGTCAACCATATAGATAGAATATACAATTCACTTAAAGGGAACTTTTCATCATTATCATAGAATATATTTAAGAATTTTTCTGTGAGATTTTCAACTTTTCCACATTGATATAATTCAAGTGGAATATTTTATTTTATTCTTCTTATTCTTCATTTCAGGTTTGAGTAAAGTAAATACATCACCTTGTCAATTTCCTCATATTCAATATTATCTTATAATGAAAATTTTATAATCACCTTGAATTTAATTTCCTAAAAATTCTCCTTTCTCAAGGATTCATTGTCATTGTTCATCATCTCAAATGCACTGAGATTGTTTTGAATAATATCCAAAATCTCCTCCCTTGGTACTTTGTAATTGAATAATGAGACATTTTCATTGAAATTTGGTGGTAATATTCTCAGTATTCTCTTTGGGATTTTGATAACATCAATTTTTTCTACACATGACCTCCATAATGATGTTTACACAATCAAAGAATGCATTAACAAACTCATTAAAGTACATCCTCAATTCCACATATTTTTCCATTGTATATGCAATTTAGCCTCAAGTTACCTTCGAATCACCTACTTAGATGTTGAAGAGTTTTTCCCACATGGAGTGTAAGGATTTTCATGAAATCACCTTCATGTATATTGAATTGGAAAAAGCACCACCTAAAGAGTCGACTCCATGGTAAAAACATGAATCTCCATTTAGTATTTCTCAAATAATTCTATGGTCTCCATGATGGATAAAATACAATGTATGGAAGCTATGTAAATATCCATTCTGAGATATCAGAAATAATTTTGCAACTGATTATTCTATATTTAGTGGTTTTTTATATTAGATATCATAATTAATTTATGGTTAGAGACCATTTATATCACTTAAAAGATAGAATACTTCACCGAGAACCTTTATCTATGATATAAATTTTTGGTATTAGGAAAGTTAAATACCCTGAGGGGGTGAATCAGGGTATTTATAAATAACCCATCACTAATGATCATATTACACCATTATTATGAATACTCCTCTCCCTCACAATTGTTATGAATTAATGAAACTATTAAAAGAGGGACATGAGTAAATTTTACTTAGTTATCCCAAATCGATCTAATCTAAGGAGGATTAAATGGAGATGTGTCATTTTCTTGAAACACTAATCACGCCACATTTTATTACAATTTAGAGTGGTCACATTGACCCTATATGTTTATAACCCTCAAGGAAATAAATAAAGAACTCATTGTTCTCCCTATAAGGTAGAAATAACTACTCCTCCAATAATCTACTTTTCATTCCAAAAACAATAAAATGAAATTACACTAGGGATGGTATAGAAATATAAACCAATTTTATCAATGTGATTAACTCCATGATATTCTAGTGAGATAGCCTCTTAGGTTATTTCTTGACTTTCTAGCATAAGTCTAGAAGTCCTCCTTTATTCCCTCTTACCCTCTCTATGTTTCTTCCCTTTTTTCATTTTTTTATCCACGATACTACCACCTTTTAAAATAGAAATACATATCTTGTTAATACCATGTAATCATTATATTTCCCCCTTAATATATCCTTAAAACTCCTTTGGTAAGTGGGAAAGTTAATCCAAATATCCTCCATTAATATTGAGGTAAGATATCTAACTAACTTCACTTAATTCCATCATAAAAGATAAAAAAATATGAACTTATAATTATATTGACTCAAGTTTTCCATGATGTAACTATCACTATCAGGAAAAGATACATAGTCTCATTAGTACCTCCATAGTTGTGACATGATCCATCGTTGCATGTAACTTCTTTACTCTAATTATCATGACTCACACACCCAAAACATGTCATGCTAATAAATTTAGGTTTCTCCTTCGACATTCACACTTATTAATAATGATACTCATCATGAAATGGTCACCTAGAGTATAGAAATATTAACCTATTCATACTGAGTCCCCATGGGTGTGACTCTTCACTATAATATGGAAACCTCTAGAATGGAAGAACAACTAAAATATACATCAGTACCTTCATGATGTGTCTATTTCTCCATGACCATGTAAGCTCTTTTGAAAGTCTCCCAGCATACTTATCAATAAACAAAACCCAAAAACATGCTATGGAATTCTTTTTAATATCATCTCCAACACATACTTCACCAACTCAGTAAAAATCGATGTTTATTCCATAATTGGCATATTACAGTACTCAAAATATAGAAGCTCTTGAGATTTCACTAACTTCAAATCCTCTAGATGATATTGGTCATTAAAGTGATGAATATATTCTCTAAATCCAATTTAAATCATGAGTTTTTTTGGATAATTTTATTTTATGATATATCCATGGAATAGGGTATGATATGCATGAAACCACTATATATCGTATGCCTTGGATTAAGGGATATCATAAGGTATGATATAGAGATATCATGTATCTACCTTTCCCAATCATATTATATGATACAGTGATATCATAATATGGGATAATAATATGATTATCATGGCACTAAATTATTAACAATATTAAGTGTTAATGTTTGGGAATCTTCCACAAATGGCTATTGTTATTATAATCATTTCATATAATGAAATTCTTGGGAGTTGTATTGGTTAAGGATTATAAAGATTTATAAACAACATTCCATTTACTCCTATTATTTGAAAATATGATTAAATGTTTTGATACTTAAGAAGAATCCGTAAAGGATATATAAGAAGGTTTATTCCATTGATATGGTTTTCCAACCAATCCCTTCGCAAGATTCTGTTGATTCTCCTCAAGGATCTCTCCTTGTCCGTCATTTCTGCCAAAGGTACTAGAATACCATGGTTGGGAGGAAGATCTTTTCCAAGTATTGGGTGATTCATATCAACCTATGGATACACCATGGAGGGAAGATTTTTTTTATTACTCCTTAAGGATAATCATCAATAACTTGATTATTATTAAGAGAAAAAATCCATCTATGGTGAAATGTAGATTCTCTTCATTTAAAGAATAAATAGTTTCAGTTTTTCATAACATGGTGATCTTAGGATTTTAGTTTTTATTGTATTTAACTACATTAAACAATTTTTCTTTTGATCATTAGAAGTTCTTTAGGCGTTTAAAATTTTTATCATGCTTCTTGATTCTAGAAATCAGGTTGAAAATGGAGATAATTAGATATCATATTGGATGTCATTACATAAAATATATAATTTTTATTTTGGTTGGATTTATGACAATGGGTGTCATAAGATATGATATAGTCATGTAATATAATACAGGATATTGAAGGTGATGACATGGAGTAGATTCCTTGGTTTTGATTTATCATAGTGTACAATATAGGGAATTGTTATGGGTGATAGTGTCGATCTATGTTGTCCAAATTAGAGTATAGTATCATTATTATGATATAGGTAATATCATAATATATAAAACCCTAGAACTAAGGATTGATATTGAAATCTATCCTCCTTTAATCATAAAATACAACAAAAGATAAACTACGGTTTACGATATAGGGATATCATAAATAATGATAGATAATATAGGATTATCTATCGTATGTCACAAATCCCCTAGTCACAAGACATGATATCAATTTTGTACTGAATTATGACTTAAAATATGGCCATATCATAAAATATGATGTGAATGGAAAATTTAAATTTTTTATTTTTAAATTATGGATTCAATTATATACTTTATAAATCAATATTCATAATACTAATTATTAATATTACATATATTTGATTTTATGTGGCATGAATTAAAATTTGGATTTAAAGTTTATGTGAAAATTATAATGGTAATTTATAAAGTGTTTATAAATTAAAAAATGAAGAAAAATAAAAAGGATTTTATATTTAAAATTATAAATTTTTTATAATTATTGATTTTAATTATTAAAATTATAATTTATTATTTGATAAAATTATTTAAATCATATCAAAATGAGTTTTAATTATTAATATGGTCAAAGGTTTAAATAATAAATAGGTGATATTTTATATATTTACAAAATATATATGAATAGTTTATATATATAGTGTTTATGTTTTAAATATTATATATTTTATTAAAACATTCATATAAAAAAATAATATGGAGTTCATATTAGAAATATATATAAAAAATTATATTTTTCAAATTTTGAAATGAACATATTTCATGGATAAATTATAGAGTTTATAATTGTTTTGTTTATAAAGTATTCATATCATGTTTAAATATATAATTGTATATTTATTTAGTTTTATTATTTTGTTTACTATTCATGACTAAAAATATTATACTATGAATTGTGAGGTGTACTTTAGTTTAATGTGTTAAAGTATTATATATGAAGTTACATGTTTGTTATGATAATTGATTTAGTATTCTTCTACCTTGACTTGAGTTTATACTAGGTCATGGGATTGAATTGAGAATTTAATTATAATTTATACATTAGAGATGTTAAAAATTTAATGTAATTGAGGTATCTCTTGGGTAGTGAATTGTGGGTAGAGGGGATTTGGGTCAGGCTACTCACTAGCCTAGAGGGTTATGCCTTATCTAAAAAGTGGGGGACGGCTACCTGTTGATCAATGATTTATCTTATGGGGATTGTTGATTTTATATGATTATAAGCCATTAAATAATGGTTTCATATACTTTATACATGGGATGTATTTAAAATCAAGCATACATGTAAAGTTAATACATGATATAAGAAGGTGATATTAAATCCTCTTAAAATTTATAAGTGTCATGTTCTTTCCAAAACAAACACTTATCAAGACATTGATCATCCAACTAGTTAGTATCATACTAAAGTAGGATGCCCCAAGATTCTCTCGTGCAAGTAGTGAAAATAATAAAGTGAACCTAAGAGTTGGGTGCTTCAAATATTTTTCATATTCATTGGGTTATGACACTACTAAAAAAATGGGCTTTATCAGTGCTCAAAACGAGCTTTAACAGTGCTACAAAAGCATTGTAAAGCTATGTGCTGATAAAGGGGGGTCCCCTTTATCAGTGCTAAAAAATCACTTAAAAGGTATCCTTTATCAGCGATAAAAACTCACTGATAAAGGGCTTCATTATCATGGATAAAAAAGGGGTGATAAAGGGATCATTTATTAGCATTTCTTTAGCGCTGATAAAGTGATCCATTATTGGAACTTATTTAGCGCTGATAAAGGAACCCTTTATCAGTACTAAAAAAGTGCTGATAAATCCCCATCCTGCTATAACATAAAATTCTGCAGCAGCACACCCAAACAAGACCTGAAAAAAATCATCATATCAACAAGTATACCCATACAAAATTGACACATAAATCATAAAGTAATTATATCAAGAATACACATACAACAAGTATACTCACACACCATTAACACATAATTCATAAGTTAATTAATTACATAAAGAATTAAATTCAGAATTCAGGGGGTTGGGGGGTTGGGGGTTGTTCAGGGGTTTGGGGTGGCTGTCTACGGAGGGTAGGGGTGTCTAGGGGTGGGGGTGTCTGGGGGGATGGGGGTGTCCTGGGGGTGGGGGTTGTCCATGGTGGTGTCCAGGGGGGTGTGTGGTGTCCAGGGGGTTGGGGGGCTTTTCAGGGGTGTGGGTGTCTAGGGGTGGGGGTGTTTAGGGGTTGGGGTGGTGTCCAGGGTGGTGGGGTGGTCCAGGAGGTTGGGGGATGTCCAAGGGGGGTGGGTGGTGTCCAGGGGGTGGTGGTGGTTTTCCATGGGGGTGGGGGTGTTCAGGGGGTGGGGGTGTCCAGGTGGTGGGGTGGTGTCTAGGAGGGGTGGGGGCATCCGTGGGGTTGGGGTGTCCAGTGGGTGGGGGTGTCCAAGGGGTGGGGTGGTGTCCAGTGGGGGTGGGTGGTCCAGGAGGTTGGGGGATGTCCAAGGGGGGGTGGGGTGGTGTCCAGGGGGTGGGGGTGGTTGTCCATGGGGGTGGGGGTGTCCAGGGGGTGGGGGTGTCTAGGTGGTGGGGTGGTGTCTAGAAGGGGTGGGGGCGTCCAGGGGTGGGGGCCATCGAGGGGGTTGGGGGTGTCCAGGGGGGGTTGTCTAGGGTGATGGGGGGGATGTCCATGGGGGTGTCCATGGGGGGTGGGGTGGTGTCAAGGGGGTTGGGTGGATTTCCACGGGGTGGGGGTGTCCAGGGGGTTGGGGTGTCCAGGGGGTGGGGTGGTGTCCAGGGGGGTGGGGGTGGCCCAGGGGGTTGGGGGGAGGAGGGTTATCCAAGGGGGGTGGGTGGTGTCTAGGGGGTGGGGTGGTGTCTAGGGGTGGGGGTGGCTTCCCATGGGGGTGGGGGTGTCCAGGTGGTGGGGTGGTTTCTAGGAGGGGTGGGGGTTGTCCAGGGGGTGGGGGCTGTCTAGGGGGTTGGGGGTGTCTAGGGGGGTGGGGGTTGTCTAGGGTGGTGGGGGGGGTGCTATCCATGGGGGTGTCCAGGGGGTGGGGGTGTCTAGGGGGTGGGGGGTTTTAATGGTTTTAATGGAATGAATTACATGGATTTTAATATCATTGGTATTTTTAAAATGGTTTTTGAATAGTTTTTATTTCAATAGTATGTGTTTCTTTAAGAAAAAATGGATGTTTTTGGTGTGTATGGTAGGAAGGGGGAGTTCCGCACGTAAGTTATTGTTTTCACTTAAAATTCAATCCATTTTAAACAAAAGAGAGATACTTTGAGTGATACTAGACACAATGTGCCTCATATTTAGGCGGGGTTGACTCATACACGTCAAAAATGACCCATGTATCATTCTCAAAAAGTATCAATACAATCTGAATGCATTTGTTCAGTTTTCCGTATGTCAGTTGTTGTTTTCACTTAAAATTTTGTCCAATTTAAACAAAAGAGGGACACTTTGAGTGATATCGGCCAAAATATGCCTTAGATTGAGGTGGGGTTGACTTGTACATATCAAAAATGACCCATGTATTGTTCTCCTAAAGTATCAACATAATCCGAATGCATTTGGTCAGTTTTCCGTACATCAGTTGTTGTTTTCACTTAAAATTATGTCCATTTTAAACCAAAGAGAGACACTTTAAGTGATAATGGCCACACCATACCTCATATTAAGGTGGGGTTGACTTTTAGATGTTAAAAATAACCCATGTATTGTTCTCATAAAGTATCAACACAATCTGAATGCGTTTGGTTATCTTTCTGTACGTCAATTGTTGTTTTCACTTAAAATTTTGTCCATTTTAAACAAAAAAGATACACTTTGAGTGATACCGGCCACACCATGCCTCGTATTGAGGCAGTGTTGACTCATACATGTAAAAGATGTACCATGTATAGTTCTCCTAAAGTATAAACATAATCCAAAAGCGTTTGGTCAGTTTTAAGTATGTTAGTTGTTGTTTTCACTTAAAATTTTGTCCATTTTAAACAAAAGAGTGACACTTTGAGTGATACCAGCCACACCGTGCTTAATATTGAGGTGAGGTTGACTCATACACATCAAAAATGACCCATGGATCATTCTCCTAAAGTATCAACACAATCAGAATGTTTTTGGTTGGTTTTTCATACGTCATTTTTTGTTTTCACTTAAAATTTTGTCCATTTTAAACAAAAGGGAGACACTCTGAGTGATATCGGCCACACCGTGACTCATATTGATTATGGGTCAACTCATACATGGCAAAAATGATCCATGTATAGTTCTCATAAAGTATCAACATAATATAATTGTGTTTTGTCTATTTTACGTACGTCAGTTGTTGTTTTCATATAAAATTATGTCCATTTTAATCAAAAGAGAGACAATTTGAGTGTTACCGGCCACACCATACCTCATATTGAGTCGAGGTTGACTCTTACACATCAAAAATCACTCATGGATAATTATACTAAAGTAAAAAAAACAATCATAATGCATTTGGTTGGTTTTAGTACATTAGTTTTTGTTTTCACTTAAAATTCTGTCCATTTTAAACAAAAGAGAGACACTTTGAGTGATACTGGCCACACTGTGCATCAGATTGAGGCGTATTTTACTTCTACACGTCACACATGACCCATGGATCGTTATAATAAAGTATAAACACAATCCTAATTCATTTGGTCATTTTTCCGTACATCAGTTGTTGTTTTCAGTTAAAATTCTATCCATTTTAAACAAAAGAGTGACACTTTGAGTGATAATAGCCACACCATGCCTCATATTGAGGCAGGATTGACTAATACCATTCAAAAAATACCCATGGATATTTCTCATAAATTATCAACACAATATGAATGCATTTGGTCAGTTTTTCGTATGTCAGTTGTAGTTTTCACTTAAAATTCTGTCCATTTTAAACAAAAGAGTGACACTTTGAGTGATACCAGCCACACGATGCCTCATATTGATGAGAGATTGACTATTACACATCAAAAATGACCCATGGATCATTATAATAATGTATCAATACAATACTAATGTGTTTGGTCGGTTTTCCGTACATCAGTTGTTGTTTTCACTTAAAATTTTGTCCATTTTAAACAAAAGAGTGACACTTTCAGTTATACCAGTCACACTGTGCCTCAGATTGAGGTGGGGTTGACTCTTACACATCACAGATTACCCATGTATCATTATTCTAAAGTATAAACACAATCATAATAATTTTCGTTGGTTTTGCGTATGTAAGTTGTTGTTTTCACTTAAAATTATGTCCATTTTAAACAAAAGAGTAAAACATTGAGAGATACCGGACAAACCGTGCCTCGTATTGAATCGGGGTTGACTTGTACACATCAAAAATTACCCATGTATAGTTATCATAAAGTATAAACACTATATGAATGCATTTGGTCAGTTTTCTATACATTTGTTGTTGTTTTCACTTAAAATATTATCCATTTTAAATGAAAGAGAGACACTTTGAGTGATACCGGCCACAAAGTACCTGGTATTGATGTGGGGTTAACTCATAAATTTCAAGAATTACCCATTATTCATTATCATAATGTATCAATACAGTCCAAATGTGTTTGATCGGTTTTCTGTACGTTAGTTGTTGTTTTCGCTTAAAATGTTGTCCATTTTAAACAAAAGAGAAACACTTTGAGTGATACCAGCCACATCGTGCATCAGATTAAGGCGGGTATGACTTTTACACGTCACACATGACCCATGTATCATTATCCTAAAGTATCAACACAATAAAAATACATTTGGTTGGTTTTCTGTATGTCAGTTGTTGTTTTCACTTAAAATTTTGTCGATTTTAAACAAAAGAGTGACACTTTGAGTGATACCGGCCACACCGTGCTTCAGATTGAGGTAGGATTCACTATTAAACATAAAAAATGACACATTAATAGTTATCCTAAAGTATCAATACAATCCTAATGAATTTGGTCAGTTTTACGTACGTCAGTTGTTGTTTTCACTTAAAATTTTGTCCATTTTAAACAAAAGAGAGACACTTTGAGTGATACCGGCCACACCGTGCCTCATATTGAGGTTTCATTGACTCTTACGCGTCACACATGACCCATGGATCAATATTATAATGTATAAAAACAATCATAATGTGTTTGGTCAGTTTTCTGTACATTAGTTGTTGTTTTCACTTAGAATTCTTTCCATTTTAAACAAAAGAGTGAAACTTTGAGTGATACCAGCCACATTGTGCCTCGAATTGAGATGGGTTTTACTCTTACATGTCACATATGACCCATGGATCTTTCTACTAAATTATCAACACAATAGTAGTGCATTTGGTTGGTTTTTCGTACGTCAGTTGTTGTTTTCACTTAAAATTCTGTCCATTTTAAACAAAAGAGTGACATTTTGAGTGATACCGGCCACATCGTGTCTCATATTGAGGAGGGGTTAACTCATACATGTCAGAAATGATCCATGGATCTTTCTCATAATGTATCAACACAATATAAATGTGTTTTTTCTATTTTATGTTTTTCAGTTGTTGTTTTCATTTAAAATTATGTTCATTTTAAACAAAAGAGAGACACTTTGAGTGCTACCGGCCACACCATGCCTCAGATTGAGGCGAGGTTGACTCTTAAACATCAAAAATAACTCATGGATCATTATACTAAAGTAAAAAAACAATCATAATGCATTTGGTTGGTTTTTCGTACGTCAGTTGTTGTTTTCACTTAAAATTCTGTCCATTTTAAACAAAAGAGAGTCACTTTGAGTGATACTGGCCACACCGTGCCTCAGATTGAGGTGTAGTTTACTTTTACATGTCAAAAATGACCCATGGATCATTATAATAAAGTTTCAACACAATCCTAATGCGTTTCGTTAGTTTTCCGTACATCAGTTGTTGTTTTCACTTAAAATTCTGTCCATTTTAAACAAAAGAGTGACACTTTGAGTGATAACATCCACATAATGCCTAAAATTGAGGAAGTGTTCACTAATACATATCAAAAATGACCCATGGATATTTATCATAAATTATCAACACAATATGAATGCGTTTGGTTGGTTTTCCATATTTTTGTTGTTGTTTTCACTTAAAATTCCGCCCATTTTAAAAAAAGAGTAACACTTTGAGTGATACCGTCCACACGGTGCCTCAGATTGAGGCAGGATTGACTCTTACAGATCACAAATTACCCATGGATCATTATCTTAAAGTATCAACACAATTAGAATGTTTTTGGTCAGTTTTTCGTACATCAGTTGTTGTTTTCACTTAAAATTCTATCCATTTTAAACAAAAGAGTGACACTTTGAGTGATATCGGTCACACCGTGCCTCGGATTGAGGTGGGGTTGGTTTATAAACATCACAGATTACCCATGTATCATTATTCTAAAGTATAAACACAATCAGAATAATTTTGGTTTTTTTTTTTTGCGTATGTAAGTTGTTGTTTTCACTTAAAATTCTGTCCATTTTAAACAAAAGAGTAAAAATTTGATAGATACCGGTCATACTGTGCCTTTTATTGAGGCAGGGTTGACTTTTACACATAAAAAATGACCCATGGATAGTTATCCTAAAGTATCAACACAATCTGAATGCATTTGGTCAGTTTTACGTACTTTAGTTGTTGTTTTCACTTAAAATATTGTCCATTTTAAATGAAAGAGAGACACTTTGAGTGATAACAGCCACAAAGTACCTGGTATTGATGTGGGGTTAACTCATAAATTTCAAAAATTACCCATGTATCATTCTCATAAATTATCAACACAATCCGAATGTGTTTGGTCAGTTTTCTGTACGTCAGTTGTTGTTTTCGCTTAAAATGTTGTCCATTTTAAACAAAAGAGAGACACTTTGAGTGATACAGGCTACACCATGCATCGGATTTAGGCAGGTATGACTCATAAACTTCACAAATTACCCATGTATAATTATCCTAAAGTATCAACATAATCCAAATAAATTGGTTGGTTTTTTGTATGTCAGTTATTGTTTTCACTTAAAATTCTGTCGATTTTAAACAAAAGAGTGACACTTTGAGTGATACCAGCCACATCGTGCCTCTGATTGAGGCAGGGTTCACTCTTACACGTCAAAAATGACCCATTAATAGTTATCCTAAAGTATCAATGCAATCCTATTTAATTTTTTCAGTTTTATGTACGTTAGTTGTTGTTTTCACTTAAAATTCTGTCCATTTTTAAAAAAAAAGAGACACTTTGAGTGATACCGGCCACACTGTGCCTCATATTGATGTGGTGTTGAATCTTAAACATCACACATGACCCATGGATCAATATTCTAAAGTATCAATACAATCCTAATGTGTTTGGTCAGTTTTCTGTACATTAGTTGTTATTTTCACTTAAAATTCTTTCCATTTTAAACAAAAGAGTGATGCTATGAGTGATACCGGCCACACCATGCCTCGGATTGAGATGGGGTTTACTCTTACATGTCACATATGACCCATGTATCTTTATCCTAAATTATAAACACAATAGTAATGCATTTGGTTGGTTTTCTATATGTCAGTTGTTGTTTTTGCTTAAAATTATGTCCATTTTAAACAAAAGAGTGACATTTTGAGTGATACCGGACACACCGTGCCTCATATTAAGGAGGGGTTAACTCTTACATGTCAAAAATGATCCATATATCGTTCTAATAAAGTATAAACACAATATAAATGTGTTTGGTCTCTTTTACATACGTTAGTTGTTGTTTTCATTGAAATTTATGTCCATTTTAAACAAAAGAGACACACTTTGAGTGTTACCGGCCACACCATGCCTCATATTGAGGTTAGGTTGACTCTTACATGTCAAAAATCACTCATGGATCATTATAATAAAGTAAAAAAAACAATCAAAATGCATTTTGTTGGTTTTTCATACGTCAGTTGTTGTTTTCACTTAAAATTCTTTCCATTTTAAACAAAAGAGATACACTTTGAGTGATATTGGCCACACCATGCCTCATATTGAGGTGTAGTTGAATTTTACACGTCAAACATGACCCATGTATCGTTCTAATAAAGTATCAACACAATCCTAATGTGTTTGGTCAGTTTTCCATACATCAGTTGTTGTTTTCACTTAAAATTCTATCCATTTTAAACAAAAGAGTGACACTTTGAGTGATAACAGCCACACCATGCCTCAGAATGAGGCAGGGTTGACTAATAAACATCAAAAATGAACTATGGATATTTCTCATAAATTATCAACACAATATGAATGTGTTTGGTCAGTTTTTCGTATGTTTGTTGTTGTTTTCACTTAAAATTTTGTCCATTTTAAACAAAAGAGTGACACTTTGTGTGATACCGGCCACACGATGCCTCATATTGAGGTGGGATTGACTCTTACACATCACAAATGACCCATGTATCATTCTCCTAAAGTATCAACACAATCTGAATGTGTTTGGTCAGTTTTCCGTACATCAGTTGTTGTTTTCACTTAAACTCCTGTCCATTTTAAACAAAAGAGTGACACTTTGAGTGATATTGTTCACATCGTGCCTCAGATTGAGGTGGGGTTGACTCGTACATGTTACATATTACCCATGTATCATTATTCTAAAGTATCAACACAATCAGAATAATTTTGGTTGGTTTTTCATTTGTATGTTGTTGTTTTCACTTAAAATTCTGTCCATTTTAAACAAAAGAGTGAAACTTTGAGTGATATCGGCCACAGCGTGCCTCTTATTAATGCAATTTTGACTCTTACACATCAAAAATTACCCATGGATAGTTACCATAAAGTATCAACATAATCTGAATGCATTTGGTCAGTTTTCCTTACGTTTGTTGTTGTTTTCACTTAAAATATTGTCCATTTTAAATGAAAGAGAGACACTTTGAGTGATACCAGCCACAAATTTCCTGGTATTTATGTGAGGTTAACTCATAAATTTAAAAAATTACCCATGTATAATTCTCATAAAGTATCAACACAATCTGAATGTGTTTGGTTGGTTTTCCATACGTCAGTTGTTGTTTTCTCTTAAAATGTTGTCCATTTTAAACAAAAGAGAGACACTTTGAGTGATATCGGCCACACCATGAATCGGATTGAGGTAGGTCTGACTCATACACGTCACACATGACCCATGTATCATTATACTAAAGTATCAACACAATCCAAATACGTTTGGTTGTTTTCCTGTATGTCAGTTGTTTTTCACTTAAAATTCTGTCGATTTTAAACAAAAGAGTGACACTTTGAGTGATATCGGCCACACCATGCCTCATATTGAGGAATGGTTCACTCTTACATGTCAAAAATGACCCATGAATATTTATCCTAAAGTATCAGTACAATCTTAATGCATTTGGTTAGTTTTCCGTACGTCAGTTGTTGTTTTCTCTTAAAATTCTATCCATTTTAAACAAAAGAGAGACACTTTGAGTGATACCAGCCACACCATGCCTCATATTGAGTTTGTGTTGACTCTTACATGTCACATGTGACCAATGTATTAATATTATAAGGTATCAATACAATAATAATGCGTTTGGTTAGTTTTCCGTACATTATTTGTTGTTTTCACTTAAAATTCTTTCCATTTTAAACAAAAGAGTGACACTTTGAGTGATACTGGCCACACCATGCCTTGGATTGAGATGGGGTTTACTCTTACATGTCACAAATGACCCATGTATCTTTATCCTAAATTATCAACACAATTGTAATTCATTTGGTTGGTTTTTCGTACGACAGTTGTTGTTTTCACTTAAAATTATGTCCATTTTAAACAAAAGAGTGACATTTTGAGTGATACCGGCCAAACCATGCCTCAGATTGAGATGTAGTTGACTATTAGACATCACAGATGTCCCATGTATTGTTTTCCAAAAGTATCAACACAATCCAAATGCGTTTGGTCAGTTTTCCGTATGCCAGTTATTGTTTTCACTTAAAATTATGTCTATTTTAAACAAAAGAGTGACAATTTGAGTGATATCAGCCACATCATGCCTCAGATTGAGGCAATATTGACTCATACATGTCACAGATGACCCATGTGTAATTCTACTAAATTATCAACACAATATGAATGCGTTTGGTCAGTTTTCTATACGTTAGTTTTTGTTTTCACTTAAAAATTATGCCCATTTTAAACAAAAGAGAGACACTTTGAGTGATACTGGGCACATAATGCCACATATTGATGTGTGGTTGAATCTTACACATCACAAATGACCCATGTATTGTTCCCCTAAAGTATCAATACAATCTGAATGCGTTTGGTCGGTTTTCCGTAAGTCAGTTGTTGTTTTCCCTTGAAATTATGTCCATTTTAAACAAAAGAGTGACACTTTGAGTGATACCTACCACACCATGCCTGGTATTGAGGTGAGGTTGAATTTTACATGTCACAAATGACCCATGGATTGTTCTCGTAAATTATCAACACAATCCTAATGTGTTTGTTCAGATATGAAGGTATTTTGGAGATTTTACTGTTTTTTCTTATCCATCCATCCAATGGGCCAAAGGCCTTCATGTTTTATTGATTTTTGATAATCCACCTTTAAAGGGGTGAGTTGGAACCCTTAAAAGGATCGTAGGCATAAGTATTACATGTCCCGTAGGCTTTATAGGAATTCATTTCTCATAGGCTTTCAAACATTACATACAACCCAGACTAACTACTTGGAACTGCTCCTCCCCAGCATCTTCATCATGAAATCATCTCTCCACCTACGCATGGCTATTCAGTTAGGCATTACCATGCATGCATAGTCTTGTCTCAATGGAAGGTGTCATACCCTCTCATTATTCCAATCTGTTTAGCTTCTACTGTGGTGAAATCTCATTTGCTCATTCTCCTTGTAGAGCTTGTTCCTTGTAGGTTGTTTGGTTTGCATCTGCACTTATGGCAGCCTGAAGGCCTTGAGGTGGCCCGAAGGCCTTACTAACCTGAAGGCCTAAGTGGCCAGAAGGCCTTAAAGGACTCGGGGACCAAATTGGTGGCCTGAAGGCCCAAACGGGGGCATATTCTCTCCTTCTACAGTGCCAAACAGTACCTACTACAGTGCCTACTACAGTACTACATAGTTCCTGTTATAGTACCTACTATAGTACTGCTACAGTACCTCAGAAATTATGCTGCCACCTGGATTTGATCTTGGTTCACTTGGATGCACTTACTGAGTCCTTACCAACCAGGCTAAGGCTCATGTGCTAAAATGTGTGTTGCTAACATCGACTCCCAGAGGGGGGCCCCCACCAGCCCAAGTGCACACCACATTCCCCAGCTAAGAATTGTCTTTGAATCACCCTATTCATAATACGAATAGTTTTCAAGCCTGGTGGGACTTGATCCTATTCCAGTTCATAATAAGAACTATTGTGGTGCATTTTATCTATTAAAATGGACAAATGACTCGTTAGAGAAAGGATGTTTTGTTTAATAACAATTACCATTTTCCTATGAACATTTACATACAACAATGTTTCGTATTTTGATCTCCTTAACCCCTCTCAAAAATGGCCACCAATTGTACACGTCCCCAATTCAGATCTTCATGTTATTTGTGTACAATCTTCCATCAAGTATGTGTCCCACTCGTTTCTAAAAAAATCTATATTGTCTTGTGAATATGAGGCTTTTCAACTGTCAGAGTAGTACTGCAAAATATATAAATAAATAATTTAAATTAAATATTAGTTGTTTTTAAAATACCTCTTTAGGGATGATAGTTTTTTGATGTAAAATGATCTCTCTCATAAATTTACAAACATAATAACCGCAATCATTATCATTTGTTTTGGACACTGTAAAAACATTGATCATTAAGAGAATAAGTAACATGTTTTGATATGTGTTTGGATGGTGAAATTTTACTATATATACACTGATATCGGTCTATATGTAGTATTTTCTCACCTCCTTATGCTTATCCCCTGTCCTCATTCCTTATTTAATACAATATTGATACACCGCCCTATCATAACATAATCCTCACTAAAAGACAATATAAATTATATAACATGATGTTTAGACCTAAAACATAGGATTTAGTGTCTTAAAGATTCAAAAACTCCATCATGTGTGGTCGGTTTGTTGGATATATTTGCATTAAATCTAGAAAATAAATATTTTGAGTATCCAAGTTCACCGCAATTACCATCCAATGTTTCTTAAAAACACAAAAAGTAATAATTAATAAAATAAGTGAAAAATATAATTTATATGCTTTAGTCATAGAGTTTTACCCCTACATGGTTGGTATTAAGAAGAGTATGTCATATATAATCTTGCATTCAAATGTTTTTAGCAAGCCTTTATGTGACGCCCCAGGATTTATAAACTTGGCTAAGTGAACAATGTTATGTTTTATAATGATGTTTCTTGTTTTAAATGGTTTTTTTTGTACCAATAAAGGGATTGAACCTAAATAGATGAAAAAAAGGAGAATAAATAGAACTCGTATACATTAAAATTTTACATTACAACAAAGACCCAAAAACTAACCAAGAACACCATGTAAAACACTTAACATCTCCATATCAAGGCTTATAAGAACCACAACTTGAGTAATTTGATAGTAATCATCTTCTGGGCCTGTCAGTATGAAAAACATAATTTCCAGAACCAAATCACACGTACTCAACATCAATGGAATGAGGAGAGCCATCCTCCTTGGTTCAAGTGTTTTGAAAATGTGAAACACCCCCTGTTTTTATAAGTGTCCTTTAAGAAATTATGACCGTTATGTTTTTGACCACTGGGTTTAAATTCAAAAAGTTTATCTTTTTATAAAAATTTGGTTTTTATAATGTTCTTATAATCTTATGGTATTTCAAATACTTCAATATGTTCAAATGATTTGAAATATATCTACTAGTATCATGATTTTAAAATAAAAGAATATTCTTATAAAAGAACCTAATTGATCCTAATGTTTGCCTACATGGTTGAAAACTTAGTATTTTAACAACTTCTAAATGTTCTAAAAAGTCACGTTTAAAGGGTATCTGTAATAATTTAAAAAATATATCTTGTTGGATCTCAAAAACTATATACTTTGAATTCGAAAAACTATTGCTCTTTTAAAAAGAAATTTTATGAATCAAATAGTGGAGTATTTTAAAAGTTATAAGATCCTAATATTTATAATAGTATAGTATGAAATATATATCTTTTTAAAAGAGTTATACCAAATAGTAAGATTTTTCACCATATCTAGAATGGGATTTTTAGATTTGAAAATTATAAGTTAAAAGTATTTATTAAATTGTATAAAAATTCAATTTATAATTTTGATGTTTTATACTATTTTAAAAAGAAAAAAATGTAGTATACTATCTAAATTTACATGTCTATTATATTGTTTCTTTTTTTGTATCAAAATTAATTTTTTTTTTGAGGAAATACCGGCCATTTATCACCCCCCCCCCCCCCCCCGTTTTTAATCCCAGCCGTCGTTTCTTTTTTAAATCTCGCGTCTCTCTATAGTCGTCCAATCTTCCCATGATCAGATCCCAACTATCGGTTCTTTAAACCCACTCAACTCATCTCCCTCTCTCCCTCCAGCCGTTTGATTGCACCTAGATCTAATCTAGGCAGTCTGTTTCTCTTCTGCATCGTCCACTCTGTCGTCTCCTTCCTCACGTCGTGATCCGTTCCAGCACACTGGTTCCCGAGGACACCAAGAAAACTTTCTTTGCACTCCTCCCCTTGACCCTCGCACACCCCAACTCCTAGGATAGTGTAGCTTCGTCTTCTCTACACCGTCCAACGATTGGGTCGAGTCACTTGTTGCACCAGAGCTTCTACAAAACCCCCCTTCCAAATGAAAACTTGGCGGTTTCTTCTCCTCCTTCTCTCCCTCAATCTCCCAGAAAATCCAGCAACTTACCCCTGGTCTGAGCTTCCTCCCCAAGCTAGGTAAGGGTTATTTCATGTTTTTTTTTCGTTTAGAGAAACCCATACTATTATATACTCGGTATATACAGTTTATATATTTATATATATAACACAAACCATTCGGTTTTTAATTTTTTCAAGGGTGTTTTCCATCACATTATCAGAAGAGTTATATATGTAAGAATCCTCTTAATGTTTTTAACAATTCAGTTTTACAAAAAACCAAAAACATATATTTACGTATATTCTTTGAATACAGTTTTGTATATATAAATATACATATTTATAACTCAAACCCAGTCTGTTTTAGGGTATCCGAGGTTATTCAGTATATTATACTAGGTAATATATGTTTATAAAGGTTACTTTTGAACCTACTCTTAACATGTATATTACTTATGTAAACCTTGTATATATATAGCTATATATTTATATGCATTTTTGTATTTTTTTTCAAAACAAGACATTTATGATCTTAGGGGGGGTGAATACCTATCTTTGAATGATATTTTTAAATGAAAACTAGGCCTTTGGTTTAGATACAATTATGTTATATTTTAAAACCAAAGTTGTTATATATTTATGTATTTATAGTTTCATGAACATTAAACCTCCATAATGTTTTGATTCTTTTTTTAACTAAATAATTGATAAGTAATTAGAGGTTTTCAGAAATCAAGAAATTTTAATGGCCTTGTTTATTTTGTCTAAAAAAGACAACCCATATATATATTCTTGGTGTATATATATATGAGAATAATTTCTGAAACCCTAATTTTAATTAATGGTTATACATATTTGTATTTACAGGTATACTTTCCAAAGCCTTTTTTTAGTAATAATTAACAGGACTTAATTTTTTCTTTGATGCATGTAATATTTTAATAAAATATAATTTTGGTGTTTTTTTAACCAAAATGTATTTTGTTTATAAGTACACACAAGTGAGCATGTTTTATTAAATAAGTTTATTTGATATTAAACATGATTTTTTTAATGATAAAGTGTGTATTTTGGTTGATTAAAATATATTCGAGGATTTAAGATTCATTGGATCATGATATCATGTTCTGTTCATTTATTGTCTTATTACACAATGAACCTACATTGTTGAATGTTATTGGTTAATCAAGTATGTTTTAATTTATTTGCAAGTTCAATGACCTGTTTATCACCATAACTGATGGAAAGTGTTTTCTTTAAGTACTTCATGTCCATGAAATAATAATTTTTAAATATTAATCATTTATTATTTCATATGACAACCCCTTTTCATCTACCATTTGATGTGGTTTAGAAATTGTTCTTTGTATATAGGATATTTACTAAACCATGACTTCTTCTGATTAATTATTCCTTGTTTGTAATGTTGTCTCTCATGTCATGTATTTGTAGATCAATTGTTTAATGTTTTTTCTTATCCATATCATTGAACACCCTACATGCATATGACACATCATAAAAATGAACCAAGAATCAAGTTACCCAAAGTGGTATGGGACACCTTGGGTAATATGAAAATGAATGAATAATTCAAGGTGGTATGGGACATCTTGAATATATAACCCCATTTAAGTAAATTATGATCTATGTGTCTCACATGATAATAAAGAAAAATTAAGGGTTCTCCCTGATAGCGCTCTGATGCATTGACTAAAGAATTAATCTCTAGAGATGACCTTTTTAACGATACCTTGGTGAATAACCTTGGTAATTTTATTTTAATGACACATTGGGGATGGACCTTGGTGATACAGAAATGATTGTCTAAGTTAAATGTTGATGTCACATATTCAAGTTATGTTACAAGATCTTTTCAAAATGATATGCCTCTTCTTTCACTACCCTTGTCCTTATGTTTTTATCAAATTCATATTAACGTTATAAGTAAAGGTTTAGGGAATGATTTGTGCTTATAGCTCAGTAATTTAGTAACCAACTTATGGAATTGAAGTTGTTTCATTCACGCACAACTCTGATTGTTTATTACTATTAACTATTTAATTTGTTCTTAAATAATCCTAAGTCATAATTTTTTATGATGACCTTTTTACTCCTTTGAAAAATGTCTTAATTGATTCATGTATTCCTTGGAAATCTTGATTGAGCACTTTTTATGTTATATTACATGTGTTACAGTTTTCCTTAAGATAATGTTCTATGGATAGTTTAAAGAATTATTTCAAAAGTTACTTTGGTTTATTCTTTTTAAAACCCCCTTACTGGGAATTCTTATGCTCACCCTACATTTTGATTTAAAATTTTCAGTTAACAGCTTTTATCAGATACAACATCCTGGAAGTTGCCAGTTTCTCAGAGCCCGAACCGCACGCGTTCCTCTGTATGGGATGTGATGTTTGTTTATCAGTGAATGTTTTTATTTCAAAACACAAATCATGTTCAGAAGGCACTGGCTCCTGGTTTTTTGGATTCGGGTCCTCACAATTGGTATCAGAGGGTTCGGTTTGGATAACTCTAGAAAAGCATAACTGAAAGAAAGAAAAATTTACTTCAGCATTACTAAAAATGATTTTTCTTAATTTTCAGATGGAAAATGAAGGTACTAATCTTTTTTCTCTCCCCACTGAGTCCCAAGAGACCATTGTGTCCTTAGCTATCTGAGAGACTTTTCTGAGCTATGCCCATATCCACATGACATGAAAACACCTATATGACCTTTCAAACTCACCACGGGTGCTTCGGCTACACTGTGGGTTAGGAATGGATTACCTCCTTCTGATGATGACCCAATTTCCCTCCTATGTACACCAGGGAAGGTACCATGAGGGACTTTTCGAGGTGTTTACGGAAAGTGAGGACTTTGGCATTATGACCCTAGACACTTTTCAAGAAGCTGTTGCTGCTAGTGACCTCCGAGAGGCCTATCTTTGTCAAATCTTGAACTACTACTTTTGGGGCCATTTTTTGGACTTCAGAATGTTAGAAGATGAGTCCACCCGACTGTCTTATAGACAACAGGTTCATTATGATTTCTCCCAACTTCAAACCCCTCATGCTACACTTAGGAGACATCACATGTGCCCCCATGAGTTTAACCCTAAATGCTCAGTTTGTGTTTGGTTTGAGGAGATAGGGAGTTTTGCTTCTCTGTGTGGAGTTCGTGTAATGAGTCTTTAGGGGAAACTCAAGCACTAATGTTTAGTAATAAACTTATGTTTATTGAAATGTTTCCTTTCCCTTTCCTGTCTTTTCTTTGTTTATAACATTGAATGGATTTCAAGTGATTAAACTCTAATATTAATCTTTCATATGGAAGGACAAACTCACATGTTATCTCTTCCTACTAAGATACTAGAGATTATCACAATAAAAATCTGTGAAGATGAGTATCATCCCTTCGCAAACCTGTGAGGAATGTGCAAACAGTTTTTTGAGGTGGCAAACAGTCTGAAGATTCTCCACACCTGTCAAGGGAACGCTTCCATCTTCTACCGCATAGGCTCAGCACAATTGGCCGAGCGTACGCGGATGGGGAAATACCATGAAGGGCTCTTCCTGTGTTTCACCCTATTCCAGAACTATATGGACAGAGTAAAATTTTAAGAGGGTGTCTTAGATCGAAATGTTTATGCGACCTACATGTACCAACTCTTCAGCATTAGTCTGTATGACAATGTCTATAAATTAGATGTTCTTGAATGAGACATAATTCAGAAAGTTCTTCGTATGTTGGTTCATATGGACATTTCCAAACTCTGTATGGTTCGAGTCTCCCTCTAGAAGCCTGAGTGTTCGGGGCATGAGTTCAACCCCTTATTCCCTAAGTGTGTATGGATCAGAAAACTAGAGGATTTGATCAACAATGTGGGTCTTCTATTGATCACACCTGATGAGTACCAATGATGGGGGATATGGTAGAAACAACTGAGAGTTTCCTCTTAGTGAGTTTGTATGAAAGTAATTGTGAGGATTCAATTCTTTTAAGAGGGGGATAGTGTAACACCCCAAGATTTATGAACTTGGCTAAGTGAACAATGTTATGTTTTATAATGATGTTTTTTGTTTTAAATGGTTTGTTTTTTGTACCAATAAAGGGATTGAAACTAAATAGATGAAAAACAAAGAGAATAAAGAGAACTGGTATACATTAAAATGTTACATTACAAAAAAGACCCAAAAACTAACCAAGAACACTGTGTACAAGACATAACATGGCCACAACAAGGCTGCTAAGAACCACAACTCGAGTAATTGGATAGTAATCATCTTCTGGGTCTGTCAGTGTGGAAAACCTAATATTTAGAACTATAGAACACGTACTCATCACCAATGGAAGTAGGAGATCCATCCTCCTTGGTTCAAGTGTTTTGAAAATGTGAAATGCCCCCTGTTTTTATAATGGTCCTTTAAAAAATTATGATCATTATATTTTTTACTGTTGGGTTTAAATTGATAAAGTTTATCTTTTTATAAAAATTTGGTTTTTATAATGCTCTTATAATCTTATGGTATTTCAAATACTTCAATATGTTCAAATGATTCTAAATATATCTACAAGTATCATAATTTTAAAATAAAAGAATATTCTTATAAAAGAACCTAACTGATCCTAATGTTTTCCTATATGGATGAAAACATAGTATTTTAACAACTTCTAAATGTTTTAAAAAGTGACGTTTAAAGGGTATCTGAAGTCACGTTTAAAGGGTATCTGTAATAATTTAAAAATATATCTTGTTGGATCTATAAAACTATGTACTTTGAATTAGAAAAACTATTGGTCTTTTAAAAAGAAATTTTATGAATTAAATAGTGGATTATTTTAAAATTTATAAGATCCTAATATTTATAAAAGTTTAGTATGAAATATATATCTTTTTAAAATATTTATATCAAATATTAAGGTTTTTCACCATATCTAGAATGGGATTTTTAGATTTGAAAATTATAAGTTAAAGTATTTATTAAATTGTATAAAAATTCAATTTATAATGTTCATATTTTATACTATTTTAAAAAGAAAAAAATGTAGTGTACTGTCTAAATTTACATGTCTATTATACTGTTTCTTTTTTTTTTGTATCACAATTAATTTTTTTTTGGTGAGGTAATACAGTCCGTTTATCACCACCACCCCCCCCCCCCCCCCCCCGTGTTTAATCCTGACCGTCGTTTCTTTTTTAAATCCCACGTCTCTTCGTAGTTGTCTGATCATCCCACGATCAGATCTCAGCCGTCATTTCTCTAAACCCGCTCAACTCATCTCTCTCTCTCCCTCCAGCCGTCTAATCATGCCTAGATCTAATATGGGCCGTCTGTTTCTTTTCTGCATCGTCCCCTTCTTCGTCTCCTTCCTCACGTCAGGATCCTTTCTAGCACATTGGTTCCCAAGGACGCCACGATCACTTTCTTTGCACTGCTCCCCTTGACCCTCACACACCCCACCTCCAAGGATACTATAGCTTTGTCTTCTCTACACCATCCTACCCTTGGGTAGAGTCACTTTTTGCACCGGAGCTTCTACAACCCCCCCCTGTGACATGAAACCCCGACGGTTTCTTCTCCTCCTTCTCTCCCTCAAACTCCCAGCAAATCCAGCAACTTACCATTGGTCCGAGCTTCCTCTCTAAGCTAGGTAAGGGTGATTTCATGTTTTGTTTTCGTTTGGAGAAACCCATACTATTATATACTTGGTATATACAGTTTATATATGTATATATATAACACAAACCCTTAAGTTTGTATTGTTTTCAAGGGTGTTTTCCATCGCGTTATCAGAAGAGTTATATATGTAATAATCCTTATAATGTATTTAACAATTCAGTTTTACAAAAAGCCTAAAACTTATATTTATCTATATTGTGTGTATAAATATTTGTATATATAAATATACATATTTATAACTCAAGACCATTCTTTCTTAGGGTATCCAAGGATATTCAGTATGTTATACTAGGTAACATATGTTTATAAAGGTTACTTTTGAACCTACTCTTAACATGTATATTACCTATGTAAACCTTGTATATATATAACTATATATTTATATGCGTTGTTTTTGTATTTTTTTCAAAACAAGACAGTTATGGTCTTTGGGGGGGTGAGTACCAATCTTTGAATGATATTTTTAAATGCAAACTAGGCCTTTGGTTTTGATATAATTATGTTTTATTTTAAAACCAAAGTTGTTATATATTTATGTTTTTATAGTTTCAGTAACATTAAACCTCCATAAAGTTTTGATTCTTTTTTTAACTAAATAATTTATAAGTAATTAGAGATTTTCAGAACTCAAGAAATTTTAATGGCCTTGTTTATTTTGTGTAAAAAAAGACAACCCATATATATATATATATATTCTTGGTGTATATATATATGAGAATAATTTCTAAAACCCTAATTTCAATTAATGGTTATATGTATTTGTATTTATAGGTATAATTTTCAAAGCCCCTTTTTTTAGTAATAATTACCAGGACTTAATTTCTGATTTGATGCATGTAAGATTTTAGTAAAATATAATTTTGGTGTTTTCTAAACCAACATGTATTTTGTATATAAGTACACACAAGTGAGCATGTTTTATTAAAGAAGTTTATTTGATATTACAAAGGATTTGTTTTATGATAAAGTGTGTATTTTGGTTGATTAAAATATATTAGAGGATTTAAGATTCATTGGATCATGATATCATGTTGTGTTCAATTATTGTCTTATTACACAATGAACCTACTTTGGTGAATGTTATTGGTTAATCAAGTCATGGTCCAATTTATTTGCAAGTTCAATGACCTTTTTATCACCGTAACAGATGGAAAGTTTTTTCTTTAAGTACTTCATGTCAATGAAATAATAATTTTTAAATATTTGTCATTTATTATTTCATATGATAACACCTTTTAATCTACCATTTGACGTGGTTTAGTAATTGTCCTATGTATATAGGATGCTTACTAAACCATGCCTTCTTCTGAATAATTATTCCATGTTTGTAATTTTGTCCGTCATGTCATGTGTTTGTAGACCAATTGTATAATGGTTTTTCTTATCCATATCATTGAACACCCAACATGCATATGACACATCATAAAAATGAACTAAGAATCAAGTTACCCAAAGTTGTACGGGACACCTTGGTTAATATGAAAATGAATGAATAATTCAAGGTGGTATGGGACATCTTGAATATACAACCCCGTTGAAGTAAAGTATGATCTATGTGGATCACATGATAATAAAGACAAATTAAGGGTGCACTATGATAGAACTCCAATGCATTGGGTAAAGACTTAATCTATAGATATGACCTTTTTAATGATACCTTGGTGAATAACCTTGGTAATTTTATTTTAATGACACCTTGTGGATGAACCTTGTTGATACAGAAATGATTGTCTAAGTTAAATGTTGATGACACATATTCAAGTTATGTTATAAGTTCATTTAAAATTGATATGTCACTTCTTTCACTACCCATGTCCTTATGTTTTTATCAAATTCATATTGACGTTATAAGTAATGGTTTAGGACATGATTTGTGCTTATCGCTCAGTAAGTTAGTAACAAACTTATGAAATTGATTTTGTTTTTTTCATGCACAACTCTGATTATGTATTACTCTTAATTGTTTAATTTGTGCTTAAATAATCATATGTCATACTTATTTATAATGACCTTTTTACTCCTTTGAATAATGTCTTAATTGATTCATGTATTACTTGGAAATCTTGATTGAGCACTTTTTATGTTATATTACATGTGTTATAGTTTTCATTATGAGAATTTTCTATGGATAGTTTAAATAATGATTTCAAAAATTACTTTGGTTTATTATTTTTAAAACCCCTTACTAGGCATTCTTATGCTCACCCAAAATTTTGATTAAAAAATTTCAGGTACCAGATTTTATCAGATAAAAAAATCCTGAAAGTGTTCGGTTTCTCAGAGCCCAAACCGCACTCGTTCCTTATTATGGGGCGTGATGTGTGTTTATCAGTGCATTTTTTTATTTCAAAACACACATCATGTTCAAAAGGCACCAGCTCCTGGTTTTATGGAGTCGGGTCCTCACAGTTGGTATCAGAGGGTTCGGTTTGGATAACTCTGGAAAACCAGAATTTAAACAAAGAAAAACATACTTCAGTAATACTAAAAATGAGTTTTATTAATTTTCAGATGGAAAACGAAGATACTAATCTTTTTTCTCTCCCCACTGAGGCCGTAGACACTAGTGTGTCTTTAGCTAGCCGAGAGGCTTTTCTAAACTATGCCCATATCTCCATGACATGCAAACATATATACGAAGTTTCAAACTCACCACGAGTGCTTCGGCTAAACCAGGGATTAGGAATGGATTACCTCCTTATGATGATATCCCAATTTCCCTCCTATGTACATTGCGGAAGGTACCATGAGAGACTTTTCCAGGTGTTCATGGCAAGTGAGGACTTTGGCATTATGACCCTCGACACTTTTCAAGAAGCTGCTGCTGCCGGTGACCTCCTAGTGGCCTATCTTTGTCAAATCATGAACTACGACTTCTAGGGCGAGTTTTTGGACTTCAGAATGTTAGAATATGAGTCCACCCGACTGTCTTACAGACAACAAGTGCATTCTGATGTCTCCCAACTTCATACCCCTCATGCTACACTCAGTAGACGTCATAGGTGCCCCCATGAGTTTAACCCTGAATGCTCAGCCTGTGTTTGGTTTGAGGAGATAGGGAGTTTTTCTTCTCTGTGTAGAGTTCGTGTAGTGAGTATTTAGGGGAAACTCAAGCACTAATGTTTAGTAATAAACTTATGTTTATTGAAATGTTGTCTTTACCTTTCCTTTATTTTCTTTGTTTATACCTTTGAATGGATT
The DNA here is from genome assembly GCA_963277665.1 of Viscum album. Taxonomy (NCBI): domain Eukaryota; kingdom Viridiplantae; phylum Streptophyta; class Magnoliopsida; order Santalales; family Viscaceae; genus Viscum; species Viscum album. Next base: position 1,931,159,918 of record OY728148.1, read on the forward strand.
TCAAGTGATTGAACTCTCATATTAAACTTTCATATGGAAGGAAAAACTCACATGATCTCTCTTCCTACTGAGATACTAGAGATTATCGTAATCAAAACATATGAAGATGAGTATCATCCCTTTACAAACCTGTGAAGAAACATGCATACAGTTGTTTGAGGTGAAAAATGGTCCGGAGATTCTCCGCACCTGTCAGGGGAACGCTTCTATCTTCAACCGATTAGGCTCAGCACAATTGGTCGAGTGTACACAGAGGGGGAAATACCATAAAGGGGTCTTCCTGTGTTTCACCCTAGGTCGGAACTATATGGCCATAGTAAAATTTCAAGAGGGTGCCTTAGACGGAAACATTTGTGCAACCTACATGTACCAACTCCTTAGCGTTAGTCTGTAAGACAATGTCTATAACTTAGATGTTCTCGAACGGGACATAATTCAGTAAGTTCTTCGTACATTGGTTCATATGTACATTTCCAAACTCTGTACGGTTCGAGCCACCCTCTGGAATCCAGAGTGTTCAGTGCAGGAGTTCAACCCCTTCTTCCCTAAGTGTGTATGGATCAGAGAACTAGAGGAGTTGAGCATCAATGTGGGTCTTCCACTGAGCACACCTGATGAGTACCAATGATGGGGGATATGGTTGAAACATCTGGGAGTTTATTCTTAGTGAGTTTGTATGAAAGGAATTTTGAGGACTCAATTCTTTTAATAGGGGGATAATGTGATGCCCCAGGATTTATGAACATGGCTAAGTGAACAATGTTATGTTTTATAATGATGTTTCTTATTTAAAAAGGTTTGTTTTTTATACCAATAAAGTTATTGAAACTAAATATATGAAAAACAAGGAGAATAAAGAGAACTAGTATACATTCAAATGTTACATTACAACAAACACCCAAATACTAACCAAGAACAACATGTACAATACTTAACATGGCCACAACAAGGCTTCTAAGAACCACAACTCGAGTAATTAGATAGTAATCATCTTCTGGGTCTGTCAGTGTGAAAAACATAATATCTAGAACCATAGCACATGTAATCAGCACCAATGGAATGAGGAGGGCCATCCTCTTTGGTTCAAGTGTTTTGAAAATGTGAAATGCCCCCTATTTTTATAATGTTCCTTTAAGAAATTATGACCGTTATATTTTTTATCGTTGGGTTTAAATTGATAAAGTTTATCTTTTTATAAAAAATTGGTTTTTATAATGCTCTTATAATCTTATGGTATTTAAAATGCTTCAATATGTTCAAATGATTTGAAATATATCTACAAGTATCATGATTTTAAAATAAAAGAATATTCTTATAAAAGAACCTAATTGATCCTAATGTTTGCCTACATGGTTGAAAACATAGTATTTTAACAACTTCTAAATTTTTTAAAAAGTCACGTTTAAAGGGTATATATAATAATTTAAAAATATATCTTGTTGGATCTCTAAAACTATGTACTTTGAATTATAAAAACTATTGGTCTTTTAAAAATAAATTTTATGAATCAAATAGTGGAGTATTTTAAAAGTTATAAGATCCTAATATTTATAAAAGTTTAGTATGAAATATATAACTTTTTAAAAGAGTTATATCAAATAGTAAGGTTTTTAACCATATATAGAAGGGTATTTTTAGATTTGAAAATTATAAGTTAAAAGTATTTATTAAATTTTATAAAAATTCAATTTATAGTGTTCATGTTTTATACTATTCTAAAAAGAAAAAAATGTAGTATAATGTCTAAATTTACATGTCTATTATATTGTTTCTTTTTTTGTATCAAAATTAATTTTTTTCGGTGAGGCAATACAGGCCGTTTATCACCCCCCAGTGTTTAATCCTATCCGTCATTTCTTTTTTAAATCTCACGTATCTCCGTAGTCATCCGATCTTCCCACGATCAGATCCCGTCAGTCGTTTCTTTAAACCCGCTCAACTCATCTTTTTCTCTCCTTCCAGCCGTCCGATCACACCTAGATCTAATCTGGGCCGTCTGTTTTTTTTCTGCATCATCCCCTCCGTCGTCTCCTTCCCCAAATCGTGATCTGTTCCAACACAATGTTTCCTGAGGACTCCATGATCACTTTCTTTGCACTGCTCCCCATGACCCTCGCACACCCCACCTCCTTGGATATTATAGCTTCGTCTTCTCTACACCGGCCTACCCTTGGGTCGACTCACTTATTGAACCAGAGCTTCTATAAACCCCCCTACCACATGAAACCCCAGTAGTTTCTTCTCCTCCTTCTCTCCCTCTAACTCCCAGAAAATCCAGAAACTTACCCCTGGTCCGAGCTTCCTCCCCAAGCTAGGTAAGGGTGCTTGCATGTTTTGTTTTCATTTGGATAAACCCATACTACTATATACTCGATATATACATTTTATATGTGTAGATATATAACACAAACCCTTCGGTTTGTAATGTTTTCAATGGTGTTTTCCATCATGTTATCAGAAGAGTTATATATGCAAGAATCCTCTTAATGTTTTTAAAGATTTAGTTTTACAAAAAACCTAAAACTTATATTTACGTATATTGTGTGTATAAAGTTTTGTATGTATATATATACATATTTATAACTCAAACCCAATCTATTTTAGGGTATCTGAGGTTATTCAGTATGTTATACTAGGTAATATGTGTTTATAAAGGTTAATTTTGAACCTACTATTAACATATATATTACTTATGTAAACCTTGTATATATAACTATATATTAATATGCCTTTTTTTGTATTTTTTTTCAAAACAAGATTGTTATGGTCTTTGGGGGGGTGAATACCTATCTTTGAATGATATTTTTAAATGCAAACTAGGCCTTTGGTTTAGATACAATTATGTTATATTTTAAAAACAAAGTTGTTATATATTTATGTATTTATAGTTTCATGAACATTAAACCTCCATAAAGTTTTGATTCTTTTTTTAACTAAATAATTGATAAGTAATTAGAGTTTTTCAGAACTCAAGAAATTTTAATGGCCTTGATTATTTTGTGTAAAAAAAATACAACCCATATATATATTCTTGGTGTATATATATATGAGAATAATTTCTGAAACCCTAGTTTCTGTTAATGGTTATATGTATTTGTATTTATACATATAATTTCCAAAGCCCCTTTTTTAGTAATAATTAACAGGACTTAATTTGTGCTTTGATTCATGTAATATTTTAATAAAAAATAATTTTGGTGTTTTCTAAACCAATGTGTATTTTGTATATAAGTACACACAAGTGAGCATGTTTTATTTAAGAAGTTTATTTGATATCACACATGATGTGTTTTATGATAAAGTTTGTATTTTGGTTGATTAAAATATATTAGAGGATTTAATATTCATTTGATCATGATATCATGTTGTGTTCATTTATTTTCTTATTACACAATGAACCTACTTTGGTGAATGTTATTGGTTAATCAAGTTATGGTTTAATTTATTTGCAAGTTCAATGACTTTTTTATCACCATAACTGATGGAAAGTGTTTTCTTTAAGTACTTCATGTCCATGAAATAGTAATTTTTAAAGATTCATCATTTATTATTTCATATGACAACCCCTTTTCATCTTCCATTTGATGTGGTTTAGTAATTGTCCTTTGTATATAGGATGTTTACTAAACCATGCCTTCTTCTAATTAATTATTCCATGTTTGTAATGTTTTTTGTCATGTCATGTGTTTGTAGACCAATTGTATAATGGTTTTCCTTATCCATATCATTGAACACCCTAGATGCATATGAAACATCATAAAAATGAACCAAGAATCAAGTTACCCAAAGTGGTATGGGACACCTTGGGTAATATGAAAAATGAATGAATAATTCAAGGTGGTATGGGACATCTTGAATATACAACCCCGTTGAAGTAAAGTATGATCAATGTGGCTCACATGATAATAAAGACAAATTAAGGGTGTGCCCTGATAGCACTCCAATGCATTGGGTAAAGACTTAATCTCTATAGATGACCTTTTTAAAAATACCTTGGTGAATAACCTTGGTAATTTTATTTTAATGACACCTTGTAGATGGACTTTGGTGACACGGAAATGATTGTCTAAGTTAAATGTTGATGCCACATATTCTAGTTATGTTACAAGTTCTTTTCAAAATGATATGCCTATTCTTTCACTACCCATGTCCTTATGTTTTTATCAAATTTATATTGATGTTATAAGTAAAGGTTTAGGGCGTGATTTGTGCTTATCGCCCAATAAGTTGGTAACCAACTTATGAAATTGAATTTTTTTCCTTCGCGCACAACTCTGATTATGTATTACTCTTAACTGTTTAATTTGTGCTTAAATAATCATATGTCATACTTGTTTATAATGACCTTTTTACTCCTTTGAAAATGTCTTAATTGATTCATATATTCCTTAGAAATCTTGATTGAGAACTTTTTATGTTATATTACTTGTGTTACAGTTTCTTTGAGAGAATGTTCTATTGATAGTTTAAATAATGCTTTCAAAAGTTACTTTGGTTTATTCTTTTTAGAACCCCTTACTGGGAATTCTTATGCTCACCCTACGTTTTGATTTAAAAGTTTCAGGTAACAGCTTTTATCAGATAAAACATCCTAGAAGTTTCCGGTTTCTCAAAGCCCAAACCACACTCCTTTCTCTATATGGGACGTGATCTGTGTTTATCAGTGAATGTTTTATTTCAAAACACACTTCATGTTCAGAAGGCATTGGTCCTGGTTTTCTGGAGTCGGGTTCGCACAGTTGGTATCAAAGTGTTCAGTTTGGATAACTCTGGAAAACCAGAACTGAAACAAAGAAAAATATACTTCAGCATTACTAAAAATGAGTTTTCTTAATTTTGAGATGGAAAAAGAAGGTACTAATATTTTTCCTCTCCCCACTGAGGCCCTAAATACCATTGTGTCTTTAGCTATCTGAGATACTTTTCTAAACTATTCCCATATTTTCATGACATGCAAACACCTATACGACATGTAAAACTCACCACGGGTGCTTCAGCTACATCGGGGGTTAAGAATGGATTACCTTCTTATGATGATGACCCAATTTCCCTCCTATGTACATCGAGGAAGGTACCATGAGGGAATTTTTTGGGTGTTCACGATAGGTGAGGACTTTGGCTTTATGACCCTCGACACTTTTCAAGAAGTTGTTGCTGTCTATGACCTACGAGCATCCTATCTTTGACAAATATTGAACTACGGCTTTTGGGGCCAGTTTTTGGACTTCGGAATGTTAGAAGATGAGTCCACCCGACTTTCTTATAGACAACAAGTGCATTTTGACATCTCCCAACTTCATACACCTCATGCTACACTCAGTAGATGTCACAGGTGCCCCATGAGTTTAACCCTGAATGCTCAGCCTGTGTTTGGTTTGAGGAGATAGGAAGTTTTGCTTCTCTGTGTAGAGTTCTTGTAGTGAGCCTTTAGGGGAAACTCAAGCACTAATATTTAGTAATAAACTTATGTTTATTGAAATGTTTCCTTTCCCTTTATTGTCTTTGCTTTGTTTATACCTTTGAATGGATTTCAAGTGATTGAACTCTCATCTTAAACTTTTAGATGGAAGGACAAAGTCACATGATATCTTTTCCTACTAAGATACTAGAGATTATCACAATCAAAACCTGTGAAGACGAGTATTGTCCCTTCGAAAACCTGTGAGAAACGTGCAAACAATTGTTTGAGATGACAAATGGTCTGGATATTCTCCACACCTACCAAGGGAACACTTCTATCTTCTACCGCATAGGCTCATCACAATTAGATGAGCATATGCTGAGGGGTAAATACCACAAAGGGCTCTTCCTATGTTTCACCCTAGGCCGGAACTATACGACCAGAGTAAAATTTCAAGAGGGTACCTTAGAGGGAAACATTTGTGTGACCTACATGTAACAACTCCTCAATGTTAGTCTGTACGACAATGTCTATAACTTAGATTTTCTCGAACGGGACATAATTCGGCAAGTTCTTCGTACGTTGGTTCATATGGACATTTCCAAACTTCGTACGATTTGAGCCTCCCTCTGGAAGCTCGAGTGTTCAGTGCATGAGTTCATCCCCTTATTCTCTAAGTGTGTATGGATCAGAGAACTTGAGGAGTTGAGCATCAATTTGGGTCTTCCACTGAGCACACCTGATGAGTAACAACGATGGGGGATATGGTATAAACAACTGGGAGTTTCCTCTTAGTGAGTTTGTATGAAAGGAATTTCGAGGAATCAATTCTTTTAAGAGGTGGATAATGTGACACCCCATGATTTATGAACTTGGATAAGTGAACAATGTTATGTTTTATAATGATGTTTCTTGTTTTAAATGGTTTGTTTTTGGTACGAATAAATTGATTTAAACTAAATAGATGAAAAACAAGGAGAATAAAGATAAATGGTATACATTAAAATGTTACATTACAACAAAGACCCAAAAACTAACCAAGAACACCATGTACAAGACTTAACATGGCCACAACAAGGCTGCTAAGAACCAAAACTTGATTAATTGGATAGTAATCATCTTTTGGGTCTGTCAGTGTGAAAAACATAATTTCCAGAACCACAACACATGTACTCAGCACCAATGGAATGAGGAGATCCATCCTCCTTGGTTCAAGTGTTTTCAAAATATGAAAAAGCCCCATGTTTTTATAATGGTCCTTTAAGAAATTATGACCGTTGGGTTTAAATTGATAAAGTTTATCTTTTTATAAAAATTTGTTTTTTATAATGCTCTTATAATGTTATGGTATTTCAAATACATCAATATGTTAAAATGATTCGAAATATATCTACAAGTATCATGATTTTAAAATAAAATAATATTCTTATAAAAGAACCTAATTGATACTAATGTTTTCCTACATGGTTGAAAACTTAGTATTTTAACAACTTCTAAATGTTTTAAAAAGTCACTTTTAAAGGGTATCTGTAATAATTTAAAAATATATCTTTTTGGATCTCTAAAACAATGTACTTTGAATTAGAAAAACTATTATTCTTTTAAAAAGAAATTTTATGAATGAAATAGTGGAGTATTTTAAAAGTTATAAGATCCTAATATTTATAAAATTTTAGTATGAAATATATATCTTTTTAAAAGAGTTATATCAAATAGTATGGTTTTTTACCATATCTAGAATGGGATTTTTAGATTTGAAAATTATAAGTTAAAAGTATTTATTAAATTGTATAAAAATTCAATTTATAATGTTCATGTTTTATACTATTTTAAAAGGAAAAAAATGTATTATATTGTCTAAATTTAGATGTCTATTATACTATTTCTTTTTTTGTATCAAAATTAATTTTTTTTGGTGAGGAAATACAGGCCATTTATCACCCCCCATGTTTAATCTTGTCCGTCGTTTCCTTTTAAAATCCCACGTCTCTCCGTAGCCACCCGATCTTCCCACGATCAGATCTCAGCTGTCGTTTCTTTCAACCCACTCAACTCATCTCCCGCTCTCCCTCCAGACGTCTGATCACGCCTAGATCTAATTTTGGTCGTCTGTTTCTTTTATGTATCGTCCCCTCCGTCGTCTCCTTCATCACGTCGTGATCCGCTCTAGCACACTAGTTCCCGAGGACGCCACGATCACTTTCTTTGCACTACTCCCCTTGACCCTCACACACCCCACCTCCTAGTATATTGTAGCTTCATCTTCTCTACACTGGCCTACCCTTGGGTCGAGTCACTTGTTGCAACGGAGCTTCTACAAACCCCCCCCCCTACCACATGAAACCCTGGCAGTTTCTTCTCCTCCTTCTCTCCCTCAAACTCCCAGCAAATCCATCAACTTACCCCTGGACCGAGAGTCCTCCTCAAGCTAGGTAAGGGTGCTTGCATGTTTTGTTTTCATTTGGAGAAACTCATACTATTATATACTCAGTATATACAATTTATATATGTATATATATAACACAAACCATTCGATTTGTAATGATTTCAAGGGTGTTTCCCTTCGCATTATCAGAAGAGTTATATATGTAAGAATCCTCTTAATGTTTTTAACTATTCAGTTTTACAAAAAACCTAAAACTTATATTTATGTATATTGTGTGTATACAGTTTTGTATATATAAATATACATATTTATAACTCAAACCCAATCTCTTTTAGGGTATTCGAGGTTATTTATAATGTTATACTAGGTAATATATGTTTATAAAGGTTACTTTTGAACCTACTCTTAACATGTTTATTACTTAGGTAAACCTTGTATATATATAAATATATATTTATATGCGTTTTTTTTGTTTTTTTTTCAAAACAAGATAGTTATGGTCTTAGGGGGTGAATACATATCTTTGAATGATATTTTTAAATGAAAACTAGGCCTTTGGTTAAGATACAATTATGCTATATTTTAAAACCAAATTTGTTATATATTTATGTATTTATAGTTTCATGAACATTAAACCTCCATAAAGTTTTGATTCTTTTTTTAACTAAATAATTGATAAGTAATTAGAGTTTTTCAAAACTCAATAAATTTTAATGGCCTTGTTTATTTTGTGTCAAAAAAACCCAACCCATATATATATTCTTGGTGTATATATATATGAGAATAATTTCTGAAACCCTAATTTCAATTAATGGTTATATGTATTGGTATTTATAGGTATAATTTCTAAAGCCCCTTTTTTAGTAATAATTACCAAGACTTAATTTGTACTTTGATGCATGTAATATTTTAATAAAAGATAATTTTTGTGTTTTATAAACCAACATGTATTTTGTATATAAGTACACTCAAGTGATCATGTTTTATTAAAGAAGTTTATTTGATATTACATATGATGTGTTTTATGATAAAGTATGTATTTTGGTTGATTAAAATATATTAGAGGATTTAAGATTAATTGGATCATGATATCATGTTGTGTTCATTTATTGTCTTATTACACAATGAACCTACTTTGGTAAATTTTATTGGTTAATCAAGTTATGGTTTAATTTATTTGCAAGTTCAATGACCTTTTTATCACCATAACTGATGGAAAGTGTTTAATTTAAGTACTTCATGTCTATGAAATAATAATTTTTAAAGATTCATCATTTATTATTTCATATGACAACCCCTTTTAATCTACCATTTGATGTGGCTTAGTAATTGTCTTTTGTATATAGGATATTTACTAAACCATGCCTTCTTCTGATTAATTATTCCATGTATGTAATGTTGTCTGTCATGTCATGTGTTTGTAGACCAATTTTATAATGGTTTTCCTTATCCATATCATTGAACACCCTACATGAATATGACACATCATAAAAATGAACTAAGAATCAAGTTACCCAAAGTGGTATGGGACACCTTGGGTAATATGAAAATGAATGAATAATTCAAGGTGGTATGGGACATTTTGAATATACAACCCTGTTGAAGTAAACTATGATCTATGTGGCTCACATGATAATAAAGACAAATTAAGGTTGCACCCTGATAGCGCTCTAATTCATTGGGTAAAGACTTAATCTCTAGAGATGACCTTTTTAATGATACCTTGGTGAATAACCTTGGTAATTTTATTTTAATGACACCTTCACTACTACAAAAACGGCCTATATCAGTGCTCAAAATGGGCTTTAATAGTGCTAAAAAGGCACTGTAAATCTCAACGCTAATATAGGGGGGTCCCTTTTGTCAGCGCTCCAAAAAGCGCTGATAAAGGAAACTTTTATCAGTGCTAAAAAAGCGCTGATAAAAGACCACTTTATCAGTGCTTTTTTTAGCGATGATAAAAGTGGCCTTTATCGGTGCTTTTTAAAAAGCGCTGATAAAAGTCAAAAAAATTAAAAAAATTAAAAAAAAATAATGCACGAGGAGAACTTTTATCATCACTTGAACACCCCTTTATTAGCGCTGGGAGGTCTCCCGCGCACTGCCCTACCCGTGCATCCTCACACGCGCACACCACCTTTGACTCCACCCGAACTCGAACCCGCAACCTCCCCCTTTAGTTGCTGCACCTTTACCACTAATCTATTCTGTAATTTTCTCTATTTAATTATATATCTCTTTATATATATATATATATAGTTATATTTATTTGTGTATTGATATAGATTCAATATTAATATAAATATATTTATTCATATATTAGTATATATATATATATTCATTCATATATTAATATATATTTATATTTATTTATTTATATATATATTTAGTTATAGTGTTTTATACGTATATTTGTTTGTATATTAAAATATACTTATAAGATTAGTTTTAAATACATTTATGAAAAAATAAATACCTATATTTATGAATAAATAAATAAATAAATAAATACATACTTATAGTGTTTTTTATGAATATACTTATAGTGTTTTTTATGTGTGTATATAAATAAATAAATAAATACATAAATACATACATATATATATACAACACACAGACACACACACACACACATATATATATTTATGAATAAATACTTATATATGTGTATTTGAAAAGCCATAGAATGTTAAAACGACCATAACTTATTATCTAGAAGCCCATTTCAACTCTATAACCAGTCAAATTGAAGAAAATAAAACAATATTAGATATGATATATGGTACAGGGCTAACAGAAATCCAGATCAGAAGTTATATCTGTTTGAATGTTAAAAAATCAGGGTATCCCGACTAAAAACTCAGTTTTGGAGGCCTTATGGACCTTTTTGGCCTCGAAAAATCTGACAGAGGCTTTTCTTGGGTCACCATCATGTAGAGCTCATCACAAGCTTCGATTTGATATGTTGTAGAGCACAAACGGACACCCGGATTAAAAGTTATGGATGTTTGAAGTTTGAGTTACATTTTCAACTTATTTTAGATATTTTATTAATTGTTTTGATTTTTTGTGTTTTCAAATTGTTATTACATGATTTTTAATCGATAATAATGAGCAAATTATTAATTAATAATATTTTTTTAAAATATTTTAAATCCATTTACACTAAATTTATTATATATTAAATGTAATAGTCTATTTAAATGTATATAAAACATATTTAAAAATATATATTATATTTATATATGAATAAATATACTTATATAACAATAATTTATTTTTCATGAATTTTTATTGAAATATAAATTTTTTTAGCACTTATAAAGCCCCCCTTTATCAGCACTACTAAAAGAAGCGTTGATAAAGGGTTAGCGCTTCCCTTGCCCGTTTCTGTAGTAGTGCTTGGGGATGGACCTTGGTGATACAGAAATGATTTTCTAAGTTAAATTTTGATTCCACATATTCAAGTTATGTTACAATTTCTTTTCAAAATTATATGCCTCTTCTTTCACTACCCATGTCCTTATGTTTTTATCAAATTCATATTGATGTTATAGGTAAAGCTTTAGGGCATGATTTGTGCTTATTGCTCAATAAGTTAGTAACCAACTTGTGAAATTGAAGTTGTTTCCTTCACGCACAACTCTGATTATGTATTACTCTTAACTATTTAATTTGTGCTTAAATAATAATATGTCATACTTTTTTATGATGACCTTTTTACTTCTTTGAAAAATGTCTTAATTGATTCATGTATTCCTTGGAAATCTTGATTGAGAACTTTTTATGTTATATTACTGTGTTGCAGTTTTTCATAAGATAATGTTCTATGGATAGTTTAAAGAATTCTTTCAAATGTTACTTTGGTTTATTCTTTTTAAAACCACTTACTGGTCATTCTTATGATCACCCTACGTTTTGATTTAAAATTTCCAGGTAACAGCTTTTATTAGATAAAACATCCAGGAAGTTGTCGGTTTCTCAGAGCCCGAACCACACTCGTTCCTCTGTATGGGATGTGATGTGTGTTTATCAGTGCATGTTTTTATTTCAAAACACACATCATGTTCAGAAGACACCGGCTCCAAGTTTTCTGGAGTCGGGTCCTCACACTTTCACCATTTCATCCTTTTTTGATAGCTCTAATTTCGTTAGTTGTGTTGATGTGGTATGAGGACTAACGAGTCTGAATTTTGGCTCATGGGAAAATCCCTTCAACTATTTTTCATATATACGCCTTCTAATAATATAAAATTCATTTAGTCATAATTATCACATTATATCAGCTTTTAGAAAATAAATTCATGAAAACATAACTCATATATAAATGTACAACTGTGTAACCTAGCCAACCGTCTTCAAGGATCTCATTTACATTTTCAGCAGCAGTGAAATCTTGAATTTCCTCTCTATATATATTCTTTTCAAAAACAACTATATGACTACTACCATTTTTTAGCTTCATATTCACTTGAGTCATCAATGCTAGTAAATGTGGATAGAGAACATGTGGTGTTTTTGTGATTTTAGTAGCTCTTTAGGGTCAGTTGGTCGATCCTTTAGATGATTTTGAGCCCATGTTTCTTTTCACCCCCTTCCCTTTCTCCATCTATAATAACATTCATTGGTTCAGACCTTTTTTTTATTAATTGTTAAAGGGTTAGCTTGAAAAAAAATTAAATAAATACCTCCTTTTCCACATGTACTCTTACAAGTTGTGACGACATGAAATGAATGTCCCAATAGCCTTTTTGACTATATGAATATCATCGTCATCAAGTGGAATAGGTAGATCTGCATTTGGCTCATGATCTATAGTAATCATCACATTCAGATGATCTTTTGGAAGTGGTCTATTATGCAGCTTTTCCTCTGGGATGTTGAACACAGTAGCCCTTGCTACAAGGTGATAGGTGGGTGTTGAAAGATATAAATCACAGTCATTATCACCCTATAGAAGATCAGTACAGGAAAAGTATCAGTGTTTGTCTAATTCACATTTCATGGGAACAATTATTAGAATATTTATTACCATGTCTAAGACAACTCTTTGAGGGGAATGGCTCACCTCAAATCTGGTGGGGTGGGGTGGGATCTCCATGCGCTGGTTGTTCATGAGTTGTGTCTTCTCCTTGCTTCCCACCCATAAAAGTTGCTAGGAACTCCCCCTTCTATTGAAATAGTTCTTCAAGAGTTTCTAGTCTTCTTCTCATTCATTTCATTTCTTTATCTCTATCATCCGTTCGTTTTTTTCTCAAAATATACTTAGGGTGTCACCCCAAACCCCACACCTATGACACGACCGTATTGTTCTGGCTGCTTCAAATCCATCGATAATAGGTCTGCATCCGCTACAGGAGTAGCTGATTCTTATGACTATCGGATATAGTAAAATAAGTAATTATTATTATGTAATATCAATTTAAAACAAAACTTTTTATCGTGTCATAATTACACATATTTTCCACACTTTTTGTGTGTTTTCGTCTATTAGATTCCCTTCCATATTCACACATGCCTCCTTCTATAGCACATGATGTGGGATAGAAGTGTCTTTGGCTTTAGACTCATCAATCTACATATAAATATAGATTGATAATTATGATGTTGTTTCTTGGCACCTAACAATATTAATGTAAATTTAAAATACGTACCATTTTTTTTTCTAGTGAAGCATACCACATCCTTTCTTTACGATAGGGGTATGTTGGTTTTTATGCATGTTCCTTATTTTTAGTACGGAGTTGTTGTTTCATAAATGAAATATTGAAAATCAAAGTGATGAATACACATATCCTCAAATATTGTATTATCAGCCATAATGTACCTGAAACTTCTCATCCCCACAGCGGCCAATAAATGCATCTCATGCTTCTTGGGATATCAGGTGAGCATAGATAAGGGGTGGGTGTGGGTTTATTTTACCTTTGGAATCTTTCAAGTGAAATTCTTTTAGAATAGTGTGAAAACCTCGATGAATCCTTCCTTCAAGCCTTAGTACATAATTCTTGTGTGAATCATCTACTATAAATGTACTCTGTAAGATATTGAGAAGAGTATGACATTGTTTTATTATTTTATTTTCAAGTAAATTAAAGAAATAATATCATAATGTTACTGTAATTTCTTCTCATATCACAGCCTTCAACCCGGACACAACATGGTGTCTTGAATCTATGTCAATCGGCACACGTTACCGAGTGAAAATTCCAATGTAACTACTAAACATAGCCTTGTTGGGATTCACATGTTAGCCTTGTGCATTCCATCCAACATAAAATTTGATTCCTTTGCTTTTTGCCTTAAGAACTTTGGCTAACATCGTCAAACTACGATGCACCTGTGTTTTCTGGAATGTCGGTCCTTCATCCCCAACCATTTCATCAATATCAACATCATCAATATGATCATTTGAAATGGTAGTAGTGGCATGTGCTGATGGTTATTGAACCTCAACATAAGGAGCAGCAACAGGTTTAGAAACTTTTTGTTGCTCGGCACTGTGAGCAGTAGTAGCTGCTGCTGCTTGAGAGGCTTGTTCAGCCTCAAGGTTAGGAGTACCAGAACATGCAGAAGTAATTATCTACAAAAGTGGTTGAACTGTTAATTTAGATTACATAAACTAGGTTTATCCAAAATTAGTATGGAATATCATAGGATTTGTTACCCAAATTAACATAAGAAATAGAAAATTAAGGTTAGTGAACATAAATTATATCATGAACATCTAAAGGATATGCAATAACTCTCCCTCACCTTCCCCAAACTCGTACCTAGAACTACACTCAAAACCTCTATGAGATCCTATTGATTGGAACACACCCTTTTCATTTCACACTAGTTCACTAAAAACAGAGATTGCTATGACACCTTAGCACATAAAAAGTTCCTCAAACACACAATTAAAAGGACCCCATCTACAACACCTATATAGTAACCACTTTAGGAGTCACTGACTTGCCCACATGTTTTTGGATGTCCTCTCAAGAACACATCTTGATGGGGGAATTTTCCATCTTCCTTGCAAGTCCAAATTCATACCAAACATCACTAACATGGGGCTCTACCAATGCCTACCATATACATAGAAAATAATTTAAAAAATTAGGAAAAATAGTTTCTTGTACCTATTTATAATAGTACTACAATAAAATTATAATGAACATAGATCGTACCTCCAATCACTCCTGGAGCCTCCTAGTAAAAAGACTCTAGTGACTACAACTATCCAAGATTCTAACCACTAACTTCCCAAAATAGGAGTGGTCTACTTAGGGGGTAGTATTAGTAGAATCAAACCAAAGTTCCATCCACCTAATGTTGATCCCCAATCTCCTCCATCACTTTAGTGTTGTACCAACCTCCTTTCTCCGGTTCCTTCATCTTCCTTGGCTATTCATCAACTGCCTCTCTGACTGTAGAATGAATTTTAAGAAAATGCAATGTGATATGTTTATACCCATCACAATCATATTAAATTACTTGGATTAATGGGCTATCCTTGAGGTACCTATGAATGACAGTGCCTCCTAAGATGAGACTTGCATCACACGCCTACTGTGGGTGGGTGCTGCTCACCCTACATCCTAGAAGATCACTACCTTAAAATATTATGATATGAACTCAAACCATAAGCATAATCATAGAACACTAATATATCAATACAAATATTAGTATTACATGTTAAATTCCCTCAAACCACTAGACGTTAGTCTATGAATTGAATAACATAAATTAATGGATTTAATAAAAAGATCTAAAATAAAATCCAACCAAAATGTGGAAAATAATGTATGACCTACATAGAAGGAGGGGACAGATGTTAATTCACCATTGGTATACACCTCAGTCTGTGTATCCCAAACTAATCTCTACCTTATACAAGTCCACCAAGGACTGTGTGAAATTTTCCATCATCTGTATAATACATGACATGTATGGAAAGATCCCTTGTAGGGATGAGTATTACAATACCCAATAGGACACCCTAAAAACACCATACATAAAGCATTGAGAGTATTCAAGTCACTAAACACAGGTATTCCAAACAATATATGAGACATAATGATAAACAAGGATATCCCAAATATACTCATAAAAGACTCTGAGTCAAAAAATGTCAACCACTTATAGTTTTAGATCCACTCAGGGTTTGAAGGTAACACTCCTCTGAGAGGAAATGCTACCCAAGCTATAATTCCAATGACGACACTCATTATAGAGGTCACATTCATCCGATCTAACCAAGAATAATCACATAAGAAACTGAGTGTTCACTCGAGATATACACTCCATCATACTAATACCCCATCAAAAATATCATCTCATGATATAAATATAGGGGTTCAATGCCCAATGCTTGATTGGGGGATACTAGAGTCTACTACAATAATCCTCCAAGATAGGGGATAGAAACTTTTGTAAGTGTTGTTCATGCCAATTCAACAAACCCAACATAGGGAAACACATTGAAAATAAGGTTTGCTTTAGGCCTCTCGGAGGGATATAAGCTCCAAGTCACTAAGTGACATGTGGTCCATTGTTCAGGACCATATTACATACTAACCCCCATAAAGGTGAACTGAGACCACTCACAATAGAATAAGTATATTGAAAACTGAGAGGGTTCATCTGAGATACATGCTCCATCGGACTACTACACCATCTGAATATCGGATCTCTATACAAAGAGAGGGGGTTAATTTCTAAGGCTTGTTGGGAGAAAATAGACCCTAATTGAAACATCCTCCAATATTGGGGATCAATTCCCATGTTAGTGTTGGTGATTCCAATTCTACAAACCCAATATAGAGACAACATGAATGAAATGAGGATCGCTCCTGGTCCCTTGAATTGATACATGTTCCAAGTCACTGAGGGGTATGAGTTCTAATGAACGTGGCCTAATTCCATAATAACCCTCATATAAGTGGACTAAGAAAACTCAATCAAGAATAATGGAACTCACCAACACTACCTTGATCATTAAGAAGATATAGAGGGGCCAACATCCTTAGACGAGGTCATGAAGCTGCATTAAGCCCTCATAGGAATGGACCAAGGGAACACAATCCAGCAATACTAGTCCATGGAAGCTCAAAAATCTCACAAAAAAACTGAAATAAAAGTAATTAGAGCTCAAAAATATACTCAAAGGAGGGACATTATGTGTCTTTATGGGTATACGGTGTGTCTAAAAATGACTAGCACTACCCATGTCTCATTTTCACATGGAGTGATATGTGATTCCAACTATGGAATGTGCAAAGACCATTCACCAATTATTCATTGAATCATTGGCCAAATGAGAATTAAAATGATGAATACATGTAGATCAGGGAGAGAAATTACAAAAAATAAACCAAAAAGTAGAAGTGGGAGACTTACCTAGAGTAGATCGTACTTGCGATGGAGGGAGAGAAGAAGCGTCGAGCGGTCAGGGAGCCTTCTGCGCTACGTAGGGAGGGGAAGGCACAACCGCCAGATGGGGAGGTGCATGGGAGGAGCCGCCAATTGTTGAGAAGTGGAGGAGTAGGGTTATAAGCGAGGATGGTATGTGGAAGAGGTTCGAAGGGGAGAATAAGGAGTAGAGCTAGCGGCAGAGTAAGGCTAGCAGCGGAGGTCTGGCAAAGAGAAGATCGGGGGGAGGGGAGTTGTTGCATGGGTACAGTACCATGACATCTTGAGGGCGTAATAAACAGAGGATATTGTGCACCCAATTTTATAAAATATGGGACTATGGTTTTATCAGCGCTTTTTTAGCGCTGATAAAGGGATTCTTTATCAGCGCTTTTTTAGAACTGATAAAGCGTACCATTTATCAGCGCTAAAATTTTAGTGCTGATAAAGGCTCCCTTTATCAACACTAAAAAAGTGCTGATAAAGAATACCTTTATCAGCGTTAAAAAGGAGCTGATAAAAAATCCCTTTATCAGTGCTAAAATTTCAGTGCTTATTAAGGGTTCCTTTATCATCACCTTTTTAGCGCTGATAAATGGATTCTTTATCATCGCTAGAAGAGAGATGTTAAAGGGATCCTTTATTAGTGCTGATAAAGATTTACCTTTATCAGCGCTTTTTTCTTAGCACTGATAAAAGGTGGTGCTTCCCTTGCCCTTTTTTGTAGTAGTGTGATTAGCTAGGAATCCCTTAAGAAGGATACTGGAAGAATGATATTGAGTTTATCTAGATGATGGATTAGAAAAATAGTTGTACACTCAACTTTCAAAGAGTCATATATGGTATGATTGGTACGATGGTTAGCCTAAATAGATAAAGTGGTGAGTTTCACACCAAAGTAGATTCATTTATATTGAAAATTAATGACATCATAATGATCAATTTCAACCTTGGGTACAATCCTTGAAAAATGATAGGATTAATGTAAGAAACTTTCTAGACTAGTATAAAAATTTAAGAATCGTTTTTTGTAAGGCCTCATCCAAATCACCATGTTTGTTTGGTGTATCACATGACCTCCTGAGTATCTTCCCATATATAAGAGGATATCAACTAGTGGTGAAGTTCTAAACGGTTTTTTGGGGATACTATACCCTCAATAATAATAGTAATGCATTAGAATCATAACAAGTAATTACAACATCCCATAAAAACATAGTACAAAACATCAAGCTATAATAGAATTGAATATAGGTTATATAAATAAGAAAACCAAAAAAAATCCAATTTGGTAAGTCAAATAATGTATGATATCCAAAAATATGAACTAGAACATGATAGTAACAATTTAAAGTATTCCCTATAATTTCCTCCATTCTCCATGCTCCACCTGCTCAGTTCCTTGATGTAGGGCCCTTTACCTTATCTAGATCCCTAACCATCAAATATGTTTGTGTGTCAAGATACTCGTATAGGGTGTGAGTATAACCCCAGAAAAAAAAACCACTAATGTGTTCTTGACATAAATTGAATATGCATATAAAGGTGTATGTCATGATGGTAAGTAACTAAACCAATAATAAATCAACCATATCACATGTTATCGTGCACTAATGGGGCTTCCATGAGCGCCAAATGTACCTTCTTTCACTACATGTCAGAAGTAATTTTTCTTATGTTATTACATAGTGGGTCAATACACAAGTACAACACATGTCTCGGATCAAGTCCCATAGACAATCAAGCCCCAGTTTATCCCACATGGTCGTCACACCTCTGCATTAGCCTCGGTTTGGGCCACATGTTTGTCATTCCCTTTCCTACACTAGGTTGGTCCACAAGGTCTTCACACCCCTATATCAAGCTTGGGTCAGGTCACAAGGCCATTTTACCCCATTATTTAACTCATTTTCCACCACAAGTTCGTCATACCCCTTACCTATATCCAGGTTACATCGACATCATCATCACTACATCACTTCAGAACATTATGCCCCTCTGGTGGCTGACTAAGCATTGATGATCCACCTATCACCTTGATACTAGATTCCAAGAATTCAAACACAATAAGTCATAGTATATAAGGCATAGTCATAACACATAAAAGAACAATCATAACACACAAACTACAAGTCTCAAGGGCCACACATGTACACTATATGAAAAATCACAAGCATACCATATCACGCAATGGTTCTCATGGATAAGTACGCATATACACACATTCCAAACATGCCAAAAAAACATATATAAAGTCTCTATATGGTAATTACTTCCTTCCATATTGTTATTATGCCATATTCCAAGAGTCAACACTGAACCCCTTCTCTGCACCAATGATTCCTTAAACCAATCCCAATTCATCACAATTAGGATTCTTGAATTAAGATCCAAGAATAGGAACATAACATGGGATTAGAGATATATCAACATACCCAAAGAGTCCCACTGTTAATGGTAGATCTAGATCTATTCAAGGGAGGGATGGAAATTCTCTGGATCCAGTATCTAACCATCAACCAACTAATAATTATCCATTAAATCCTAAAAAACCATATATCTTGTCAACATATCTTAGAATTATTATTTATCTCAAGTTAAGAATATGATTCATGCCAGAATGGAAAAAACTTATTGTCTGGGAGTCAATGGATCGATCCAATATTGAAATGCTAAAGATAGGGGAAAGATGGATCCAATTCCATAAGAAGAGAGCTCATAGGGGAATTCTGGTTGAGTGACAATTGAAAAATAGGAAGTAAATGTTAGAAAGGTATGTCAGAATGAAATTACGAAGGCAACCTTAATGATCAGGCTATCTAGGCACCATTGGTTGGTCAGTACCTCTACTACAGGAAAACGGAATATTTTCAACGGGCGATTTGCGACGGGATCCCGTCGCAAATAGGTGTTGTTGCGACGGTATTTATCCCCCGTCGCAAATGGGTTTTCATTTATATATAAAAAAGGTATTTGCGACGGGTTGTCGCAGATATATTAGTTGCAACGGGTTTCTGACCCATCGCAAATGAGAAATTAAAAAAATATTTGCGACGAAGGTATTTGCGACGGACCGTCGCAGAAATGTTTTTACGACGGGTATTCTTCCCGTCACAAATGTTACTGTAAAAAAAAATTTACGATGGGAAATCCCGTCGCAAATATTCTCGTCACAAATACTAAAAAAAATAATTAAAATAATTAATACAAATCGTATAATATTATATAAAAATAATAATAATATAAATAAAAAGATATATATAATATAATTATGAAATATTAATATAAAATTATAATAATATGAATATAAATAATATAATATAATATAATAATACTAATATTAATAATATAAATAAATTAATATAATGTTATTATTATTAAATTATGTATATAATAATAATATTAATATTAATAATATAAATAAATTATATTAGTATAATATTAATAATAAAAAATATATATAATATAATTATGAAATATTAATATCAAAAAATAATAATAATATGAATATAAATAATATAATATTATATATTATGAAATAATAATATCAAATAATAATAATAATAGTACTAATATTAATAATATAAAAAATTAATATAATATTATTATTAAAATAAACCTACATATTTATGAAAAAATAATATTAATATTTTTAATATTAATAAAATTATAAAATTATAAACTTCTCAATATTAACAATAAATATAAAATATTAAAAGTAATATTACTAAAATAAGAAGACATTAAAAATAATACTAATAAGTAATAAAATATTAAAAAAAATAAAAACAAATTAAATCATGCAATATTTTTACCAATATGAAAGAGGAATTGTAAATAGTTAATATGACAATAAACTACGAACTCAAATGTTTATTACATCTAAAAAAATCAATGGGGGTGGATAATCTGGAGGACCTAGAGGAGGTGGTGGAGGAAACTTCATCCCTAAACTATGAGTCAGACGACGCATATACTCCATATACTCCTGATGTTGCTCCTCATATCGACGTCTCTCCTCATCCTGCTACTGACACATCTGCTCCTTCCATCGATGCATCTCCTCGTCGTGCTGCTGATGCATCTGCTCCTGCCCCTAACGCAAATCTTCTATAAGCTGACTCTGAGCACGCAGCTTCTCCTGATACTGTGAGGCAGAATATGATGTCTCTCCACGAGCTCCTCTCGAGATGGACGCCGAAATTACAACAGTACCATAATAAGCTGCAGGAGTCAAATGAGAGTCGATACCAACTACTCGGCCCTTTTCAAAGCCATACTGGGTTACCTGCATCCATGCCGTCTCATCAAAATGGTGGGCACTAGTCTGATCACCTATTTCATCTTGACTCTCAGCCTGTGTCTGAGAGGTCGCGGCCTCATATGACTCCTTAAGTTTCAATTAGAAATTAAAATAATGAAAAGATTATATGCATTTAATTTGCAAACTAAAAAGAAAATAATACTGACCACAATCTGATGCTGGTGGTCACCTCTAATCTCTCCAGTAGCCGGATCAGTGTACATCCTCTGATAAACGCCGTACGTCATAATACCGGGCTGCTCGGCTTCCTATATGAATATAAAATAAACTATTTATATTTAAAGTTGTATAAAATATTAAAAAAAGTACTTACTAGACGCTCTCTATGTGCACTGAATGTATGACTACCGGCTCAATGCGTCACCTCTTGTCTCCCCCGATTCTGTCGACCCAATGAAGATCGTCTCTGAAACCCACCACCCAACTAGTGTGTACATAATCCATCCCAAACGTGAGATGAAATGTACTCTGGTCGATGGGATCTACAGGACTCATCAAATTCTGTCACTCCGGCTTTCTTCACAGTCGTCTTTCTCAAATTATGCAAAAACTGACAGAAACGGTCACGCATAGACACCACCCATGCCGCGTGGATAGTGGCATGCATGCTCTCGTCGATGGGATACCATAAACCCTAATATAAAGTTATTAATGAATTAAATTCCAAAATAAATAATATTTAATTACATACCAGCCAATGATCGAACATGGAGGTCTGCACATCAGCAGGAATCTGATCCCATGTGAGCCAGGGCTGAGAAAAATAATTGCACAAGATAGCGCTCCCCTGTCCAATAGTTATATGAGTAAAACTGTAGAAAAAGAAAAAATAATAAAACAATTAGAATATAAATAAATTATAATGAAAGATAACTAAAATACATAGGTTACCATACCACCGCATGTGCGCATCGAATCCAAGAGGTGGACGTCGCTCTGGGATAGGATCTGGAATCATCAGTCTGGTAAGACCACGCCCCCTCTGAGTGCTCCCTGTAGTACCAATAGCCTGAGGGTCAGATGACTCAAGAACCTCATCATCCATAGGTAGATCAACCTCTAGAAACTGACGAAACGTTTCCGAGTCCATCTGAAACATGAAATTATTGTTATTAGCAAACAGTTGAAAATAACTATTATGTATAGATATATTTTTGTTATGATTCTAACCAGCATTTTACTGTGTCAATGTTCATCTTCATCATCATCTTCATAGTTTTCAATGTCAATGTCTTCATCTTCCACATCAACATCATCAATTTCCATATTAGTTTCACTTTAATATTCTCTTGTCATTTCAAATTTAGTTGTAACATCATTGAAAACATCATCATCATCAACCCTTAACTATGGGGTGTCATCCCCGATATTTATATCTCTTTGTGAAAAAGATGTGTTTTGAGGAGTGTCCTGAAAAATTTCATTTCCTTGCACTTCAGTGGAACCACATTCAGTTTGAGTAAACTGATTTTCCCAAGATTTAACTTTTATTATACTCCACCAATCATCCAACTCTTTTGCAGTAGCACTGTATTTTGCATAATAAATTTGATGTGCCTGATGAGCCAATAAAAATGGTTCATTTACTACAAGAAGAATTTTATGTTTAATATCAACAATTCCATGAATCAGATGAATATGCAAGCCTCTCTCAGTATCCAGCCATTTACATTTAAACATTGTTACATAATTCTGTCTCAAATAACACAGTTCAATAATTTCTTCAAGCATGTCATAAAAGTCAACTTCAATATCTCTATGATTTGATCTCTTCAAATAAACACCACTATTCATTGTTTTCTTTGATTCCCCATATGCACGTGTATGAAAGCGATAACAATTCACCACATATGCATTATAAGATTTAACCATTTTGGATGGTGGGCTACTCAATATACTCAATTGACTATCAATCTTATCAGCATGTACAGATACTTGAAAATTTGTAAAACATTTATCACCATTACAAGTAATAAATTGATTTTATATGTAAAACCAAAAAAGAATGTATGTTACCAGTTTTTGAAACCAGTAGGCAAAATTTTTTTGCCAACGTTCTTCTAAGCCAGCTATTGTAATTTGTGGAAATTGTTTCTTGATATGATCATCATATAACCTACAAATACAATATGATTAATTTACTGTAACAGAATCTATAGAATAAGGGATATGAGCACTCACTGTACAATTGGTGACATTTCTTCACAGTTGAGTAGAACATGTGTATGAGCTCTATGATTTTCATCATATGAAAGCCATCTATCATGAACTCCACCAAAGCTAAGTTCGGGCTGATTGAAAACTGATAATTGGTTGTTCATATCATCATCAACATTCCCCTCATTCTGGACCATGCGGTTAAATTTTGAGGGATATTCAGATTCAAAATAATGAGAGCTGAATAAAGCAATTTCCTCTTGCAAATAAGCTTCAGCAATTGAGCCTTCAACTGATGCTTTGTTACAGACTTTTTTCTTCAATTTCTGCATGCATCTCTCAAATGGGTACATCCATCAAAACTGAACCGTACCTCCACATTTTTCTTCATGTGGCAAATGTAATATCAAAAGTTCCATTGAGTCAAAGAAATCCGGTGGAAATATTTTTTTCCAGTTTGCATATAATCACAACAACAGCTTCTTCCAGTTTTCTTAGTGTATCGTAGTCTGTTGTCGCCGCACACATGTCTCGGAAAAAATATGATATATCTGCTATCGAATCCCAAATATTATAATTCAACAAACCTCTTAATCCAATAGGTATAAGTCTTTCCATTATAACATGACAGTCATGGCTTTTTAATCCGGTAATATGACCATTTTTAACACATCTGCCCAAGTTGGAAGCATAGACATCTGGAAGTCTCAAATCTGCAATCCACTGACAAAATAATAAGAGACTCTCTTTGGTCAGTGTATAAGTTGATTTTGGCTTCATCAGTCTATGTGATCGGACATTTTCAAGCAATTCATGTTTTGGTTGCCTGCAAATTTGGGCAAGATCTAATCGTGCCTTTACATTATCTTTGGTTTTACCCGGTGTATCCAAAACTGTATGAAATAAATTATCAAAACAGTTCTTCTCAATATGCATGAAATCCAACATGTGTTGGACCAACAAATCAGACCAATATGGGAGATTCCAAAAAATGCTCCGTTTTTTCCAATTGTGTTCTTTCCCAAAGCCATGAATTTTCTGTTGGTTTATTGTCGATCCAAAAGTGATGGAAGGTAATGAAAATACAACTGATTGTAACTCTGTACCTGAGATCAATTTTGAAGGTTCATCTCTTTCAATTCTGCCTTTTCTAAAATGAGATTTATTCCTCCGAAAAGGATGATCGATTGGAAGAAATCTGCGATGACATTCAAAATAGAAAGGTTTTTTCCATTCACGAGCATAAATGCTTTGTTGTCTCCCATACAGTAAGGACATGATTTTGGACCATGTGTACTCCAGACAGATAACATGCCATATTCTGGGAAGTCACTAATTGTCCACATCAAAGCAGCTTTCATTACAAAATTCTTTTTTGCAGTAGCATCATATGTACCAACACCATGACTCCACAATAAATTTAACTCATCAATCAATGGTTTCAAATAAACATCAATATTATTTTTCGGATGTCCTGGGATTAATAATGTCAAAAAGATATAAGGCTCTTTCATCAACATCCATGGAGGCAAATTGTATGGAGTTATAAAGACAAACCAATATGAATACTGACTACCAAAAGATCCAAATGGACAAAAACTGTTAGTAGAAAGACCCAATCGCACGTTCCGGGATTCTAAAGAAAAAGATGGATGCACTTGATCAAAATGTTTCCATGAATCACCATCAGATGGATGAATCAAGATTTTACCATTTGAAATATTGGTTTTGTGCCATGACATCATTGTCGCTGTGTTCTGAGACATAAATAAACGCTACAACCTGGGTGTAAGCAGAAAATATCTCAACTGTTTTACAGGAATCAATCCAGACTTCCCTGGTTGAGCTTCTTTATACCTCGATTGTCCACATGTGGGACAACTATCCAACGACTCATTTTCACCAGAATATAAGATGCAATCGCTTGAACATGCATAGATCTTCTGATAACTAAGGCCCAGATTACGAACCAGTCTCTTGCACTCATAATAATTAGCAGGCAGCACATTTCCTTCAGGTAACAGTGATTTAACCAAAGAAAATATCTGATCAAAACAGTTATTTGACATTCCATTATCTGATTTAATAGCCATAAATTTTGCAACTGCTTCTAATTTTCTTATCTTGCAACCAGGATATAATACATCCTCAGCAGATCTGAACAACTCAGCAAATTCAGATGGTTCCAACTCGGGAGGTAAATCAACATCATCCTCGATTTCAGTTTGTTGAACGGATGACCCTGCAACATCATGTACTAAATTTTGAAACTGTGATGGATCCGGAATCAAATTATTAGTATCTTCTCTAGAACTACGTTCACCTTGTTGATACCAAAAAATATAATCTGATTGAAAACCATAATGCAAGAGATATTTCCCAACAATGTCAAATGTCTCAAACGTTCTCAGAGCACATTTTTTACAAGGACACTTAATTGTCCCTTCTAAATCAAATTCCGGGTTTGATGATGCAAATGATAAGAAAGCTTCAACACCATCAACATATATAGGATTTAAACTAGAACCGTTTGGATTTCTGCGCTGATTTATCCAAGCACGATCATCTAATAATGATTGATGTCAATTTTCTTGTTTCATATTCATATATATGTTTCTACAAAATTTAAAACCATTATTGTTGTTAAATAATTTGATATAAGAAAAACAATATCCTAAAAAGAGAAGATACATAACTAAAGTTATTTAGTAATTACCAATAATTATAGGCGACACAGTTAGTTTGTAATCATCCCCACTAATTATTATTTATTTAGAAATACTTAGTAATACTTGGAAAAATGAAATATTCTTGAATATTGAAATAAAATTTTGTAATCGTCATTGAGGAGATTATATTACTAATTATTCTTATTTGTTTCTAGCGGATTGGCGGCAGCTCTTTTGCCTGACGACTCATCTTCTTACAAGGAGATGAGTCATCAGGGAAAAGAGCCTCTTTTGTCCGACGACTTATCTCTTTTTAACTTTCTCCTGACTGAAATAATTATGAAAAACTTGCTCTGACATATGTGAGAGCACATTTTTCATACTGATTTCAGTGGGAGAAAGTAACAAAGATACGAGATGTTAAACAAAATGTAGTCGCCAATCCGCTGGAAATTGTGCCAATTTATAACCATGTACTTGAATTTATTTGATTTTTGATTAATTATTACTAATTATTACTAATTATTACAAATCTCAATATTTCCAATAGATTTATCTCTATTCTTAACATGTTCAAATCTTAAAAAGTCTTCAATTTTCAGGTTATACCCAATAAAAAGTTTATGTCAACCATGTCCAATTTAAACTCTATAATTGTCCTTACATGGTTGATCACCTCGCAAGTAGTGTTGCAATAGGACGACACAAGTAATGTTGTTATCGTCTTTAAGAATCATTTCACATGACCCTTTACATAGATCATTCTTCCTTGAAAAATTAATAGAATTTCAGTATCTTTCCCTTAATTTTTCAAGAATGAATGGGCTATGTAAAACGTCATGTGATATGATTCTTATAGATGAGAAAGACATGACTTGGGTTGTCCTATTGCAACGCTACTTGAGAGGTGATCAACCAAGCAAGAACAATTATAAAGTTTACATTGGACACAGTTGACGCAAACTTTTTATTGGACATTACCTGAAAATTGGCAACCCTTTAAGATTTGAACATGTTAAGAATAAAGCAAAACTTGTTGAAAATATTGATAATTGTAATATTTTACAATTTTTTTATAATTTTAATAATATTAATATTTTTTTATAAATATTAAACATATGATAATAAAATAATTATATTATTAGTATTATTTAATTATTAATATTAGAGTAATATAATATTTTATATTTTGTTACTATTTATGTTACTAATTATATTACTAATTATATTACTAATTAGTAACGAACGTGATTAACTGCTCATCGACCTTAATTTTTTTTTCAGTTGTGCGTTGAGGTTGACAGGAAACTTATACCTCTACATGTAGTATTTAATTTTACTGTCAAAATTATAAACCTCCTCACCTCTATGCTGGCGAGGAGGTTGATAATTTTGACAGTAAAAGCAAATATTACATGTAGAGGCAGAAGTTTCCTGTCAAGCCTCAACACACAAATGAAAAGAAAATTGAGGTAGATGAGCGGCCAATCACGCTTGCTAATTGTTTCCTAATTATTTTTAATTGTTTCACAATTATTTTTAATTGTTTCCCAATTATTTTTAATTGTTTCCCAATTATTTTTAATTGTTTCCCAATTATTTTTAATTGTTTCCCAATTATTTTTAATTGTTTCCCAATTATTTTTAATTGTTTCCTAATTATTTTTAATTGTTTCCTAATTATTTTTAATTTTTTCCTAATTATTTTTAATTTTTTCCTAATTATTTTTTATTGTTGTTTCCTAATTATTTTTAATTGTTTCCTAATTATCCTAATTATTTTTAATTGTTTCCTAATTATCCTAATTATTTTTAATTGTTTCCTAATTATCCTAATTATTTTTAATTGTTTCCTAATTATCATAATTATTTTATTTGTTTCCTAATTATCCTAATTATTTTATTTGTTTCCTAATTATTTAATTTTTTCTTAATTATTTTATTTGTTTCCTAATTATTATTTTTGTTTCTTAATTATTTTATTTATTTCCTAATTATTTTATTTTTTTCCTAATTATTTAATTTCTAATTTTTTTCTTAATTATTTTATTTCTAATTGTTTCCTAATTATTTTATTTCTAATTGTTTTCTAATTAATTATTTCTTAATTATTTAATAATTATATAATTATTCCTAATTAAATATAACTTTTTCTAATTATTTCTAATTTAATATATTTATTTCTAATTATTACCAAAACATCCTCCGGGAGTGTCGAACCAAAAGTGCAGCAAGACCCGTTGTCGTGTACCAGGTTACCCCGAGTCAAACTTGAAACACCTTGTCAGAGTTTTCACACCTAGGTACATCTGTGCCAGAGCCACCTCTACTTGTTCGTATCCATACAAGGACTATTTGGTACAATCACTTAATCTAATTATACTATATAACTATATAAACATTCTATTAAAAAAATTAAAATTAACAATTAAAAATAAAATTAACAATTAAAAATAATTTAATAATTAAAAAAACTATAAATACCTTTAATATGCAGTTTGAACCTCCTAACTCCTTCCCTACTCTTCCCGTAAGAAAAAATTAAAATAAAAAAAATTCTACTTAAAACTAAAATTTAAAGAGAGAAATGGAAGAAAAAGAAGAGAGATTTGAATGATTTGAAAAAAAACGGATGGAGGTATATATAGGTTAGAATATTTGCGACGGTCTTATTTGCGACGGGTTCCCGTCGCAAATACCTTCTCCTGCATTAATTACGGGTGGCGGTTAAAAGGGTTTTTGCAATGGGCCCGTCGCAAATAGCTGCATGCCGACAGACCATTAGCGACAGGCGGACATCCCCGTCACAAATTGATATTTACCGCTGTCGGTATTTGTGACGGGGCCTGTCGCAAATACCTTCACCCGCATTAAATACGGGCGGTGGTTAAAAGGTTTTTTGCGACGGGCCCGTCGCAATTACCTGTAGGCCGACATACCATTAGCGACGAGCGGATATCTTCGTCGCAAAAGCCTATTTATCGCCGCTGGTATTGGCGATGGGACCCATCGCAAATAACACATGTTGAATAGTTTTTTGCGATGGGTAATTTTCCCATCGCAAATAGTATTTACCACCTCCGGGTACTTGCGACGGTATGAAGGCCACCGTCGCAAATAGGCTTCCCGCGTTTTGGCACGCAAACTGCGCCATACCTATTGCGACGGGTCCTGTATTCCCGTCGCAACTAACTGATCATTTGCGACGGGCATATATTCCCGTCGCAAATACACTTTTCGTTGGATTTATTGCGATAGGATTTATTCCCGTCGCAAATAACCCATCGCAATAATCAATTTTTCCCGTAGTGCTCCAGGAAAAATCCTAGGATACTACCTTAGCCACAAGCTCACCAGTGGATTTTTACCAACTAGTCAGTGTCACCCAAGTTCTTCCTGGGCTATAATCACCTTTATTTACTAGCTGGTGGCTCTATACTGGCTAGCCAGTGGCACACTGACAACTCCAAGATGCTGGTTTGTGCCCTTAACTTTTTTCTTTCTATTCCTAGCACCCAAAAACCTCTATCAATGATTAAAAAACAACCATGATATGTTGAAAATTAAATTAATTTACCTTATAATTTTTAGGATGTCACAAATCTCCTCCAAAAATGAATTCTCATCCATGAGAAGTATCTCTAACGATCCTACTCAAACCACTCAAGCTAATATTCTCAGACATATGACTCTCACTCCTAATTATCCTCTTAGATTCATTCATGATACCATAGAATTTGAACAAGTGGAACCATATCCCCCCTCAATACCTTATCTCTTGAGTCCACAATTTGTACTGTCACTCCACAAATGATGAAACTATTCTCATATCTATATCCCCATTATCGATCACATGTCAAAGATCGAGATCAAGCCTTCAAAGTTGAAACACATGAAATGCATTATAAACACCTTTATATTGTGGAGAGAGTTTCAATTAGTAGGTCATTGTTATGATATGCTTAGTAATCTCAAATGTTCCTACAAACCATGGTCCCAAATTTCCCTAATTCTAAAAATGAAAATTCCCTATCTTAGGTGAAACTCACAAGAAAACTCGATCACCCAAAATGAGCTCCAATGGACATCACTTCCAGTCATTATAAGAGCCTTGCCTACTCTGAGTGGTCACCAATCACTTTTGAATCAACTAGACCTAATCATAGGTCTTTTTTACCATACTCGTCCCAAAAATAGATACTTCACCTATCTCAATCCAATATAGCAGTGAATGACATGGTCAAACATAAAGAGCCTAAAAAGATTCCATCATAATCAAATATTGGTAACTATTATTGTATGTAAACTCTTCTAATTACATATGATAATCCCATGCTTCGTCAAAATCATGGATGCATGATCAAAGAATATTCTCTAAAATCTAGAATGTTATATATAACGTCCCATTGGTCTGTGGATGATATGTTGTACACATTTTTAACTAAGTCACCATCAACTTCTATAATCCATTCTAAAATTGTGATGTGAAATGAACATATTGGTCAGAGGCTACACTCATAGTCACTCAATGAATCGATAGAATTGCATACACATGGAGCTTTCTTAACTCATAAACTGAATGAGTCTCTCAAGTCTGTAATAAAAATTCCACCTTTTTCATCCGATCAACAACAACCCACACTAAATTTAAACCTCTTGGGTCCTTGGAAAAATCTGTAACAATGTCCATCACCACCCCATCTCAATTCCACACGAGCATGGGAAAAGGATAAAATATACTACTTGGTTGCTGGTGTTTGGTCTTAATCCTCTAATGGGTAAAAAATAAAAAGAAAAAATTAGATATGACCCTCTTCATACCCAGAAACTAGGACCATTATGTAATATCATGATACATATTTTTCAATCTTGGGTACACTACCCACTGAAAAGCATGAGGGTCCCTCATAAGATTATCCATCATGGAATTAGGAACCACAAATTTACCTTGATTGTACATCATTTCATCTCTATCTAATGACTATCCTAAGACTGGGTTTTTCACTGAAAACTATTTTTGTATCACTATGACCTCATAGTCTGAATCTTGGATATATTTAACCCAATCTACCAAGGTAGACATGATAAATAAGAGGGAACATGTCATCACCCCTTGATCCTCAGATGCATCCACAGACCATTCAGCTAACAAGATCATCAGTCTCCATTCCTACTCTAAAGGCTTCTCTCTAAGATCTTACATATTCTTACTAAGAGCATGTACAACAACATTACCCTTCCCAGGAGTATAAGACATCTCAATGTTTAATTTCTATAGATACTCAGCCTAATGCCTCTGTCTAAGATTTAATTCCTGATGAGAAAAGGTATATTATAATCTCTTATCGTCTATGTAGATGAAATACTCTCACTAAAGAGATAATGTCACCAGTATTTCAAGTCATGAACCACTACAAACAACATTAGATCTTTAATAGGGATGTTCTGATCATGAGGTCACAACTAACGATACCCATAAGCAACAACTTGATCTCTCTTCATTAGAACATCTCACAAACCAACACCTTAGGAATCAAAATAAATCATATATCTAACTCCAATCTCTGGTAAGAGAAAAATTGGAGTTGATGTTGATCTCCTCTTAGACTCTACAAAGGTCACTTCACACTATTCTATCCACTCAAACTTCATTCCATTATTTGCAAGCCTGGTTATAGGTACTTTTAGATGGGAGAAATCTTGAATGAACTATCAGTAATACCAGACCAAACCTAGGAAACTCTTGATCTCGAACATGTTTCCAGGGCATTCACAGGGCATCAATTCCTCTGCCTTCTCTCATTCAACTAAGATTCCAACATTAGAAATACAATATATAAGGAATTTAACCTATTATATCCAAAAGTTACAAATCAAGATCTTGGCATAAATTGGATGCACTCAAAACATAATTAACATGATATCAAGGTGTCAAGCATGCATATCATGTGTTTGTGAGTATATCAGGATATCATCAATGAGTATAATAGAACAAGATTCATGATAAATATGAGATATCTTGTTGATGGGGTCCATTAACACCACTAGAGTATTCCTCAGCCCGAAACGCATGAAAAGATACACATACAGTCCATACCTCCTATTAAATGGCGTCTTAGGTATATCCTCTTCTATGAACATTCCCCCTAGAAGCAATGGTGTTTAGACACACAGACTCTCTTATCATCTTGGGAACATTATCTGAAGAAATTCTGAATACATTTGATAGCTCTCGTGTTTTAAACATGTTCAATCACCAAACCTCATTTATTTATCCCCATCCCTCATAATACAATAATGTAATTTGGATTTTAAAAATGATTATCAGTCATCTTCTATCATCCTATAACCCCATTTGTGTTACATATCCTGGAAATATTGATTCATTTCCTTCATTATTACCCTTTTTGGGGTTGAATCCAACACACCTGGAATTAACCTTCTCATGCACCTACATATTATAAGAAATAAAGTTGGTTGTGTAGAGTCCCACTCTCCAACCAAGGATTTCCTGGTCAAGACTCCCCTAGAGGTTGATAGATCATTCTGACCCCACCCCGCTTGGCACTCTCATTTAAGTAAGTGGTCCACTATTTATCTTGTGTTTCTCACACCAAGCGTGATTCATGTGGGCCTAGCAGTTTGTAGTTGATTGCCTTGATAAGTCTGATTAAGATGAAAAAAATAGATACATGTGTATGTCAGAAATTGAAACAAATATATCTAAAGACATTATTAAGAATGTTCATTTATGATCTGGAGTCTCTCCTTATTTTAAAAAAAATCTACCTAATTCTTGACCCCAATATTCAAGCACTCCAGCACAGCCAATCTCTGTTGGGAAGTCTCCATAGCTTATTGCTTCTTAATGACCTTTACCACTTCCTCCTCAGTAATTGAGCTAACCTCGTCATCTCGAATCCACACCCGACCCTACTCAACCAGGCACTCAGCCACCAGAGATGTCACCCCATCCAACTCAGCCTTTGTCACCACCAACTGGTCCCTTGTTGGATGATGATCTATGCTTTAGTGTTTATGAAGGCATCATGATTTTTTGTTGTCCCCTATAATCGGTAAAGTTCATGTTTAGATACCCAGAGTGCCTTCGAACCTTTAGAATTCTCCTTATACCATGGGACATCGAGCTCTTGATGTTTTGTGTGCATCCACTCAGTGATATAGTTGTGGGCTAACACATAGAGAGCACAAGTATCCACCCTTCTGGTTCCCACATATAGAAACCAGTAGAGGAGGGACCCCATCTGACTAACTGGGTCTTCTTACATGGTATGGGTGATTAAATTCTTCATGCTTCTCCATTCCATATATCGAACAACATGATTCACTTCAGCGATATTAGATCCGGAGCCTTCTAGTACCTCAAGTGGGTTAGGATCATATTCAGGGAAATTCTTGAGAATTGTAATAGAAAGGTCCTCCTTGGGTGGCCTCTTAGATGGGTTAGGCTTCATGTTCAGAGGATGGTTATATACATCCAACTATTCACTAATGTAAGAATCTAAACAAGCCTCAATCTACACCTCTCCCGCATCCACATCCATATCTAGAATAGGATGCTACTCTGGGATTGGGGTTGGATTACCTCGAATGGTTAGCTCCTCGGGAGTTGGATCAGCTATTAGAACAAGTGTCTTGACTCCCTCAACCACTCCAAGTTACCAAGGAAACATTACCTTGAGAACATTTAGTTCAACCTATAGAAAAAAAAACTAGGTTAATGTTTTAAAAAAAGAGACATTCATGAGGATAGGTCTTGAGGGATGTCCATGCACTATGGGAAAAATGGGCATTTGCGACGGGTTATTTGCGACGGGGAAAAATCTCGTCGCAAATAGTCCCGTTAAAAACTTATTTGCGACGGGTTGGCTTTCCCCGTCGCAAAAGGGCTGGTGCGCTTTCCGCGCCAAATCGCGGGAAGGTTATTTGCGACGGGGGTATACCCCCGTCGCAAATAAGTATTTAACTGTTGACCGTAATAAATGCGGGCTAAGGTATTTGCGACGGGTACCCGTCGCAAATACTACTATTTGCGACGGGTATCCCGTGGCAATTAGCCCCGTCGCAAATAATCTAACCTATAAATACCCTCATCCGTTTTTTTTTCATTCATTCTCAAAATCGATCTTCTACTTCTCTCAAAACTCTATTTTTAGAGTTTAGCGTTTCTTGAGTTTAATTTTTTTTTCTGGAGTTGATATTGAAGTTTTCAACAACGATCAGAGATCAACCTCAGATCAATTTTAAAGGTATTTATTTTCATTTTAATTTAATATTTATTTTAAAGTTTTTCTTAGTTTCAATTATTCTTAATTAGTTGTAATTTAATTATGTTTACATTGTTTTGTTACTTAATAAATTTAAATTATTAGTATTCATTGTTCATATTTAAATGGTAATTAGGAATAATTAGTAATAATTACAAATAATTAAGAATAAATATTAATAATTAGTAATAACTACCAATAATTAGTAATAATTACTAATAATTAGTAATAATTACCAATAATTAGTAATAATTACCAATAATTAGTAATAATTACCAATAATTAGTAATAATTAGTAATAATTACCAATAATTATCAATAATTAGTAATAATTACCCATAATTAGTAATAATTAGCAATAATTAATAATAATTACCAATAATTACCAATAATTAGTAATAATTACCAATAATTACCCATAATTAGTAATAATTACCAATAATTAGCAATAATTAGTAATAATTGGTAATAATTATCACTAATTATCAATAATTAGTAATAATTAGTAATAATTACCAATAATTAGTAATAATTAGTAATAATTAGTAATAATTCGTAATAATTAGTAATAATTACCAATAATTATCAATAATTAGTAATAATTACCAATAATTAGTAATAATTACCAATAATTTGTAATAATTAGCAATAATTCGTAATAATTACCAATAATTAATAATAATTACCAATAATTACCAACAATTAGTAATAATTACCAATAATTATCCATAATTAGTAATAATTACCAATAATTACCAATAATTAGTAATAATTGGTAATAATTATCACTAATTATCAATAATTAGTAATAATTAGTAATAATTACCAATAATTAGTAATAATTAGTAATAATTAGTAATAATTCGTAATAATTAGTAATAATTACCAATAATTATCAATAATTAGTAATAATTACCAATAATTAGTAATAATTAGCAATAATTAGAAATAATTATCAATAATTAATAATAATTAGTAATAATTCGTAATAATTCGTAATAATTAGTAATAAATAGTAATAATTACCAATAATTAGTAATAATTACCAATAATTAGTAATAATTACCAATAATTAGTAATAATTACCAATAATTAGTAATAATTACCAATAATTAGTAATAATTACCAATAATTAGTAATAATTAACAATAATTAGTAATAATTAACAATAATTAGTAATAATTACCAATAATTAGTAATAATTAGTAATAATTACCAATAATTAGTAATAATTAGTAATAATTCGTAATAATTACCAATAATTAGTAATAATTACCAATAATTACCAATAATTACCAATAATTAGTAATAATTAGTAATAATTAGTAATAATTAGTAATAATTAGTAATAATTAGTAATAATTAGTAATAATTAGTAATAATTACCAATAATTAGTAATAATTACCAATAATTACCAATAATTACCAATAATTAGTAATAATTACCAATAATTAGCAATAATTACCCATAATTAGTAATAATTAACAATAATTACTAATAATTAACAATAATTAGTAATATTTACCAATAATCAGTAATAATTACCAATAATTAGTAATAATTACCAATAATTAGTAATAATTAGTAATAATTACCAATAATTAGTAATAATTAGTAATAATTTGTAATAATTACCAATAATTAGTAATAATTACCAATAATTACCAATAATTACCAATAATTAGTAATAATTACCAATAATTAGTAATAATTAGTAATAATTACCAATAATTAGTAATAATTACCAATAATTACCAATAATTACCAATAATTAGTAATAATTACCAATAATTAGCAATAATTACCCATAATTAGTAATAATTACCAATAATTAGTAATAATTAACAATAATTAGTAATAATTACCAATAATTAGTAATAATTACCAATAATTAGTAATAATTACCAATAATTAGTAATAATTAGTAATAATTACCAATAATTAGTAATAATTAGTAATAATTTGTAATAATTACCAATAATTAGTAATAATTACCAATAATTACCAATAATTAGTAGTAATTACCAATAATTAGTAATAATTAGTAATAATTACCAATAATTAGTAATAATTACCAATAATTACCAATAATTACCAATAATTAGTAATAATTACCAATAATTAGCAATAATTACCCATAATTAGGAATAATTAACAATAATTAGTAATAATTACCAATAATTAGTAATAATTACCAATAATTAGGAATAATTAGTATTAATTTGTAATAATTACCAATATTTACCAATAATTAGGAATAATTACCAAGAATTATGAATAATTACCAATAATTTTGAATAATTACAATTAATTTGGAATAATTACCAATAATTTGGAATAATTACCAATAATTAGGAATAATTACCAATAATTAGGAATAATTACATTATTACGTTATTTTTATATTTTATTATTAATATTAAAATAATATAATTTGCTATATTATATACAATTCTCTTTTCATCTGTGTGTTTTCTGTCTCCACATGTAATATTGGAATTCTTTTTCAAAATTATCAACCTACTCGCCAATGGAGAGGTGAATGTGAATGCAAATATTACATGTAGAGACATAATGTTAAACACACAGATGAAAGGAGAATTGTATATAATATAGAAAATTATATTATTTTAATATTAATAATAAAATATACTAATAATGTAATAATGTTATTATTATATAATTAATATTTATGAAAAAATTATATTAGTATTATTAAAAAAAATAAAAAAATCAATATAATATTAAAATTATCAATATTTGTAACAGGTTTTGCTTTATTCTCAACATATTCAATCCTTGCTTGAGTGTTTTTTCTAACAAATTATTCAAAATCAGTAATGCTTTTATATTTTATAGAAAAATATGGAACAACGAGGTCGTCAACAGTCATTATTAGATGACCGCATATGGATAAATCAACGTAGAAATCCAAATGGTTCTGGTTTAAATCCAGTATATATAGAGGGTGTGGAGACTTTTTTATCATTTGCGACATCAAATCCAGAATTTGTTTCAGAAGGCAAAATAAAATGCCCTTGTAGAAAATGTGCATTGAGAACGTTTGACACGTTTGACAAAGTGGGGGGACATCTCTTGCGTTTTGGTTTTCAACCAGATTATGTTTTTTGGTATCAACACGGTGAATGCAGTTCCAGAGTAGGTGATACCAACTTGATTCCGGATCCATCCCGGTTTCAAGATTTAGTACATGATGTTGCAGGTTCATCTGTTCAACATACAGAAACTCCGGCTGATATAGATTCAAATCCTGAGTTGGCACCATCTGAATTTTATGAGTTGTTGAGGTCTACTAAGGATGCATTATATCCTGGCTGCAAGATGAGCAAATTAGAAGCAGTTGCAAAATTTATGGCTATCAAATCAGATAACGGAATGTCAAACACCTGTTTTGACCAGATATTTTCTTTGCTTAAAACACTGTTACCCGAAGGAAATGTTTTTCCTGCAAATTACTATGAGAGTAAGAGGCTGGTTCGAAATTTGGGACTTACTTGTCAGAAGATTCATGCATGTTTAAATGACTGTATTTTATATTCTGGGGAAAATGAGTCGTTGGATAGTTGTCCCACATGTGGGAAATTGAGATATAAAGAAGGGAAACATGGGAAGTCTGGTTTGATTCCTGTAAAATAGTTGAGATATTTTCCGCTTACATCCAGACTTCAGCGTTTATTCATGTCTAAGAATACAGCGACAATGATGTCATGGCATAAAGCGAATATATCAACCGATAAAAGCTTGAATCATCCAGCCGATGGTGATTCATGGAAACATTTTGATAGAGTGCATCCATCCTTTGCTTTAGAAGCTAGAAATGTTCGACTGGGCCTTTCCACTGATGGTTTCTGTCCGTTCGGATCTTATGGTAGTCAATATTCATGTTGGCCTGTTTTTTTAACTCCGTACAATTTACCTTCATGGATGTTGATGAATGAGCCATATATCTTTTTGACTTTACTAATTCCAGGACATCCGAAGAAAAATATTGATGTTTATTTGAAACCATTGATTGATGAATTAATTTTATTGTGGAGTACTGATGTCAGTACATATGATGTTGCTACGAAACAGAATTTCATACTGAGAGCAGCATTGATGTGGACAATTAGCGACTTCCCGTCTTATGGGATGTTATCTGGCTGGAGTACACATGGTTAGAAATCATGTCCTTACTGTATGGGAGAGAATAAAGCATTTATGCTCATTCATGGAAAGAAACCTTGTTATTTTGACTGTCATCACAGATTTCTTCCAGCTGATCATCCTTTTCGCAGAAACAGATCTCATTTCAGAGAAGGAACAATTGAAAGGGATGGACCTCCAAAAATGCTATCAGGTTCGGAGTTAAAATCAGTTGTATTTTTATTACCTCCCATCACTTTTGGTCCCACAATAAACCAACAGAAAATTTCTGGTTTTGGGAAAGAACACAATTGGATTAAACGTAGCATATTTTGGGATTTGCCATATTGGTCTGATTTGTTGGTCCGTCACATGTTTGATGTCATGCATATTGAGAAGAACTGTTTTGATAATTTGTTTCATACAGTTTTGGATACGCCAGGAAAGAGCAAACACAATGTAAATGCACGTTTAGATCTTGCCCAAATTTGTAGGCGTCCAGAACTGGAACTCTTTGAGAATGTCAGAACAGAAAGGTTACTGAAACCAAAAGCAGCTTATACACTGTCTAAAGAAAACCGTTTATTATTTTGTTAGTGGATTGCATATTTGAGACTTCCAAATGGTTGTGCTTCCAATTTGGGTAGATGTGTAAAGAATGGTCATATTACTGGATTAAAAAGTCATGATTGTCATGTTATAATGGAAAGACTTCTACCCATTGGATTAAGAGGTCTGTTGAATTCTGTGATTTGAGATTCCATAACAGACATGTCTCATTTTTTTCGAGAAATTTGTGCGGCTACAGCAGATTATGATGCTCTATGCAAACTTGAAGAAGATGTTGTTGTAATTATATGTAAACTGGAAAAAATATTTCCGCCATCTTTCTTCGACTCAATGGAACATTTGATGTTACATTTGCCATATGAAGCCAAATGTGGAGGTCCAGTACAGTTTCGATGGATGTACTCATTTGAAAGATGCATGCAAAAATTGAAAAGAAAAGTACGTAACAAAGCATCTGTTGAAGGATCTATTGCAGAAGCTTATTTGCAAGAGGAAATATCTTTTTTCTGCTCCCATTATTTTGAATCTGAGTATCCTTCAAAACACAGCTGAATGAGATGAAACGAGAGGAATATTGATGAAATTGACAATCCTTTATCTGTTTTCAACCAGCCAGAGCTTGGTTTTGGTGGAGTTTATGAACGCTGGCTTTCAGATGATGAACATCACAGAGCTCATACGTATGTTCTGCTCAACTGTGAAGAGATGACATCAGTTGTACTGTAAGTGTTTATATCACTTATTCTATCATTTATGTTACAGTAAATAACTTTTTTTTATAGGTTGTATGATAATCATATCAAGAAACAAATTCCACAAATTACAGCAGCTGCTCTCGAAGAACGCCGACAGAAAAATTTCTCTCAGTGGTTTCAAAAACTGGTAACATAAATTCTTTATCTTTTAGCAACTCATTCAATGTATAGTTTACTATATTGATAATTATTTCACAAATTTTCAGGTGTCTCGACATGCTGATAAAATTGACAAACGGTTGTGTATATTGAGTAACCCACCTTCCAAACTTGTTAAAACTTATAATGCATATGTGGTGAATGGATTTCGATTTCACACACATGCATATGGGGAATCAAAAAAAACAATGAACAGTGGAGTTAGCTTGAGAGGATCTCATCATCGAGAAAATGAAGTTGACTTTTATGGCATACTTGATGAAATCATTGAACTCTGTTATCTTGGACAACATTACATAACCATGTTCAAATGTCGGTGGTTGGATACAGAGAGAGGCGTGTGTGTTCATCCGACTCATGGAATCATCGATATTAAATGTAAAAGTGTTCTCGTAGTAAATGAATCATTCTTATTGGCTCAACAGGCACATCAAGTTTATTACGCAAAGTACTGTGCTACATCAAGAGACTTGACTGATTGGTGGAGTGTAATAAAAATCAAAATTCGAGACAATCAGTTTAGTCAAAGTGAATGTGCTTTCACTGATGTGCAAAGAATTGAAGTTTTTCAAGAGAGTACTCAAAATAAATTTTTTTACAAAGAGACATGAGTATCGATGACGACACCCCACATTTAAGAGTCGGTGATGACGATGATGTTAATGATGTCACATATGAATTTGAAATGGTAAGAGATGAAGCAACTGGAACTCGAATGGATATCGATGATGTTGAGGAGCAATATGAAGATGACATTGACATATATGAAGATGATGATGAAGATGAACACTGATATAATTCTATGGTAGTTATATACAATCATAATATATATATATATATAATAGTAATTATCAATTATTTGATAACAACATTAACATTTTCTGTTTCAGATGGACGACGACACATTTCGTGAGTTGGCGGATGCTGACCTGCCTTTTGATGCGGATGAGTTGCTGGCAGATGACCCTCAGCCTGCAGGCACTCCAGGGAGTACGCGGAGGGGGCGCGGTCTTGCATGATTGATGATTCCTGACCCCATCCCCGAGCGACGTCCGCGTCTTGGGTTTGATCCACGCACACGGAGGTGTGATAACCTGTGTGATAACCTGTGGATTTGACTAAGATTTCATTAATCTATTCACATAATAAATGTTTATTATTTTTATAGTTTTCCACATATAGCAGTCGGACAGGGCAGTGCTATTTTGCGCAACTATTTCTCTCAGTCGTGGACCACATGGGAGCAGATTCCCATTGATGTGCAGCAGGCCATGTTTGGCCATTGGTTGGTACGTACGTAAATAAATAATTTTTATTTTGAAAATTATTTCATTTCTAACTTGATATTTTGATTTATTTGTAGGGTTTATGGTATCCAATCGAGGATACCATGCGTGACGTCATCCACGAGGCATGGGAGGTGGCCATGCGTGATCGCTTTCGTCAGTTTTTGCACAATTTAAGAAAATCTTCCATGAAGAAAGCAGGAGTGTCAGATTTTGACGAGTCATGTAGAGCACACCGACCAGAGTGCATTTCATCCCATGTATGGGATAGATTATGTGCGCACTGGTTGAGTGGTGCCTTTCAGAGAAGATCATCGGTGGGGAGACAGAATCGGGGGAGACAGGAGGTGACTCATCGAGCTGGGAGTCGTTCTTTCAGTACTAATAGACAGCATCTGGTACGTACATTATTTATAAATATTTTATATAACTATAAATATTAACAGTTTATTTTTTATTCTTATAGGCTGTCGAGCACCCCGATATTACGGAGTACGACGTATATCGGAGGATGTATAATGATCCTGCTACTGGGGAGCTCAGAGGTGATCGTCAGCATCACATCGTGGTCAGTATTATTTGTTTTCAAGTTTAAAAATTAACTGCATATAATATATTCACAATTTTAATTTTAAATTGCAACTACAGGAGTCATATGAGGCCGCAGCGTCACAGACCCGGCCTGAGAGTCAGGTCGAGTCATCAGATCAGACCACTGGCCGTCAGTTTGATGAGGTGGCATGGATGCAGGTCACCCAGTATGCCTTCGAGAAGGGTCGGGTAGTTGGTATCAGTTCTCGACTGACTCCCGGAGATTATTATAGCAGTGTTGCGATGTCGGCGTCCAACTCGAGAGGAGCTCGTGCATCTTCTTCTGCTACACAGTATAAGGATCAGTTGCGATCTCAGACTACACTGATAGAGAGTCTCCGACAGGAGCAGGAGCAGATGCGTCAGCAGCATGAGGAGGAGCGTCGACGCCAGCAGCAGCTGTACGAGGAGCAGACGAGTCGGTGGCAGCAGCAACATCAGGAGCAGATGGAGTACATGCGCCGACTCACTCATGCTTTAGGGATGAAGTTTCCTCCACCACCATCTGCAGATCCCCCCCTCCCCTCCTCCTTCAGATTAGAGTTTGTTTTTATGTTATAAAATTCGTTAAACCAAAATATGATTTTTTTCTATTCGTAGTTTCTGTCTCATTATAAAATATTAATATGAATAATAATATTATTTATATTTTATAATATTAAATTATATATATATATTAAAATTTTATAATATTATAATATAATTATATTTTTTTGTAATATTTTAATTATTTTAATATTTGAATGTAAAATAATTCTATTATTTTTATATTAATTAAAATAACTTATTAATATATTTTTTATTTATGAATTAATTCTAATATTATTATATTAATTAAATCATTTATTAATATTCTATTATTTTTTATTTTTGAATTATAATTCTATTATTATTATATTAATTAAAAAATTTATTAATAATTTATTATTTTTATTTGTGAATTATAATTCTATTATTATATTAATTAAAATCATTTATTAATATTTTATTATTTTTTATTTTTGAATTATAATTGGATTATTACTATATTAATTAAAATAATTTATTAATAATTTATTTATTTTATTTTTTTTATGGTATTTGCGACGGGATACTATGCCCGTCGTACATAGTATTATTATTATATACATTAAAATAATTTATTAATAGTTTTTTTATTTTATTTTTAAAAAGTATTTGCGACGAGACCCGTCGCAAATACTATTTAAAAAGTTTTTTACAAATATACGGAGTACTATTTACGACGGGGAGAATCCCCGTCGCAAAAAAAGTCTTTAGCGACGGGCCCGTCGCAAATAATTGTTGTTGCGATGCCGTTTTCAGCAACGGGCCATTTGCGACGGGATCCCGTCGCAAATGGCCCGTCGCAAATACTTGTTTTTCTAGTAGTGATGTTCGGGGCCAAAAAGGGAATTCCACCAATAGAGACCATTTGATTCCAGTCTGAACCTTGATAGATACCCTTGGATCCCTCAGTTCCACATTTATAAAAGTTATAAAAGGAAAATAAAAGGGTCGGTGTGGCATATTTGAGCGTGTATTAATGTTTAGAGAGAACTGGGGTTGATCGCCTTTTATGGTGAAAGGCTATTGATGATCAATCGTTTCGAGAGGCCTCCAAAATAGGGAGATGCTACTAGAGTTCTAGTTCAAGGCCCCACATAGATGATCGAGAGGGACAAAGTGTCAAGAACTGACCCTTCATCTTCCTATGTGGATGCCTCTTCCATTGGGGTCTTAGGAAGAGACCTCAGGCTGGACTCCTGGGTTTCTGTTGAGGAGCTATATTCACCCTTATCATAGGCCCCTTGATTCTCCTCATCTGGTTCCTATATGAGTCATAATGATGGGTTTGAGGTGCTGAATGAAAAAAAAATCTGAAATTCACATTTATAGAAAATTACATTACCAAAAAAAATCTCGGTTAAGTCTTATTCCTCGGGAGTGACATCCCCACTCTACTAGGATCTTTCCCAATCATCATCAAAACCCCAAGACTCCTCATCACCAGAGCCTTGCATGTCAGCCTCCGGGGATGGTGCATCTTCGGTCAGTGGCTCAATAGAGATCAACTCCTCAAACCCTGCATAGACCATCACATGTACCTAGAGGGTAGGGGGTTCAACCTCTTCACACTAGCATGTGAAGGCATCCATGTCTGCCAGATAGTTGAATATTTCTTGGAATCTCACTCGAGCCATGATCCTCACGAATCTAATCTTATGAAGCCCAATCCCCTTCCGGGCAAGCCTCCTCTATAGCTACTTCTCCTTCTTGGATAGCTACAACATTCCCCATGTCTTCCAAAGTTTAGGGAAGTAGGTGTCATCGATTAGCTACACCAAATAGCATTGCTTCTTTCCCAAGGCCTCCCTAGGTTGTCTCATTCCAACATGGGAGCTATTTGCCTCCTCCCATGGATGTTTTTTAGGAAAACCCTCCCCTCTAGGGGGTGTAGCTTAGGTGGTACCCTGAGTTGCTGTTGCGACATCATCTTGAGCCCTTGTCACACCGCACGTGATTAGAAGAGCATCCCACATATTTTCTGGATTCTCATGTGGCTCGTTTATTAGTTTCACCTTCCTTACATATTGGCACAAGATCGCTCTTGGGAACACCGCCACCCAATGACCAACATAATCCTACATAAGGCTGGCATTGAGGTTGGTTGGTGATATTCTGATGATCTCCCCAGCACCCTCAATTGTGAACATCCACCATAGATGAAGATAAATACAAGGGTGTCTCTCCTCATAGACCCCAATAT
This sequence comes from Viscum album, assembly GCA_963277665.1. NCBI lineage: Eukaryota > Viridiplantae > Streptophyta > Magnoliopsida > Santalales > Viscaceae > Viscum > Viscum album. The sequence continues at coordinate 1,931,204,817 of OY728148.1, forward strand.
ACACCCACTTTTTTGGTTGTTGGATGCACCTAAATTACTGAGAAAACTGGCAAGGGGTGCATAGTTCAAAGTATGTGCTTCCATCAATCTATGCGACCAACACCCCACCAAAAAAATCTTGCAGATGCTCCCTCTTCTCCAATATCCCCCACATATAATCAACCATCTCATTGGTTGGGGTTAGAAAATGAACGAAATCAAAATTCCTAGTGTTTTTTATAGTGGTCATTGATGCAAGGTTTTTTTTTTACATTTGCTTAAAACCTAACTCAAAATTATAAACCTAAGAACTATATTAAAGAAGCAACCAAGGTTGTCTCTTAGCGAGACCACCCTGTAGGGGTTTTTATGTCACAATTTTTTTTATAAATCTTCTAATTTTATGTTTTTAATTGTTTTTAAAGGGATTAGAAACTGCTGGAATGAAAACTAAACAAGATTCAAGAAACACTATGGAAATTAAAACAAAAATGAAAAAATTAAAATCAAAGTGAAAACAAAGTAATAGAAGAAAATTGACAGAAAGAAGAATAACAGACTAACTAGTGATTCAAACATATCAGTCTTTCTTCATCATTTTTTAAAGGTTTCTACAACTGTAATTCTCTCAATAAAAGACTGAAATCGTAAATCTCATATCTCATTCTATTTATTAAAATGAGTTTACAACTAAAATTTCATGAGTAGAACTGCTTTTTGAAGGATTCGGTTAATGCTCTCAATGATAGTCGAAAACAAATATATAGACAATACTCACTGTACTCACAATTCTTCAATCAAATATTGAGAAATTTAAGAAACTCTGACTCGGATCAAATCAATGAGCTATATTCAGAGTTTGTCACATTCCAATTAGGATTGTGTCGTACTTAGAATACAATAAAATTGAATAAAAAGATGACAAATGAATGGAACTTCAAGAGGCAATTTCATTTTGAATTTCAAGAATCTGGACATAATTATAATTGTGAAATTTAAGAAATTAAAAACTCCGAAAGACTTCACATTGTGAATACACTAGTTCCGACTACCAAAAATTTATCCGGACATCTCTGAGGAGCAGCGGCGTACTTCAATCTTCGTCTTCATCACCAGTGGAGGTGGAGTCGATCACCAGTTAAGATATCGACGGTGGAGGATTTGTGCTCAGATCGAGTTTCACTGGTTGCGGCCCTTCCTTGTGACGGTGGCGGAAAGATTTGGGGTTCAAATCTTCTACGCGAAAATGGTGGTGGCTGCCTAGCTTAAAAGCATCTTCTTCAAGCTTGGGTTCTGATGGCGTGACGCAACAAAGAAGGTGGCTTGGGTTTTCATCGGTGTTCACGGGCTACGTAACGGCAGTGGTTCCGGTCTCCAGCTCTGGTTTTGGACAGGGTTTTTATTGGCGAGATTGGGAGGAAGAAATACAAGCTACTTCAGGAAGCTTTTGTTGGCTTTGGGTTCGGACACCATGTAGGAAGAATTATCTACAGGGGATTTGTATTACGCATATAATTGGACCAATTTATCTTACCTCCCTAATAAAATTATCTTAGGTGGCCCTACCAACTCCATTTATGTGCATTTTATTGAGTTTTTTTTATATGATTTCTGATTTTTTTAAATGCACATGTTAATTAATTTTTAAAAACTGTGTCTGAAAGGCGACATCGGTGATGCCGCCTTTGTCTTAAAAGAATTTTTTTTTCTATTTTAAATATTTTTTTATATATTTAAATTTTTATTATTATTTTTTATTTTGTCATGTTTATTTATATATATATATATATATAATAAAATGTTTGAGCATAATTTATTTCTTATTCAAGTACGTGACTTTTCTAGTCTATAAAATATAAAGTAGAAGATCAATATAAATAATAATTAAAACACGTATTAAACATTTAATAAGTAGTTGAAAATAAAAACGAATTCTTGAAAAATGTTGATGAATAATAATTTATAAGTTTTATAATCCATCAACTTTAAATTTAAAAATGTTTCAAATACGTGACTTTTCTAGCCTATAAAATATAAACTATAAAACCAATATAAATGAAAATTAAAACATTGATTAAACATATAAAAAGTATTCGAAAATAAAAATAATTTCTGAAAAAATGTTTATGAATAATAATTTATAAGCTTTATAATCCACCAACTTGAAACTTAAAAATGTTTCAAGTACGCGACTTTGCTACACTATAAATTATAAACTATAAAACCAATATAAATGAAAATTAAAATATGGATTAAACATATAAGAAGTAGTCGGAAGTTTTAATTTTTATTTATATAGATCTTATAGTTTATACTTTATAGGCTTTCAAAGTCAAGTAGGTGGCTTTGGATCCTCCTTGACATTCCTTCTTTTCGCTCTCACTTCCGAGTAACTTTTCTTACATTCCTTTCATTTTCATTTATTTATTTTATTTATGAAGCACTTTATTTTCAACAACTTTTTAGATGTTTATGCTATCTTTTAAATTTTATTTACATTACTTTTATATTATATACTTTATAATCTTTTAAATTTATCTACTTGAAATTTAATAATTATTCCTATATTTCAAGTAGTCGACTTTGAAAATTGTGAAATATAAATTGTACATAAAATATTACTGAAAACTGAAACACTAGATAAACATATAAGAAGGGCTGATATTAATAATAGTATCTTAATTTCAATAGACATAAAACATATAAATGAATATGTACAATTAATGTCTACGTCTATGGCGAGGAGATTTCATCCCACATGGTGGTCTGTGAATAGGACGTCTGCGTCGAGTTCGCTGTAAAGTCTGATGACCTGAAAATGGATGATCCTCGGGCACTGGAACGTCGATTGTCGCATCCTCCACCTGTGTGTTAGTGCGAGGAGTTTTCAACTACATGTCATACTGCCCTCTTGATCTTTATCCCACTAGGGTGGTAGAAGGACCTTCCATCATTGCAGTGGAGAACCAATCTTGTGATTGATCTATACCCCAAGGCTGCGAGAAATCTAGACCCCAATGCTATGATGGATCTAGACCTCAAGGCTATGATGGATCTGAAGCCCAAGGCCGCGATGGATCTGGACCCCAATATGGAGAGGCTAAACTACTAGAGGGCCGACCTCTGTCTGTGGAACATGTGAGACCTCACGTGCAGCACGACGCTGTCTACGTCGTAGTCGTCAGGGCTCCTCATCACCAGCAGCTGCTGTAGGATGTTCCTCCGGGACAGGAACCTCCTCTCTCTGGGCTGGATACTCGAATATGCTCTCAGAAAGCGCATGATAAGATGACCTCAGCTCCAGAGCTTCAACATGGACGGTTGCCCAGCTAAAGATCTCCTCCTCTTTATCACTCATGCGAACAAGATGCTCTGAGTGAGTGTCCTATAAAAAGATTCATACTGAATTAGAAAATAGTTCAATAAAAAACTAATGGAAATTTATTGACTTACAATCTTATGACTCTCTGTCATGTCAGGTAAGATACAGTATAGATTTCAGTCTATACCATAGCTAATACTCAGCCTGCTCTGAAAGAAAAAATCAATTCTTAGGTACACCCTAGATACTAAACTTTGCATGTCTGTGCCATTAGTCGAGAAAGAGAGCATGTACTTGGCGCCAGTCCTCATCCTGCCTCCTTGTTAGCTTCACCTCATGAAGCTTCTCTGTCTGTCTCGGTGGTAATGAAATCGGCTGAGCACACCAAAATTGGCGCACAACTCTGTCAGGCTGCTGCCACTCAATAATATGGAAGTAAATGAGGGGCACTACAACCATAACATCATTAATCCCAACAGTGCAGTATGGTGGAAACTGGTCCACAATAGTCCAGTATGGAAGCCTTGAAATATGAAATGACGTGTGACCTTTGTCAAAAAATCTCCTTAAAAAAACCAAAATTGATTCTATTATTAAATTTGTTAGACAATGATAGATTGTATATACATACCTGGTTGGGTAAGAGACAGTCCAACTATAGCTGATATACGCCCAAATGGTGCCTCATAACCGCGTGGAAACTATGTCTCTAACACCACCTATAAAATACAACATCGATAGTAACAAATAATGATAAATTAAAATCAATAACTCTTAATAGCATCAGAAACCAATAGAAAATGAGTAATCATACTAGCGTCCATGCAGAGCGTCATGAAACACCTCCATCGCGATCGGCAGACCATCAAGCTCAGGGTGGAATACAGGGATGCGCTCCCATGCCCACATCTGAAGAAGGATGACGCATCTCCTGAGACCTGTGCGGTCCTTGTGGGATAACCTGCATAATGCTCTATACATGTATGCCAAACAGACTGATTGTAACATCCCAGGTAAATAAAGAATATGACATTTTCATATTTATTAATATTTGTGAATAAAATGTTAATATTACTTTAAAGGGAATGCTATGTTCGATGGTGTACCCAATACGCAACAACGAGTTTCCTCGAAATCTTACATTGCACACTAATAATATAATAATATTATTTTAAATGTTAGTTAACGTCTAGCTGTTGTAATGGCGGGAATGAACAGAACTAACTACAAAATGATTATATATGTTTGTTAAATATTTTTACATTTATCCAATAAATGTTAGAGGCTTAAAATACGAATGAATTCAATTTTAAGCATAAATATTATAATATTCTTTAAAAGGCCGATTAACAACCTTTTGATGGCGAACCCTTTTTAAATCTACTTTTTGTCAATTTTATATGTTATATTTGAAAAAATAAAATCCTTCTTTAGAATCGGGATATCAAAATTTACTTTGTGTAATTTTTTGTTATTTTTCCGATAAAGTTCATTTTTGTAATGAATAGTGAAAATGTTTTAATTTAATTCAAAACCTCCTTTTAATATAATATATTTATATGGTTATATTATCTTTTTAATTGGGTTTAAAGTTTATTTAAAATATATTTTTACCATTTAATCCAATGGTGGTCATTGGAATTAATTTCACTTTGAAATTGGATATAAACAAGTGTCAATCTTTTGATAGATATTGTTTCTTAAAAACACTATTTGTTTTGACAGCAGGAATTAATTATAAAATTAATTAATGCAACTTCTATGTTTTGAATTTGGTAAAATGGACATCATTTTTGAATTTGGAATATCAAATTTACTTTGGATAAATTTTTGGTATTTTTCTGACAAATGTTCATTTTTAATGAATAGTGAAAAATACTGCATTTTACTGCCTTTTCATCTAATTTAATTATATAGTTAGATTTTCCTTTTAATTGGTTTTAAAGTGTAATTGAATTATATTTTTATCACTTAATACAATGTTGTTCTTTGGAAGTAATTTCACTTTTCAATTGGATGTAAAAACAAGTCAATCTTTTGATAAATTTTACTTCTTAAAACCCCGTATTTGGTTGTGAAAACGAGAATTATTTTTAAATTAATTACAACAATTTCTGTGTTTGGAATTTGGTAAAATGAATTCCATATTTGGAATCAGAAGGTCTAAATTATCTAATTAAGACTCTTATGTTTTTGGACATTATTAATAGTAACAATGCCAATTGTCTTTAATTATCATGATTAATTAGTAATCAGGTAGTTAAGGGTAATAAAATAATATCATAATATTATAAAATGAATCCAGCATGTGTCTAAATCCTCTTGGTTGTGTCATGTCTAACCATGGGATGGCTTGTGCTAACTTAGGGACCCCATGGAATCACTTTTGTGTGATAGTGACCTTTTATCATATTATTTTTAAAGAAAAGAAAATATAACCAAACTATGTAACACCTAAGTAAAACAATTTTAATTTTTCTTACATAAATGATCTATTAAACTATAAATATTAATTGTAAATATAAAAAAATTTCCTACATCATGTTATTTTTTTTATAAATTTTAGACATTAAATAAATAAATTTATTTATGACACCATGATGATGGAGTGATTACCTCATTAATGAATGATTTAAATAAAATGAAAAGATAAGGAAACATCTAAACCTTACACTTGTCAAAAACCAATTGTATCGGTGGATTTCGAACCCTTATCACCTTATCCTTGAAATATATCATTGTGGGACCTTTAAAATCCGAAAAACATTTTATAATAAAGTAACATTTCAAGACTTTCCAAAAGTGACCCTCCTCCCTCTTATAGAAGGCCCCCACCTCTACCCCCTTACCCACACCTCTCAAGCCCTTTTATAGTCTAACCTATACTCATATTATCTCTCCACATCCCTCTATCACTCCTAGAAGCCTAACTTTGGGCATAATTCTTCCCAAGGAAGCCTTTGGCTCAAATCAAAAAGAGTTACCCGATTTAGAGGTAATGTCTTCTCTCGAGTTCCTTTCTTTTATTTTCTTTCTTAACTCACCACTATATTCTTATTATTTGATCCCATAATAAAAAAATTATCCTAAATATACTTGGATGTTTTTATGATAAGGATTCTACCTATACTTACACACAACTCCGTCTAATGGTTAAAGAACATACTGTTTCTGTGGGTGTCAAATTACTGCCTCACGAAACGATGATTGTTCAATCTTTTTTTAACACCTTTCATGGTGACCATTATGATGTCACTGTATTTATATATGATATATATGGTATTTATTTTTTCTATATGCTTCTGAATTTTGTTTTTAAATCACATCATTATTCTTTTCATGTTGTGAAATTGCGATAATTTCATCTGAGGAAGTGTGGACTACCACCCCCTCAAGTGATGTGACTCGTTCATGCCAAAAATGGAATTTATAATGAACGTAATTAATGAACTTATGTTACCTATATAACATATATATTATACTGGAATTATTATATATATATATATATGCCTCATTTAGTTTTAATTCCTTTAATATGACAAAGAAATGAAAATAGCGTTCATGCATACGTTCGGCCTACCGTCTCCATGAATAGTGCATTTCATTTTTTATCTCAAAATGTTATGTAATAGTATAAAATTAATATATACTAGATATATATGATATTTAAATCATTAATACCATTCTGGAGATGATGTACTTATAACTACATGGGCAATTCTTTTCAAACAAGTTCATTTTTTACTCATGTATCGAACATCGACAAAACGTATGATATGAACTCACATAATTAACTAATTATTATAACATGATAATATGTGATATGAATTGAATAATAAAATTTAAAGGAATTACTTAAGAAATTATAAATTTATCAAAGTTTATTATTCTAGAATATAAAGAAATGAACAAGACAAGTCGGACTTGAGGTAAAAGGATTTCTTGTCTCGCATTTAATTCCGTGAGATTTCCATTGTTCGCCACTTATTTATTGCATGTGGTGTATTGTGTACTTCCGTTTCATATATATTATAATGATTCTATTTATATTAATGGTATTATGTGATTCATTTGGTGTTTATTATATTTTGGTCATACGACTCGATTGATTACAACGAGGTAAGGGGTTTTTATCTCACTTTTTATTCATGTGAGATTCATGATACATTTGCCACTATTTCCTTTTGTGTGGTGTATGTAATAGCCTTTATTGTATTCCTTGTGTAATATACTTTAATTTATGGGTATTTACATCTTCATTGTATGACCCTTCTTTCATGGGGTGTACGTTTTAAAAGTTACCCAAATCGGTAAAGGAACCTTTCACCCTCCTCTTTTTTTAAAAGACTTATTTTTGTTAGGTATTTTAATTTACATATTCTTATGTTGGGATATGTTCTTATATATACTTTTTGTTAAAATTTTATTTCCAAGTTATTATATACCCCTTTTATCTCATCAACTCATTTTCTGAATTTTAAAGTGACGCCGTTAGGCTGTCGAATTTTTACAAGGGAACTTCTTAACCCAATTTCAATTCTTTGGGTTCAACTTGTACTTCTTGAATATGGAATCCTATGAATATGTGTGAATGACCTATGATTGTTTTACACTTAATATCCACTTATATTGGGTGTATTTATTTTTTTCACACATAATTATGTGATTGATTTATCCTTAATTTAAGGAAACCATTTTTATAAGGGATTTCATCCCAATTTACATTTCCACTGAGACATCATTGTTGTTATGTACAAATTAACTCTTATATGGTGTATATACTATCCTTTGACATATTATATCATGAATCCCTTTATTCTCATGATATTATAAAGTTCTGATCAAAACTTATTCTTCAATTGTTTGTATTCAAGCGTCTCTCTTTTTGTTAAAATCTCTTTAACTAAAATATCATTTTAAATGTTTTAAAGATTTATTATTCTAAATATTTCTCATTAGTGTCTATATTTGCAAAATGGGTTTTAGGATTTATTTATATGGACATTAATGTTTTCAAATGATAATTCGTTTAAAAGCTTCAAAGTGCTATGTGGAACTTTGATTCAAAAATATCTTTTTAAATGGTTTTGAAGATGATTTGATAAAACATTGTTTATTTCAATATCTTGATTTGATATATTGGAATATGGAAATGTTATATTTCCTTTATACATGTGTTATATGTTATGATTATGTTATGGTTATTGGGCATTTTTTACGTATACGGGTGGTTCCATAATAAACCTAGGGCGGGTGAGCCCGAGATAGCTCTCCAATGCATTGGGTAACGCGAAGGAGTTAAACATTAAGTTTTCTATGAAGAGATTTAGGGAATATACTATGATGAGTATTCCAAACGTAACCATGAGGGATAATCTCTATCTAAGAATGTTATGAATGCCTCAAGTTACCTTTATGTCTTATGATTTCTATGATTTATTCATAAATCTTATGATTTCGTGAGGTATGTTAAAGTGTTTATGTTTTATGAGTATAGTATGATTTCAGTGATTCTTATGTATACATGGACTAATGTTTTCTTTCTATATTTTATATCCCTTACTGGGCTTTTTATGCTCATCCCAAGTTTTTGAAATGTTTTTCACATGACATAAAGTGGAATTGGGTCAAGGATGGGATCAAGGAAATGTCATGCAGTATAAAACATGGAACTAGACATGACTCTTTTGTTCTAGAGTTTTTATTTTGTGAAAAAATGGAAACTTAGTAGATGTGTCTATTTTTTAATAATTGAGATGTAATAGTTATGTCCTAATTCTCTAAAACTCTAAAACTGAAAAGATCCTCAATGTGAATTATTCATTTAATTCAAGATTATGTAATGTTTTAAGGCCGGGGCCTTATACTGATCCCCAGCTATATGTCTCAGCCCGATCAAATTCCTCTAATAGGGGTAGTTACATCATGTGCACGTGCATCCCTGAGTGATCCGTATGCATGGTCTGTCAAATGATCTGTAATATACATGCATGGGCATAACGCATGACAGTCTGCTCGTCAGCATCATCGGGTAAATGTGGAATCTGCACCTCTAACCAAGGTATAGATATTAACAATCCATATGAAGCCCTACGGTTGGAAAAAATATTGACGCCTAACAATTGCTGAGCAAGGTTGGGACAAAATGCACGAGTGTGTCCAATAATGGCTTCCCCCTAGATTGGAAGACTGAGAAGCACTGCTACATCCTGGAGGGTGATGGTTATCTCTCCCTCAGGAAGGTGGAATGTGTGTGTCTCTGGTCTCCACCTCTCCATGAGGTCAGTAAGCAGGTGATGGTCTAAAAATGTGAAATATGATACGAAAATTCCATAGAATCCAACATGGCTCAAGTATAGTCTAATGGCATGTGGAGACTCCCCATGTTGAAAATGGTTTACTTGACTCACCCTGATCGATCAATCCTCACCACCATCTAACACGACCTGGGAAATATGGCTATTCGGCTAAGTGAGTAGTATGGTATCATCCATCTGTATATAAACAATTGAAATGAGTAGTAAGTGTAAAATGTATATATAACATTATGGCCAGTAGAATGTTATGACTTTTAGAATTAAAGACATGACATGTTTATTCATATTGTTTTATGAAGTTATTTTTACTAAAAGAAAGAGGCATGTCTTCATGTTTTTTAAAGAATATTACTAACGTGTTGTTAAGATATTCTTTTACCTAGAAAATTGCATTTTTTAAGATATGGTTTTATATATTTATATATATAAACAATTTTTATTTGTTATGTAAATATTTATTAGAAAATGGTGTGCTTCGTAATTTATGTATGATTTTTTACATGATGGTATGTTTCATTATTATTTTCTCACATGTACAGGTTATTCTATAACACTAACTAAACATCAAGAAATAATTTGTGGGAAATGAATCACGACACAGGAGGAATGGTGACAACTACGACGATGATGACGTAAACTCATTCCATCACCATTGTCGTTGTAATTATTCCTCTTGCATCGTGATTCATTTCCCACAAATTCATTCTTGAAGTTCAGTTAGTGTTACAGAATCAGTTGTACTCACCTATATTGTTGGTTGTATATTATAACAAGCTCCTTTATTAGTTTGTATAACCTCCCCGTAGTAGTACACACAGGTAAAACCTGACTCTATACATCAAAAATGTTTTCTGATCATGATTCTGATAGTGTAACTAACATTGAAAAAGATGGTTGATCATATAATCTTTATTATGATGAAATTTTATAAGATCTTCTTGTTTCATAATATATGATACTATCATTTCATTATATAAAATTTTATTTGAATATCAGTCACATAATGTTTTGAAAACCGAGGTAAAGGGAAGATGTTTTTGGGTTTATGGTTCATCTTTTAGGTTTTAGGGTTTATAGATTATGGTTTCAGATATTGGGTTTTGGGTCTAGGTTTTTTGATTTTTTGTAAGGTTTTCGGGTTTAGGTTTATGATTTCAGGGTTAAGTTTAGGTTTTAAGGTCTGGTTTTATGAATTCAAGGGTAGGGTTTAGGTTTTAAGGTTTAGGGTTTAGAATTTTGAGATTACAGTATAGGGAAGAAGTTTTTAGGTTTAGTGTTCTAGTTTTAGGTTTTGGGGTTTAGAAAATTGAGGTAAAAATAAGAGATAACAACATATAATTTACAATATGAGAATATCAAAATGAATATAATACATCATTTTGGTTGAGAGTGTGAACTCGACCCAATAATGTTATGGCATCATTTTGGGTTATGACCTTCTTGATGAAATATGGTTCATCTCAAACTCTACCCTTGTTCTTGAGGCCAGTCAATCTCATTCCACACCTTGGTGGCCTTTGGTCTCCCATGGGGATGCAACTTATTGATTTCAGGTATCACTATCGGTTGGCCTTCGAGCATTGGGAAATAATGAAACTCCCCAATAGGCATCCATGGTGCAACATAACAGTTAGAAATGGTGTCTATCTGGTACACTGGATCAATATATGCTTCCCATGATATGTTCATAGAGGCACATGCTATGATGGCATGTGTGCATGGAAACCATAAGGCCTGAAAGTTTCCACATTGACATAGCCTCGTTTCCAGTAATACCACTATTGTTTCACTGATGCTATTTGTGATGGGGTCTGAATGCTCTTGAACTTCAAATCGAGAGTCTTCTCATCAAAAAATGCACACATGATAACCATAAGCTTATTCTATATTTTTTTCTATCTCTCTTTGAAAGTGTCTTCGGTACCTTAGACCCTACTGTATTCTGTCTAATGCTAGTTTTTGTCTATCAATAAAGTACTTCACACAATGATATAATGTCTCTTGAACTATAGAAGTTATAGGTAACTTGTGAAGCCCTTTGAAGATACAATTTATGAACTCCAAAATGTTTGTGGTCATGTGTTCATACCTCTTCCCCCCATCATATGTCATTGTCCATTTTTCTTTTAGAATCCACATCATATAATCATAAACTTCTTGATTAGCCTAGCAGATTTGTTCAAAATGTTCTTCAAACTTCTATTGATCCGACTCATATGCTACATAGAAGAGATGATATTTCACATAATTTTTTTTTTATCTTTACATTGAAATAGTAAAAAATAACAAAGACAATGTGTACCAAGCCTTGTGATTGCCTTATTCATCAGTTCATTGTGGAATTTTTTATGCACATTGATATAAATGTGTCTAGTGCAGAACCAATGATGTGCATTTGGGTATCTCCATGTATCATGATTCACATTTATTTCCTCATTAATTTCCTGATACCGATCAAATATCAAACAAACACCCCAAATGTTAGTGAAATGGTTGTTGATACATGCCAAAAACCAAATCCATGATTTATAGTTTTCTTTATCTACAATGGAAAAGGAAAGTAGAATAGGTGAATGGTTTCCATCTTGGGTTTCCATAATCAACAATACACCCTTGTATTTTATGTATAGAAATGTTCCATCAATCTGAATAAAATGTTTGCTTAAACGAAATGTAGAGATACAGGGGAGGAATGCCTAGAAAAACCGATGAAATTGAACACAAGATGGATCAAGTTAGTTATCGTGAAACAAATGTTCATTTTTATCAAGATAGAAGACAACTTGGTTATGATGCCTCAGTATGTATAACAATTACAACAACACCTGATATGATTCATCCCAATCACCGTTGACCTTCACAATTTCCTTCTATTATGCCATCCTTGTCTTATTATATGAAATATTATAACTGAATGTTTGTTGTATCCTATATTGAACAAGGTCTATCAGAACATCTTGACATGTACTAATAATCTCAACAATAATGGATGACATAAATTTTGCATCCAATGAGGTATGATCTTGATTCAGGCTTGGAAGAACGCAAGTATGAACTTCCTCAATACTAGATATTCTACAACCTCCAAATGAAATGTCTGGAATTGCCCTCAAGTGGAATCTATAATTATCCACATACTTCTCACACCATATAAGATATTTACTATGGCCTGATTCCTGAACTATATATCTTTAGTTCCTCTCAATGTGAAATCTCTTTATCGTGATTTTTAATTCATATTTACTTGGAAAATTCCTTCCAACATATAAGGTTTTTTCCATCTCACTAAACCTATCTGGTATAACTATGGGAAACTCATTTTCTAGTGTGAGAACAGTATTGTCGATATCAGGCACACATGTCATTACTTATGATCAATATGAAAAGAGTGGTGGATAATTTATTGTAGGTCGAGGCTGTTGTACAACTAATGAATTTCGCAAAACCTCCTCCCTAACTTCCGTTGGTCCCTCCTCCTCACCATTGTTATCACAATTTGTTCTTTCATTGTAAAAATATTAATTATAATTGGGATTTAGATGTATATCTAGGAGATCATCTAGGTTGTCCTCTTTTGCATCATTTGGAATAGGTTCAATTTCATGGGGCAGACTATCTTTAACCACTCTTGTAAGTATACGTCTTTGTACAACTGGATGTTGTTGTTGTACAATATAAACATCAACATATAACTCCATCATGGTACCATATGACTATTGAGAAAATAAATTTATTTCTTTGACCCAATACACATCAGCAACCAATGGACAAGCTAGATGCCACAGTGTTTCCAGGAATTGAAAATGCCTATAGCTCATAAAAAATGATCTCTTGATCAGGTCCTAAATTTAAGGAACCATGAATTCTATCTTGAAGGTCACTTAGGGTTACACAATGAGTTTTACTAACCACTATTATTGGTTGTGTACTGTAAGAAGCTCCTTGCTCAGTTTTAATAACCTCTCCAAATTAGTACACATAGACAAACATGACTCTCTACGTCAAAAATGTTTTTTTGATCAAAATTATGATAGTGTAACAAATATTAACAATGATGTTTGACCATATAATATTTATTAGAATGTAATTTTAGTATTCCTTTTTATACCCTAAAATATGCTAGTAATGTTTAATTATATAAAAGTTTATTAGAATATAAGTCACGGAATGTTTTGGAAACCGAGGTAAAAAGAAGAGGAAACATTAAATTAGTTTATTTATCATTGATAAAATTCACTTATGATCATATAAATCAAAATGAAGAAAAAAAACACATTAAATAACACATGAATTCTTTATAACATACAATAAATTCCTTAACATTTTTCAATAGAATGTGGTTTGGATGAGATGAGTCTCACTTCGTACATGAGGTAAAATCCAGCTTATTTTTAATTGGAAGCTTAATAACATCTTGTAAATATATATACTTCACTTTTGAACTTTCAAAAGTTTTTTAACTTCTAATGACATATCTTAGATGTCATATTAGATGTCATTATAAGGCCAAAAAACTTTTGAAAGTTCATAAGTGAAGTAATTATCCTTCAAAGATGTTATTAAGATACCAATTAAAAATATGTTGGATTTTACCTCATGTACGAAGTCAGACTCATCTCATCTAAACCACATTCTATTGAAAAAATTTCAAGGTATTTCTTTTATGTTGTAAATAATTCATGTGTTATTTATTTTGTTTATTATTCTTCATTCCACTTTATATAATCATAAGTATCTTTAGATAATCATTATATGGATTAATTTTTTAATCCTATGGTATTCATTAATTAATCTATAATTAATCATTTCTAATAATAACTATTATTTTGAAACTATATAATCTTTATGATACTAAAATTTTAAGGCATTTTCTTATATCATAAACTATTATACTAATGTTTCTTAGTACAATTTTTACTAAGTTAATCATTATTTAATCACTAGTTAATCATTATTAAGTTAATAATTTGTTAATCATTCTTCAATAACTATATAATAGAGAAGAACAAATACATAAAATAACACATGAATGTTTTAAAACATACAAGAAATACCAACATTTTTCAACAAAACAGGGTTTGGATGATATGATCCTAACATCAGAAGTGGGATAAAACCCAAATGATTTTTATTTGAAAGATTAATAACATATTCTACAAGTATGTACTTAAATTATCAAGTACATATCTTTAGTTTATGTTATTAAGCTTCCAAATAAAAATAAACTGGATTTTACCTCACTTTTGAAGTCATACTCATCTCATCCAAACCATGTTTAATTAAAAAATGTCAAGGTATTTCTTGTATGTTGTAAAACAATCATGTGTAATTTAATGTGTTTGTTATTATCTATTTCATTTTATATAATAATATTTTTTATTTTATCAATGATTAGTATTATTAGCTTATCATTACATGTATTCATTTTTTGATCCTAATTTATTCAGTAATTAATCTATAATTAATCATTAATAATAAAAACTATTATTTCTAAACTATATAATCTTTATGATACTAAGATTTTAGAAAATCTTTTTATATCCTAAAAAATGATACTAATGTTTCTTAGTACAGTTTTTAACTAATCAATCATTCTTTAATCACTAGTTAATCACTATTAAGTTATTCTTTAATTATTTATTCTTTAATCTTTAATAATATGATATTTATTAATTAATAATAATTAAAAATCATATGAATTCATTTTTAATCATAATTTATTAATTAATTAATCTATAATTAATCATTACTAATAATAAGTATTATTTCTAAACTATATATAACTAATTAAACAACTTAATTATCATTTTATCATTGATAAACATACTGATTTGATTTTTCTTTTCTTAGGTATTTTAGTAGTTTATAAAGGAAATATGAATCATCTTAAGCATATCCCACAAGAGTGTAAAACCAGGGGTGCAGAAAGTCTAGTTGTCGTGCACCAGTTCTCGTTCGAGTCTAGCTCAAAGAGGTGTTTTTGGCTTTTACCCCTAGGTACATCTGTGAAAGAGCCACATCCAATTGTTTTTATCCAGACATGGATTTGATTGCTTAGATAACCACATAATCTTTATGCTACCAAAATTTCACAATACTTAGTCCTAAGTTATTATATACTTAATCTATACTTAATCTATAATTAATCATTACTAATAATTATTATTATTCCAAACTATATATAACTAATTAAACAACTTAATAAACAAAATATTTATAACTAACTAAAATAATTAAAAAATGAAATATTTAGAACTAAAAAAATTAAATTAAATAAATAAATAACATTAAATAAAAAAAATACCTCTAAATGATGCTTCACAAAAAAAACTAGGCCTTCATTTGGACCACTAACTCCACCACATGAAAAAAAGAGTTTTTTGGAGAGAGAAGCAGTGGAATGATGAGAGATTAGGGAAAATGGAAGTGAGGAGAGGGTGGGGGTGGGGTGCCCTTTTATAGGGAGTTGAGGGAACAGAGGCACCCCCTACCCTCGCCTATGCCCTTTCCATGTCATCGATCCAGGCTAAAGGTAGTGGGTAGGGGGGAGGGAAGGTGGCATCGATGATGCTTCCTTTAAGGCGTATTTTTTTTAAAAAATGAACCTACTCTTTTAAAAAAATCATAAAACATATTAAAAAAATGTAAAAATTTTCTTACGCCAATCTTCCAAAATTATCAATCACATAGACTTTGATTTTTTCAACACTGATAGCCAATTCTCAAACACAGGCAAACTCAATGCATTGCTTGTCCATTTATCTAATGCTAGTGGTGCGCTAATGCTATAAAAAATGTCTTGCACAAAATGATAATAAAATGTAACAAACAAATAATTTAATAAGAAGATAAATTTAAGTTAATTATAACTTTAATTGGGTAAGAATAATTTTCAAAAAATAATTAATTAGTTAATTAATTAACAAAATAAGGAAACAATAAAAATTAAAAGATTTAAGTAAAAATTAAATATAACTAACTATTAATTATTCTAAGATAAGAAATTAAATAATACACTCAAATTAATTAATTAATTAATTACAAAGATAAGGAAAATAAAATATTAATAAACTTAAAACATAATTAAACAAAAAAAAATTAATTTATTATTTTAAAATATTCTTCAAAATTAAATAATATATAAAGGTTTAAACAAAATTTATATTTAAACATAAAAACATATATTAAACATATAATTAAGTGCTTTATTATTTAAACACAAAATTATCAATATTAATTAATTAATCATTTAAAAAATCATTTTAAAAAATAAAATACAATTAAATTATACATATTATGTAGAAAATTAACACCAAAACATATCCATATCAATTCCACCACACTAAGTTTTTTCTATTCCTCAAGAAAATAATCAATCAAATTTAGAGGATCAAAATAAAATTTATGTTTAAAATACTAGGTTGAAATGAAAAATTTCATTTCAAAAGTATTTTACCCTTTGGATTTCTATCAAGTAGTGAAAATTTTTACCCACAAGAAATTAAGATTTACTTAAGTGAAAAATCGATTCATATTTTACAAAAAAAATCGACCTTAAAAATTCAAATTTAGATTAAACTCTTTTAAATTTTCATTCAAATTTAAGTCCAAACTTCTCTTTACCTACAAAAGAATAAACTCACATAAATTATAAAATAAATAATTAGACACTTTGTTTGAATAAGTAAAATTAATAAATTACGAAGAGTATAAATAACTCATCTAAAAACTTGAAGAATAAAATAAAAAAGTTCAACTTAGATTAAGATTTTCATTTTGTAATTCATTTGAATGCATATCCTATTAATTTAAATCCAAATTAAAAGATTTACAGGAAATGATAGTGGTAAAATATTCTCACAACTTTTATACCAAAGTCAACCGATTTTCAAAAGAGAAATGAAAATGAATTACTCAATTATACCCAAGGGGTAATAAAGAATTAAACTTATTAAACTAGCTACAAAAAATTAAATATTTATAAAATTTTAAATCTTATGAAATTGTTTTATTAAAACTTGAAAAAAAAGAAAATTTGAAAAAATTTAGGGGTTTTATATGGGCTCATATTATGGTACAATTTATCACATTGAAAAAATAATAAACAATAATGCACAACATGCACAAAAGTTCTCTACTGGTTACCACTTCAGAAATTCAGCTCAAAAATATAATATTTATAGAAGTGAATTTACAAGAAGAAATATTTTTTTTTCAAAATGTAACATCCCAAGCTTCCACGGTATGTTTCTCTTTGAATAGTGCAATAGCTTGCGTTGTACGCAACTTGGAAATCTTGCACACCATGACCAATCAAACTAGCTGTTATGAATAGTAATACCCAATTTTTTAAATTTTATTTTTCAAAATGGACATCATTTTTGGATTCATAATATCAAAATTGGCTTATGGTGAATTTTTGGTATTTTTCTGAATACTTTTAATTTTTGATGAATAGTGAAAAATGCTGCGTTATTGTTTAAAACTGAATTTTTATTTTAATAATTATTTATTTTATTTAAATTTATTTTAAGTAAAAATAGATACATAATGACTATATGAGTTCAATGTAATTCATTGGAGTCATTTTATAATAAAATTAGATGTATAAAATTTTATTGAACTTTTAACGTCTTTTACCCACCTTCTAGGCACATTTGCAAATTTGTGTAAAACGTAATTTTACCACTTCTGTGAATTGAATTTCAAAAATCTGAGAGACACTGTTGAAATTAGTACATAAAATGTGGTTAAATAGGATGAATTTTTTTTGGTGAATAGTAATTTTTGAATTTTATTTACCACGGTTAAATGTAATAGGTTAATTAAAGGTAAAAATGATATTATAATTACCCTAACACATGCCCTAATTCTATTGGATAAGTTTATTTTTACCAAAATAAATCTTAGAAATAAAATATGGTCTTTTTTGATCCACTTGGATTATATTAGGAAAATTATTATTATTTTATTTAAAGAAGAGTTAAAAGTGTTAAATTCAAATTTTCATAACTAATTTTTTTAATATACAGTTATACATAAGATGAATTTGACAATAAATATTAGTTATAAAGATAAAAATATTTCATACATAATGGTATTTTATTTATAATTTTTATACATTAAATAATTAAATTTATTTATGATACAATGATGATGCAGTAATTACCTTATTAATGAAAGATTAAAATAATTGATATTATAAATATCCAAATAAAAGTAAATGAGACCTTTGATGCATTCCACTAATTTTATATGTTAATAGGACATGTTAGTATTGATTTAATTTATTTTTTTTGAAGTAATCAAGCTTTTTTTACTTTCACGAAAACCAAATAATAAATAGTGTCAAAATTGACATAAATGAATTTTTAAAACAAATACTATATTATTAATTGATATAATATTCCTAAAAATATAATTTTTGCAAAAAAGACTTATATAGGGTTAGATATGTCAATAATGAACCACTTTGGGTTCTCTTGGCTTTTTATAGTAAATTTATTAACCATTCATTATAATAATACAAGAATACATGGTAAAAGTTAAACTATTTATCTAAGAGTTAAATCTAAAAGATAAGGTTAATATGGTGACCTAAAACTATCTAAAACATATTGGTTGAAGGGTTTTCGACCCAAACCCACCTTATCCTCAAAATAAAACCTTTTTGGAGCCATTATAAACCGAATATGATTGTATAATAAATTAATATTTCAGGCTTTTCCTAAAGTGACCCTCACCTCTCTTATAAAAAGGCACTTCCACTTCTCTCAAAATCACACCTCCAAAGACATTTGTCTCGGCCAAAACCTGCCCAAATATCCTTCCAACTACCATCACTTCATCCTAGAGCCCTTACTTTGATCAGAAAGCCGACCTAAGGAGCCATTTTGATCAAATAAAAAGGAAGCACTCAAAGAAGAGGTAATAATTTCACCACCTCTTTCAAAGTTCTTTTCTTCTTCCAATTCCTCTTTATTTGTTGTTTCCATACCAAAATAATAACTTTAGTAACTTCTATATACTGTGATTTTATTATAAATATGGTATAATCATATTTATTATTCTATCCATCCTATGAATGACAATGTTACCATATGTGCGTACGTACGGCTTACCGTCTCCATGTCGTGGTGTAGTTTTCCATTCAACACTTCATTATTTGGATGAGTATAATAATGAGTATAATTGGTATAAATAATAGATATTACATTATAATGATTATGTATATATGATATACCATCCAATTACATATGATTTCACCATCAATAGAATGGTATTGTCGCTCGTGCGTACGTACGAATTACCATCTCCAAGAACGTGATGAGATTCATTCCACATTGTAACTATTAAAGAATAGTTTTTATTTGATGATTAAAAATAATTTTTAAGAACTTAATATCATTCTAGATTTAAATCATATGCATCCTATCCATAACAAACATGACTTACATAACAAAACATATAAAGGAAAATGAATTAGTTAACACCCGAAATAATGATACTACTAAAATATTATTAACAAAGCAATATTAGAAGATCATATATGATATCATATTTATGTATATGGTTCTTTTATAATTTAATAATAATGATTTAACTATTATACAGGAGTTTAATGTACCCTCAACCAAGGAAAATTACAAGGTAAGGGTTAATTTTACAATCTCTTTATTTATCCGAGTTTATTTATACGTAAGTATCTACTCGGACTTCTTTATCATCCACATATGTGTTTCTTAATAATGTATTTCAAAACATTTTTACTATTTCCTAGAATATGGGTTAAAGTCATTTATACCCTTGTTTTAATTTTTATAAAATGTTTTAAGGGAATATTTCCATCATTTTCCAAACAAGGTACTTTATGACCTTTTCGACAAATTAAAGTAAGAATGTTTTTTAACTTATACGGAGGGTGCAACTATTTTCCACTGTTATAACACCTTCAAATCTTACCTTAAAAGATTATAAGAATATTTTCAAAATAAATGTTTTGTTTTATAATTATTTTATTTTTAAATGATTTCAAAATAGGAAGAGATATTTCTCTCAAATAGTTTTGATTTCATCTATATCAATGTCCTTTGATGGATTTTACACTTGTTTGAAGTTTATTTGTTATGATACAATATTCCATATTGTATTTAAGGTTTTGTGATATGTTTGATTGCGGATGTGTTATTTTTATACCATTCATGGTTTATGGTTAAATTATTAACATTTCATATGCTAGTTTTAATACAAATTTTTATGTTATATATCAACCTTTTCATATGAGGAATGAATTGGACTTAGTAAGTGACAGGTGGTCCCACTATAGCTCCTTGATGCATCGATAGGTCTAATGAGACAAACTAATGTCTTGGCACAAGTCCTTGACAAAATATTATTTGTAGTCTTGTCATGAGGCCTTGACTATGTGGTTATGATGTTTGACATTATGCATTTCATCATTATGAAATTAGCTATTGATATTACATGTGATTATTCGACTAGTATAATATCCATGTGAATAAGTAAATGGAATTATTTGACTTATCTTTTCTATATTATGATGAATTTTATGTTTAAAAGGTTTTTGTTTTAGTCTTATACATTGCCTTAAATGTTTATTCTTATTTGTGATAGTTTATGCTATATTGTTATCCTTACTGAGCATCTGAGATCACCCCTTTCTTATGTTTTCTTTTTCCTAGTATGTGAAGAAGTATATTATGATTAACCTGCAGGAATAGGCTAAGGGATATGAGTGTGTTCAAATGGGACACAATGTTGTTGTTTTTTCATTTCACAATGTAATGTAAAACTTATGTATGTATCTAGTACTTCCAAGGCTACAAAACTAATCAATATTTCGAGACTTGGTCTCTTGTGATCATTCCAATATTATGTAATAATGCACCGACTCTGGGTAACTAGGGTCGGGGCATTATATTTGGTATCATAGGAATTTTAGTACAAACCTTGGAAACTGGATTTAGAAAAACTATGATTAGAGAACAATACCCTAAGATAGACTTTAAGGATTAGTATAGAATAACTTCCTAGAATTTTGGTAATGTAGAGATTTTGTGAATTTTCCAAGAAATAAATCCCTATCTGGATATGAGCAGGTAGAGGATGCTCTGACACAGATGTACCTAGGAGTGAAAACTCTGACAAGGAGTTTTAGGCTTGACTTGGGGTATCCTGGTACACAACAATGGGCCTTGCTGTACTCTTGGTTAAGACACTCTCAGGGGATATAATTAGGATAATTCACATTTACTTTACAAACCTTTATGAAAGATTTATGAGTAAATACTTCCTCAAAGAAAACATTTTTTTATGATTATAGATTATATGCAGAAACTGTTCAATTTATGTTAGGTATTTTACTACTTTGGAATTTTTTATTGTGATTCATAAACTAATCTAGAGTATGTCATTATTTATAAATAACGCATAGTGGAAGTAATGGAAACCACATCAATGCATGTAATCTATATAGGGATTTTCCTCCTACTCAAGATAATTATAGTCAAGATGGTGATGTAACTGGTACTGAACAACTTATAACAATACTGGGACAAATAACTCCGGTTATGCATAATAACCTTACCTGTATTGAACACCTTGATCCATAACACGTAGGATCAATGTTAGACTACTTCATGAGGCAAAGATGATGGCTTGAAATACTCAAGGATTATGATTGCACTATACATTACCACCTGGGGAAGGAAAATAAGGTGGAAGATTCTTTGAGCAGAAATGATCATGGAATTTTGAACAAGATGAGAGTTGAAAGGGATCCTATGTTCATGGATCTAGTAAAGATAGATATGGGAATAATTATGGAAGGTGAAACATCAATAGTTTTTCAAATGGTTTCCAAATCATATTTACTAGAAAAGATAAAAAGTTCTCAGACTGATGATGAGAAGTTTAAAAAGAAAATTAAAGTTGTGAATGATGGGAGATTAATTGACTTCATATATGAAGATGGAATCTTGAAATTTGGGAAGAGACTTTGTGTTCCTGACATACCTGATCTAAAAAGGTAATTGTTGGATGATGCTCATAGCTCCAATTTCTCTATACACCCTAGTAGCACTAAGATGTATAGATATTTGAAGGAACATTTTTGTGGGAAAACATGAAGAAGAATATTGTTGATTATGTGTCAATATGTTTGGTTTGTCACCATGTGAAGGCTAGAAGACAACATCCTAGAGGATTCATGAAAAATCTTCCCATAACCGAGTGTAAATGGAATGATATTACGATGGAATTTTTCATGGGGCTACCAAAGACTTCGAGAAGGAATGATGTAATATGGTTCATTGTTGATCATCTTACCAAGTCAGCACATTTTCTTGCTATAAGTAAAGATTTACCATTTGAACGTTTAACAAGACTATATATTAATGAATTTGTAAGACTTCATGAACTACTAATATCGATTTTTTCGGATTGTGATCCCCATTTTACATCAAGATTCTAGAAAATTCTTCAGAAGGCCCTAGATACTAAACTTCATTTGAGCACTTCCTACCACCCTCAAACTGATGGACAATCAGAACAGACTATTAAAACCATTGAAGACATGTTGATATCTTGCTCACTTTACCTTCAAGGTATTTGGGATCAATATTTACCTTTGGTGGAATTTTACTATAATGATATCTTCCATTCAAGTATTCATATGGCACCATATGAAGCATTATATGGAAAGAGATGTCACACATCAACTTATTGGGATGATGTTGGTGAAAGAAAACTCATAGGCCCAAAACTTGTTGAGGAAACAATGGAAAAGTTGAAGATTATCCAAACCCACATCAAAGTATCTAAAAGTAAGAAAAAGTTCTATGTTGATAACTGAAGGAAGGATTTGTAATTTCAAGTAGGAGATCATATTTTCTTGAAGGTATCTCTATGGAAGGGTGTTATATGATTCGGTAATAAGGGTAAATTAAGTCTCAGGTACATTGGACCTTTTGAAATGTAGGTCCCGGGTGTAGAGGAAGCTTGTGGGTGGATGTTCCCACTTGACGTTTTGTCATTAACAATGATCAATCTGGGATCAATACGAAGATAAATTCCAGACTCCACATATCAAATCATAGAAATAGACAAATAAGAAGAATAGTCCCGTAACCACAACTAGGATCATCATGGGTTGATTATAATTAATTTAATTAATTGACAAGAAGTACCTTTTATGGCATTCTTTCTTCGTTGATATTTTTAATCACGTTCTGATGTGATTCGCCGTTGCATTGCAGAAGCCAAATGTAGAATTCCTCTAGCAGTGATCCACAGGTGCACCACGTATCTCTGGATGTCACCAAAGGAATCTCTGGCTGCTAGTATGGAGAAGCCTTTGCTTGTGTTGTCCGTGTTAGATTTCCTTGATCCGATGGAGGAGGATCTCTCTCAGTCTTGAGAGCGTTCTTGGAGGAAGGAGTTCTTTCAGCCTTGAGAAAATTCTCCAAAATTGTTGTGCATAATGATTAGGTAAAATTGTTGGGTTTGTGAGGATATTTATAATCAGGTTTGAGGATATAGAGTTATGACAATAAATAAATGTGTTACGCGTTTTATTCATTTCATTATCTCTTATTGAAAACCCCCATGTCGAATCATTAATTCCTTGACATGCGCCCACGCTGATTATAATAAATATCATTTAATAAAATGATATTATTTCATCAAAATCCTGAATGGAAACACTACACGGCATGTAATCATTAATATAAAATGTGTACTCGTTTTTCATTTCCTTTCCAAAATGAAAACTACACAGTGTGTACATTCAATGTACACGGTGTGTATATCTTGTTTTCATTTTAATCTTCCTCCAACATTAAAACTATTTAGGCTTCCTTGAATAATTATAAGACCACATACGGGAATAATCTTTATTTTACTTGAGATACTTGGATACACTTAGTGTGTGACCCTATAGGCCTCTTTTTTGTTGGCATTAGGCGGGCATGCCTAAAGTCCAAGATTACTATCTAGAAACAGGTCAAGGCACCCAAGAGAAATAATTTGAGGCCGCATTGACGTGTCACATCATAAAAATGCTTATCGTGTAATTTAATCCCTTTGTCTCAATAACTCATCAAGCAGGTTTCATGGAAGTGTCATAAACCTATATGCTTGATCCTTTATTCTTTGACTTCCAGAAATAAACTCATCGTGACACCATGGACATGGAATTTTGGAGACATTTCTATTTCAATCAAAGGACCCAAGATATATAATTCCATAAATATGGAAGGGATAAATCCTTCCTCGACTTATCCATTAACAACATGACATTCATGACACACCCAACGTACCATACTTCCCACCAACTGTCTTCGTGACAGTTTTCATCAGCAAATCAAAGTGCGCGAGTCATGACATGAGTTAATGATAATCTTCCAGTATAAGGACCATTACACATGCTCATAGATATCAATGTCTGATGACACCAAGACATGAGGAATTACTACTGGCGGTTCTGTTCTCATAATCTCCCATCTTGGAGCTTACCAAGTGCGAACTCCATGAGAGGGAGTCTCGTCTTCTTACAAGTACTCACGCATGACGGTCTGTATACTATGTGTCATATAATAGTATGTCATCCAACCATAGAACTTTATTTAAGAATATTTTTATAGCATTTAAAGGTTCTCATCATAGCAGGGATCTTCCATGACCTTATTAATGCAACAAATATTCCAGGACATTATTATATTATAGTCATACAGAACAATGAAAAATATATAATAAGTGTAAATTCATGTAATAAAAGTATAAATAGTTGGTTCTAAGGACTCCAACTCTAAAAAACTCCCACTTGGAATAGAGCCAACAGCCTATGACTTTTAGTCCACTAGACTTCACATGATGATCATGTTTCTGTTGAGTCAAAGATTTAGTCAAGGGGTCCACCACGCTGTCTTCTTTGGAAATACTGCTCACTGCAACTTTACCTCTCTGAGAAAAATCCCTCAAAAGATGATACTTCTAAAGTATGTGCTTTGTCTGCTGATGTGACCTTGACTCTTTTTCAAGTGCCACCGCTACAGTATTATCACAATAGAGTGTGATAAGATATTTACTTCTAGGTACTACATCTATCTCTTGGATGAATCTTCGCATCCATACTGCTTATTTAGCTACCTCAGAAGATGTGGTATACTTGGACTCTGCTTTAGAATCTACAACCACACCTTGCTTTGAGCTCTTCCAGCTCACGACACCTCCATTCAAACTGAATATGTATCTAGTCTGTGACTTCATGTCATCTTGATCAGTCTGGAAACTAGCATATACATGTCCTCTGATGACTAATTCCTCATCTCCTCCATAAACTAGGAACATATCCTTAGTATGCCTCAAATACTTAAGTATAGTCTTGACTGCCATCCAATAGCGGTCTCTTGGATCTTCTTGATATCTTCCTACCGCACTTAATGCATAATCAACATTTTTCCTCGTGCATAGCATAGCATACATGACTGACCCAATCACGGATGCATAAGGGATACTTGCCATTTTATTTCTTTCCTCATGTATCTGAGGACATATTTTCTTGGAAAGATGAATTCCACGTGACACTGGAAACAATCCCCTCTTGTACTGTTACATACTGAATCTCTTCAGTATCTTATCAATGTATTTACTTTGACTCAGGCCCAACATTCTCTTGGATATATCACGATGGATCTTGATCCCAAGAATATATGTTGCCTCGCCCAAGTCTTTCATAGAGAAGAATTTATCCAAACATGCCTTAACTGACTGTAAGACAGGTACTTCATTTCCAATTAGTAATTTGTCATCAACATATATTATTAGGAAAACAACTACACTTCCTCTAAACCTTTTGTAGACACAAGGCTCACATTTGTTCTTAACAAATCCAAATTCTGTTATGGCTTCATCAAAACGAATGTTCCATGACCTTGATGCTTGATTTAATCCATAAATGGATTTATGAAACTTTCATACCTTGTTGGCATCCTTTGGAGTCACAAACCCTTCAGGTTGTGTCACGTAGACATCTTCCTGGTGGTTCCCATTAAGAAATGCTATTTTGACATCCATTTTCCAAATTTCATATTCATGGTAAGCGGTAATGGCCAATAGGATTCTGATGGATTTCAGCATTGAAACTGGTGAAAAGCTTTCATCATGGTCAAATCCTTGACGCTATCTAAAACCTTTTGCAACTAGTCGTGCCTTATAGGTGCTGACTTGTCCCTCCATGTCCAGTTTCTTCTTGAATACCCATTTATTACGAACAGGCTTTACATCAACTGGAGGATCTACCAAAATCCAGACTTGGTTTTGGTACACGGAATCCATTTCAGAATTCATGGCTTCTTGACACTTGGAAACATCTGTTCCTTCAACTTCTTTCTTGTAGGTAAGAGGATCATCATTGTCAACCAATAATGAGTCACTTTCCTCTATGAAAAGAAAACTAATTCATTCTGGTTCTCTCACCTCTCTCATGCTCCTACGCAGTTCTTGTGTCTCTGAAACAGATTGTTCTTCCACGGGGATTTGTTGAATCTGTTCTTGTACCAACTCCTATTTATCTTGAGCCTCGGCTTCATCAAAGTCTATCTCGCTCCCACTATCTCTTTTAGAGATGTGCTCCCTCTCAAGGAATATAGCATGTCTTACCACTATAACCTTTTTATCTGAGGGGTTGTATTGGTAATATCCCCTTGTTTCCTTGGGATATCCTATAAAGGTACACTTTGTGCCTCGGGGTTCAATTTTGTTACCTAAAGACGCCTTAACAAATGCTTTGCTACCCCACACATGTAAATTTGATAACATGGCTTTGCGTCCACTCCATAACTCGTATAGAATACCATTTATCGATTAATTGGTACTTAGTTTAGTATGTGTGCTGCTATTTGTAATGCATATCCTCAAAAGGATAATGGAAGACTCGCATGACTCATCATTGATCTTACCATGTCCAACAGGGTGCGGTTCCTCCTTTCACTTACACCATTCCACTGAGGCGTGTAAGGAGGAGTGAGTTGAGATAGAATCCCAAACTCCTGTAAGAAATCAACGAAGTCCTGATTAAGATATTATCCTCCTTTGTTTGAGTGGAGTTTCTTAATCTTCTTAACAAGATGGTTCTCAACTTCATTCTTGTATTATCTGAACCGATCAAAAGAATCTAACTTATACCTCATTAAGTAAATATATCCATATCTACTAAAATTATCAGTAAAAGTTATGAAGTACAAGAACCCACCCCTTACTTCAACTGGAAATTGTCTACACACACATGTGTGAACTAATTCTAGTATCTATTTAGCCCTTTCACCTTTCCCTCTAAATTGGTCTTTGGTCATTTTTCCTTGTAGACAGGTATGATATACACCAAGTGGTTTTAGTTCAAAAGAATCTAAATAGCCATCTTGGTGTAATTTTTTCAAACGTTTCTCATTGACATGACCTAGATGGTGATGCCAAAGTTGGGTGTGGTATGAGTCATGTGAATTAACTTTTTCATCGATTTCCATTATTTGGTTTGTGTAGTCTAACACATAAAGTCCATTATATATATGTGCCCTACCAAAACAAATTCTATCTTTATAAAAGTTACAACATTCATTTCCAAACATGAATATGAATCCATCAGTATCTAATCTGGATACTGAAATAATGTTTTTGGTTATAGAGGGTACATAATAACATCCTTTTAATACTAAGACCATCCTAGTAGGAAATGTTAGGTGGTAGTCTCCGACAGCTATAACAGCGAGTCTAGCTCTGTTGGCTGCTCATAGATCCACATCACCTTGGTCAATCTTTCTGAATCTACTTGGTTCTTATATTTGGATACATATGTTAGAACCACAAGAAGTATCTAATACCCAATTGGTAGAAATAGATATATTGCATTCAATAACCAACACACTTAAAGCTTCCCCTTGCTTCCTTGGCTGGGTGCAGTTTTTCTTCTAGTGGCCCTTCTTGCCACATGCGAAACAAATAGCCTCTTGTTCTCTTGCCTCTCCTTTGATCTTCCTTTTCTTGGAAGGCCTTGAATAAGCTTTGGGCTTAAAGATCTTCACCTTCCCTTTACTTTTATTCACCATAAGTACAGAAGGATTTTCATGATTCATATCACTGTCCACTTGGTGAATGAGGATAAGAAGATCAGATAGAGACTTCTAAATGTTGTTCATGTTGAAATTTACAACAAAGTTAGAGAAGCTCTGGGGGAGTGATGCAAGAATGAGATCGGTACCCAGTTCTTTGGGGAGTTTAAACCCTATAAATTCCAAGTGCTCAATGTAGCCAATGATCTTGACTACATGAGGCCCAGCTAGGGCACCCTTTCTATGATTGCTTTGAAATAGAGCCTTGGAGATCTCAAACCTTTCTTGTCTCACTCTCTCTTAGTATAGACCATGGAGGTGCTCAAGCATGCTATAGGCATCCATGTATTCATGAGACTTCATGATCTCACTAGACATTGACGACAACATCAAACATTGAATGTTGAGTGCATCGTTTAAATGTTGATCATAGACTAGGAAATCTTCGTCACTTTCCCCTTGGGCGGGCGAATCAGGAAGTGATGACTCCAGCACGTAAAACTTCCGTTCATGGTGTAGGATACCCCGAAGGCACCTAAACCATTCCTGAAAGTTACTGCTAGTGGGGATATTGTCTTTATCCAGAATTGATCACAGAGAAAATGCGGTAGACAAGTTTTTTATATTGATCCTACAAATTAAAAGAGAAAATTTATCAGTACCTTTTGATTACATTTTTAAAAAAATAATAAATGAATTTATTAATTCTCCCACTATTTTATCATGTCCCAATGGCCCCCACCATTGGACTTGGAATGCCTAGTTTCTATGACATTATAGTGTCAAGGATCCATATTCCCCTTCGAATAACCCCAACAAAGGTTGGTCAAGCTATTTAATGGTATATAGGTAGGCAGGTCTTTGCCAACTATGAGCTTACAGTTCCTTGATCTGTTGAGTGAAATCCCCAATCCTGAAATCCTGACTTGGATTTCCTTAACACTTTCCTCCATTTTACAATAATTCTAGCAAGGGCTACTCCATTTGATGTAAAATGTTTAAGTCAACCCGAAAGTTTCATAAGATATTCCTTTATAAAACTAAGTGTACCAACAAGGGTTGGTCAAATACATAGTTTTATTTATTCTTTCCCTTAATCAAGTAACAGAAGTCTTGGTCTGACTTAATATGATATTTGAGGGATTTCAATTCTTTATGTGTAGTTTTTCATTATCACATGCTTGTTAATATTAAGTGATTATTGATTAAGTGATTAACCATGTTCTGATAATGTTTATGCATAGTTTGGTTTTTATTTTATTCCATATTTTCATGCTTGTTTATTTCATTAACTATGTGACCGCGACAACACATACATAATAAATAAATCATTCAATCAGACAGAAATAAAATACGATGGCATGATCATGAGCTTCTATTGGTTAGATTATCTAGTAGTTTTGATAAATTGACCCTGACCTAGGAAAAAACACCTTGAACCCGATGGTTTGTGTTTTGTAGTTTCCACCTATCCACCGTTATATCTTCTTGGGTTGGTTTCGCCTCATCTTCGGATTTTGAACCGTCTCATCTAGCTTGGGAGATCCTCCATTACATGGAGTTTATATTAAAGAAACCATGGGCACACAGGCCCTACATTTTATTGGAATAAGGATCGCAGGCCAAAAAAATTAAATTAAATAAATTTAAATGAAACCATACACACACAAAGGTTATTTGGTCTACCTCATGATCATCCATAGCATGCAATGAAATTTATGCATATTTAGTATTCAAATTTTTTTAATCAATATTTTATTCAAGATAAGTCGCGCTTGAATTAAATTAATCATGATATTATAATTAATCATTTATTTATCTTAAATTCCTTTCTGAATTTTATTGAGATTCTTCTCATCCACATTCCTTGTACGGGTCTTTGTACTTTGGAGGAAACCTGGTGAAATTCCATTTCTGGAAAGTACACAGTGTGTAGGATATATTACATGGCGTGTCTTTATTTTCACCCTTTATCCAAAGTACATGACAGGGTCTTTGGCGTGTTTTTTGTACTTTGGAAATTTTTGAGTACACAGTGTGTAGATTAATCTAACACGACATGTACTTCCTTGTTACGTGGTTACCAGCTAGGAAATATTGTGTACACGGTTACACCAGGTCTAGATCGGACAAACAACATGTTGATTCAACATACATGTCGTGTATTATAGTATCCACATGCCGTTCAGTTCTGGTCAACACGACGTATTAAAAAACTTAGGTATGCTCAATTCACATGGCGTGGTTTGGCGGACCAGAACCAGTTTTTTGAACCTAAGTACAAGGCGTGTAGATTTCACTACATGACATGTATTCTTGTGTTGGACAGAGAGAATGAGCAGCTCCTATGGATGAGTTCCTCATTTTTATTTTAATCAAAATTAAAATTAAAAGACCGTTTCTATGATGTGAATCGAGAAATGAAGGAGGAAGAACATATATTTTTCATTAAGTTTTATAGAACAATTTATCTTGAATTGAATCAAATAAAAATTCATAAATTATCAACGAAAATTAAATAACTATAATCAACATTGTGACCCCTATGATACCACTTGTAGGTCTCGGGCGCAACAGAAACTCATGGGTGGATGTTCCCACATTACTTTTGTTTCATTAGAAATGATAAATCCGGGATCAATATGTTGATAAACGCCAGACTCCATGGATCAAATCACAGAAATAGACAAGGAGGAAGAATAGTCTCGGAACCAGAAAGGAGGATCGTCAAAGGTTGATTATAATTAATTTAATTAATTGACAAGAAGTACCTTTTATGGTGTTCTTTCTTCATTGATATTTCTGATCACGTTCCAATGTGATTCTTCATTACACCGCAGAAGCCAAGTGTAGACTTCCTCTAGTAGTGATCCACACGTACACCACGTATCTCTGGACATTTCCAAAGGAAAATCTAGGTGCTAGCATGGAGAAGACTTTGCTTGTGTTTTACGCATTAGATCGCCTTGATCCGATGGAGGAGGAACTCTCTCAGTCTTGAGAGCATTCTTGGAGGAAGGAGTTCTTTCTACCTTGAGAGAATTTTCCAGAATTTTTGTGCACAATGATTAGGGAAAAGTGTTGGGGTTGTGATGATATTTTTAATCGGGTTTGTGGTTATAGAGTTATGACATTAAATAAATGCATTATGCATTTTATTTTTTTCATTAACTCTTATTGAAAACCCCCATGTAGAATAATTAATTCCTTGACATGCGCCCACACTGATTATAATAAATATCATTTAATAAAATGATATTATTTCCTCAAAATCCCTACTGGAAAAACTACACAACATGTAATCAATAATACACGACGTGTACTCATTTTTCATTTCCTTTCCAAAATGAAAACTACACGACATGTACATTCAATATACACGACGTGTATATCTTGTTTTCATTTTATTCTTTCTCCAAATTTAAAAAAATTTAGGCTTACATGAATAATTATTAAACCACATACGGGAATAATCATTATTCTACTTGAGATACTTGGATACACTTAGTGTGTGACCCTCTAGGACTCTTTCTCATTGGCATTAGGTGGGCTTGCCTAAAGTCCAAGATTATTGTCTAGCAATGGGTCAAGTCACCCAAGATAAATAAGTTGACAACACATCGATGTGTCACCTCATACAAATTCTTACTGTGTAATTTAATCCATTTGTCTTAATATCTCATCAAGCGGGTTTCATGGTAGTTTCATAAACCTATTTTCTTGATCCATCAATCTTTGAATTCCATAAATAAACTCATTGTGACATCATGGCCATGGAATTTGGGTGACTGTTCTATTTCAATCAAAGGGCCTAAGATATCTACTTATATAAATATGGAAGTGACAAATCCTTCCTCGACTTATCCATTAACAACATTTCATTCATGACACACCCAACGTACCCTACTTCCCGGCAACTATCTTCATGACAATTTTCATCAGAAAATCTACGTGCGCGGGTCATGACATGAGTTAATGATAATCTTTCAGTATACGGACCATTACACACGCTCATAGATAGAAATGTATGATGACACCAAGACATGCAGAATTACTACTGGTGGATCTGTTCTCATAGTCTCCCATCTTGGAGATTACCAAGTGCGAACTCCATGAGAGGGAGTCTCTTCTTCTTACGAGTACTCGCACATGATGATTTTTATACTATGTCTCTTATCATAGTATTTCATCCAATCATAGAACTTTATTTAATAATATTGTTATAGCATTTCAAGGTTCTCATCATAGTGGGGATCTTCCATGACCTTATGAATGCAACAAATATTCCATGACATTATTATATTATAGTCATGCAGAAAAATGAACAATATATAATAAGTGTACATTCATATAATCAAAGTATAAATAGTTAGTTCTAAGGACACCAACTCTAACACAAAATTATATAATGAATTGGAGTTGTATCTTACCATTTAGAAATTCCTCCAAGTCTCTCCAAAGTTCAATATGTGTTCCACATATTACTGTTGAGAAAATACATGCCTGGACCAATGCATGTACTCACCTATGAAGAAATAGAACTGGAACCCGATCAGTCTTATTGTGAAGAGACTATCAGGATTCTTGATACTAGAGAACAAGTGTTGAGAAACAAGATGACTCGGTTAGTGAAAGTTCAATGGAGAAACCAAAAAATCGGAGAGGCAACATGGGAACCTGAGGAACTTATGATGAAGAACCACCCGAATCTTTTTATGTAGTAGTATTATAGAAATCTTGAGGATGAAATTATTTGAAGGAGGCAAGAATGTAACACCCCAAGCTTCCACGATACGTTTTTCTTTAAATAATGCAATAGATTTCACTATACGCAACTTTGAGTTCTAGCACACCACGACCAATCAAACTAGCCGTTATGAAAATTAATACCCACTTTTTTAAATTTTATAAATTTAATTTTTGAAAATGGAATCCATTTTTAGATTCAGAATATCAAAATTATGTTATGGTGAATTTTTTGGTATTTTTCTGAATACTTTCAATTTTTGATTAATAGTGAAAAACACTGCGTTATTATTTAAAACCAACTTTTTATTTAAATAATAATTTATTTTATTTAAATTTATTTTAAGTCAATATAGATACATAATTCTTATATAAGTTCAATGTAATTAATTGGAGTCATTTTAAAATAAAATTAGATGTATAAAATTTTATTGAACTTTTAACGTCTTTTACCCACCTTCTAGGCACATTTTGAAATTTTCATAAAACGTAATTTTACCACTTCTTTGAATTTAATTTCAAAAATTCGAGAGAAACGGTTGAAATTAGTAAGTAAAATGTGATTCAATAGGATGAAAATAATTTTTAGTGAATAATAACTTTTGAATTGTATTTATCACAGTTAAAAGTAAATAGGATAATTAAAGGTAAAAATGATATTATAATTACCCTAACACATGTCATAATTCTATTGGATAAGTGTATTTTTACCAAAATAAACCTTAGGAATAAAATATGATCTTCTTCGATCCACTTGGATTAGATTAAGACATTTATTATTATTTTATTTAAAGAAGAGTTAAAATTGTTAAATTCAATTTTTCATAACTAAAACATTTTGACTATAGGGTTATACATAAGATAAATTCGACTAAAAATATTCATTAGAAATATAAAAATATTTTCTACATAATGGTATTTTCTTTATAATTTTTGGACATTAAATAATTAAATTTATTTATGACATAACCTTGTAGTTATTTGGATCAGCCAACCCCTGGTCAAATATCCTCCCAACTACCCTCACTTCAACTAAGAGGCCTTAATTTGATCAGAAATCTGACCTAAGGAACCCTTTTGATCAAATCAAAAGGAATCACCCGAAGAAGAGGTAATAATTTCATCACCACTTTAAAAGTTTTTTTCTTCTTCCACTTTCTATTTCTTTGTTGTTTCCAGACCAAAATAATAACTACAGTACCTTATATATACTGTGATTTTATTATAAACATGTTACTACCATGTTCATTATTCTATCCATTCTATGAATGAAAAAGTCACCATACATGCGTACGTACGACTTAACATCTCCATGTCGTGGTGTAGTTTGTCATTCAACACCTAATTATTTGGATGGGTATAATAATGAGTATAATTGATGTAAATAATAAATATAACATGTTAATGATTCTTTATATATGATATACCATCCAATTACATATGATTTTACCATCAATAGAATGGTATTGTCGCTCGTGCGTACGTACGGATTACCGTCTCCATGAACACGATGAGATTCATTCCCCATCATAACCATTCAAGAATAATTTTTTATTTTATGATTAAAAATAATTTTTAATAACTTAATATCCTTCTAGATATGAATGAAATACATCTAATCAATAAAAAACCTGACTTATGTAACAAAACATATAAATGAAAACAAATCGGTTAACACCCTAAACAGTGATACTACTGAAATATTATTAACAAAGAAATTTTAGAATATCATATATGATATCATATTTATGTATGTGGTTCTTGTATAATTTAATAAGAATTAGTTAACTATTATACAGGAGGTTAACATACCTTCGACCAAGGAAAAGTACAAGGTAAGGGTTAATTTTACAATCTCTTTATTTATCTGAGGTTTTTTATACATAAGTATCTATTAGGACATCTTTATCATCCACATCTGTGTTTCTTAATAATATATTTCAAAACATTTTTACTATTTCCTATAATATGGGTTAAATTCATTTATACCTTTTTTTCTTTTTATAAAATGTTTTGAAAGGAATCTTTTCGTCATTTTCCAAAGAAGGTACTTTATGACCTTTTTGACAAATAAAGGTTAGAATGCTTTTTTTTAACTTATACGGCAGGTGAAGCTATTTTCTGTCATTATAACACCTTCGAATCTTCCCTTACAATATTATAAGAATATTTTCAATATAAATGTTTTCTTTTATAATTATTTGAATTGAAAATGATTTCAAAATAGAAAGAGATATTTCTCTTAAATAGTTTTGATTTCATCCATGTCAACATCCTTTGATGGATTTTACACTTGTTTGAATTTGATTTATTATGATACAATATTCCATATTGTATTGAAGGTTTTTTGATATGTTTGACTGTGGATGTGTTATTTTTATACCATTCATGGTTTATGGTTAAAGTATTAACATTTCATATGCTAGTTTTAATACAAATATTTATGTTATGTTTCAACCTTTTAATATGAGGAATGAATTGGACTTAGTAAATGACATGTGGAGCCTGCTATAGCTCCTTAATACATTGGCAGGTCTCATGAGAATAACTAGTGTCTTAGCACAAGACCTTGACAAAATCTTATTTGTAGTTTTGGTATAAGGCCTTGAATATGTGGTTATGATGTCCGACATTATGCATTCCATCATTATGAAATTAGCAATTGATATTACATGTGATTATTCAACTAGTAGAATATCCATGTGAATAAGTAAATGGAATTATTTGGCTTATCATTTCCATATTATGCTGAAGTTTAAGTTTAAAAGCCTTTTTAGTTAGTCTTATACATTTCCTTAAATGTTTATTCTTATTTATGATAGTTTCTACTAT
Organism: Viscum album; assembly: GCA_963277665.1. Lineage (NCBI taxonomy): Eukaryota > Viridiplantae > Streptophyta > Magnoliopsida > Santalales > Viscaceae > Viscum > Viscum album. Next base: position 1,931,241,137 of record OY728148.1, read on the forward strand.
ATTGTTATCCTTACTGAGTATCTGAGCTCACCCCTTTCTTATGTTTTCTTTTTCCCATGATGCGAAGAAGTATATTATGATTAAAATGTAGGAATATGATAAGGGATATGAGTTTGGTCAAAGGGGACACAATGTTGTTGTTTTTTCATTTATAATGTAATGTAAAACTAATGTATGTATCTAGTACTTACAAGGCTACTAAACTAATCGGTATTTTGAGACTTGATCTCTTTTGATCATGACAATGTTATGTATTAATGAACCGACTCTAGGTAACTAGGATCAGGGAATTACACAAAAAATAACAATCTATTTAATTGTAGCAAAAAAAATATTTAATCACTAATTTTTTACATGAAAAAGGATATTTCATTTTAAAAATTTTCAGTGATTTAATACCAAAATAGCATAAGAAAACAAAATTAAATTGTATGAGAATGAATAGAATTTTAATAAACAATTCATTTGAAATAGAAGCTTTATCTCTATTCAGATCCACTAAATTTCACCCACTTCTATACTTTTATAAATTCTCTTTGGTCAACTTGAAAACTCTTAAAAATGTAAACATATTAACATTAAATTAAAGAAATATTCATCTAAAGTAAAATAAAACCAAATTTTAGAAAATGAGTGGATGAATCAAGTTTCTTTTTCTTCGAAATTCTTTTGATCATTGAAGATTTTAAGGAATATACTCCAATGGGATGATAAAGCAAATATCATCCCTAAGTGGATACCTTAGGGTGAAATATAAGAAAATATTCTCCTATTAAGCTCACTTTATTCTATAAAAAGAAAAATTTTGAAACAAAAGGAACAATTATAACACTAAAAAAGGCTATTACCTTACCCAACACTTATTCTAAACACAAGAAAACATAATTTAATGGAAGAAACAACCTATTTATTCAAGGGTATTTATATTTTATCAAATAGAATCTTTCCTTGGAGGTTCCTGATTCCATTCTCTAAAAATTTTCAATCGATTTCCATTGATAGTAAATGGAACAACCTTCTGAGGATCATGAATATCTATAGCACCAAAAGGAAAAATGTGAGTTATAATAAAAGGCTCATCCCATTTGTAATGAAATTTAGCTAGGAATAGCTTAATCCTTGAGTTGTACAATAACACCTTATCTTCAATTTGAAACTCCTTATTCAAAATCATCTTTCCATGCACACCTTTGGTCTTCTCCATAAAAATCCTATCATTTTTATAAAAATTATTCCTTATCTCCTCCCAACTCTTACAAAAACAACTTTTGCTATTTTTTAGCCTTAATAATATTTAGATTACAATATTTGACAACCCAAAAATATTTATTCTTAACCTCCATAGAAAAAATGAAAATCTCTCCCGAAAACTATTTTATAAGGTGATATCCCTATTTGAGTCTTATAAGAAATCCTATATACCCGATGAGCATCCTCAAGTCTCAAGCTCCAATATTTCATATTTAGGTTAATAGTTTTCTCAAAAATATGTTTAATTTTTCTATTTGAGACTTCATCCCCTCCATTCGTTTGAGGTTGATAGGGTGTATAATCTTTATGACTTTCTATATATATTTTCAATAAACCCTAAAGAGTACTATTACAAAAATGAGTTCTTTGGTCTATAAGAATAAATATGGGAATTCCAAATCCACAAGACAAATTTCTTTTGACAAACTATGTTACCACTCAAGCATTATCTGTACTATTTGGAATAGATACAATCCACTTCGATACATAATCAACCACAATAAGGATATACAAGTATCTATAGGAATTAGGAATAGGACCCATAAAAAGAAATCACAAAACAAAAAATGTTTTTGTGGAATTTCATGTCTTTGGGATGTTTTTCCTTGGAATTGGCATGTTATACAAGTCCTAAAAACTCATGAGAGTCTTCGAAAGTGGTGGGGTAGAATAATCTTGAATATAGTACTTTTCTAGAAGTCCTTTGTGGCCCAAAGTGTCCACCACAACTCAAACTATGGAAAAAATTTATAACTAAAGGAATTTCTAAATTTAGAATACGTCTCCTAAAAATCCATTCACTCCCCAAATTCCATAAATAAGGATTATCCCAAACACATTTCCCTAACTCACTAATTAATCTTGTAAATTGTTTCTTAGAAAAACAGTGTGGAAAAATTTCACCAGCTAAGTAATTCATGATGTTTGAAAACCATGTACTTTTATTAATAGTAGTACAATAAAACTTCCCCCAGGAAAAACATCTCTATAAGTTTTAAAAAATATTTATCTTGACAAAATTCAGTAGCTGTTCTACTCAAATTATCATCCACAGTGTTCGCAGTTCCTTTACTATCTTAGATCTCTGTATCAAGTTCCTAAAGTAATAAAATACATCTAACCATCCTCGAGTTTGATTTTTTTCATAAGATATCTTATATTATAATGATTATTATCCACAACTTTAGATCCCAAAAGATAAATTCTAAACTAATAAAGAAAAAAACAATTAGTAATTCCTTCTTAGTTGTGGAGTAATTGTATTGAGTAGCATATAGGGTACTATAAGAATAATAAATGACATGTGATTTCCTTTCAACTCTTTTCCTAATAACAGCCCCCAAAGATAACTCAAAAGAATCAGTCATCAACTCAAAAGGAAAACATCAATAGGGTGGTTGAACTATTGGTGGAGACACAAGCTTCTATTTAAGTTTATTGAATGATTCCTTAAACTTATCATCAAAGACAAAAATAACTTTTTGTAAAATTATTTTCAAAGGAAAATTTGTACGACATAAATATTTTTTGAATATCCTATAAAACCCATCATGGCCAAGAGAATATTTAATATCCTTAACATTATTAGGAAAAAGAAGTGAAGAGATGATATCAACCTTAAAATTTTCCACCTGAATTTAATTCTTAAACACATCATGACCAAGAACAATTCCACTCTCCACCATAAAATTGTTAGATTTGGAGTCTTAGAACCAACTGTTTGTACATTGATTACATGAATATTTAATGTATTTAAATATTAAAAATCATATTATATATTGTTCATTATTCTTCATGAATATAATGTAATAATGTCCTAGAGTATTTTTCATATTAATAAGGTCACATCAGTTCCCTGTTATGATGAGAAACTTGAAGTGTTATGATAATATTCTTAAATATAGTTCTTCGATTAGGTGACATACTATGATGGGACACATATTATACATACCGTTATGTGTGAGTACTCATAAGCAGATGAGATATATTCTCATGAAGTTTTCACTTAGTAATCTCCAAGATGGGATATTATAAGAATAGACCCGCTAATAGGAATTACACATTCTTTGGTCTCATCAGATATTCATATCTGTGAGTGTGTGTAATGGCCCTTAGACTTTAAGATCATAATTAATACATTTCATAACTCACACACTTAGATTTTCTGATGAAAATTGTCATACCATGTGTTGGTGGGAAGTAGGGTATGTTGGGTGTGTCACAAATGACATGTTATTAATGGATATGTAAAGGAAGGATATGTATCATCTATTTATGGAAGTTGACATCTCGTCAATTTGATTGAAATAGAACTGTCACCCTAAATTCCACGGTCATTGTGTAATGATGAGTTTATTTCAGGTAGTCAAATAATGATGTGTCAAGAATATAGGTTGATGACACTATCATGAAACATTCTTAGTGAGATATTGTGGTGAAGGGATCATATTACACAGTGAGTGTTCATATGTGGACGTCATCGTTGCAAATTTAAGTTCTTTCTCTCGGGTGCCTTGAACCGTTGCTAGATAGTACTCTTGGATTTTAGGAAATCCCACCTAATTCCAATGAGAAAGAATCCTAGAGGGTCACGCACTAAGTGTATCTTGTGGTCTTGATTAAATTCTATTTGAATTTAATTAATGGAATAAATATTACTCTCAAGACCGTGGAATAATTTTATTCATGTTAAAATGATCTCATAAATAAAATAAAATAAAATTATTTAATTGAACATTGAATAAATATTTATTTACTAGTTTGTAAATAAAATATCTATTTAAGAGAATAAATTATTTATTTATTCGGCTGTTCAATAAATGGAAGTGGATTTTGAGCAGACCAAAGTCGGTAAAGTAGTAGAATAATTATTTTCAAGATGGTAAATAATTATTTAACTAGTTTTCATAAGAAAAAATAATAATAGCGCTGTTATCATTATGTGGCACGACATTTAATTTATGATTCCATTTTGTGCAAGTTGGAACACCACGAATAATGGTGATGTTATTGTTATTATGTATCATGGGTCTTCTATAAGGTTATGAATATATTTAATTGCTGTTACAAAATTAAATATTTCCACTGAAACTCCATGTCGTTAAATAGACTAGTACGTTTATTGTGCCATTACACCTAGTGAACCAAATTTTTGGTGGTGAGATAATTGTTGAGCCAAAAAAATTTCTCTCCTGAATCCTATCCTCTCTTATCTCAATAATGCGAGACATTCTCCAAGACTGAAGAATAGGAAATCAATAGTGACTGACACAAACATTGACTTCACCGTGCTAGTACCCGGAGAATGAGTAGTGTCAATCGGAGGCCATTAGAGCACATGTGGATCACCGATAGAGGGATTCTTCTTCGGATCCCCACAAGTGAAATGAGACAATCAGGAAGGGTCATTCTGGATGATCAACATCATTAATGAAGAAAGTAATGAAGATTCAGGTATTTAATTTCTGCAGAAATTATTTAAATTAATTATAAACATGATGTGAAAGATCATCTCTCTAGGATCCTGAACCCTTTTCTTATTTTCTCTAGATATTTGATCTTCATCTGTGGATACTGGAATTTATCGTCATATTGATCCCGTATTGGTCATCGATTATGGAAAAAGAAAAGTTGGGCCCTCCCAACTACCATGCTTCTACTTCGTCCGGATCCTATAGGTGGTATCAAAGCGGTCACATCATCATTTATAATTATTTAAATAATTCATTGATGATTTACAATTTAATAATTTAGTCTTTCAATTCATGTTTAATCATCCTTGTAATCTGAATTTCGAGATATGTTCTTCCTCTTATCTGTTCTCATAGATCTAACAGAAAGGAATAATTTTTTAATTAAAATTAAATCAAGGATCTTATCAGGAGGTGCTGATGATTTTGTTTAGGTAACACAATAGTACATTTCATGTATTCGGATTTACATGATGTGTAATCTTTCATACACTCCATGTAATCTTGATTACACACCATGTAGTTATGTTCCGTCCATCAGGAGTAATTCAAAAATTACTCAAGCTATGTGCATTAATGACATATGATATAGTTAATTCTTATACTGTGTGTTGATGATGATTGACTAGTGCACAGTTAGCCAGATTACATGCCGCATGGCCCACTGGACATGACGTGAAGTCCCTTTCGGTCAAGGGCCAAACCGTGTATCTCATACATAGCTAAGCCGATCAGTAACCGTGTAACCCAAAGACAACACGGCATACAGGCCATTGGATACGCTGTGTACTCCAAGATTTTTGAAGTACGCCTCACACACTGAGTCCCTAGTTGAGTAATTAGGTTAAGACGGTGAAGGAAATACACATAGTGTAGTCAGAACTACATGAACTGTAATTTACCAAATTACATATAATTAAAAGTTTAATGTTTGTGTAATGTTAAAAATTACATATCATGTAGATTTGAATGGGTGATCATTATGTTACCTCTAAGTTTATGGATGAGAATCTCAGAGAAATTCATAAAATGATTAAGATAAAAAGATTCATTAATTAATGATAATAATTAATCGATTCAAGCGAGAGTTATCTTAATAAAAATGATTAAATAATTGAATTATAGTTTTATTAAATGCTTAATTCATTGCATGTATGTGGATGATCATGAGCTAGACCAGACCCTTGCATGTGATTGGTTTCCTTTTATTTTATTTTAAATTAAATTGTTGGTCTATTTTCCATCTATCCACATTAATATGTAGGTTCTGCGTAACCATGGTTTCTTTTATATAAAATCCATTTTTACCTCTCACCTGTGTGTGAGTTAAAAATCATATGTAATGTATGGAGCTCCCAAGCTAGTGGAGGTAGTTCAAGATGGACCCGAGATGAAACCAATCCCAAGAGATACAAAGGTGGACATGTGGAAAGCATTAAACATGAACCCAAAAGGTAAATGGATTTCTCCCCTAGTTCAGGGTTTTTATCAACCTCTAGATAAAATGACCATTAGAAAAGCTCATGATCACGCCCTTTACTTTATTTTATTTCTTTCAGTTTCATGTTTTATCATTATGGATGTGTTGTCGCGATCACATAATTAATGAATTAAACAAGCATGCAAGATGGAACTTAAATAAACCAGGATTATGAATAAATATTATCAAGACACAGTTAATAACTTAAGTAAGTTCCACTTAATATTAACAAGCATTTGATAAAGATAATAAGCAATTTATGCAAAAGAGATAAAAATACATCAATAAAATATTAAATCAGACAAAGACTTTCATTACTTGATTAAGGAAAGACTCAATAAAACAATGTGTTTGACCAACCCTTGTTGGGACACTTACTTTTATACAGGAAACCCTTATGAATGTTTCGGGTTAACTTAACCATATTACATTAAGAGGAGTAACCCTCTCTAGACTTGGTGTAATATTGGAGGCAAGTGTTGAGGAAATACATGCCAGGATTTTAGGATTGGGGAGTCCACTCAACGGATCAAGGAGCTACAAGCTCATAGTTGGAAAAAACCTACCTACCTAAATACCTTCAAATAGCCTGACCAACCCTGGTTGGGGTTATCTGAAGGGGAATACAGATCCTTACCACTAGCATGTTGAATAAACTATACAATATAAGTTCAATGGTGAGGGCCATTGGGACTTGATAAAATAGTGCGAGTGTAACACCCCAAGCTTCCATGGTACATTTACCTTTGAATAATGCAATAGCTTACAAAGTACACAACTTTGAGATTCAAACACACCACAACCAATCAAACTAGTCGTTATGAATAGTAATACCCATTTTTTGAAATTTTATGAATTTTATCATTAAAAATGGACTTCATATTTGGATTCAGAATAACAAAATTAGCTTAGGGTGATTTTTTGGTATTTTTTTGAAAACATTAAATTTTTGATGAATAGTGAAAAACAATGTGTTTGGTTAAAACCGGCTTTTTATTTAAATAATTATTTATTTTATTTAAATTTATTTTAGGTCAAAATAGATGCATAATACCTATATAATTTCAATGTAATCCATTGGAGTCATTTTATAATAAGTTTAGATATATAAAAATTTTTATTGAACTTTTAAGCGTCTTTTACCAACCTCTTAAGAGCATTTCCAAATTGGCATAAAACTTAATTTTACCGCTTCTGTGAGTTGAATTTAAAAAATCCAAGAGAAGAAATTAATATTAGTAAGTAAAAGGTGGTTCAATAAGATGAAAATAATTTTTGGTGAATAGTAACCTTTGACTTTCATTTACCACAGTTAAAAGTAAATAGGGTAATTAAGGGTAAAAATGATATCATAATTACCCTTACACATGTCCTAATTTTATTGGATAAGTATAATTAGACCAAAAACGATCTTAGGAATAAAATATGATCCTTTTTTATCCACTTGGATTATATTATGAAATTTATTATTATTTTATTTAAAGAAGAGTTAAAAGAGTTAAATTCAAAGTTTAATAACTAAACCATTTTTAATATAGGGTTTCACACAATATAAATTCGACTATAAATATTCATTAGAAAGATAAAAATATTTCCTACATAATGGTATTTTATTTTTAGTTTTTAGACATTAGATAATTTAATTTATTTATGACACAATGTTGAAGCAATAATTACCTTATTAATCAAATATTAAAATAATTGATATTTTAAATATCCAAATAAATGTAAATTGAGACTTCTAATGAATTACATCAATTTTATAGGTTAATATGACTTTTTAGGGTTTGATAAATAAATTCTATTCAAAGTGATAAAGTTTTAATGGCTTTCAAAAAAAATCAAATACTAAATAGTATCAAAATTGACATAATTGAGTTTTTAAAACAAATACTATATTATTAATTGATAAACTATTCCTAAAAATATAAGGATTAAAAAAAGGACTTAGATAAGGTTTTATATATTAATAAAGAATCAATTGGGGTTCTCTTGGTAGTTTATAGTATGTTTATTAACCATATAATATAAAAATACAAAGAGACATGGTAAATGTCAAACTATTTAACTAAGAGTTAAATCTAAAAGATAAGGTTAATATGGTGACCTAAACCTGTATAAAACCTATTGGTTGAGATTTTTTCGACCCATAACCACCTTATACTCTAAATAAATCATTTTTTGAGCCATTAGAAACTGAAAAGGATTTTATTATAAAATTTTATTTCAAGCTTTTCCTAAAGTGTCCCTCACCTCTCTTATAAAATGGCACTTCCCCTTATCTTAATTTCACACCTCCAAATCCTTTTGGATCAGAAAAACCTTGCACAAATAACCTCCCAACTTCCCTAACTTCAAAATAGAGGCATTAAATTGATCATAAATCCAACCTAAGGAGCCATTTTGATCAACTCAAAAAGAAACACTCGAAGTAGAGGTAATAATTTCACCACCCTCTTTCAAGTTCTTTTCTTCTTCCACTTCCTCTTTCTTTGTTGTTTAGATACAAAAATAACAAATAAAGTTCCTTCTACATATTTTAATGTTATTATAAATATGGTATAACCATATTCTTTATTCTATCCATCTTATAAATGACAAAGTCACCATACGTGCATAACTACGACATACCGTCTCCACGTCGTGGTGTAGTTTATTATTCAAACACTTCATTATTTGGATGGGTATAATAATGAGTATAACTAATGTAAATAATAAATATAAAATTTTAATGATTCTGTATATATTATATAACATATAATTACATATGATTTCGCCATCAATATAATGATATTGTCGCTCGTGCGTACGTACGGATTACTATCTCCACAAACGCGATGAGATTCATTTCCCCATCATAACCATTCAAGAATAATTTTCATTTTATGATTAAAAATGATTTTTAAGAACTTAATATAATTTTGGATATGAATCAAATTCATATTATCCATAACAAACATGGCTTATGTAATAAAACATATAAAGGAACATGAATAAGTTAACACCCGAAATGACGATAATACAAAAATTTTATTAAAAAAGAAATATTAGAAGATCATATATGATATCATATTTATGTATACGGTTCTTTTATAATTAAATAAAAAATATTTAACTATTATATAGGAGGTTAACATACCCTCGACCAAGTAAAGGTACAAGGTAAGGGTTAATTTCACAATCTCTTTATTATCTGAGGTTGTTTTTACGTAAGTATCTATTGGGACCTCTTTATCATCCACATCCGTGTTTTCTTAAAAATGTATTTAAAAAAAATTACTATTTACTAGACAATGAGTTAAATTCATTTACACCCTTATTTGACCTTATATTTTTTGAAAAGATTCTTTCCATTGTTTTCCAAACAAGGTACTTTATGTCCCTTTTAGACCAAATTAAGGTAAGAATGTCTTTTTTTAACTTATACGGTGGGTGTGGCTATTTTATACCATTATAAAATCATTGAAGCTTCCCTTAAAATCTTATAAAAATATTTTCAAAATAATATTTTTCTTTTATAATTATGTGACTCTTAAATTATTTCAAAATAGAAAGAGATATTTCTCTCAAATAGTTTTGATTTCATCTATGTCAACATCCTTTGATAAATTTTACACTTGTTTGTAGTTGATTTATTATGATACAAATATTCCATATTTCATTTAAGGTTTTGTGATATGTTTTACTATGGATGTGTTACTTTTATAACCTTCATGGTTTATGTTTAAAGTATTGGCACATCATATGCTAGTTTTAATACGAATGATTATGATATGTTTCAACCTTTTCATATGAGGAATGTATTGGATTTAGTATGTGACGGGTGGAGCCCGCTATTGCTCCTCCGTGCATCGGTAGGTCTCATGAGACAATTATATGTAGAATTGGATATGGCCTTTCCTAATTTGATATATGGTTTTGGCTGAGGCCAAAATCATTTTTAGATGTCTTGGCCAAGGCCTTGACAAGATGCTTCAGAATGTTTGGCATTATACATTCCCTCATTATGAAAATAATAATGATGTTTCTTGTGGTTATTAGACTTGTAGAATATCCATGACTATTTTTTATTTTGGAATTATTTAATCAGCTCATATTCCTACCATAAAGTGTTCATGTTTATTATTTGTAATGGCATGTGTTTTTAATTATTCACTATGACTAATGTTTATGTTATCTTCAACACTATTGCTTTCACTTACTGAGTGTTTGAGATCACCCCATTCTTATGTTTCATTTTCCCAGGATATGAAGAAGTTAGTTATGAGTGACTTTCAGGCATAATCTAGGCGGCTTGGATGTTTCTAAAGGAATAAATTAGTGTTGTATTACTTTTCAAGTCGTAATGTTGAACTTATGTATGTATCTTGTTTCCAATAATACTAAACTGATCGGTCTTTCAGGACATGGTTTCTTGTATCATGCCAATGTTATGTAATCAAGCACTGACTCTAGGTAACTGGTGTCAGGGTATTATAGTTGGTATCAGAGGAAGTTTAGTACAAACATTGGAAACTAGATTTAAAAAAACTCTAATTAGAGCACATTACCCTAAGATAGACTTTGAGGATTAGTATAGAAGATCTTCCTATAATTTTGGTAATGGATAGATTTTTTGAGTTTTCTAAGTATTACATACCTGTCTGGATATGAACAGGTAGAGGCGGCTCTGGCACAGATGTACCTAGGAGTGAAAAATTTGACAAGGAGTTTCGGGCTTGACCTGGGGTATCTTGGTACACGACAACGAGTCTTGTTGTACTCTTGGTTATGAAACTCTTGGGGGATATTATTAGGATAATTCTCATTTTATTTACAAACCATTATGAAGGATTTATTAGTATATACCTCCTCAAAGAAAACATTTTTATTATTATGGATTATATCCATAAACTGTTCAGTTTATTTTAAGTTTTTTACAAGTTTGTAATTATGTATTGCGGTTCATAAACTAATCTACTGTATGCCATTATTTAGAAATGGTGCCTAGTGGAAGGAATAAAAACCATATCAATGAATGTAATCCATGTAGGTATTTTCAGCCTACTAAAGATAATTATAGTGGAGTTGGTGATGCAACTGGTGTTGATCATCTTATCACTATATTGGGACAACTCACACGGGTTATGAATAATAACCTTACCCGTATAGAGCACCCTGATCCACAATGCAGAGGATCAATGTTAGACTGCTTCATGAGGAAACAACCAACAAAATTTAATGGGTCTAAAAATCCATTTGTAGCTAAAAAATGGATAAGTTCCTTAGAGAAAATATTTCATGCTTTGGTGAGTAGCGAAAGGGAAAAAAATTTCATGGTAGTTTATCACCTAACCGAAGATGCAGATCAATGGTGTTCATTAATTCAAAACACAAAGGAGGATGAAGAAGTATCAAGTATGGAATGAAGGGAGTTTAAAGAGCTTTTCATAGAAAAATACTTTCCTCGTGACCATCGAGCGGATATGGAATGAAAATTTCTAAGACTGAGACAAAAGGAGGATGAGAATGCCGCAAAGTATGAAGATAACTTTACAAGGTTAGTAAGGCATGCTGTAGATTATATATGTAACCCAAGAAGTAAGATTGGTCATTTCTTTGATGGGTTAAAACCATTTATCCATAGAGAATTAGTCTCACAATCCTTCTCATCATATGAAGATACTGTCTCATGTGTTATCAAGATAGAAAAGGAATTCTCTATGTCTTACGACTATAAAGCAAAGAAAGAGAAAAATAGATCTGTTGAACACTCTAGGAAAGGAAATAAGTAAATAGGGAAGAAGGGAATAATTGAATTTTCACCCTGTGATAATTGTGGAAGGAAGAACCCTGGTGCCTGTCTAAAAGGAAAAGGAGTATGCTACAAATGTGGAAAGAAAGGCCATCTTTCTAGTGAGGGGAAGAAAGAATATACCAATGTTCAATGCTACAATTTCAGGGATATGAGACATTATGAAAATGAATGTCCTAAGTGTCAGGGAAACTTACCTCAAAAAAGGCCAAGGGATCAAGGCTAATCTTATGTGATCACTACTATTGAGGTTGAAGCTCTGAAAGACATGGTGGATGGTAATTCAGTGGTTTCCTCAAGTTTAGAAAATACTTTATTTGATTATGGATCATCACATTGTTTCATATCTTTCCATTTTTCTAATAAAATTAGATATTTTCAATATTATTTAACAAGGGAGTTGTCAGTCAAAACTCTTAAGGGAAGTATCATTGCAACAAAGTTTTGTGAATCAATCCCCATTAAGGCATATAAACGATATTTATCTACTGATCTAATCATCATAACCATGATTGAATTTGATATAATCCTTGGTATGGATTGAATTTCGGACCATGATGTGAAAATTTATTGTAAGAAGGAGGTTAAAATTCTCGATGATGATAAGGAGTGCCTTATCTTTAAAGCAGAAATGTCACCATCTGATTCTTATCTAGATCCACCCCTAGTAGCTCTACTAAATTCAATTATTGGGGAGGATGAAAATGAAATAATTATGGGTGAGGAAAATAATGTCCTAATAGAGGACGTACCTATTGTGCAGGAATATGTTGATGTGTTTCCAGAGGATTTACATGGACATCCTCCAGAATGAGAAATAAAGTTTTCTATTGATTTAATTCCTGGTTCAAGTCCCATATCGAAGACCCCTTATAGAATGGCCACTGTGGAATTATTGGAACTAAATAAACAACTAGAGGAATTGAGTAATAATGGATTTATTATCCCTAGTGTTTCTCTATGGGGAGACCATTCCCTTTTTGTTAAGAAGAAAGACGAATCTATGAGGTTGTGCATTGACTACAGGGAGATCAATGATATAACAATAAAGAACAAGTATCCCCTACCTCACATTGGTGATTTATTCGACTAAATTCATAGAGATCAATATTTTTCAAAGATTGACCTTCGATCTGGATATCATCAGTTGTGTTTGAATAAGGAAGACATTCCAAAAACAGCATTTTGAACTAGGTACAGGCATTACGAGATTATAGTAATTCCTTTGGGATTGACTAATGTACCCTCTATCTTCATGGATCTAATGAATAGAGTTTTCAAGAAATATCTTGATGACTTTGTAGTGGTATTTATTGATGATATCTTGGTATACTCAAAAAGCTATGAAGATCATGAAAATCACTTGTGCATTATTCTAATGACTCTTAGAAGAAATGAATTATATGGGAAGTTTAGAAAGTGTGAATTTTGGATTTAATATATTTCTTTTCTTGGACATATTATCTCTAAGGATAGAATATCTGTTGATCCTTCAAATACCAAGGCAATCCAAGAATGGCCAACATTGATGAGTATAACTAAGGTATGAATTTTTATTGGTTTAGCAGGTTACTATCGACATTTCTTCCAGAATTTTTCCCAGTTGGCTAACCCATTAACCAAGCTCACACATAAAGGGGTTAAATTTGTTTGGACAAAAGCGTGTAAAGAATTTTTTGAAGAACTGAATAGAAGATTAGTCAACACACCTATCTTGAATCTATCATTAGGGAACGATGGGTTTCTTATTTATAGCGATGTTTCAAAGAAAGGACTTGGATGTATCCTTATGTAGAATGATATAGTTATTTCCTATGCATCACGATAGCTAAAAATTCATGAGAAAAACTATCCCACTCATGATCTTGAGTTAGCCGCTGTAATCTTCTCTCTGAAGATACGGAGACACTATCTCTATGGTGAAAAATGTGAGATTTATACTGATCACAAGAGTTTGAATTACATTTTATCACAAAAATAACTAAACATGAGGAAAAGGAGATGGCTAGAACTACTCAAGGATTATGATTGCACAATAAAATACCACCCGAGGAAGGCAAATAAGGTGGAAAATGCTTTGAACAGAAAGGATCATGGAGTTTTGAACAAGATGAGAGTTGAAAGGGATACTATTTTCATGGATCTAGTAAAGATGGATATGATAATAAACATGGAAGGTGAAACATAAATAATTTTTCAAATGATTTCCAAACTATCTTTACTAGAAAGGATAAAAAGTTCTTAGACTAATTATGAGGAGTTTTAAAAGAAGATTAAATTTGTAAATGATGGGAGATTGAGTGACTTCGTATATGAAGATGGAATTTTGAAATTCGAGAAGAGGCTTTGTGTTCCCAATATACCTAATATAAAAAGGGAATTGTTGAATGATGCTTATAGCTCTAATTTCTCTATAAACCCTAGGAGCACGAAGATGTATAGAGATTTGAAGGAACATTTTTGGTGGGACAACATGAAAAGGAAGATTGATGACTTTGTGTCAAGATGTATTGTTTTCCAAAAAATGAAAGCTGGAAGACAACATCCTAGAGGAGTCATGAAACCTATTCCCATACTTGAGTGGAAATGGGATGATATTACGATGGAATTTGTCATGGGGATACCAAAGACTCCTAGAAGGAATGATGCAATATGGGTCATTGTTGATCATCTTACCAAGTTAGCTTTTTTTCTTTCTATAAGAGAAGATTTACCACTTGAACATTTAGTAATAATATATATTAATGAAGTTTTAAGACATCATGGAGTACCCCTATCGATTGTTTCTGATCGTGATCCCCATTTTACATCAAGATTCTAGAAAAGTATTCAAAAAGCCTAGAATACTGAACTTCATTTGAGCACTTCCTACCACCCTCAAACTGATGGACAATCAAAACGTACTATTCAAACCTTAGAAGACATGTTGAGATATTTCTCACTTGGATTTCAAGGTATGTGGAATAAAAATTTTCCTCTGGTAGAATGTTCCTATAATAATAGCTTCCATTAAAGTATTTAGATGGCACCATATGAAGTGTTATATGGATAGAGATGTATCAAACTAACTTGTTGGGATGATTTTGGTGAAAGAAAACTCATAGTCCCAAAAACTTGTTGAGGAAACAATGGAAAAAGTGAAGGTTATCCAAACCCACATCAAAGCAGCTCAAAGTAGGAAGAAGAGCTATGCTGATAACTGAAGGAATGATTTGGAATTTCAGGTAGGAGATCTTGTTTTCTTGAAGGTATCTCCAAGGAAGGGAGTTATATGTTTCAGTAAGAATGGTAAATTAAGTCCCAGGTACATCGGGCCTTTCGAAATTCTAGAATGAATTGGGGCTGTAGCTTACCATTTGGAAATGACGCCAAGTCTCTCCAAAGTTCATGATGTGTTCCACGTATCACTATTGAGAAAATACATGCCTGACCCAATGCATATACTCAGCTATGAGGAAATTGAATTAGAACCTGATCTATCTTATTATGAAGATCCTACCAAGATTCTTGATAGTAGAGAACAAGTGTTGAGAAACCGGGCGACTTGTCTGGTAAAAGTTCTATGGATAAATCATAAGATGGAAGAGGCAATGTGGGAACTAGAGTAACTTATGATGAAGAACCACCTGAATCTTCTTGTGCGGTAGTATTCTAGAAATTTCTAGGATGAAATTATTTGGAGGAGGGAATAATGTAACACCCCAAGCTTCCATGGTATGTTTCCCTTTGAATAATTCAATAACTTGCATTGTATGAAACTTCGAGATTCAAACACACCATAACCAATTAAACTAGCCGTTATGAATAGTAATAACCACTTTTTGAAATTTTATAAATTTTATCTTTCAAAATGGACTTCATATTTGGATTAGAAATATCAAACTTATCTTAGGGTGAATTTTTGGTATTTTTCTAAAAAATTTCAATTTTTGATGAATAGTGAAAAACACTACATTATTGGTTTAAACCGACTTTTTATTTAAATAATTATTTATTTTATTTAAATTTATTTTAGGTCAAAATAGATACATAATACCTATATAAGTTCAATGTAATTCATTTGAGTCATTTTATAATAAGTTTAGATATATAAAAAAAATTTATTGAACTTTTTATTGTCTTTTACCCACCTCCTAGGAGCATTTTCAAATTTGAATAAAACTTAATTTTACCTATTATGTGAGTTAAATTTCAAAATTTTGAGAGACAATATTAATATCAGTAAGTAAAATTTGGTTCAATAAGATGAAAATAATTTTTGGTGAATAGTTACTTTTGACTTTTATTTACCACAGTTAAAAGTAAATAGGGTAATTAAGGATAAAAAAGATATCATAATTACCATAAAACATGTATTAATTATATTTTATAAGTATAATTAGACCATAAAAAAACTTAGGAATAAAATATAATCCTCTTTTTTCCACTTGTATTAGATTAGGACATTTATTATTATTTTATTTAAAGAAGAGTTAAAAGAGTTAAATTGAAAGTTTAATAACTAAAACATTTTTAATATAGGGTTACACACAATATAAATTTGAATATAAATATCCATTATAAATATAAAAATATTTCCCACATAATGATATTTTATTTATAATTTTTAGACATTATATAATTTAATTTATTTATGACACAATGATGATGCAGTAATTACCTTATTGATGAAATACTAAAATAATCGATATTATAAATATTAAAATAAATGTAAATTGAGAATTATGATGAATTAAACTAATTTTATATATTAAAATGACATGTTAGGGTGGGTTAAATAAATTTTATTCAAAGTGATAAGGTTTTTATGGCTTTCAAAAAAATCAAATACTAAATAGTGTCAAAATTGACATAATTGAGTTTTTAAAACAAATACTATATTATTAATTGATAAAATATTCATAAAAATATAAGGTTCAGACAAAGGACTTATATGAGGTTATATATATTAATAATGAACCACTTGGTGTTTTCTTGGTAGTTTATAGTATGTTTATTAACCATATAATATAAAAATACAAAGAGACATGGTGAATGTCAAACTATTTAACTAAGAGTTAAATCTAAAAGATATGGTTAATATGGTGACATAAATCTGTCTAAAACGTACTAATTGTAAGGTTTTATACCCATACCAACCTTATACTCAAAATAAATCATTTTTGAGCCATTGGAAACCAAAAATTATTTTATTATAAAATATTATTTCAGGATTTTTCTAAAGTGACCCTCACATCTCTTATAAAAGGGCACTTCCCCTTCTCTTAATTTCACACCTCCATAGCCTTTTGGATCGGCCATACGCTTCCAAAATATCCTAAAAACTTTAATAACTTCAACCTAGAGGCCTTTCTTGTATTATAAATCCAACCTAAGGAGCTCTTTTGATCAACTCAAAAAGAAACACCCGAAGTAGAGGTAATAATTTCACCACCCTCTTTCAAGTTATTTTCTTCTTCCACTTCCTCTTTCTTTGTTATTTCCATACCAAAATAATAAATACAATACTTTATACATAATTTTATGTTATTATAAATATGTTACAACCATATTCTTTATTCTATCCATCCTATAAATGAAAAAGTCACCATTTGTGGGTACGTACGACTTACCATCTCCACGTCGTGGTGTAGTTTGTTATTCAAACACTTCATTATTTGGATGGGTATAATAATGAGTATAACTAATTTAAATAATAAATATAACATGTTAATTATCCGTTATATATGATATTCCATCCAATTATATACGATTTCTCCATTAATATAATGATATTGTAGATCATGAATATGTACGGATTACCGTCTCCACGAACGCAATGAGATTCATTTCCCCATCGTAACCATTCAAGAATAATTTTTATTTAATGATTAAAAATAATTTTTAAGAACTTAATATAATTATGGATATTAATCAAATACATCCTGTCCATAAAAAACATGGCTTATGTAACAAAACATATAAAGGAACATGAATTAGTTAACACCCGAAACGACGATAATACTAAAATATTATTAACAAAGCAATATTAGAAGATCATATCTGATATCATATTTATGTATATGTTTCATGTATAATTTAATAACAATTATTTAACTATTATACAGTAGGTTAACGTATCCAATACCAAGGAAAAGTTCAAGGTAAGGGTTAATTTCACAATCTCTTTGTTATCTGAGGTTGTTTTTACGTAAGTATCTAATGGGACCTATTTATCATCCACATCTGTGTTTTCTTAAAAATGTATTTCAAAACATTTTTACTATTTACTAAACAATGGGTTAAAGTAATTTATACCCTTATTTGAACTTATATGTTTTGAAAAGAATCTTTTTGTCTTTTTCCAAATAAGGTACTTTATGACCCTTTTCGACAAAATTAATGTAAGAATGTATTTTTTAACTTATACAGTGGCTGAGGATATTTTTCACCGTTATAACAGCATCAAAGCTTACCTTAAAAGTTTATAAGATTATTTTCAAAATAAATGTTTTCTTTTATAATTATGTGACTCTTAAATGATTTCAAAATATAAAGAGATATTTCTCTCAAATAGTTTTTGATTTCATCTATGTCAACATCCTTTGATAAATTTTACACTTGTTTGAAGTTGATTTATTATGATAAAAATATTCCATATTGTATTTAAGGTTTTGTGATATGTTTGACTATAGATGTGTTATTTTTATACCATTCATGGTATATGGTTAATGTATTGATATTTCGTATGCTAGTTTTAATACGAATGTTTATGTTATGTTTCAATATTTTCATATAAGGAATGTATTAGACTTAGTAGGTGATGAGTGGAGCCCGCTATAGATCCTCGGTACATCAATAGGTATCATAAGACAATTATATGTGGAATTGGCTGAGGCCTTTTGGTTACGCCCAAATTTACCCTACTGGTAAAAGCAGTCGATGTAGTACGTGTAGGGGTCGAATCCACAGGGACCGAAGAAGTAACCTTGAGATGCTATGATTTGGTGAAGGATGGGCTATGAAGTATCCAAATTTGGGTTTGATTTTGGATGGTTTTTAAAGAACACTAATAAACCTAAGTGAATTCAATTAAATTGAAATGGGTTGATCTTAGTATTATGCTTGGGGTGTATTGAATGAATTTTACT
Organism: Viscum album; assembly: GCA_963277665.1. Lineage (NCBI taxonomy): Eukaryota > Viridiplantae > Streptophyta > Magnoliopsida > Santalales > Viscaceae > Viscum > Viscum album. The sequence continues at coordinate 1,931,260,262 of OY728148.1, forward strand.
TCATTAGACAATTTTGGTTTTATTAATTTTTGATGAATCCATTCTTCAAAAATAACACTACCTTCATCATTTTCTGGTTTGGTGCTTACTAAACACAATTACTAATCCCCTATACACTTAGAGAACCAAATTCATGATCTCTCCAAGGTATATGGTCATTTATTAATTGAATTTAGTTTGCTCAAACACAGTAAAGATGAAGAGTAGAAATAAATGAAGAATGTATGTCTTAAATTAATTATCCAATTAACAACAATTTGTTCATAAAATAACATTCAATCCAGCCATTGAATCCTCCTAAGATAAACCCATTAAAGGGTTATCCCTACATTTATGGTATACTCTCAATGGTGGGTGGAAGATGGCTAACAATAATTGGATTGAAGAAATTATAACTGCGGAAATAATGAGCACTCCTCCATGTGTGTGAATGAAATTCACACCTATGTGTGAACTAATTCACAACAACACAGAGATATCACTGTGATTTGTGATAATAAAGTTTTAATAAATGAAATGGAAAATATAGAAGAGAAATAATTTGATTAAGAACATAAAGATACAAAAAAGAAGCCTACATGGAAATGGAAAACATTACAAAGGAAATTTGGAAGCATAACCTTACAATGAAACAAGAAACAAAAGATGATAAGAAAAATATCCACCCCTATTCCCTTCACCACCAGATCCTTATATAGGAATATTAGGAGACTTAGTTCCATTACCCATCAATTAATTCACCCCCAACAATTAATAGAGTCAAAAGGAGGGTGAATAATCAAAAGGAAATTGATGTTTCGAATTTGACTCAGAAAACTGTCCAGATTCATCCACCATATTGACATGTGAATTTGTAATTGAAGAAGGCCGAATCCGGAGGGGTTTTAGAAGACACACATCTTCTTAAATCTGTCCTCTATGATCTGTAAACATTTCAGAAAATTTGGCTCAGCCGTTTGGATGTTATGATCGAAATGGTGGGACGGATTTCTGTGCATTAATGTCGGGTCCACCATTTAAATCTCAACTTCAGATCCTTTTATCATCACAAAAACATTAGAATTAGCTCTAGCCACAGTTGAATAAAATTATTCTCATATTTTTATCTTTCTACTGTATAAATTGTAGCTTCATTGGGCTTGGTTTGTGGGCCTCACATTTGTTTGATGGGCCTTAGGCCCATTATGCTTTTTACAGCAAGTATCTTCCTTCAGGTGCAAAAATATCCATATTCACTTGTGATTCATCGATAAGACCTAAAAGAAAAAATGTTCCAAATAAAGTGATGAATCATATACCAAAATATAAAATTAAAATTATGAATATTTTAATTTTCACAAGCAAATTATTGAGTGGTCCCAAATTGACACTTTAAACATGAATTGCACAATGATGGGAAATGAAGTTCAATTTCTGAATTGGACAAAAATTGATGTTTATGAACTTTTAAACTCATTAATATTAAGATCTTAACAGTGAATATTAGCCACTTTTAGTGACTAATCACACCCCCCCAAACTTGAGTTTTGCTAGTCCCGAGCAAAATATATTACAAATATGAAATTCAAATCCCCTTTTCCAAAAACATTTAAATACACATTGCTCACCCAAAGACCTCATACCAAAAAAATTATGGAACCCATAAAAATAATTTAAAACAAGCTATGTCCATAAGAATATCTCAAGCCCAAGCTCATTCCTTTGTTCAAATTCATCGCCACATTTCATCCAATTTCAATTAAGCATGATAAAGTGTTGTGCATCACAAAAGATATGGGGCCCATTTTATTTTTTCAAGGGGAAAAATGGAAGCGCTAGGTGGGAATCACATTAAACCTTAATATGAGTATCCATTTTTGTTGATGATTTTTTTATCCACAATAGATATGAAAAGACTAACTCTGGGCAAGACAACTATGGAGTCATGATCCCCAAGTGTTGGACGCCACACATATTGTCAATTTCATGATCTAAAATAGAGATATAAAGCCTAACTCTGGGCAAGAAAACTATGGAGTCACGATCCCCAAGTTCCGGATGCCACGCATTTGGACAAAACATTGCTCTATGTGGTCAATTTTTTTTTGTTTTTTGTTTTTTTGTTTTTGTTTTTGTTTTTTTGTTTTTTTGGATACTCAAATTAAACTAAAAGTGACCCCATAACCCTATGCTATAATGAAAGGGACCCAAGAACTCAAGTTTACACCCACGATCCAGTAGACGTGCATTGTGGAATTTTTATTAAGAGGATGAAAATGTAAACATTGAAAAATCACATCCGACAACCGTACTTTCCAAAAACTATGCTCATGAACTTAAACTTGCATTAAAATCAGAATCAAGGCATGCAAAATTTATTTGATATCAAATTTTAGAGTTTGAAATGTGTGTTATCATGTTTATGGTTAATGGAATTTTTCTTTTCATGCATGTTTTTATTCACAAAAAAAATCATTTTTTATCTCCCCCCAACTTAGAATAACATTTTCCCTAGTGTTTAAAGAAAAGAAAAGTTAGAAGGGGGTAGGATAGGAGTTAAAAGATGAAATTGAGAATGATAAACTTGGAACAAATTCACCTAGTTTTTGAAGTTGAAGTTCATGATGCTCCAGATTACCCCTTTGATCTCTTGGGGGATGTAGCCACCTCCTTGATTGAACATGTATCACCCAAAATAGTTCCTGAACAATAAAAATAAGGAAAAAGTAGACAAAACAGACAATACAATGATTTATTTAATTCCAAGTACCATCATTTTTATGGTTTTCCATGTTTTTTTTAAATCAAACTAATGATACATTGTCTTCTTTATATTTTTTGGGTAAGGTATTACTCAGGGATCACACCGCGTGACACGGATGAATACGGTGATCCCCTTTTATACCCATCCATACTCATAAAAGAAGAACAGGTCAAGAGTCTAATTTTTTTTAACCTACAAAAACATAAATAAAATAAAATAAACTGATGATACATTGTCTTCTTTATATTTTCTGGGTAAGGTATTACTCAGGGATCACACCGTGTGACACGGATGAATACGGTGCTCCCCTTTCATACCCATCCATACTCATAAAAGAAGAACATGTCAATAGTCTATATAATAAAAAATTACAAAATGAAGCAGAAGGAAACAAAAGATGATTCACAGTGATTGGAAACATGAAAACCACGGGTTGCCTCCCGTGCAGCGCTTTTGTTTAACATCATTTGCCCGAATTTTACCCTAAATATATCCATTTTTCTCTGGTTCATATGTTGGACCAGTTAACTCCTCCTTAGTTTCTTGTTTATTGAATGATTCAATGAATGGTTTTAACCTATGACCATTGACTTTGAAGACATGACCACTTGTGGGATCCTGAATCTCTATTTCCCCATGAGGGTACACATGATGCACTAGGTATGGACTAGACCATCTGGACCTTAGCTTTCCTGGGTGTAGATGAATTTTTGAACAATACAAGAGCACAAATTTTCCCAGTTCAAAGTGTTTTACTTTGATATTCCAAGATTGGTAGGCTTGAAATTTAGATTTATTTATCCTTGAATTTTCATAATCCTCCATCCTAAGTTCCTCGAGTTCATTAAGATCTAATTTCCTTTTTGTTTCAGCCAAAGAAATGTCAAAGTTCATTTTTTATTGCCCAAAAGGCTTTATGCTCAATTTCAACAGGTAAATGACATGCTTTTCCATAAACCAATCTATATGGTGACATGCCTAGGATAGTTTTTAAAGAAGTTCGATGTGCCCAAAGGGCATATAAGAGTTTCTCGGACCAATCTTTCCTAGAGGTATTGACAGTTTTTTCAAGAATTTTCTTAATTTCTCTATTTTCCAACTCATCTTGATCGTTGGTTTGAGGATGGTATGCATTGGAAACTTTATGAGTAATACCATACATAGACATGAGTGAAGAGAATGGTCGGTTGCAGAAATGGGTTCCACGATTACTAATTATAGCCCTAGGAATTCCAAATCGAGAAAATATATGCTCTTTCAGAAATCGGATCACAACATGGTGGTCATTGGACTTGGTGGGAATGGATTCAACCCATTTTGAGACATAATAAATAGCTAAGAGGATGTAGAGGTATCCCTTAGAGTTTGGAAAGGGTCCCATGAATCAATTCCCCAACAATCACAGATTTCAACGACCAGAATGGGAGTGAGGGGAATTTGATTCCTTTTGGTAATGGATCCTAATTGCTGACATTGAGGACAACTTTTACAGAATTAGAAGGAATCCTTAGTGAGGTTCGGCCAGTAGAAACCACTTTGGAGGACCTTTGTAGTGGTTTTCTTTGTAGAAAAGTGGCCTCCACATGCCTCTCCATGACAAAATTTTAGAATGGACTCTTGCTCAGACTCGGGAATACATCTTCTGATGATTTGATCAGGACAGAACTTGAAGAGGTAAGGATCATCAAACACATAGTGTTTGAAATCAGAAAGGAATTTCCTCTTAGCTTGGGTCCCCAGGAATTTTGGAATTTCACTCGTCACCAAATGGTTTTCTATGTAAGCATACAAAGGGCAATCATTCACTGAATAGAGGTGCTCATCGGGAAATGAATCAGACACAGAGAGGTGGTGTGAGTTTTCTTTTAATTCCATCCTAGAGAGGTGATCAACTACAATATTTTCAACACCCTTTTTATCCTTAATGGTTAAATCGAACTCTTGAAGAAGAAGGACCCACCTAATCAATCTATCATTGGCATCTTGTTTTTGGAAAAGGTATTTTAGGGCTGAATGGTCAGTGAAGACAATGATGGGTGATCCTAAGAGATAAGACCTGAATTTCTCTAAGGAAAAAACAACAGTAAGCAACTCTTTCTCAGTTGTGGTGTAGTTTAATTGTGCATCATTTAAAGATTTTCTTGCATAAGAAATGACACATGGATTTTTCTCACACCATTGTCCTAAGACTGATCCTATAGCGAAGTCACTTGCATCACACATGAGCTCGAAAGGAAGTTTCCAATTTGGAGATTTCATGATAGGTGGAGATATAAGAGTTGACTTGAGTGTAGAGAATGATTCCTCACAGCTTTCTATCCATAAAAATGGAGAATCTTTTACCAATAGGGCACAAAGTGGTCGAGAAATAGAGCTGAAATTCCTAATGAACCTTCTATAAAAACCAGTATGTCCTAAGAAGGACCTCACTTCCTTAACAGTTTTAGGAGAGGGAAGGTGATGAATGATTTCAACCTTATCTTTATCAACTTCAATCCCTCTACCAGATACCAGATGACCTAGAACAATTCCTTCCCTTACCATGAAATGGCATTTTTCCCAATTCAGAATGAGATTCTTATCCTCGCACCTTAACAAAACCGTTTCAACATTTATAAGGCATCCCTCAAAAGTATCCCCAAAGATGGAGAAATCATCCATGAAGACCTCTAAAAATCACCCACCATATCCGAGAATATTCCCATCATGCACCGCTGGAAGGTACCGGGGGCATTACATAACCCAAAGGGCATGCGATTGAAGGAAAAAGTGCCAAATGGACAAGTGAAGGTTGTTTTTCCTTGATCCTCTAAGGAGACTTCGATTTGATTATACCCTGAGAATCCATTTAGGAAGCAATAGAATTGATGCCCTGCCACTCACTCGAGGACTTGATCAATAAAGGGTAAGGGGAAATGGTCTTTCTTGGTACAAGAGTTGAGCTTCCTATAGTCAATGTAAACTCTTCATCCACTACTTACCCTTGTTGGAAGCATATCTCCATCCTTGTTGGTTATTAATGTGATTCCAGCCTTCTTTAGAACTACATGTATTGGGATAACCCACTCACTCTCAGCTATAGGATAGATGATACCAGCTTTTAACAATTTCAAAAGTTCTTTTCTCACTACTTCCATGAGATTAGGATTGCGTCTCCTCTGAGGTTGATGACATGGCTTTGACTCGGATTCAAGAATAATTCTATGAGTCCCGATAAGTGGGATAATCCCAGGAATATCATATAGGGTCCATCCATTGGCTTTCTTGTGTCTCCTAAGGACATCTAGAAACATCCTCTCATGATCGGCTTCAAGAGAGGAAGAAATGACAACAGTAAAGGATTGATTGTCCCCTAAGAACGCATACTTTAGTGATGAAGGTAAGACTTTAAATTCATGATAAAATTGGTTATGAATTTCCAAGAAAGGATGAGACTTTGTATTGAACTTAGTTTCTTTGTTCAGATTTATTGAAAAAATTGGTTCCTTGTGAACAAAATTTTCATCCACTAAATTTTCCAGAGTAGTGCCATGAATGGATATGGACTCAATTTTATTAATTTCAACCATGGAATCATTGATTTGTGATTCTAAAAATTCATCAATAGAGCTATCTGAAAGAGATTCAATCCAAGGAGACAAATTTACCTCATATGAATAAAGAAAATCAATCTCTTCTTGACTTAACCATCCTTTGGTAATTCCTTGATGTTCATTGAGTTAATTATCAACACTACCAATCCAATTAACCTCATGGATCTCTTCATCATCCCCAATTTGAGAGTTTTCATTGTAGATGTTCAAGTCTAGACTCATGTTTCCAAAGGTGATGGTCATGTTCCCATTTCGGACTCGGATAATAGAGTTGACTGTTGCAAGGATGGGACGACCAAGGATGATTGGGGTTTTCTCCCTAGGACCTAAGCTTGAGTGATTTTCCATAAAAATGAAGTCAGCTGGGTAAATGAAATTTTCAACTTTCACCAAAAAATCTTTTAAGATCCCCTTTGGAACTCAAACACTATGATCCGCAAGTTGAAGAGTGACAGATGTGGGTTGGAGTTCTTTGAGCCCAAACTAAAAATACATGGCATAAGAAATGAGGTTCACGCTGGCACCTAGATCACACAAGGCTTTGACAACTTTGTTCTCTCCTAGTTCAACATTTATGTAAGGGCATCCTGGGTCTTTCAACTTAGGAGGAATGGTCCCTTGAATGGTGGTACTCACATTAGCATCCAAAAGGACTTGGTTTTTATGTGAAAATTTTATTTTAAAAGTGCACAAGTCCTTAAGGTACTTTGAGTTGGAAGGTATGGTTTAGATGGAATCGAGAAGGGGAATGTTCAACTTGACTTGTGAGAAGATTTCCCTCAATGTGTCACTCAATTAAGGCTTGGTTTTCCCCCTCATGCGTTGAGGAAATGGTGCAGGTTGTTGAGTTGTTTGTTGAAGTGTTTTTTCTTTCACATTGTTATCAGTTTCTTCATTTTGAGCTTGTGGTTCATTTGAATTTTCATTAGAGTTTGAAGCTTCACATGGTTTCTGAACTATTTGTTCAGGTTTTTCAATTCATTTCCCACTTCTTAAAACTGTCATAGCCTTTAGTTGTTCGTGAGTCGTTTGAGTGAAACTTGTCTCTCCCCTTGATGTTTTTTGTGGAATGGCCTGTGTGGGCATGGGTGCCTTTCCAATTTTGATGGTTTGAAGTTCTTGTTTAATGGATGAGAATTCTGAGTTCATTTTGTCTACTTGTTTGCACAGTTGTTCTAGTAGGCTTTGTGGAACATTTTTGGTTGGTGCTTGAGCTTGTGGGTTTATCCCAGGAGGATAATTTGGTTGTTGGATAGGTTGTTGAATGGGTTGTTGTATAGGTTGTTGATATTGTACATGAGGATGTTGGAATTGGACCTGTTGTGGTTGGAAATGATTATGAGGTTGAATGTTCTGTTGAGGGTATGGGTTGATACATTGTTGTTGTGCTGGTTGTTGATTGTCCTTCCAACGAACGCCTGGATGGTCATTATACCTTGGATTGAAGGTGTTCGTGAATTGTGGCTTTTGAAAGTTCATTGCATTAACTTCATCTGGTGGTCCTCCTAAAATAACATCCTTGATGGAAGGAATGGTTGGGAAATTATCAGTATTGTGGTCATTCTTATCCCAAATTGTACAAACAAGCTCAACAGTTTGAGTTTTGTGGACCTTCCTAAGATCAATCTCCTCAACTTTCCTCGTGAGTGCAGCAAGTTTTGCTCTAAGGTTTTCTTCTTCTCCAAGATTGTACATTCCACCAGATTTGGGTGGCTTCTCATAGTATGGTGATGTTCCCCATGTTTGGTTTTGTTCAACAAGATTTTCTAGATACTCGTAAGCATCATTTGGGGCTTTGTTTTTGAAGGTTCCATTACACATCATATCAATGAATTGTTTGTTTCCGGGACCCAACCCTTCCTAGAAAATTCTCACTTGTTCTGGGATTAAGAAAACATGGTGCGGTAACATGTTTAATGTGTCCTTGAACCTTTCCCATGTTTCATATAATGTTTCTCCCTCTCTTTAAAAAACGTTTTGTATGCTCTTTTAAAGTGCAATTGTTTTGTGATGGGGGAAGTATTTTTTATAAAATTCTCGTTGAAGTTGGTCCCAAGAGTGAATGGATGCTGGTCTCAAATTTTTTAACCAATTCTTTTCTCGGTCTTTAAGAGAAAAAGGAAAAAGTCTCATTTTAGCATATTCAATTTGATTTGGTGGGACATGGTTTCGATAATTTCATTAAATTCTTTAACATGAAGGTAAGACATCTCAGACTCCATCCCATGAAAGGTTGGAAGGTGGTTCAGGACATGGGGTTTGAAAACATATTGGGCATATCCTATGTTATCATGCCTAATGCATGAAGTTGCATTGGTCCAGGTTGGTGTGAGGTAGTCATTCATGGTTGGGTCTGCAACAATTCCCAAGTTAGGGTCTTGCCTGTTATTTTGGTTCCCTCCCCGGTTTATGATTTGGTTTTGTGGGAGATTCTCCATTGTATCAAACTCAACGTCTGAATTTGGAGTATTAGGAATATTTGGATCTAAAGTAAATTGACCTATTTTAGTGCTTGACTCCCCAGCCCTAGGATTATCCACCCTAACTAATCTGTTTGAGTTATCACGAGTGTAGGCGGACATGCGCCAAAAGAAAAAAAAAGTGAGAAAGGGAAAAGATAAGAGAATTGGGATGAGAATAGAAGAATGGGGGTAAGAAAAGAAGGTTTTTGGTAGAAGGAACTTACTTTATCCCCGACAACGATGCCAAGATTTGGTTGCGCCTAAATTTACCCTACTGGTAAAAGCGGTCGATGTAGTACGTGTAGGGGTCGAATCCACAGGGACCGAAGAAGTAACCTTGAGACGCTATGATTTGGTGAAGGATGGGCTATGAAGTAGCCAACTTTGGGTTTGATTTTGGATGGTTTTTTAAGAGCACTAATAAACCTAAGTGAATTAAATTAAATGGAAATGGGTTGATCTTAGGATTATGCTCGGGGTGGATTGAATGAATTTTACTTCATTAGACAATTTTGGTTTTATTAATTTTTGATGAATCCATTCTTCAAAAATAACACTACCTTCGTCATTTACTAGTTTGGTGCTTACTAAACACAATTATTAATCCCCTATACACTTAGATAACCAAATTCATGATCACTCCAAGGTATATGGTCATTTAGAAATTGAATTTAGTTTTCTCAAACACAGTAAATATGAAGAGTATAAATAACTGAAAAATGGATGTCTTAAATTAATTATCCAATTAATAACAATTCGTTCATAAAATAACATTCAATCCAGCCTTTTTATCCTCATAAGATAAACCCATTAAAGGGTTATCCCTCCATTGATGGTGTACTCTCAATGGTGGGCAGAAGATGGCTAACAAAAATTGGATTGAAGAAATTAAAACCACGGAAATAACGAGCACTCCTCCGTGTGTGTGAATGAAATTCACACCTATGTGTGAACTAATTCACAACAACACGGAGATATCAATGTTCTTTGTGATAATAAAGTTTTAATAAATGAAATGGAAAGTATAGAAGAGAAATAAGTTGATTAAGAACATAAATATATAAAAAAGAAACTTACATGGAAATGGAAAACATTACAAAGGAAATTTGGAAGCATAACCTTACAATGAAACAAGAAACAAAAGATGATAAGAAAAATATCTACCCCTATTCCCTTAACCAATATCTCCTTATATAGGCATATTAGGAGCCTTAGTTCCATCCCCCAACAATTAATTCACCCCCCAACAATTAATAGAGTCAAAATGAGGGTGAATAATCAAAAGGAAATTGATGTTTCGAATTTGACCCAGAAAACTGTCCAGATTCATCCACCATATTTACGTGTGCATTTGTAATTGAATAATGCTGAATCCGGAGGGGTTGTAGAAGACAAATATCTTCTTTCATATGTAATCTATGAGATGTAAACATTTCAGGAAATTTGGCTCAGAAATTTGGAAGTTATGGTCGAAATGGTGGGACGGATTTCTGTGAATTAATGTCGGCTCCACCATTTAAATCTCAACTTCAGATCCATTTATCATCATGAAAACATTAGAATTAGCCCCGGCCATAGTTTAATAAAATGATCCTCATATTTTTATATTTCTACTGTATAAATTTTAGCTTCATTGGGATTAGTTAGTGGGCCCCACATTTGTTTGATGGTTCTTAGGCCCATTATGCTTTTTCCAGCAAGTTTCTTCCTTCAGGTGCAAAAATCTCCATCTTCACTTGTGATTCATCCATAAGACCTAAATTAAAAAATGTTCAAAATAAAGTGATGAATCATATACCAAAATATAAAATTAAAATGATGAATATTGTAATTTCCTCAAGCAAATTATTGAGTGGGACAAAATTGACACTTTAAGCATGAATTGCACAATGATGGGAAATGAAGTTCAATTTCTGAATTGAACTAAAATTGATGTTTATGAACTTTGAAACACATTAATATTAAGATCTTAACAATGAATATTAGCCACTTTTAATGAATAATCACCTTTCCCAATTTTATATATGGTTTTGGCCAAGGCCTAAATCATTTTTAGAAGTCTTGGTCAAGGCCTTGATAAGATGTTTCAGAATGTCCAACATTATACATTCACTCATTATGAAAATAATAATGATGGTTCATGTGGTTATTAAACTTGTAGAATACCCATGACTATGTTTTATTATGAAATTATTTACTCAGCTCATATTCCTACCATAAAGTGTTCATTTTTATTATTTGTAAAGGAATGTGTTTTTAATTATTCACCATGCCTAATATTTATGTTATCTTTAGTTGTATTGCTTACCCTTACTAAGCATTTGAACTCACCCCTTTCTTATGTTTCATTTTCTCAGGATAAGAATTCAGTTATGAGTGACTTGCTGGTATAATCTAGGAGGCTTGTATGTTTCTAATGGAATAAATTAGTGTTTTATCTCTTTTCAAGTTGTAATGTTGAACTTATGTATGTATCCTGTTTCTAATAATACTAAACTGATTAGTCTTTCAGGACATGATTCCTTATATCATGGAAATGTTATGTAATCAAGCACTGACTCTGGGTAACTAGGGTTGGGGCGTTACAATGAGACTTAATAAAATTAATTTATTATCTATCATAAAATGTAATCAATAAAGTAATAATTATATGATCTTTTAATTATAGAATAAAAATTAAAAACATGTCAACCACACTATCCCTGCGATCAATAATAGATAAATACAACATCATCACAGGCAGTAACTTCCTGGAATGGTTTATATGCCTTCAGGTTATTCTACACCATGAATAGAAATCTTACGTGCTGGAGTCCTCATTACTTGATCTTCCTGCCCAAGAGGCAAGTGATGAAGAGTTCTTGGTCTATGAAAAACATATGAATAATGCGGTTGATGTTCCATGTTTGATGTTATCAATAATATCTAGTGAACTTGTGAAGTCTCACGAAAACATGGATGCCTATATCTTGATTCAGCACCTCTGTGGTCTTTACCTGGAGAGAGAAATATAATAACCATTTTAGATCTCCAAGGAACTCTTTTAGAGTAAACTTTGATAGGTTTCCCTAGTTGGGAATCATGTAGTCAATCACATTGACTACATTTAGCATGAGGAGGTTCTAGGGTTTAAACTCCCTAAAGAACTGGGTATCGATCTCATTCTCGTATCACTACCATAGAGATTATCCAGTTTTGTTGTGAATTTCAATATGTGCAACATTTTGAAGTCTCTACTAGATCTTCTTATCCTCCTTTTCCAAGTGGAAAAAATACATGAAGCATGAAAAGCCTTCTGTCTTTTTAGTGAATAATAGGAAAGGGAAGATGAAGAGATTTAAGCCAAAAGAATTTTCACACCTTTCCAAGAAAAGAAAGATCAAGGGGATGGAAGGTAAATGAAGCTATTTGTTTTGAATGTGGCAAGAAGGGCCACTGAAAAAAACTACACCCAGCTCAATGAGAAAGGTGAATCTTCAGGTGTGTTTTTTATTGAGATGCTATTTATCTATTTCTACAAATTGGGTGTTAGATACATCATGTGGTGCTCACATATGTATCCAAATACAAGAACCAAGTATATTCAAGAAAATTGACTGAGGGGAGGTAGATCTACGAGCAGGAAATAGATCTAGACTTGCTGTTGTAGCTACCGGGGACTACCACCTCACATTGAAAACTGAGATGATCTTGGTATTAAAAGGTTTCTATTATGTGGATTCTGTAACTAAAAACATTATTTCTGTATCCAGACTAAATACACATGGATTTATTTTCATGTTGTAAATGGATGTTTCTTCTTTTATAAAGATATCATTTTTTTGGTAAGGCGTATTTATATAACGGTCTTTAAGCATTGGATTATCCAAACCAAGTAATGTCAATTGATAATGAAACCACTTCACATGACTCATACCACACCCAACATTGGCATCATCGGTTAGGTCATGTAAATGAGAAACTCTTGATAAAGTTACATCAAGATGGATATTTAGATTCTTTCAAACTAAAACCACTTGGTATATGTCACACTTGTTTACAAGGAAAATTTACCAAAGACCCATTTGTGGGAAAGGTGAAAGATTCAAAGATCTTCTTGAATTGGTTCATACTGATGTGTATGGACCACTTCTAGTTGAAGCAAGGAGTGGGTACTCATACTTCATAACTTTTACTGATGATTTTTTTAGATATGGATATATCTACTTAATGAGTTATAATTCAGATTCTTTTGATAAGTTCAAGGAATACAAGAATGAAGTTAAGAACTATCTTGGGAATATTATTAAGAAACTCCACTCATACCAAGGTGGATAATATCTTAATCAAGACTTCATTGATTACTTATGGAATTTTGGGATCCTATCCTAACTCAATCATCCTTATACACCCCAATGGAATGGTGTAAGTGAAAGGAGGAACTGTACCTTTTTGGACATGGTGAGATCAATGATGGGTCATGAAAGTCTTCAATTATCCTTTTGGGGATATGTGTTAAAAATAATGGCACACATACTAAACCAAGTACCAACTAAATTTATAAATGGTATTATATACGATTTTTGGAGTGGAAGAAAAGCTATGTTATCAAATTTACATTTGTGGGGGAGAAAAGAATTTGTTAAGGCCTCTTCAAGTAACACACTCTCACCCCAAGGCACAAAGTGTACCTATATAGGATACCCCAAGGAAACAGGGTGATATTACCTATACGACTCATAATACAAATAGGTTATAGTGAAAAAACATGCCATATTCCTTGAGAGGGATCAAATATCCAAAACAAATAGTGGGAGAAAGATATACTTTGATGAAGTCAAGGATCAAGGTACACAAGAGTTGGTATAGGAGAAGATTCCAAAAATCCCCATGGAAGAAAGATATGTTCTAGAGACATAAGTACTATGAAGGATTACAAGAGAGATTATAGAACTGGAATGGTACAGTTTTCTAGTTACCAAAGATGGAGAATCATTATTAGTAGATAATAATGATCCTATAACCTATAGAGAAGAAATAAGTGGTACTAATGTTGCCAAGTGGAATGAAGCCATGAATTCTAAAATGGATTCTATAAACCAAAACCAAGCCTGGATTTTGTTAAATCCTCCAATAGATGTAAATCCTGTTAGTTGCAAATGGGTATTCAAGAAGAAATTGTATATAGAAGAACATGTTAGTACCTATAAGGAATGCTTGGTTGCAAAAGGGTTTAAACAGTGTCAAGGTATTGATTATGAAAAAACCTTTTCACCAGTTTCAATGTTGAAATCCATCAGAATTCTATTGGCCATTTCCACTTACCATGACTATGAGATTTGGAAAATGGATGTCAAAATATCCTTCCTTAACATAAACCTTCAGGAAGATTTATATATGACACAACCAAAAGGGTTTGTGATTCCAAAAGATGCCAATAAGATAGACAAGTAAAAAAATACATTTATGGATAAAATAAAGAATCCAGGTCATGGAACATTTGTTTTGATGAATCCATAATGGAATTTGGATTTATAAAGAAAGAATGTGAGCTTTGTGTCTACAAATAGTTCAGTGAGAGTGCAGTCATTTTCTTAATAGTATATGTTGATGGAATATTACTTATTGGAAACAAAATACCATTCTTGTCGTCTATTAAGGAATGGTTGAATAAATGCTTCTCTATGAAGGAAATGGGTGAGGTAGTATATATTATTGGGATCAAGATCCATCATGATAGATCCAAGAGATTTCTGGGCCTATGTCAAAGTATATACGTTGACAACATACTAAAGAGATTTTATATAGAAAAATCTAAGAGGGGATTGTTTCCAGTGTCACATGGATTCATCTTTCCAAGAAAATGTTTCCTTAGATGCATTAGGAAATAAAGAGAATGGAAAGGTTTACATACACATCAGTGATTGGGTCAGTCATGTATGTTATTCTATGTACTTTTCTAGATGTTTTCTATGCATTTCTTATGGTAGGAAGATATCAAGATGATCCAGGTGACTGCCATTGGATGGTAGTCAAGACTATCCTTAAGTAACTAAGACGTACTAAGGATATGTTCTTGGTTTATAGAGGAGATGAGAAACTAGTCATCATAGGACATGAAAATGATAGTTTCCAGACTGATCAATATGACATGAAGTCACAAATAGGATACATCTTCACTTTGAATAGAGGTGTTGTGACCTAGAAGAGCTCCAAGCCAGGTGTGGTCATAGATTCTACAGCAGAGCTCAAGTATATCATAAATTCTGAGGCAGCTAAAGAATCATTTTAGATACAGAGCTTTATCCAAGAGCTGGATGTGTCACCTAGAAATATAGATCCAATCACACTTTATTGTGATAATACTACAGTAGTGGCTCTCAAAAAAGATCCAAGGTCGCATCAGCGGGAAAAGCACATACTACGGAAGTATCATCTTTTGATGGGGTTTTTCTAAGAGAGGTGAAGTCATAGTGAGTAGTATTTTCATAGAATACAATGTGATGGACCCCTTGACTAAATCCTTTACTCAGCAGAAACATGATCATCATGTGAGGTCTAGTAGACTAAAAGTTATAGGCAGTTGGCTCTAGTCTAAGTGGGAGTTTTTTGGAATTGGTATCCTATAACCAACTATTTTTACATTTATTACATGAATATTTAATGTATTTAAATATTAAACATCTTATTACATATTTTTCATTATTCCGCGTGACTATAATTTAATAATGTCCTAGAGTATTTTTCACATTAATAATTTCATAGCAGTTCCCTATTATGATGAGAACCTTGAAGTTCTATGAAAATATTCTTAAATCTAGTTCTGCGGTTGGACGACATGAAATTACAGGACACATAGTATACAGACCGTCATGTGCGAGTAATCATAAGAATATGAGACTTCTTCGCATGAAGTTCTCACATGGTAATCTTCAAGATGGGAGATTATGAGAATAGACCCTCCAGTTGGAATTCTGCATATTTTGATGTCATCGGATATTAATATATGAGAGCATGTGTAATAGTCCTTTGAATTTAATATTATTATTAATATGTGTCATGACTCACACAATTATATTTGTTGACGAAAACCATCACGCCATATGTTAGCAGGAATTAGGGTATGTTGGGTGCATCATGAATGACACGTTATTAATGGATAAGTTGAGGAAGGATTTTTCCCTTCCATTTACATAATCTGATATATCTACCCTTGGATTGAAATAGAACCATCACCCTAAATTCCATGTCTATAGTGTAACTACGAATTTATTTCATGTATTCAAAGAATGATGTATCAAGAATATAGGTTGATGACACTATCATGAAACCTAATTGATGAAATATTATGACAAAGGGATTATATTACATAGTGATCATTCATATGTGGATGTCATCGTTGCAACTTTAAGTTCTTTCTCTTGGACGCCTTGACCCATTACTAGATAGTACTCTTGGACTTTAGGAAAGTCCACCAAATGCCAATGAGAAAGAATCCTAGAGCGTCACACATTATGTGTTTATTGTGGGATCAATTAAATTATATTTGAATTTAATTAATGGAATAAATATTATTCTCAAGATCTTGGAATAATTTTATTCAAGTTAAAATGATCGTATAAATTAAATAAAATATATTAATTTTATTGAACATTTAACAAATATTTATTTACTAGTTTCTAAATGAAATATTTTTTTAAGAGAATAAATTATTTATTTATTCGAGTGTTCAATAAATGGAAGTGGAGTTCAAGAGGACCAAGGCTAGTCTTATAGTAAAATAATTATTTTCAAGATGGTAAATAATTTTTTAACTAGTTGTCACAAGATAAAATAATAAAAACACTGTTATCATTATCTAGAAGGGGATTTCATTTATGATTCTATTTTGCGCAAGTTGGTGCACCATGAATAATCATGTTGCGATTGTTATTATGTAGTATGGGTTTTCTATAAGGTTATCAATGTATTTAATTGTTTTTATATAATTAAATATTGTAACTGAAACCCCATGTCGTTATATAGAAAGGTACGTCTATTATGCCATTACGCCTGGTGAACCAAATTGCTGGCGATGAGAGAATTTTTTAGCCAAAAAAAATTTCTCTCTAAAATCCCCTCCTCTCCCTTCTCAAGAATGAGAGGCATTATTTATGACTAAAGAATAGGAAATCAAGAACAAATGATGCAACACACTCTCTTCACCGCGCTAGCACCAAGAGAATGAGTGGTGTCGATCAGAGGCCATCATAACATATGTGGATCACTGCTAGAGGGATTCTGGTTTGGATCCTCACAAGCACAATGAGACAATCTGTAAGGGTCATTCTGGATGATGAACATCATCAAAGAAGAAATTACCGAAGATCCAGGTATTTAATTTCTATATAAATTATTTAAATTAATTATAAACATGATGCATAAGATCCTCCCTCTAGGATCTGATGCCCTTTTCATCTTTTGTCTAGGTCTTTGATCTTAATCCGTGGATACTGGTATTTATCATTGTATTGCACCAGGATTCTTCATCAATTACAGTAAAAGAAAAGTTGGGCCCTCCCAACTGCCATGCTTCCATTGCATCTGGATCCTACAAAAATGGAATTTTTCATAGTTCATATTAATTTTCTTCCCAATGAAAACTCTAAAAAAAACTCCTAAAATATGCATACAACTTTCAAAAGATGTACCATACACTGTAAATTCATCCATAAACACTTCCATGCATTCCTCAAGAAATTTAGAAAAAATGCTAACCATGCATCTTTGGAAAGTTGAAAGATCATTAAAAATTATGAATGGAATTATCCAAAAATAAAGTGTTCCAAATGTACATGTGAAAGGTTTTTTATCTTTGTCCTCTAGAGCTATGTGAATCTAAAAGTATCTAGAAAATCCATCTAAGAAGAAATAATGGGATTGAATAGCTAACCTACTATGAATTTGGTTGAGAAAAGTTAAAGGAAAGTGGTCCTTCTGAGTCACAAAATTCAGCCTCCTATAATTGATAAATACCCTCCACTTTGTAGGCAATATAGCAAGAAATAACTCTACAAATTCATTTTTAACAACTATAAATCCACCCTTTTTAGGAATTATTTTAACTGGACTTTCACATCGACTATCAGAAATGGGTTAGATTATTCCCACAACTAATAAGGCAATAACCTATTTATTAACAACTTAAATGAGGGTATGATTCAATATCCTTTATAATTGTCTGAAAAGTTTGAACTTTTCCTATAGAATAATTCTATGCATGAACACTAAAGGATTAATACCTGGAAAATCATCTAAAGGCCAGCATATGGCATTCCTATTCTTCTTAAGGACCTCTAAGAGTTGATTTTCTTGTTCACTGGACAACCCACTTGTAATTACAATAGGAATTTTTTTTACTCTAATTAAGAATGTTTCAAATTTTTAGGTAAAGGATTGAGTTCAATTGTTGATAGGATGTTTTCTTTGGAAAAATTAGGTTTTATGGGTTCTTTAAGTTCATTTTCAGCCCCTAAAACATCTTCAGAAAAAATAGAATTACAAACTCCTAAACTATAAGTGCATGTATTTTTTGGAAAAAAATTATTTCAGCCTCAAAAGAATTTTCATATTCAAGTTCATTAAAATATGGATACTTTTCAAAGAAATTTTGAGAATAATTTGAGTCAATTTCAGTAGAATCTAAATCAATTTCAGTTATTAAATCATAATTTCCAATAGTGGAACATGTTTTTAAGGTTTTAGAAAAATCTTCATCATTTTCGATATCACATTCAGAAAAAGTTTCATTCATCAAATCTTTAAAAATTCCAAAATAGAAAATAATTTTTACAAATAAAAAATTTAATTTCAGATTCATTATTATAGAATTTTTTGAATTTTTAGATTCAAAATGTTATTCAGAGAACAAAGATTCATTTTCAAAATAATGTAAATCTTCCAAATAATCTATAGGTTTCTTATCTTGAATAGAATCAGAAAAAAATTATGTTGAAAACCAGCCAATTAAATTAACTTGGTGTGTAGAATGGTCTTCCACCAGTTTTCTGATTGATTCAAAAAATTTAAAATTGACCATATTACCTCTGAAATCCTAAGATGATGTACCTATATGAACATTGATTAATACCTTATTAGTTTTCAAGAATATTCTTCCTAAAATTAATGGTTAATGTGAACTAAAACAACTATCTTCCCTGAATATTACAAAAAAAATCAGCAGGGAAAACTAAATATTTTACCCTTACTAACTCATCTTCAATGTCTCTATCTAGTTTAGCTAAACTCTTATTAGATAGCTGGATTCCAATTCTATATTACTTGAGCTCTCCAAACTGTATAGATGAAAATATAGAATAAGGAATCACATTTATGGAGGCTCCTAAATCTAGCATTTCATCATCAAAATGATGATTTCCAATGAGACATGGGATAGAGAACGTACCTGGATCCTTGCATTTAATAGGGAGAGGGTATTGAATCATGGAAGAAATATTTCCTCCCAAATTAAAATTTTCACCTCCCTTGAATTTCCTATTATGAGTACACATTTCCTTAAGGAATTTTGTATAATGAGGGATCTATTTCACATCATTTAACAAAAGAATATTAATTTGGAATTTTCTAAAAGTTTCAAGTACTCCCTTGTCCATTTCAGTTTTAGCATTGGTCTGAACAGGTGGGCTACCCAAAGAATAAGACAGTAAATCCATATACACTTTAATATCATCATCAACTTTGTTTTCTCCTTTTTAAGAGATAATTAGATTTCTAGAAACCATAAAGGTTATTTCAAGTTAAATTTACTTATTCTTGTTTGATTTTTCTTATTCAAATAGTGTGTGGAATGTAGGTTGTTGTGAAGATTCAACATGTTCTTCAAACGTTTTAGTAGTCATTTTTGACACTTAAGAAGGTGATGCGAATTTATTTTATAATATAAAACATTTTTTTAGGTTCTTGTACAATTTTTCAGCTTAAGTATTATGAAATTTAGTTCCAATTATCAAGATTATTGCATTCACATTCTCTCTTCCTCTAGGATACACTATAGATTGGGATGAAAAATTAAAAATTATTTGATTCATCAAACTAATAATTTCTGTTTCCATTTGAATCATTTTTGTAACCATGTTTTGAAGAAACACTTGTTTCTATTTTGAAATATCTTTTTGATTTCTATGCATGTACTTAAGATGTGAATCATTTATTTTATTAACTTGTTGCTTTTGATTTTCTTGATTCTATAAATTTGTGAAGTTTCCATCATATTTGTTTTGATATTGATTTTGATTATACCTAGGATGTTTTTTGAATGTTTTGTATTGGAAATTTCTATTGAATTGATCATTAGGCCTAAAACTATTGTTTTCTTGGTTGTTCTATCTTGGGTTAAAGTTTTTTTTAGATTGAAATTTCCTAGATTGGAAGTTTTTATTGGGATATTAGCTATTCAGTTTGTTCTAGAATGGTTTTCCAAGAAAGATCCCATTGTAAGAATCATACGTTTCTTGCAGTTGTGGAAATTGATCATTGAAATGATTAGAAGCAAAACAAATTCCACTGTACATTTGGATAGGATAGACTGGTTTGATTTGGAATTGTAAAGAAGCATAACTAATCTGAATTTGCTTTATCATGCTCGAAATTTCACTTCACTGGTTCTCTATTCAACTATTATCATAATTAGAAGTAGATTCTTCCGTAGTTGGTTTCACTTGTATTAATCCTCAAGTTCCAAAACAGCTCTGAATTTTGGTCCATATTATAAATTATATTTCTTTCTTTGATAAGAGTCGTATCCACTAACTCTCATCCTGTAGCAGCATCTATCATACTCCTGTCCATTAAAACTAATACCTCATAAAAATATCAAATTAAGAGTTAGTCAGAGATTTGGTGATGAGGAAAACTCTAACATAACTTCTTAAATATCTCGCAATATTCATATAGAGTTTCACCTTGTAACTTACTAATCCCACATATATCCTTTATAATTGGTCTTCATTAACCTCTTGAGGTTTCATGGTAATACAGATCATATGGATATCTCAAATATAATTGTGTGGGTTTTTACCTATAAAACCATGTAATTTTGGAATATGTCCAACCATGCTGGATCTAAGCTTTAAACCTGGGGCTTTGTCAAGGTAGCCCAAGAAATTTTGTTGGTTTTCAAAATCAGGAGCATAGAACTCCTTCAATGTTCTCTGATCAACCATATTCTCTAAATTTTTTAAATTTTCAATTTTTTTTGAAATTTTTTTGGTGTTTCTTTTTGTTATGTTTAAATTTTTTCTAAATTTTCAAACTTTGCAACTTGTTTTTTTAATGTTTTTCAATTTTTCGGTTACTAAGACAATAATATTTTTTGTTTTTAAACTTTTCTGGGTTGCAAGACATACAAAAAAAATCAAAAAAAAATTCAAATTTTTATTTGTTTTTGTAAGGAGATTATGAATTTTTTTAATTTTTTTTATCAAACCCCTTGGAAGCCTCCTGATCACATTTTGATTCACTGTTTAATTTTCACCATTATACCACTATGCTAAACTAGTTTTGTATTGAAAATTATAAAAATAATAAAAAAATTGAATTCATGTTTGATTCCATTATTTTGTGTTTATAACTATTAGAAAATTCAATGTTACTTGTTTTGATAATTTCATTGAAGGTGGAGGTGATTTGGAGGGCCCGTAATGAAGTCCAAGAAAAACGGGTCAAACTGCGCAGGATCCAATCACACCAGTTTATTAAAGTGCATATGTCTACTTAAACATGAATCTAAATGGGATGAAATTTTGTGGTCTGGTCCAAAATTAATTGGTATACATTTCATATGAAGGAATCCAAGCCTCATTCAGCCATCTGGTGGCCCAACCGACCTGATCTGTCCAAAACAACGAATCTGCATGAAGTCAAAAGTGGTGTGCTATGATCTATCAATATCTTAGGATATAGTTATAAAAATGGTGCCAAACATTCGGTGGAGATAGTAAAGATGTGTTTAAACATGTTTCTAGTTTTGTAAAAAGCGATATTCAACTTTCAAGTGGTCGAAAACCATGGTCTAAGTGGTTTTACAGAATATGTGTGCCCAAAACCACCTCCCACTTTGCCTATAAAATAGAAACTTGGGCTCCTCATTTGCAAGTTCGAACAAGAGGCAAATATCTGGTATTTTGGAGACCCAAAGGAGTCCTATACTCATCCAATATGTTCTGGAGGCCCCTATCCTCATAGGGGGTAAATGATGAAGGTGAAGTTCCACCTGAGCCTTCTCCTCCTCTCGATGGTGAGCTAAATGGTGGACAATCATTTCGAGGGAGCTACACATATTTGGGAAGGAGTTCCAACACTTGATACTCTACTAGTTTTGTGTACTTTTTGTGTGGATTATTTAACTTATATTTTATCTGAACATGTTTCTCCTCTGAATTCATTTCTTTGGTTTAATTAAGTTAACCTCTTTTAATTTCAACATTGATTGGGTTGAGATTTCAAGTGGGAAACTTGGGTTGTTCTGATTGGGAAACAAAAGGATCCTATTTCTCTCATACATAAAAAAGATATTAGTATTCTTTAGTATCCTTTAATCTGTTCTTGAATTCCAAACCTTTATAACATGATTGTTGTGTCAAGGTTTGATACTTTGTTCAATGTTTTAAGAGGAAAAAGGGGAATCAAGATCTTGACAACCCTCAACCAAAGAATTAAACAAAACCATGTGAAATTTTTAGAATAACGAACTATCCTAGATGTGTAGTGAACTTGAAGTTCTCTCCTTTTCTCATAATTCTTAAATCGTAACCTTATTCTATCAACTATTAAACTCTTTAAGTTAAGTTATCTTCTTAAATTTGTTTTCAAAATCACCCCCTCTTTTAGTAATCTTTATTAAAAATACACACTATAAGCTACCAAATATCCTTGAGAGACAAACTAGGTTTTTCCATAGACTACAAAATCTTCTTTGAATAACTATCAATTTGATGTGTCATGAAAATTCCTTCACCTCCCTAGAAAAAATATCGATTGGTGAATGGTTTTTTTTATAGTCTCTTAAAACCTAACTCAAAATTATAAACCTAATAACTTCAGTAAATCAGCAACCAAAGTTTTCTCCTAGTGATACCACCCTATATGGGTTTTTATGTCACAATTTGTTTAGATTTTCTGCTTTTAGGTTTTTAATTTCTTTCAAAGGGATTACAAACATTTGTAAATAAAACTAAACAATATTCTAGAAACACTATAGAAGTTAAAATAGAAATTAAACAATTTAAATTAGACTCAAAACAAAGTCGTAGTGGGAAATTTATAGAAAGAAGAAGTGGCAGTCTTACCAGTGATTCAAATGGATCAGTCTTTCTTCATCATTTTTTAAAGGTTTCTACAAATATAATTCTCTCAATGAAAAAATGAAATCACAAATATCATGTCTCATTGAGTTTATTAAAATGATTCTACAACTAATATTTAAGGAATAGAATTTATTTCTGAAGGATTCAGTCATTGCTCACAATGATTGTCAAAAACAAAAACATGAAAAACATTCATTGTACTCACAATTATTCTATAAAAGATTGAAAAATTTAAACAGCATGAATCATTTTTGAACATCAACTTGACTCAAATTAATGAACTACATTCAGATATTGTCACATTCCAACTGGAGATGTGTCATACTCAGAATGAAATAAAATTGAATAACAAAATGAGAGCTGATTGAAACCTCAAGAATCATTTTCATTTTGAATTTAAAAAAACTAGAAAGAATTGAAATTGTGAAATTTAAGAAATTGAACACTTATAAAGACTTCACCATGTAAATACATTATTTTTGGATATTATAAATTTTACAAAAAAAATTTCTGAGTAGTAGTGTTGCACTTCAGTATTCATCTTCATCAGCTCTCGGAGTTATAGTGGCTTTGAAGAACATCTCTTCATTTTCTTCCATCTCCGCTTCTGATGTCTCAAAATATTTTTATCACTTTATACTATGTCTGTCTGTGAATGGATTCTTTTTCTCCTTTTTCTCAATCTTCCACTTGTATTCTTTAAACATTGTACACCAACATAATTTCTCTAAAATCATGTGATTTTCCTCAGTGATAGAATTTATTTCTCCTTGAAATTTTTTCACTGCCCCATAGTTTTAATAAAACTCCATTTATTGCAAACCACGACATCATAAGTTCCTTCTTCAAGCCAAATTCTTACTCTATCTTCCTCTTCAACAAAAAAACAGCCCAGTTTCATTTTTAAATCAAGGATCAATATTATTATTCAAGAAGATTCTGCTGGCACCAAAAGATTCCAAAAAAAAAATTCATCGAGCACATAATATACATCGACAAAAACTTCCATGGTAGGAGCATTGAAGAACCTCATGGGATGACATCAATCCTTGGGCCACCCTATCATCATAATCTCCTAACATATTGAACCTGCAAATAAAAACTGCAAACAACAAACAAATTTAAGCTATCTTTGACTCAGAATATTTTACTAGTCATTTTCCTGATGCACCCCCCTACATCAAAAAATGACCATCCACTTTCTATCACTCTTGGTTTAATCTTGGTTTCCTTACATTCCACAAACAAAGAAGAAGTCCTGAGATTGAATTTATTTCAAAACATTAAAGCTGTCAATTCACTTAGCATCGGTACAGATAAAATCCTTAGGTGAAAAGGGAACTCATTACAGCCTCAGACCTTGGTTTTTCACCTTCATCCTAAAGTGGTTTTAGAAAATCTGATTCAATAGATCTAGATCAGTTTCCTCTCCAGAACAGAAAATACCCAAAGTACCAAAATCCTCTTCTTCGAACAGTTTTGATGTAACACCCCGACCCTAGTTACACAGAGTCAGTGCATTATTACATAACATTGGCATGATCACAAGAAAGATCAAGTCTCGAAAGACCGATTAGTTTAGTATACTTAGAATAACTAGATACATTCATAAAGTTTACATTACATCATAAAGTGAAAACTACTACAAAAACATCTTGTCTTCATATCCGCTCATACTATACCTGCAGGTCATTCATAAATTACTTCTTCACATCCTGGAAAAAATAAGACATTGGAAGGGGTGAACTCAGATGCTCAGTAAGGATAAAAATATAGCGAAAACTTTCATAAATATACATAAACATTTAAGGCAATGTATAACTAAAACAAAATCCTTTTAAACTTGAACTTAAACATAATATGACAAAGATTAAATGAAATAATTCCATTTACTTATTCACATGGATATTATACTAGTCAAATAACCACATGAAATATCAATAACCACTTTCATAATGATGGAATGTATGATGCCAGACTATCATAACCACATAGTCAAGGCCTCGTGCCAAGACTACAAATAAGATTTTGTCAAGGCCTCGTGCCAAGACACTATTTTTCCTCATGAGACCTACCGATGCATCCAGGAGATATAGTGAGATCCACCCATCACTTACTAAGTCCAATGCATTCCTCATATGAAGATTTTGAAATATAACATAAACATTCGTATTAAAACTAGCATACAGAATGTCAGTACTTTAACCGCAAACCATGAATGGTATAAAAATAGCACATCCACGATAAAAAATAACTCATTTGATACAATATGGATGATTGTGTTATATCATATTAACCTCAATCGAGAATAATAAAGGATATTGTCATAGATTAATATAATCATCAAACTATTGAGATAAATATCCCCCTTTTTCTTGAAAACCTTTAAAAGTCACACTATTTGTCAAGAATCCATTTAAAATAGACTTTTGAATCAAAGTGTCCCATACCACTTTGAAACTTTTAAAAGGAATTTTGATTTTAAAACTTTAATGTACATATAAATAAATCCTTAAAACCATTTTTAAAACATGGACATTAATGAGAAATATTTATAATAATAAATCTTTAAAACATTTTAAAATGATATTTTAGTTAGAGTTCCTAACCAAAAGAGAGACACTTGAATACAAATAATTGAGGAATAAAAACTTTGTAATATCATGAGAATAAAGGGATTCATGATATACTATGTCAAATTACATTATATACACCATATAAAAGTGATTTGGTGTATAATAACAAAGGAGTCACAAATGGAATGTAAATTGAGATGAAATCTCTCATAAAGGCAGTATCCTTAGGTTAAGGATAAATCAACGACATAATTATGTGTGAAAAATATAAATACACTAAATATGATTGGTTATTTAGTGTAAAACAATCAAAGGACATTCACACATATTCTTGTAAAAACAACACCAATGAATTAGATGTTTAACTCAATAAATGGAGATTGAGTTAAAATTACTCTTATCAAGTTCATATCGATGACTTGAGAATTTATAAATGGAGTGATTATGTGTATCAAAAGTATATCCATATTAATGGGAGTGGAAATTATGACATAATCAAATAAATAGTGATTCCACACATAATCTTGGAGTAAAATAATCAATGAAGTATTCGTAAAGCCGAATGAGTGGAAATTGAAATTTCAAATTCCCTTATCGATTTGGTAACTTATGAAACATACACCCATGAAAGAAGGATCATAAAATGATGATGTAAATATCCATAAATTAAATTATATTACACAATGAATACAATCATGGTAAGTACACACACCATATGCAATAAATAAGTGGTGAACAATGGAAATCTCACGGAATTAAAAGTGAGATAAGAAACCCCTTACTTTGTACTTTTTCCTTGGTCGAGGGTAGGTTAGCATCCTGTATAATGGTCAAATAATTGTTATTGAATTATACATGGATCATATACATTAATATGATGTCATATATGATCTTTTAACATTGCTTTGTTAATGATATCTTAGTATTATCGTCGTTTCGGGTGTTAACTTACTTGTTTAATTTTATATGTTTTGTTACATAAGTCATGTTTGTTATGGGTAGGTTGTATATTATTCAAATAAAGAATAATGTCAAGTCCTTAAAAATTATTTTTAATCATCAAATGAGAATTAGACTTGAATGGATACGATGGGGAATGAATCTCGTCGCGTTCGTGGAGACGGTAGTCCATACGTACGCACGAGAGACAATATCATTCTTTTGATATTAAAATAATATATAATTGGATGGTATATCATGTATAAAGAATCATTATCATGTTATATTTATTATTTACATGAATTACACATCATTATTATACCCATCCAAGTAATAATGTTTTGAATAACAATTACACCACGACGTGGAGACGGTAAGTCGTACGTACGCACGTATGGTGACATGTCATTCAAAGGATGGATAGAATACTGAATATGGTTGTACCATATTTATAATAACATCACAGTATATATAATATACCAGATTTATTATTTTAGAATGGGAATAAAAAAGAAATAAGAAGTTGAAGATGAAAGGAACTTGAAAGAGGGTGGTGAAAAACATTACCTCTTCTTCGGGTTCTTCCTTTTGATTTGATCAAAAGGGCTCCTTAGGTTGGATTTTTTATCAAAATAAGGCCTCTATGTTGAATTGAGGGGAGTTGAGAGAGTATTTTGGTAGGGTTTGGCCGAGCCAAAAGTCTTTTAATGTGTGAATTAGTGAGAAGGGGGGTTCCTTTTTATAAGAGGGGTGAGGGGCACCTTTGGAAAAGCTAGAAATATTATTTTATAATAAATTCATATTCCGTTCTAATGGCTCCAAAGTGGATTATTTAAAGGTTAAGGTGGGGATAGGTCAAAAAACACTCAAACAATAAGTTTTAGACAGGTTTGGGTCACTAAATTAACCTTATCTTTTAGTTTTAACTCTTAGTTAATTAGTTTAACATTTACCATGTCACTTTGTATTTTTATATTATATAGTTAATAAACTTACTATATAAATCCAAGAGACCCCCAAGTGGTCCATTAATGATACAAATATCATGATATAAGTCTCTTGGCTGAACCTTAGATTTTTAGGAATTTAATATCAATTAATAATATAATATTTGTTTTAAAAACTCTTTTATGTCAATTTTGACACTATTCAATAATTGATTTTTGTTAAAGTCTTTACAACTTTATTAATTCAAAAAATATTCTTTTAAGCAATCCGTTAATGTCATATTAATCAATAAAATTCATGGATGACATCATAAATTTCAAATTATATTAATTTTAACATTTATAATACCAATTATTTGGTTCTTTCATTAATAAGGAAAATACTGCATCATTATTGTGTTATATATAATATTAAATATTAAATGTCTAAAAATTATAAATAAAATACCATTATGTAGGAATTCTTTTTATCTTTATAATGAATATTTATAGATGAAAATCCAACATAGATAACCATATGTAAAAAGTTTTTTTTAAAAGATATATGCTTATTTCATTTTTGTATTTATTTTAACTTAATTAATATAAAGTGTCATTATCACTTACAAGTGGATCCATGGGGTCCCGAAATCAACCCAAATATGCCCATGGTCGGATATGTATCAACCAATAAGGTTAGAAAACGTTTTAGGGTAATTTATTATTATTATTATAATATAATTTTTTTACCCTTATTTACCGGATTTACCCTTTAACCATGATAAATAAAATATTTAGCAAAGTAATTATTCAAAATGTATAAAAATAAAATTTACCTATTTACACAATTTGGACATATTGATTCCAAATATTGAATCAATTTTTCCAAATTCAAAACACAGAAGTGGCAGAAATTAATTTAAAATTAATTCCCGTTGTTAAAACAAAAAGCGTGTTTTTAAGAGATAATAACTATCAAAAGATTGGCACTTGTTTATGTCTGGTTTAATTATGAAATTATGTCCAATAACCAAAATTGTATTAAATGGTAAAAATATATTTTAGATATACTTTAAAACCACTCAAATTCATAATTTATCACTGTTAATTATTTTTATTAAAAAAGTTGTTTTTAATAAAAATTTTGTAATTTTCACTATTCATCAAAATATAAAAGTTATCCGAAAAGTTCCAAAATTTCACCCTAGGCTAATTTAGATATTCCGAATCCAAAAATGAAGTCCATTTTGAGAGATAAAATTTATAAAATTTCAAAAAGTGGGTATTAATATTCATAACGGCTACATTGATTGTTCGAGGTGTGTTAGAACTCGAAGTTGCGTACAACACACGCTACTATTTTAATAAAAGAGAAGCGTACCATGGAAGCTTGGGGTGTTACATTATCCCCTCCTTAAATAAATTGCATCTTCGAAATTTTTAAAATTGGTCTTTGGAGTATAATGGAATGTCCCACATCGGAAAAAGATTCAATAAAACTATAACTTTAAAAGAAAGAAAGAAAAGTACAAAGGTCACCTGAGATAACCTATACTAGGATTCCATGTAGAAAAACATGGATATGGATGATAAAATAAGTGTCAATTTCTGATGGAGAGGGATAGAAAACATGATCAGTAGAAAGTTAACAACAAGAAAACCAAAAACTTTTGATGGTACAAACGGTCATTAGTTTCCCAGTAGGAAAAGTAAATGGACAAAATTTTTTTTAAGTTACATTACATAAAGATGAGGAATTAATTTTGGAGATTGACTAAGAAAATAAAGAGATATACTTACTTTTTATGTATAGTTTCATTCTTTAATAAATTTCAACCACTAACTCATTTTTTTAAACGATGAGTATACAAGAAGACTTGGTCACACTGGAAGAGCTAGAATAAACTTCTATAGAATCACATGATCCACGAAGGATAAAATATATATTTACATTGTCTTTAGAGATTAATAAAAACCAAAATGGTTAGTACAAGATATGATGATCCCCCAAAAGGATATTCCTTTAGAGAAATAAACACTAATATTAATTTCTAAAATCAATACCCCAAAGTTAAATAAATACCATTCAATAAACAATTGTCCTTAAAATCCTTCAATATAATCCAAACTAATATTGAAACCCAAAACATAGAAGAATTTGGTTATGTAGTCTTCCATGTTAAATTGTATCTCCAAATGACATCAACTACTCTTAAAGTCACATACTTAAAAGTAATTAACCTAATCACATATTCTCTATTATAGGTTAATAATTTCCATAAATAATCCAAATCACTATAAATCCACAATGAATACATAGATAAAAATCCACCATTACTCCTGAAATGAAACCCCATAGTATTCTATTTTCCCTTGGGCATATAGTGTTCCCAACAAAGCGAACATCTTCCAAAATAACATTTATCACTTAATCACCAAATCATTTTCCTATACTAAGGGTATTCATTTGATAAGACATAAGAACCCAAATCAACTTATTATTGATCAATAAAATCATTTAACTAAAAATAATTAGTCACACTAACCAGGGACTTCATGTAGTCCAGTGGTAGATGATAAATCCCAATCGCACTTTGGTTGTGGGTTCGATTCCCATAGCTTTGTCGGATGCGACGGGTTGTCACACGGTCTACGTGTTTTCCTTTTTCAAAAACTATATTTTATAAAATTACCAAAATGAGATAAATTCCTCAAAATAACCATAACATAATTTTAACCAGAAATGTTATCTCATACCTTTCATTTTCATCCCAAAATATAATAACTTGTAATTGCCTCAAACCCAATGATCATATAAAACCAAATGGTTATTTATAACTATATCCACAAGGGAGAAGATAAGACTTCCTCAAATATCATTCTCACATGGAAAACTACGGGGTTACAAATACAAGAGAAAATTATTCCAAAGTAATCCCATCAACAAGGAGCACTGATACATTTAAACATTTCTCCAACCATTTTTTTCCACATAGCTTCTTCTTTGACCAAGAAAATATCCTATAGAACAGGGAATTCACTCGGGTAATGGTCATGTCCCCTACATTTAGGGAAAATGATTGTAAATGGATTCTTGGGACCATTTTTATTTTCTTCCATAGTACTCTTCATTTTTCCTCAGCAATTCTTACTTTATGTCCTTCTTTCCCGCACGTAAAGCATTTCTTTGTTCCATTGAGACACTTTCTTGGGTGTCTCCTTCCACATTTCCTGCATGATGTAAATTTAGGATTCTTTTCTCCATGTTCTCCACTATTTGAGCTCTTATCATTCATCGCATTTCTCTTCTTTGTTGAGTCTGAGAGTTGGTTAATATATATGTTGTTGATCTTATTTTTGGAAAACTGATTTGTCATGAACACGATATATTTTACGCCTATCAATATTCCATTTTGTTGCTCATTTCCACCACCGTTCCCACCTTGTACATCATTATCAAAGTTACTATGACTTCCTTGGACTCCAGCTATTGACTAAAACCAGAAAGCATTTTGTGAGTAACAGTAGACATAAAATCATTTAGAGAATACCATGACACTATATTCTCAATTTGAAACACCTTAGGATTAACCAAGGTCATTTATTATCATCATATATCAAAATACTTCAAATTGGATTGTAAAGAAAATATAAATTATCCTAACCACATCCCCTGGGAGTGTCGTAACCAATAGTGCAGTAA
Source organism: Viscum album (assembly GCA_963277665.1). Classification (NCBI taxonomy): domain Eukaryota; kingdom Viridiplantae; phylum Streptophyta; class Magnoliopsida; order Santalales; family Viscaceae; genus Viscum; species Viscum album. The sequence goes on from OY728148.1 coordinate 1,931,291,546, forward strand.
GGACCGTTGTCGTGCACCAGTTCTTGTTCGAGTCTAGCTCAAAGATGTGTTTTCAGGTTTTACCCCTAGGTACATCTGTACCAGAGCCACCTCTACCTTCTCATATCTAGACAGGGATGTAATTCTTGGAAAACTCACAAAATCTATACAATACCAAAATTCTAGGAAGTTCTTCTATACTAATCCTCAAAGTCTATCTTAGGGCTATGTTCTCTAATCATAGTTTATCTAAATCTAGTTTCCAAGGTTTGTACTAAACTTTCTCTGATACCAACTGTAACGCCTCGAACCTATTTACCCAGAGTCGGTGCATTATTACATAACATTGGCATGATCACAAGAAATATCAAGTCTCAAAAGACCGATTAGTTTAGTAGCCTTAGAATAACGAGATACATTCATAAAGTTTACATTACATCATAAAGTGAAAACTACTACAACAACAACTTGTCTTCATATCCCCTCATACTATCCCTACAGGTCATTCATAAATTACTTCTTCACATCCTGGAAAAAATAAGACATTGAAAGGGGTGAGCTCAGATGCTAAGTAAGGATAATAATATAGCAGAAACTTTCATAAATAATCATAAACATTTAAGGCAATGTATAACTAAAACAAAAGCCTTTTAAACTTGAACTTCAGCATAATATGGCAAAGATTAAATAAAATAATTCCATTTACTTATTCACATGGATATTATACTAGTATAATAACCACATGAAATATCAATAACCACTTTCATAATGATGGAATGCATGATGCCAGACTATCATAACCACATAGTCAAGGCCTTGTGCCAAGACTACAAATAAGATTTTGTCAAGGTCTTATGCCAAGACACTAGTTTGTATCATGATACCTACCGATGCATCGAGGACCTATAGCGGGATCCACCTATCACTTACTAAGTCCAATTCATTCCACATATGAAAATTTTGAAACATAATATAAACATTCGTATTAAAACTAGCATACTAAATGTCAATACATTAACCACAAACCATGAATGGTATAAAAATAGCACATCCACAGTCAAACATAACTCATTCGATACAATATGGATGATTTTGTTATATCAGATTAACCTCAATCGATAATAATGAAGTATATTGAAATATATTAAAATAATCCCCAAACTATTGAGAGAAATATCCCCCTTTTTCTTGAAAACATATAAAAGTCACACTATTTGTCAAGAATCCATTTAAAATAGACTTTTGAATCAAAGTGTCCCATACAAATTTGAAAATTTTAAAAGGAATTTTTATTTGAAAACATTAATTTCCGTATAAATAAATCCTTAAAACCATTTTTAAAACATGGACATTAATGATAAAGATTTAGAATAATAAATCTTTAAAACATTTTAAAATGATATTTTAGTTAGAGTTCCTAACCAAAAGAGAGACACTTGAATACAAATAATTGAGGTAATAAAAAAAATTTAATATCATGAGAATAAAGGGATTCATGATATACTATGTCAAATTACATTATATACACCATATAAAAGTGATTTGGTGTATAACAACAAAGGAGTCTCAAATGGAATGTAAATTGAGACGAAATCTCTCATAAAGGCAGTATCCTTAGGTTAAGTATAAATCAACGACATAATTATGTGTGAAAAATATAAATACACTCAATATGATTGGATATTTATTGTAAAACAATCAAATGACATTCACACATATTCTTGTAAAAACAACACCAATGATTTAGATGTTTAACTCAATAAATGGAGATTGACTTAAAATTACTCTTATCAAGTTCATATAGATGACTTGAGAATTTATCAATGGAGTGATTATGTGTATCAAAATTATATCCATAGAAAGGGGATTGGAAATTATGACATAAGCAAATAAATAGTGATTCCACACATAATCTTGGAGTAAAATAATCAATGAAGAATTCGTAAAGCCGAATGAGTGGAAATTGAAATTTCAAATTCCCTTATCGATTTGGTAACTTAAGAAACATACACCCATGAAAGAAGGATCATAAAATGATGATTTAAATATCCATTAATTAAATTATATTACACAATGAATACAATCAGGGGTAGTACACACACCATATGCAATAAATAAGTGGTGAACAATGGAAATCTCACGGAATTAAAAGTGAGATAAGAAACCCCTTACTTTGTACTTTTTCCTTGGTCGAGGGTAGGTTATCCTTTTTTATAATGGTCAAATAACTGTTATTGAATTATAAAAGGATCATATACATTAATATTATGTCATATATGTTCATCTAACATTGCTTTGTTAATGATATCTTAGTATTATCGTCGTTTCGGGTGTTAACTTACTCGTTTTATTTTATATGTTTTGTTACATAAGTCGTGTTTTTTATGGGTAGGTTGTATATTATTCATATAAAGAATTATGTCGAGTACTTAAAAATTATTTTTTATCATCAAATGAGAATTATTCTTTAATGGATACGATGTGGAATGAATCTTATCGCGTTCGTGGAGACGGTAGTCCGTACGTACGCACGAATGACACTATGATTTTTTGATATTAAAATAATATATAATTGGATGGTATATCATGTATAAAGAATAATTATCATGTTATATTTATTATTTACATGAATTAAACATCATTATTATACCCATTAAAATAATAATGTTTTGAATAACAATTACACCACGACATGGAGACGGTAAGTCGTACGTACGCACGTATGGTGACATGTCATTCAAAGGATGGATAGAATACTGAATATGGTTGTACCATATTTATAATAACATCACAGTATATATAATATACTATATTTATTATTTTATAGTGGTAATAACAAAGAAATAAGAAGTTTAAGATGAAAGGAACTTGAAAGAGGGTGGTGAAAAACATTACCTCTTATTCGGGTTCTTCCTTTTGATTTGGTCAAAAGGGATCCTTAGGTTGGATTTTTTGATCAAACTAAGGACTCTAGGTTGAAGTGAGGGAAGTTTATAGAGTATTTGGGCAGGGTTTGGCCAAGCCAAAAGGCTTTGAATGTGTGAATTAGTGATAAGGGGGAGTGCCTTTTTATAAGAGGGGTGAGGGGCACCTTTGGAAAAGCTAGAAATATTATTTTATAATAAATTCATATTCATTTTATAATGGCTAAAAAGTATATTATTTAAAGGTTAAGGTGGGGATATGTCTAAAACCACTCAACCAATAAGTTTTATACAGGTTTGGGTTACTAAATTCACCTTATCTATTAGTTTTAACTCTTAGTTAATTAGTTTAACAATTACCAAGTCACTTTGTATTTTTATATTATATAGTTAATAAACATAATATATACATCCAAGAGACCCCCAAGTGGTCCATTAATGATAAACCTATCATGATATAATTCTCTTTCCCGATCCTTAGATTTTTATAAATTTAATATCAATTAATAATATAAAATGTGTTTTAAAAACTCTTTTATGTCAATTTTGACACTATTCAATAATTGATTTTTGTTAAAGTCTTAACGACTTTAGTAATTCGAACCAAATTCATTTAAGAAATCCCATAATATCGTATTAATCAATAAAATTAATTTATGTCATAAAAAATTTCAAACTATATTAATTTTAACATTTATAATACCAATTATTTGGTTCTTTCATTAATAAGGAAAATACTGCATCATTATTGTGTCATAAATAATATTAATTATTAAATGTCTAAAAATTATAAATAAAATACCATTATGTATTAAATATTTTTATATTTATAATGAATATTTATAGTCGAAAATATAACATATATAACCCTATGTAAATTTTTTTTTTCTAAAAGATATATGCTTATGTCATTTTTGTATTTATTTTAACTTAATTAATATAAAGTGTCATTATCACTTACAAGTGGATCCATGGGGTCCCAAAATCAACCCAAAGATGACCATGATCTGAAATGTATCAACCAATAAGGTTAGAACACATTTTAGGGTAATTTATTATTATTATAATATAACTTTTTACCCTTATTTACCGGATTTACCCTTTAACCATGGTAAATAAAATATTTACCGAAGTAATTATTCAAAATGTCTAAAAATAAAATTTACCTATTTACACAATTTGGACCTCCCGATTCTAAATATATAATCCATTTTTCTAAATTCAAAACACAAAAGTGGCAGAAATTAATTTAAAATTAATTCTTGCTGTCAAAACAAAAAGCGTGTTTTTAGGAAATAATAACTTTCAAAAGATTGACACTTTTTTATGTCCGGTTTAAATGTGAAATTATGTCAAATGGAGAAAATTGTATTAAGTTGTAAAAATATATTCTAAATATACTTTAAAACCACTCAAATTCATAATTTATCACTGTTAATTATTTCGATTAAAAAAGTTTTTTTTAATTAAAATTTAGTAATTTTCACTATTCATCAAAATATAAAAGTTATCAGAAAAGTTCCAAAATTTCACCCTAGGCTAATTTTGATATTCCAAATCCAAAAATGAAGTCCATTTTGGGAGATAAAATTTATAAAATTTCAAAAAGTGGGTATTACTATTCATAACAGCTACTTTGATTGGTCGAGGTGTGTTAGAACTCGAAGTTGCGTACAACACACGCTACTATTTTAATCAAAGAGAAGCATACCGTGGAAGATTTGGTTGTTACATTTGACCAATTCCAACCTTAAAACTCAGATTTGGGATGTCTCAATTTCATCGCATCTGGTCTTCTTCAACAGTGGAAGTAATGTCTGTCACTAGTCAGGAGATCGACGATGGTGGATCTGTGCTCAGATCTGGTTTCACCAGTGGTAGTCCTTCCTTGCGATAATGGCAGTGATATCTGGGGTTTAAAGCTTCTATGAAAAAATAAAATAATTAATTAATTAACAAAATAAATAAATAATAATAATTAAAAGAGTTAAGTAAAAATTAAATATAACTTACTATTAATTATTTAAAGAGAATAATTTAAATAATACACTCTAATTAATTAATTGATCAATTAAAAAGATATGGAAAATAAAATATGAATAAACTTAAAACATAATTAAACAATACACTTAATTTTTTATTTTAGAAGATTCTTCAAAATTAAATAATAAATACAAGGTTTAAACAAAATATAAATTTAAACATAAAAAATATATTAAACATATAATTAAGTACTTTATTATTTAAACACAAAATTAACAACAATAATTAATTAATCATTTAAAAAATGTTTTAACAAATAAAATACAATTAAATTATATATATTATGTGGAAAATTAGTACCAAAACACAACCACATTAGCCGCCACCCTGACTTCACTGAGAGTCACCAGCCAAACCTCGATGATATTAATGAGGGATGGTCGAATGCTAGTATTCGGGAAAATAATTGTGTTTGGAAACTTATACCTATGACTTCATAAACCTAGAGGCCACTTAATATGTGCCCCAAGCCTGGTGGGACACATGGCCTCAAGCACATCTCCCCAAACACCAGAGTTTTCCATCTAGCTACGAGGGCCTAAGGTGTGTCTGTGGGGAGACTGTGACCTCATTAACAGAGTGTAGCACAATAGATAAATATAAACATAGGTAAATAATGGAAGAAATATGAGTAAATATAAGGCACATCAAAAATAGGAACAACAACAACAATAACTGAAATAACTGGAATAACTGATGATGATATGTAATGTATCTAGAAAACTGAAAAATGCAGATACAAGACAGAAAGAATAACATGTTCCAAAAAAGTATAAAGGAAACCAAAATACTATCACAAGCATCCCAAGCTTTGACTCGTTCACATGATATCAAGATCCATCCTAAACAACAAGCAATCAAGTGTTTGAATCCGTACTCATCCCTTTATCAACACTTGCATTCATGTAATCTACTCCGGGTACCAAACGGTGCCCAAAGAGGGTGTGAGATAAATCACAGTAGGCCACCACCAATGGTGTCTATAACATTCAGACTATGTAATGGAATATAACAGTGTGCAAGCATATATATATATATATAAAGTAATGCAGTACAATGTAACTAAATACCCAAGTACCTACTTCACCCCTCGGCTGGAGTATGAACCTGTAACCAATTAATTATGTGATTGTTACTAGTTTATACCTATGTAACATATTAATAATAGTGAAGGTTCCAAGATGTAATGAGTAAAACTTTAATGATATTTAATAATGAAGTTCCAAGGTAATTACCAAGGCAACATAGACCACAAGGGTTTCCAACTTAGTAATGACTGTAGCTTGGCTAAGGGTAAGAGTGTAATCTAAGGAACATATTCCAAGTAATTTTACAATAAGATTCCTACTGAATCCAAGGTGGTCAACCAAGGTAAAATGGGGCTAAGCAATGAGAGGTCCATATGGGCTGTAACCGTGACACCTACTTGTCAATGTTTTATTCAAGGATTGTATCCATGGAATCCTTTAATACTATGTGAGAGATCCTATGGTGTCATATCATGCATCTAATAATATACACGAATTGGGATCTAGGTGGGTACCAACCTAAGAAAGTTGTATCCTTGAATCAGAATAGGGTTCTCGAGTGCTCAAGGCATTCCCCAATAAGAATCCAAAGCGAGCTTGAGTCAGGACACTCTTATTTGGTGATGAGGTCACTTAATATTACATTTGGTTCAAGCCTTTCCTTTCATTAGCATGATAAGGCCAAGTTTCTAGCAACCATATAATCAATTCATAGTTAATCAATAATTCCATTTGGTTCAATCCTTGCCTTTCATTAGCGTGACAAGGCCAAGTAGCATGCAACCTTTATTAAATCCATATAAGGCATATTCAATAATTAAGTTTCACTCTACTACCTTCCATTAACATGGTAAGGGGTGTTACAGATGTGAAACCTATTATTCTTTTTCAATTAAATAGGCCAAGTCATAGTCATACACATACTTTCCAAATTATAACTTGAATTAATTAATTACATTTAGGAACTTAACTTATGAAGGTCAAGTGGAAGTCACATGGTACTTGTCATTCACCATTACATGATTCAATAAGAATTTATATAAGGAGGCTTACCATTAGTGTGGTCAAGCTCGGGCATAGCCGAATGATGGCTCAAAAGTGTCAAAACACTAAAAACTCAATTATGACATATCATCCTACATGGGATGTTGGGCGTTGTGGGTGTAACCCCCAACAAGTAATCACATATTTGGAAAGAGCATAACCATATAGCTCTAATGATTATAAGCATGACATATAAATTCTATAAATGGCACCCGATGAAATTTATGGGCCCCACATGACAATTCAAAAATTAATGAACTTAAGTGATGAGTTATAGAAAACCCACCTTAGGGTTGCATGATCCTTATCCTATGATATTAGCCTCTAATTCAGATTAGAATGGAGTAGATCTGAGAAAAGAGGAAAAATGATCACACCTCAATAACTAGTTTGAGAGAAAGAGAGGAAAATAAAGGCTCAAACAGACTCGAGTACTTATCGTTTCGCATCCAACGTGATGAACGAGAGCTCGATCAAACCCTGGATGAAAGAGATATTTCAATCCCCAGATTAGGCCTTCAAAAATCTAAAAAAGGGAGAAAAGGAGGATAATCCCATAGGAATTCAGATTAGGAGGAAGAATGAGGCTTAATTAGATCATTAAGAAAAAAGTGGTCATTTTACCCACAAAAATAGCATCTTTAGGGTTTGTTTGCATGGTATGAAAAAAATGCACAAAACATGAATAGGTAGCTGGGAAAAAGGGGCACTCACATGTTTAGGGAAACCGTGCTCCAACCGTTTGAGATGGCTCTGCCCAAAAAATGGGCCATCTGCACAGTTAGATCTAACCATACGCCCTACCTGAACAGTTTACTCTAACCAAACAACATGGCAAGTTTTACCAAAAATATGGGTTCTGGGCTCCAAAAAGACCAAGAAACCCTAGAGACCTTCACTAACTCATTAGGAATCAATTTTAGGTCCCAAATAAAGAATTAGAATGAAATTTAAAGGATCTATACCTGAGTGAAAAATTAGATGATTAAAGTCTTACCCTTTAAAAGAAATCATCCCCAAGTTCACCTTCCAAGGGTTTAGAAATATTTTTTGAGAACAACTCTATCCATTGGACATGTATGTCGGCCTCCCTCTCCCAAGTCTCATCATACATGTGGATGTGCTTCCATAGCACCCATACCAGAGGGACAGACTAGCCTCAGATAGCCTTCGTGCTCTGGTCAACATATGTACTAGATACTCCTCAAATGTAGAATCGACATCTAAATCAACTTCCATGAGATCAAAGGTTTGATATGGGTATAAATGATATTGGAAAAGCTGTGAAACATGGAAGTCATTGTGCATGGAATGGTACCTATGAGGTAGTAACAACCGATAGGTTACTGGCTCAAATCTCTCTATAATCTCAAACATCCCTACATGACAAGGCAATTGCTTCCCTTCTGTAACTGTCTATTCCCTAGCTGGGTGATACCTGAAGGAAAACATGATCCCCGACCTCAAAATCTAGAGGTTATCGATGATTATCGACATAAGATTTATATTTAGACTGAGTAGTATTCATATGATTTGTGATAAGGTGAACCTACTTTGAAGTCTATTTAACAGGATGAGGACCTAGTAAGGATTCCTCACCTGCCTCCATCCAGCAAAGAGGTGAACGATACAACCTATGATATAAGGTCTCAAAATGAGCCATCTGAATTGTTTCTTGAAATATATTATTATAGGAGAAATCAATGAGAGGGATATGCTTCTCCTAGGAACCACTAAAATCAAGGACATGTGCTCATAGAATATCCTATAGAACCTGTATTTTCAGTTTTGATTGTCCATCGATTTGAGTGTGAAAAGATGTGCTTATAAGCACCTATGTTCCCATAGCCTTTTGAAATACATTATAGAATCATGATGTGAAATTATTATCCCTATCTGAAATGATAGTGCATGGGAAAATGTCAATTCATATGATCTCACAAACATATAGTTTTCCCAAATCATTAATTGAGAAAGTATTCTGAATAGGAATAAACTGGGATAATTTCATTAGTCAGTCAATAACTACCCATACAGTGTTACTACCTCTCAGCGACCTAGGTAATCAAACTATGAAATCCATGGAAACATCTACCCATTTCCATTCCGGGACCGAAATCAGTTGTAACAATCCTGCAGGTCTCTTGTGCTCTACCTTCACCTACTGGCAGGTGGAACACCTAGTGATAAAACCTACAATCTGAAGTTTCATCCCAGGCCACCAATATTGGTGTCGCATGTCTTGATACATCTTTGAGATGCCTGGATGAACTACCCACTGAGAAGCATGGGACTATTTCATAAAATCCTATCTCAAATATGTAGGGACCTAGACAAATCCTTGAATATAAACGATGTCGCCTTTGTCTACAGACCAATCCGAAGGTGGGTTATCTTCTGATATACTCTCACAGAGAACCAATCCCTTGGTATCTCAAAATTTTCCAACATTCACCTTCTCAATGAGAGAAGAGGTAGTTGTCAAAGATGATAGGAAATACTACTCATGACTATCATGAAACTCTAGATTCAGCTCAAAAAATAGGGCCATTAACTTCTATTCAACATTGTCTTCCCGTACGGCATGTGTTTGAGTTTTTTTGACTCAGTGCATCTGCAACCATATTACCCTTACTATATGTATAAACATGCTCAAAATCAAAGGACTATAGATATTAAACCCATCTCTAATGTCTGAGGTTCAAATCACACTGAGTAAGGATATATTTGAGGCTCTTGTGGTCCATTTACACCATAAAGTGCTCACCCAATAGATCTGTCTCCAGCAAAGTAAGGCATGGAAAACTGTTTCTAGCTCAAGGTCATGCATCAAGTAATTTATCTCATGAATTCTTAACAATAGAGATCTGTATGCAATGAATTTTTCCTCTTGCATCATTACTACTCCTAGTATGATTCCTGATGCAACATAGAAAAAGGTATAACCTCTATCAAGATCTAGTAGAATCAAAATAGGTGTTGAGACAAGCCTTCCTTTAAGATCTTGAAAGGCTTTCTCGCACACTTATGACCATAGGAACTTAACAACCTTCTTAGTAAGGCCCAAAATAGGTGAAGAAAGGTAGGAAAAGTCCTGTATGAAATGATTTCAATATCTATCCAGCCCTAAGAAACTCTGTATATCAAACATGTTAGTGGGATTACCCCAGAAAACTATAGTACTATCCTTTTCTAGGTCAATAGAGACTCCCAATTCTGATATGATATGACCCAAGAAGTGAACATTTTCAATCCAGAAGTGGCACTTAGCAATCTTGGCATAAATCTGATTCTCTCTTAGTGTACTCAGGATGATCTCAAGGTGTTTGGAATGGTCATTATGAGTATAAGAATACACCATGATTTTTTTCACAAAGACTACAAAAAAATAATCCAGATAGGGATGGAAAACCCTATTCATTAGATCCATGAAAATGGAGGGCGTGTTCATAAGACCAAACAAAATAACTAGGTACTCATATAGACCATACCTTCTATAGAAATCTATACACAATATGTATGATGGCCTTGTTCACACCTATTGATAACCCAATCTCAGGTCAATCTTAGAGAGGACCCTAGCTCCTCAAATATGGTCTAAAAGATCATCTATTCAAGGTAGTGGATACCATTTCTTGATTGTAATCTAGTTTAACTTTATGTAATCCACACATAGACATAAGGTTCCATTCACCTTGTTGGAAAAAAGGATGGACGAACCCCATGATATTGTATTGGGCTGTATAAATCCTCTGGAATCTAAATCCTTTAACTACTGCTTTAGCTCTTGAAACTCTATAGGTGCCATCCTGTATAGAGGAATAGACATTGAATTTTCTCCTAGAATAATCTTGATTGTAAAATCTACATCTCTATTAGGAGGTAAACCATAAAGATCATCAGGAAAGACATCCTTGAAATAATCCACTATTGGAGGAAAATCATCTTAACTTAAACACAGTTTTATAATGATGAAATTTGAAATATGGGCGGTCAATACACCTATACCATGATGATCTAGTCCTTATCTTCCAGCCTGAACATCCCACTCATCCTTATGTAGATAATTTATATACTTTGGTGATGTAAATGATACCCTGTGGTGATAGAAGTCTACAAAATCATGAAACTGAACCAACCAATCCATCCTAAGAATGACATTGAATCCTATCATCTTGAGAGAGAAGAGGTTCCATAAGAAAGGGTAATTGCCTAACTCAAGGGGACAGTCCCTACATTGGCATATTCCCAATGATCGTATCCCAAATAGTGTATCTAGGGTCATTACACCATAGTAATAGTGTATCTCTAGTATAAGACTTTCCATGATAGATACATAGATAAATGATTTTGAAAAACCTATATCAAATAAAGAAGATACTATAGTAGATGCCACAAGAATAGTACCTCATACTATAGATGGACTTGCAACCTAATCCTCATGTATCAGTTGTAGAGCATGTAATTGGACTAATCCATGGACTTGTGCAATAACTAGACTACCATAGTCATAACTACTCTGTTGGTGTTGTTGGTGATCAGGGTTCTAGCTACCATGACCATAACCTTCTCCTTGACCTATCCCACCAGTGTTATTCAATCTCTCCACCCGATACGACACAAAAGAACCCACTCATGAAGGTGGAGTTAGTGTGGATCCTTTTCCACTCGAATATGGTGGAAAGGTCCTACAAAACCTCTAAAAATTCCCCATACAGCTGCAAGACTGAAACTCTATTGGTTCTCTATAATAATGAGTCTTTAGGTGACCCCATAGTCCACACTGATGAAACACTAAAGAGATATAAAAATAGGCACTCTGGTTATCATTTCCCTGATGCAAAATCTCAAGACAACGCTTCCTGCCACTGGAATAACTATTGGCCTTCTGCGACATTGATCCTCTATACCTGGTACTATTGGAATCCCTTTAGTTAGGCTTAGTGATAAGATCCTGATTGACTATTGTAGAAAAGGTAGGTATAAAAAATACATTCACCTGCATATGGATGGCATACTATATCCTATCCTTGAAATGTATAACATGCGAAAGATCATCATTAGCTATAAGCGGTTAAAAGTGTTGTAACTCATTGAAACATGCTGAATATTTCATAACTAGCATAGAACCCTACACGTGATGCATGAACTATCTGGCTTTTTCAGCTCTCAGTGTCTGAGGGAAGAAATGATCATAAAAGTTAGTCTAGAAATCAACCCATAACATGCCTCATTGACGACCATCCTGGGTAATCACATCCCACCAGTGCTTGGCTGAATCATGCAACATGTAAGTAGAAATTTTTACCCTCCAATATGGAGGTGTCTCTAGATGCTCAAAGATAGATAGGGTGGCATCTAGCCAAGACTCGGTAGCCTATGGACCTCCATCCCCTAAAAAGGTGGGAGGATGCTATTGCTGGAACTCACAAGTTAGATCATCCATCATAGGTTTAAGTCATAGAGCACCATGCATGGACTACATCAGACATAGGAAACTATCACAAACTTAGGCATCAGTTCCCAGATCAGGTATAACGGGTGGTGCCTCCAATGGAATTATTAGTAGTAATACCGATGGATCAGGGACCACCATGTATGGATTATGGTTTTCTCCACCCTCTTGGAATACGATACGAGGATTTTTTAGCATCATTGGTTTAAAAATTCCAAGAACATGTATCAAAATAAGATTAAGCAAAAATATAGCATCACTAGTGGAAGATGAACGTAATAAAACTCACTACCCAAGGCATACTACCCCAACTACCTTCTTAGATGACCAGGTATCGGTAAGTGATCAAGTATAAGTTTCATTTCATTTTAAATTTAATTACCAGGTTCACTTTTTTACCTTTCATAAAAATGACCAAGAGGGATAAGGATGTTCCAAAAATTCATTTTATATGCCATGATTTATTTTATAATGGATATCCATTCCTAGTGAATCAGTTCCCATACACCTTATCACTGAAAATGACACCCACTTCTTTTTAGTATAATGGATTGAATCAGTAAATTACACATCCCAACCCAGAATGTCCCATACACCTCATGAATTGAGACAAGAAATCACTCAATCATAACCAAAATTAGTACATGTACAATATAACTATCACAACATCACTCAACAATCACAGGCATATTAAGCAATGAAAAGTATTGAAATGCACCTATATGGCTTGACAATGTGCATGACATACAAATCCTAGGTTCCTATAATGATTCATGTGAAAATTATCCTTTCCCTCATATCATCGGGCTAAGGATGAAAGAAATCCTTAAATAGAGTCATAATGATAACATCAACACAACATGTGCATCACCCAATGGTGAAAATATATAAAATGTAATAGAAAAAATCATAGAAACAATTATAATTTAGGCAACTAGCCTTTAACCGAAATATGGGTTTGTGATTCCCAAGGAAAACTTATGAACAAGTTCCAAGAATCCCAAATCTGCAATCTATTCTTCAAATCATAAAGTAAGAAATGAACGTCCTCTGATACCACTTTGTGAAATATCAGACTCGGATGCCACTTAATAGGCACCCTGAGCCTGGTGGACCACATGGCCTCAAGCGCATCTCCCCAAATCCCAGAGGATATCGACTAGTAGTGAGGGCCTAAGTTCTATCCTTAGGGAGACAATTCCCCCATTACCATAGTGTAGCATAGAAGGTAAATATTAAAAAAGGTAAATAGTGGAAGCAATATGAGTAAATAGAAGGCACAATGGAAAATAGGGGCAAAAGTAACAATAACTAAAATAACTGGAATAACCAATGATGATATTTAATGTATCTAGAAAACTGGAAAACATGGATATAATAAAACAAGAATAAAATATTCCACAAAAGTATAAAGAAAACCAAAATACTATCCCAAGCATCCCGAGATCTAGCCTGATCATCTACTATCATGATCCATTCTAAACATCAAACAATCAAGTGTTTGAATCCACACACTTCCCTTTATCAACACATGTATTCATGTAATCTACTATGGGTACCAAACAATACCTGAAGAGGGTGTTAGATAAATCTTAGTGGGTCACCACCAATGGTGTCTATAACATCTGGCCCGTGTAATAGAATATAACAGTGTGTAAGAATGTATATATATGTATATATATGTATATATATGTATATATATGTATATATATATATATAAAGTAAAATAGTATAATGTATCTAAATACCCAAGTACCTACTTCATCCCATGACTAGTGTTTGAACCTGTAACCAATTAATTAATTGATTGTTACTATTTTATAACTAAGTCACATTTTAATTAGAGTGAAGGTTCTAAGATGTAACAAGGAAACCTTTAATGATATTTAATAATGAAGTTCCAATGTAATAACCAAGTCTTTGTAGGCCTCAAGGGTCGATAAATCAATAATGAATGTAGCCTGGATAAGGATAAGAGTGTAATACAATGACCATGTTACAAGGTATTCCACAATTAGATTCCCACCGAATCCAAGGTGATCATCCAAGGTAAAACGTGGCTAAGAAGTGACAGGGACCTATGGGATGTAACTATGGAACCTACTTGTCAATGATGGATCCAAGGAGTGTATCCAAGGAATCCTTGAATACTATGCGAGGGATCCTACAATGTCATACCAGGCATCTAATAATAGAAAAGGATCAGGATCTAGGTGGGTCCCAACCTAAGAAAGAAGTATCCTTGAATCAAAATGGGGTTCCCAAGTGATCAAGGAATTCCCTGATAAGAATCCAAGGTGAACCCAAGTCAGACCAATCCAATTTGATAATGAGGATACAAAATATTTCATTTGGTTCAAGCCTTTCCTTTAATTAATGCTATACTTCCAAGTAGCATGCAACCTTTTAACAAATTCATATTTAATCAATAAGTCCATTTGGTTCAAGACATACCTTTAATTAGTGTGACAAGTACAAGTAGCATGAAACCTTTATTAAATTCATTTAAGGAATATTCAATAATTAAGGTTCACTCTGATACCTTACATTAACATGGTAAGGGGTGCTACAAACATGAAACCTATTATTATTTTTCAATTAAACCTACCAAGTCATAGTCATATGTATACTTTCCAAATTATAACTTGAATCAATTAATTACATTTAGAAACTTACATTAGGAAGGTCAATTGGAAGTGACATGGTACATATCATTCAACATTACATGACTCAATAAGAATTTATTATAAGGAGGCTTTCCATTAGTGTGGTCAAGCTCAAGCACACCCAAATGATGGATCGAAAGTGTCAAAACACTAAAAAATCAATTATGGCATATCATCCAACATGAGATGTTGGAAATTGTGGGTGTAACCACCAACAAGTAATCGCATATTTTGAAATAGAATAACCATATGGTTTTAATGATTATAATCATTGAATATAAATTCTATAAATGACACCCGATGAAATTGATGGGTCCCACACAACAATTCCAAATTCAACTAACTTAAGGGATGAGTTATAGAACACCCACATTAGGGTTGTATGATCCTTATCCTCTAATATCAACCTCTAAATCAGCTTAAAACATATTATATTTGAGAAAAGAGGAAAAATTCCCACACCTTGATAACTAGGTTGAGAGTAAGAGAGAGGAAGAGAGGCTCAAACAGACTCAAGTACTTACCATTTCAAATCCAGCGTGATGAATGTGAGCTTTATTGGATCCCATATGAAGGATATCTTTAAATACCTAGCTTAGGCCTTCAAAAATCTCAAAATGGGGAGAAAATAATAATAATACTGTAGGAATTCAAATTTGGAGGAAGGAGGAGGATTAATTAGATCTTTAAGGGAAAAATGGTCATTTTACCCAAAAAAATATCATGTACACGGTTTATCTTCATGTTTTGACAAAACATATGCAAACCATGCATGGGTACCTAGGAAAAAGGAGCACTCACACGATTAGGCTATACGGTTAGGGAAACTATGCAAGATGTCTCTGCTCAAAAAATTGGCCAATTGTACGGTTAGATTTGACCATGTGCCCTACCCGTACGGTTTAATCTAACCATGAGATAGGGACAATTTTCACAAAAATATGGGTTTTAGGCTCTAAACAAGCCCCAGACACCCCTGTGACCTTTACTAACTCATTATGTGTCCATATTAGGTTCTAAAAAGGAATTAGATTGAAATTTAAAGGATCTATACCTGAGTGAAAAACCGAGTTCTTATAATACCCCCAAAAAAGAACTATAACACATCCATCAAGAAATTGTAATGGACCACATATACATATAGGAATTTCCCCTCTCACAACATTCCCTAATTGGTTTTATATCCTAGGAAGCACTAGTGCATCCAGGTTGACTCCTTGCTGCTAGGATCACCACTATTACCAATATCCCCGATCGCACGTCCATGTGCACATCCCTGATAGATAATCACCAGCCACTTAGAAAGGTAGATAGAAACAGAATATATCTAACCTCTAGGATCCATTAATTCCTAATGTATCCCCACTCTAAATAGTGATCCTCCCCTAGAATTAGCCAATAAGATACTGACCTCCTCCCATGCCGTGCTCTTGGACACTATTTTGGTCTCCCTATCATTTTCTCTATTGTCACATTCAAGAACATTCCCAACCTTGTCTTAAATGGGATTTACTTGTCGAAAGGATGTTGATGACTCAACACTTAGCCTATCTAATCCATAAGTGTTATCACTACAACTGGTATTTTCTCTCTATTCCCCCATGTGTGGGGCACTTGGAGGAATTCATCATATTGGAACCCCATAAAAGGGATCCCACCAATATGATAAAAATCAGACAAACTAATTCCCACCTCCCTATGATGACGGTGGAATGTGTCAGTATCTAGGGACCATCTGCTAAGAATCTCTAGAAGAGGTTCTTATTGATGCTACACGTGGAATTAAGATTATCACACTACTTCATATGAACTGGCGTGTCATATATCGACCCCATATTTTGTACATACAAAGGATACCCAGTATTCCCATGATCACTCATCAGTCAAATTCCCCTGGGCTCATAGATCCCAGTCCCCATACTAACCCATGCGGTTGTTTCAGATGCTGGCCTGAATAATGCTTGTATAGTGGGTGGGAAATTCTTCATCCACTAGTTTCTCCCCCATTATTATCCTTTTCCTTCCACTCAAGGTATAAAAAGTACTTGTTTCACACTCTCTGGTTAGGTGCCCAACAACAGTAATTTTCTAATGACTAAGCTCACCAAGACAATAAAACTGTATTATTTTCATATTCGATTCCATGGATGGGATATCAACACTATATAACAACCCAAAATTGTATAGTGGTGGTATATTTATTAGTAAATACCCTATATGTTCCTCTTTTAGTATATTTAATAGCTCTTCATTCTCATAAATAACTCCCCTTTCCCATGGAATTTCATGATTTTCAGTCATTTCTACCCTCCTGGAAGCAACACTAGAGGCAACAACAACTTGATCCATTGGACCAACCATTTATGAGGTTTCAAAGGAATTATCAAAGGTTGAACCATGAAACTGGATTTGGTTTTATGTAAATGTGTAGTATCGCAACAATTTGGGTGATTTTGTGTAAAAGGGAGACTTATGTATGAAAAATTTTCATGAATAGTGGACTTGCAGAAACATCACAGCTTAAAGCTTAAGAGTTTGTGAATTTTTTTTGAGTTCCATGCATGAGAGACATCTTATTGAACACAAAATTCATGTGACCATATAGGACCCCTATTAAACTATTTATAGATATGTGTCCCCTAGTTTGCGCATTCACAAAACTAGCTTGCATGACCTGACTTGAAATTTTCATGCTATAGTAGAATACTACTCCGAACTTCAATATTTTCCTAAAAAATCAACCTTTCAATCCCCCATAAAATCCAATTATGAGGGGGGGGGGGTAGATGCTTAAAACATATCTCAACCATGGTATGATGGTTTTTTCTAAAACAAAGATGCATCTTAGTCCAAGGTATCATTTCAGATCCAAGGAGAAAGGACGCACAACTTATGGGCTTTGTGCACAACTCTTTATTTTGGAATGCAACTAACTTGTGTGAAAAAGACCATGTCAAAATACCAAGTTTCGTGGTCTCCCTAGAAGGGATCAAATTACAAAAGGTGTGGGTGAAACATTTGTCCCATGCGTGCAACCATGAATGCTAGTGTGCAAAATAGTTGTGGGAGAAAGGTGTCTCTAAACCATTTTCTTATGCAAACATGTCTTGACTAAAAAGGCATGGAGAGTGCACAACTAACTTTGTGAAACGCAGTGAGAGTTATGTATGAGAATCCACCCATTTAGGTTATATATAGTATCACCTTCCATTTGAGACATACCTTTGGAAGTTGAATCATTGGCTCATGATCATGTAACCCCTTCTTATACGACATCACACAACTTTAGAACTCTAATAGACCCCAAAATGCATGGAAATTGTATGATTGACCTTGAATAGGCCCCAAATTATCTTGGATTTTTTTATATGTCCTCACACAACTTATCCTAAAGGCTAGGCGGGTGTGCGCAAGAGAAGATGACTTTGCATAATACCATGTTTCACACAACCCTAGAAGTTGTGTGAACCAATGCCCCTAAATTATATATAGTGACCTTGTTCTAGAGCCTACGGTTAGAGAAACCCCACTTTCACACACAAATTTAGAGTTTCACACAACAACATATGTGTCCCTAACCTAATACCTCCCTCTATCGATTATAGTCATGCACAAATTGAGTGCTCAGGTGACCTACCCCATTCCAACTGGGTTTACCTACACTTTGATTACCCACACGAATGATATCATCAACCCTCGTATCCAGCCTCTTTGCTTGAGGCATTGTATGGAAAATTGTATCACCTGTTTATCCTAATAATGGGCACCATATTTCCTTCTTATCCTATGAATATGAACCCTAACATTGAGATCCCCATTTTCCACTTCACCATGGCAGTGTTTACACCATGCACTACCCGGAGGTACATGTGCAGAAAACACATAAGCCCTGAAGGTGGAATCATCAAGGGAAATAACTTGCCTTTCCCTTTGATTAGGTCTCCTCGAGTGTAGGCTCATCCAACATCTGAGCTACATGATGTGAAACTAACTAGATTTATATCATAGTCATGCAATGTTAAATTGTATGAAAAAATCCCCATCACACAATGCAAAACTATAGCCCTACCCATTGCAGTGAACACATGATGCCTTGTGTATGACTGGCATGGGATGGCTTATCAACTCCTCTCTTTTGTGACAAAAATAGGATTCCCTATGTACGATCATCACAGGATGACACATCCTTCCCCACCATAGGGTGATCCTACTACTTTGAGTAGTTTCCAAGCATAAGCCCCCCACCATCCTTCCCCCACATGGGATGAAACTCCACTCCTAGGATGAAACCCTCAAACACCAGGGCATCTTTCTTGCATATACCCCACACTCTCCCTTGTTTTTTCTCATTATGTATCCTGGGCATCCTTATCGCATGACATTAAACTAAATGGACCGATCCTGCCAGAAAACCTTATATTGTGGAATCAAACTTTGTGGGTTTTGATCTCTACATTATAACATGGTATGAAAAATTCCTCCATGAGGTTCAATCCTTATGCATTAACATCCCCATCAAATCATCATGTTTCCCCTCAGAAGGAGGCGACTTCAAAGTTTGTTCATCTCCCCCTTGGGACACACTCGACCCCACCAACCTGTCTACACAAGACGTTAAATCTATGACCAATCTATCTCCACGATACATTATATCTGTGACCAACCTATCTCCACAACACTATTAGAAATCGTGGTATTTACGACGATGTCTCGTCGCAAATACCATATTCTAGAAAATGGTGTCACAAATAGTTTTTCAAGTTTTTAAAAAACCCTATTGCGACAGGCCCGTCATAAGTAACTGCAAAAAAATAAAAATATTAATATTAATAAAATTGAATAAAATAATAATCATAATAATAAAATAATGTTAATAAAATAATATTAAATAATAATAATAATATAATAATAATAATTAGTATAATAAAATTAATATTAATAAAATTATAAAATTATAAAAAAAATAAAAAATAATAATAACTTCAATATTCACAAAAATATAAAAAATTAACAATAATAACAAAATAATAATAATAAATAATAATTTTAATAAAATAATAAATAAATAAATAAATAATAAACTAATAAAAAATCATAAAATCATAAAAAATGAAATATTTGCAACAATATAAAAACAGTATATAGAAATGTAAATATATAATATTACAAAAAAATTACATTCAAATGTTCTATTTTAAAATGTAAATACATCACAGGGGGTTGTCTAGAGGATGTGGAGAAGCTGAAGGAGGTGGTGGAGGGAACTTCATCCTTAAACCATGAGTCAGACGTCGCGTGTACTTTATCATCTGCTCATGATGCTACTACTTCCATTGATGCATCTCCTCATACTGTTGCTGCTACTATCGATAGGTCTCTTTCTGCTCCCTACACATAGTCTTTATAAGCTCAACATGTTCTCGTAGCTACTCCTGATACTATTTAGTATTTGATGATGACTCTCCATGATCTCCTCTCAAGCTACACACCGACATCACATTGGTACCATAATAACTCCCATACATCAATCAAGACCTAATACCAACAACTCGACCTTTATTGAATGCATATTGGGTTACCTACATCCATGCTGCCTTTTCAAAACTTGTTGCACTAGTCTAATAATCGACCTCATCCTGACTATCAATATTTGTCTGAGATGTCGTGGCCTCATATGTCTCCTTCAATTGCAATTTAAAATTAAAATAGTTAAAATATTATTTACAGTTGATTTTAAAACTCAAAAAGAAATTATACTGACCAAAATATGATGTTGGCGATCACCTCTAATCTCTCCAGTGACAGGATCATTGTACATCCTCCTATAAACATCAAACTCCTTAATATCGGGCTGCTCGACTGCCTATATGAATATAAAATAAATAATTTACATTTAATGTTATATAAATTAATTAAAAAAGGTACTTACAATATGTTCCCTATGCACACTGAATTTATGACTACCAACTCAATGTGCCACCTCCTATCTCCCTCGGTTTAGTCAACCTACTGATGATGTCCTCTAAAAACAACCACCCATCCAGTGTGAACATAATCCATCCCAAAATTGAGATGAAATGTAATCAGGTCGGTGGGAGCAACAAGAATGATCAAACACTATGGCTTCTACTTTTCTCATTGTTGTCCTTCTCAAATGGTGCAAAAAACTAATAGCAACACTGACGTATACAACCCTCTCATGAATTCTAGATAGATTCACGAATTTTCTCATCGATGGGATACCATAAAACCTACAAAAATTAATAATATCAAGTTATTAATTAAATAAATTTCAAAATAAATTTATTTATTTACATACCAGCCAATGATCGAACATACGGTGCTGAACATCTATGGGAATCTGATCTCATGTAACCCATGGTCCAAAAAAATAATTTCGCAATATATCACTCCACATTCCAACATATATATGCAAAAATCTATGAAAAAAATAAAAAATATTCAAACAATTAGTATATAAATAAATTAATGATAATTAATGAAAACTAACTAAAATAAACAAGTTGACAAACCTATACATACATGGATTGAATCCAAGATGTGGATGGTTCTTGGATATGGGGTCATGAATCATCAATCTCACAAGACCATGACCCCTCCGAGTCCTCACTGCACCACTAGCAGTTTGAGGGTTAGATGATCCAACATCATACTCATCATCAGGTAGATCGACACCCTCCAACTCACGAAATAGATCTGAATCCATCTGAAACAAGAAATGATTGTTGTAAGAAAATAGTTGAAAACAACTATTATATATAGATATATATCATATATGATTATAACTGATATTTAACTATATCAATCATCATATCCATACTCATCTTCATATATGAAGATTTTAATACCTTCATATTCATCCTCAGTATGTTCAATTTTCATAAGAGTTTCATTTTCATCATCTATTGTCATTTCGATTAATTTGTAACATCAATAACATCAGCATCACCATCGACCATTAGCTATGGGGTGTCATCATCGATATTAATCTATTTTTGTGGAAAAGATGGATTTGGAGTAGTCTCTTGAAAAATTTTAATTTCTTGAACTTCAGTGGAACTGAGTTCACTTTGAATAAACTGATTTTCCTGATATTCCATTTTTATTTTCCTTCACCAATCATCTTACTCTCTTGAAGTAACACAATAATTTTTATAATAAATTTGATGTACCTGGTGAGCCAATAAAAATGATTTATTTACTGCAAGAAGGATTTATATTTAATATCAATGATTCTGTGACTCAAATGAACATGCAAGCCACTCCCAATATCCAACCACTAACATTTAAACATCATTATGTAATTATATCTCAGATAACATAGTTCATTAATTTCTTCCATCATGGAATATAAGACAAATTTGATTTCTCTATGATGAGATCCTCTCAAGAAAATACCACTATTAATTGTTTTTTTATTCCTCATATGCACATGTATAAAATCAAAAACCATTCACCACATAAAAATTATTTTGTCGACATTCTTCAAGAGCAGATGTTGTAATTTGTGGAAGCAGTTTCTTGATATGATAATCATATAAACTATAAATAAAATAATATTAATTTGTATTAACAAAGATTATAGAATATGTTATAGGAGCACTCACAGTACAAATGGTATCATTTTTTCATAGTTGAGAAGAACATATGTATGAGCTCTATGATGTTCATCATTTGAAATTCATCATTTATGAACTCCACCGAAGAAAAGTTTTTCAAGGAATTTTTTTTAATTTCTTTGGGATTTTACGAGTATGCAGTTTCTAACGGCACCTGATTCCGAGGCCCGGTGTGCCCGGAATCAATTTTCGAAGTTTAGCTCGGGTATGTTCAGTGAACGAATGAGCGGGTTTTGCTAACTTCTGAACCGGTGCTCAAAATCAAAATCCAAGGGCACCGATGAAACTGCAGTATCGGTAATTGCTTAGAAACAGCTTTTCTGAAGGTGTTTTTTCTCGGGAGAAGTTGTTAAAAATGTGAAGAATAAAATTATAGTTGTTTTACAATTATAATTTTATTTTACCACTAGTGGTTTATGAGTTAAGGGAAAGGAAGTTGTGAGGAAGTGGGGTGGGGCCCACATGATCCCCCACCTCCTTAAATTTCCTAACACCCCATTAAACACCCCTCTAGCTTTAATGTATAACTCATCCTCTCCCCCTTTTAATTACAATTCAACTCTTTTATTAAATTATTTGATTAAGATATTCAATATATTTAATTAAGAGTTGAATTTTTTAATTCATGGATGGGGATTAATAAAATAAAATAGAACCTTATTTTATTTGGGGGTTTTTGTGTGAGAAGAATTGAGAGAAAATACACAAAGCCTTGGGGATCTTCATCTTCTTCATTGGAGAACGCGAGGAACGTCAAAGACCTCGACGAAGAACGCCGTCACCGCAAGGAGAGATCGTCGTGCCTTTCTTATCCTCTTTGCAGCCGGTGTGAGATGTCTCTCCACCTCGGATGATCTCTGTCAATGTGTACGGAGCCTCACCCCGTGACGTCGTTTTCCGTAACGCTCATTGATCATCAACTCGTTATCGAGGTAGTGGATTTTTTTATGTTTGTAGCTTATTTTTGGCATTCGTTGTTAATTTTTTTAGCCGCCTGTCATCAAATTAATGGGAGGAGGTTGGAACGCACGAACATGGATGATCCTCCTCCCCCTTTGTTGATGTTCACCATTGCGGTTTGGAACGAAGGCGGCGCGGTGCAACGACACTGCGCAGGAACATGGAATATCACGCGTCGAAGGAGCGCGACGTCGTCGCGCTGCGCCATTGAGGCTAAAAGAAGCTGCTGCCGGAGTCGGGCTATGGTGGAGGGGCGCGACGCCGTCGCGCCACGTCGGAGAACCATGGAGGGCCGCGGCCGGGGCGGGCCGCGACGGAGGGGCACGACACCGTTGCGTAGTGTCGGTCAGACCAAGGTTGCGGCAGAGCAGGGGAGGGCTGCCGGAACCGCCGGCCGCTGGCGATCAGGAGGCGGTACCAACCAGCCGACCGTTACGGCCGGTCGGATCCAGAAAAACCGGGGGTTGAACCCCCTAATAGCTCAGTAGGGAGGACCCTCAGGTCCGCCGTTTCAATGAAAGCCCCCCCCCCCCCCCCCCCGTCCGCTCAGCACGCGGGCGCTCAGGCCGGGCCGCCTGCGCCGGGTCGGACCCCCGCGTCGGGCTGGGCCGCATCGGCTGGGTCGGGCCATGCCAGCCGAGATGGGCCGTGCCCAACTGGGCCGGACCTAGACCTGGGTCGGTTCGACCCAGTTCGGGCCGACCCAGGGGGTATTGGGCCGGGTCGGACCGGGCCCAAACCCCCTGTTTTCGGATAGATCCGTTCAAACGCACATAACTTGGGTTACAGACCTCCGATCGACACACCGTCAGTTTCGTATAAATCCTTGGATCGAGACGGTCATTTAAGTATATCACACTCAAGGTTTTGTAGAACTTTGGGTATGTCCGGGTTGGTTCAAACACGAAACCAACCGGGCCTTCAGAGCGGAAACGCTTATAACTTGAGATCCGGACGTCCGATTGACGTTCCGTCGACATTGTTGGATTAATCTTAGCGAGACGGTTCTTTTGGATTACTCTGCTCGAGGTTTGGATGTAGTTGGAGTATGTTCGGGTTGGTTTGGACTTAAAAACCAACCGGACCCCTAGGACGAAAAAGCCAATAACTCTCAGACCGTGCGTCCGATTGACGCGCCGTCAGTCGCGATGAGTTCCTATTGACGAGACGGAACTTTGGGATACATCAACTCCAGACTTCGTGTCAGTTGATGTATCGACCCCCCTTGGCTCATGGAGCGGACCCTCCCGGAATCAAGCATGCTGTGTGCGGGAACCCTACAGCTGGCTGCGACTGCGACGATGACGACTACTGTGTTGAAATCCTTCATGGATTCGACAGTGATGATGACTATACTGGGATCCTCCGTGGGTCCGACAGTGACGACGACTGTACTGAAATACTTCGTGGGTTCGACGGTGATGACTACTGTTCTTGTATCCTATGTGGGTCTGACAGTACGTGACTACTGTTCTTGTATCCTATGTGGGTCCGACAATATTTGATTCTGTACTTGTATCCTACGTGGGTCCGTCTGAGTAGCTGGTCTTGTATCCTTTGTGGGTCCGACAGCTTAGAAGGTCTTGTATCCCATGTGGGTCCTACAGCTTAGATGAATTAGTGGCTACATCTGATCATCTCTATCATCTTACGAAGAAGTATACATGTGTGAGCTGAGTCTTGACTTTCAATCATTATCTTCGATATGATTGTTTTGCTATCCTATGTGGATTGGGTTGTGTAATCCTGTGTGGATTGGTTGTGATTTCCTGTGTGAACTAGATCGAACTTGGGCTCGGATGTTGGAGTCGAACCGGAATTAATGACTTAGGTATATGTATGGGCATATTCCTAAGTAAAGTTGGTTGTTACTTCGTGATTGTATCGTTCCTTTGTGGATTATCCTTTCATGGATTCTGCAAGACTTTCGGGGGTCTCGTGGTCCCTACTGAGTAGTGTATACTCACCTCTACATAGGCTATACCCACACTACGTTGTGTTGGATGCAGACAACGGACAGTGCTGATCGTGGTTGAGGCTTGTGGAGCGAGTCGGTACCTGGAGGTGGACCACTGGGCGGGACGTACACGGAGCGTACGGCTGGACCCGAGGAGATGAGGAGACTATCTTTACCCACCCTTCAGGTGGGATTTCTAGTGTACGACATGACGTTGCTTCTTTAATTTTTAGTTGCTATACTTTCTTTTCAGTTGTACTTTACTTTCAGTTGGGTTTGTATTATGGTCCATTTACTTTCCAGCACTTACAGTTGTACCCAGTTTACTTAGTTTTTACTTCAACTTGCTTACTCTATGGTGTTTGTTTACTTTATAAAGGCAATGTCTTCCTTTTTTATCGGGATTTATGCCTTTGGTGCTAGTTTCCAGCCCCTGACCTATGGAAGGCGGGCTTGGGGTAGTCATGGCACGGGCCCCGAGGATGGGTCGTGACAAGTTCGAGATGATTAAAAACTGATAATTGATTTCTCATTTCATCATCAATATTTACCTCATTACAACCGGTGTAGTTGTGTTTTGAGGGATATTTAGATTGAAAATAATGAGAAAAAATAAATAAATTTCCTCCTGCAAATAAGATTTTTGCAATTGATCGTTCAACCGATGCTTTGTTATGTACTTTTTTCTTTAATTTATGCATGCATATATCTAATGGGTACATTTATCGAAACTATACCGGACCTCCACATTTTTATTCATGTGGAAAATTTAATACCAAATATTCATTTGAGTCAAATAAAATGGGGGGAAGACTGTTTCCATTTTGCATAAAATTAAAACAACACCTTGTTGCAGTATTATTAGTGCATCGTAGTTTGTTGTCGCTGTAAAAATGTCTCATAAAAAATATGATATGTCTATTATTGCATCCTAAATCATAGAATTCAATAAACCTATTAATCTAATCAGCAAAAATATTTCCATTATAACATGACAATCATGAATTTTTAATCAGTTAATATGACCATTTCTGACACATCTACCCAAATTTGAAACATAACCATATGGAAGTCTCAAATTTTTAATCCACTAACAAAATAATAATTTATTTCCTTTTGAAAGTGTATAAGATGCTTTTGGTTTCATCAACTTTTGTGATCTAACATTTTCAAATAGTTCAAGTTCTCGTTGCCTGCAAATTTGGGTAAGATCTAATAATTTATTTTCATTATCCTTGGCCTTACCTCGTGTATCCAAAATTGTATAAAATATATTATCAAAGAAGTTATTCTCATTATTAATGTAATCTAACATGTTACAGACAAAAAAATTAGACTAATACGACAGATCCCAAAAAATGCATTGTTTTATTCAATTGTGTTCTTTCCCAAAGCCATTAATTTTATGTTGGTTTATAGTTTGTCCAAATGTAATGGGAGGTAATAAAGAGAAAAATTATTTTAACTCTATGCCTAAGATCATTTTTGGGGGTCCATCTCTTTCAATTGTGTCTTTTCTGAAATTAAATCTGTTTTTTCTGAAAAGGATGATCGGTTGGAAGGAATCTGCGATGACAGTCGAAAAAATAAGGTTTTCTTCCATTGATGAGCATAAACACTTTACTATCTCTCATATAGTATGGAACTAATTTTGGACCATGTGTACTGGAGCCATATAACATGACATATGCTGGTAAGTCACTAATTTTCCACATCAATATAGTGTTCAGAAGGAAATTTTGTTTCCAAACAACATCATATGTATAAACACCATTACTCTATAGTGATTTTAACTATTCAATCAATGGTTTTAAATAAACAAAAATATTCTTTTTTGAATGTACTGAAATTAATAAGGTCAAAAATATATATGGGTCCTTCATCAACATCCAAGGAGGTAAATTTTATGGAGTTATAAAGACATGACAACATTAATAATGACTATCATAAGAACTAAACAGATAGAAATAGTCATTAGAAAGACTCAATCACACATTTTAGGATTCTGAAGTAAAATACGGATGTACTTGGTCAAAATGTTTCCATGAATCACTATCTAAGAGATGATTTAAGCTTTTATTGGTTGAAATATTGATTTTATGCCATGACATCAATATCTCTATGTTCTGAGACATAAATAAACGGTACAATATAGGTGTAAGTGGAGAATACCACAAATATTTTGCATGAATTAATGCAAACTTCCCTAGTTGATCCTCTTTATACCTCGATTGTCCACATATGGGAAAATATCCAATGACTCCTTTTCACCATAATATAAGATGCAATCATTTGAACATCAATGAATCTTATGATAACCAAGACCCAGATTACGAACCAGCCTCTTACTCTCATAGAAATTTATTGGCAATAAATTTCCTTCTGGTAACAATGTTTTAATCAAAGAGAATATTTGATCAAAATAGCTATTTGACATTCTATTATATGATTTAATAGCCATAAATTTTGAAACCCCTTAAAATTTTATTATCATGCAACCATGATATAAGTCATTCTCATAGAACGTCAACAACACATAAAATTGAGATGGTTTCAACTCATGAGTTAAATTAATATCATCCAGAGTTTCAATTTGTCGAAAAGACGGACCTGCCACATCATGTACTAAATTTTGAAACTGTGATAATTCTGAAACCAAATTATTTGTATCTTATTTGGAAGTATATTCACCATGTTGATACTAAAAAACATAATCTATTTGAAAATGAAAAAATGCAGTAGATGACCCCCAACATTGTCAAATGTGTCAAATGTCCTCAGACCACATTTTTTACACAAACACTTAATTTTCCCTTCTGAATCAAATTCTGGTTTTGATGATGAAAATGATAAGAAAGTTTCAACACTCTCAATATATATAGGATTTATATTAGATTTTTTGGATTCTAATGCTAATTTATCCAAACCTGGTCATCTAATAATGACTGTTGTTGACTTCTTTATTCTATATTTCTCTAAAAATATAAAATAATTATTTTTTTATGAATAATTTGATATAAGAAAAACACGATTCAAAAAATGAAAAAAATGTTAATGATTCCTAAGTATTCCTAATTACTGTTATTTTTTACAAATTACTACTAATTACTACAATTTATTACTATTTATTATTATTTATTACAAATAATTACAAATTATTACTAATTACTACTAATTTCTACTAATTAGTTACTACTAATTACTACTAATTAATTATTACTACTAATTAATTATTACTACTAATTATTACTAGTTATGCCTATTTATTGCAAATTATTACTAATTATGACTAATTATTACTAATTAGTACTAATTATTGCTAATTATTGATAATTATTACTAATTATTACTAATTATTGCTAATTATACCTATTTATTACTAATTATTGCTAATTATACCTATTAATAACTAATTATTACTAATTATTACTAATTATTATTTATTATTACTAATTGTTACTAATTATTACTAATTATCACTATTTATACCTATTTGTTACTATTTATACCTATTTATTACTATTTAATACTAATTATAAATATTTATTACTATTTATTACTAATTATTACTAATTATACATATTTGCTACTAATTATTACTAATTATTACTAATTATTACTAATTATTACTAATTATTACTAATTATTACTAATTATACCTAATTATTACTAATTATTACTAATTATTACTAATTATTACTAATTATACTTATTTATTAAAAATTATTACTAATTATTACTAATTATACCTATTTATTACTAATTATTACTATTATTAATATTTCTAACTATTTATTACTAATTATACCTATTTATTACTATTTATTACTAATTATTAATAATTATTACTAATTATTTCTAATTATTAGTAATTATTAGTATTTATTACTAATCATTACTATTTATACTTAATTATTACTATTTAATCCTAATTATTACTAATTATACCTATTTATTACTAATTATACCTATTTATTACTAATTATTATTGATTATTACTAATTATTACTAATTATACCTATTTATTACTAAGTATACCTATTTATTACTAATTATACCTGATTATTACTAATTATACCTAATTTTTACCAATTATACCTAATTTTTACTTATTATACTTATTTATTGCTAATTATATCAATTTATTACAATTTATTAATATTTATTACAAATTATTACTAATTAAACCTAATTATTAAAAATTATACCAGATTATTACAAATCATAATTAATTATTACAAATTATTACTATTTATACTTATTTATACCTATTTATACATATTTATTACTAATTATTACTAATTATACCTATTTATTACTAATTATTACTAATTATTACTAATTATTACTAATTATTACTAATTATTACTAATTATACCTATTTATTACTAATTATACATATTTAGTACTATTTATTACAATTTATTGCTATTTATTACTATTAATTACTAATTATTTCTAATTATTGCTAATTATTACTAATTATTACTAATTATTACTAATTATACCTTTTTATTTCAAATTATACCTATTTATTACAAATTAATGCTATTTATACATAATTATTACTAATTATACCTATTTATTATTATTTATTACAATATATTATTATTTATTACTATTTACTACTAATTATTACTAATTATACCTATTTATTACTAACTATACCTATTTATTACTAATTATTACTAATTGTTACTAATTATTAATATTTATTACTATTTATACCTATTTATTACTATTTATTACTAATTATACCTATTTATTACTAATTATATCTATTTATTACTAATTATTACTATTTATGCCTAATTATTACTAATTATACCTATTTATTGCTATTTTACTAATTATATCTATTTATTACTAATCATTAATAATTATTACTAATTATTACTAATTATTCCTATTTATTACTAATTATTACTAATTATACATATTTATTACTAATTATTACTAATTACTACTAATTATTACTAATTATTACTATTTGTTACTAATTATTACTATTTATTACTAATTATTACTATTTATTCCTAATTATTACTATTTATTCCTAATTATTACTATTTATTCCTAATTATTTCTATTTATTACTATTTATCCCTATTTATTTATATTTATTCTTATTTATTACTATTTATTCCTATTTATTACTATTTATTACTAATTATTCCTATTTATTACAAATTATTATTAATTATTCCTATTTATTACTAATTATTCATAATTACTATTTATTCCTAATTATTCATATTAATTACTATTTATTCCTATTTATTATTTTTTATTCCTATTTATTACTATTTATTACAAACTGTTATTAATTTTTCCTATCTATTACTTATTATTCCTATTTATTAATATTTATTACTATTCATTTCTATTTATTCCTAATTATTTTCTAATTATCACTAATTATTCCTATTTGTTACTAATTATTCCTATTTATAACTATTTATTACTAATTACCGCTAATTATTAAAATTTATTAGTATTTATTACTAATGAAATAACATATTTGTAAAAATAAATAATACAAAATAAAACTATCTAACTCTAGTTTAATTTAGTTGTCGCTAATTAACAATAATTATAAGTGACATAAAATTAAATGAATTAACTAAAAAATAAAAGTAATAGATAAATATCTTAAAACAAAATCGTTTGTACGTTGCAAGGCTTGAAAATCGCTCTGATATGAAATTTTAAACTTTAGGAAAATTTCAGAGAGAAATATGAGAGTTTAGAGAGAGAGAGAGAGAGGAGTTAAGAGATATATGAAATGAAAAAAACATATGGAGGTATATATATGTTAGATTATTTGCGATTAGGTTCCCGTCACAAATACTAACCCCCTATTAATTAGGGGTCAAAGTTCAAAAATTATTTGTGACGAGTCGCGTTGCAAATACCTACCTGCCGATATAACATTTGCGACAGGCGTTAAATCCCGTTGCAAGTGCTAAACCCCTATTAATTAGAGGGCGACAGTAAAAAGAGTATTTGTGACGGGTCTCGTCAATACTCTCGTCGCAAATAATCTAACTTATATATACTTCTACTGAAGTGTATTGTAACCAACCTATCTCCACAATAGGTTAAATCAGTGACCAACCCAAATCCATAAGATGTTAAACTTGTGACCAACCTATCTCTACAAGATGTTAAACCCATGACCTATCCTATCCCCACAAGACATTAATTTTGTGACAAACCTATCTTCAGAAGATATAAAATCTGTGACTATGTCCCCTTAGGACCTTAAATTTATGACATGATCCAAAATCTCTACCCCATGCAATGAACATGGGATGCCTGGGGTAAAAAGTCTCAGAAGTCTTATACCTCTAGCATGGATTAACCCATGTCGTACATGGGATTTCTCATGTTCTATACCTAAGATTCCTCATATATGAGATTCCCTCAACTTCGAAAGAGGAAGACTTTATATGTTCCCAACACACCCAATGCCCACTGATATCCAAATGTGTCCAATGTTATCATCATCTCCAATCATAGTTTTCTACTTTTTCAATACAAAAGCAGCATAATTGACTGGCATCCACCTCGAGATAGTACTGGGAATGAGTTTCATGAACATAACTCAAATCAATAAGGGATACCTGGACTCGGAAAAGATCTCCAAGGAGAAATCAATGGAAGGGGGAACTGGCATCCCATCATCCCATTTTGATCAAGGATCCAATATCACGAACCTTAGTGGTAGAGGCTGACCAGCTTTGGAAAGTGGGAATGCGGGTCAAGAATGACGTTTCTCCACCATGATGCACGCTCCAGTGGAAAGCATAAAAAAATAGCAACATTGGATGTTGTAAAGTAAAAAAGTTTGAATGTTATGTTCAAGGAGATGAACATGAAGAATATTATTCTCATGTTTCACCATTATTCAAACTAGCTTAATTCATAGATGTTACTCACTAAAGAAATTTAGTGGGAGGGTTTTATCAAATAGTCACATGGAGATGTGGTGAGAATTATATAAAGATTTAATGATTTTAACAAAACTCTAAAAGTGAAAAAAACATAAGGCCTCTATGGTGGTTTATCATATAAAATATAATTAGAAAAATTCTTATTTATGATTTTATTAATATTCTTAAAAGAATTTAATAATATAAAATGTATCATTCTATACAAAATTTAGTCTCCAATTTATCATTATTTTGTATAAGTTTCATGTGTTTCAAGAAGTGAAATGATAATTAACCTCTCAAAGTATGACATGGAGTTATCTATAACTAATTTTCATCATGAATTATTATATGTTATGATTAGATTTTAAGGTTATCATGGGTATGATTACGTATATAGATTAAATATGCATATGTGATATAAAATGAGTTTTGCACGTTGGATTACTCGCCAAGTATACCACATGTAGTATCAATCACTATGTATTTGATATACTATGGGTGCGTGTTTCATATTGATATTTCCTCATAATTGAGGTAGGAAATATACCTTTGATGAGAACCTTCACACTTTGACATCTTTATAATGCAAGCCTTGAGGCTTTGCTAATTAGGGGGTGTTTGGGGATGTTTCTAATCATGTCATCAGTTTAGGCTTAACCAATATGGTATTTTTCCTCTTGTATAACAAGTATGGAATTTTAGCCCTTGATTGAGAAAAACTAATGCAGTATATGGTTGTACCTAGATAAGCTAAATTTTACGTGCTTATATATTTGGAAGAGGGGCTTGTTATGTGCTTATTCACTTAGATGAATGGCACATGATGTATTCACCAACATGGACAACTTATACTTAGAGAATTAAGAACATGTGAGTAGCTATACCAGATTCAAATACTCCATGTCTCACTGTTACATGATGTGTTAGATCAAGGGAACATATTAAAATTCATGCTGGAATATAATATAGTTGGTGGAAACACATATATAAATACATTTTTTTAATAGAGATCATGCCATATCCCTCTATATCTTGAGTAGTTGTGATATTTTTCTAGAGGAAGCACTTAACTTACATTTATTAATTAGGGAATTCATATTTGTTTTCTATTATACCAATACCCATGGGGCCACTCTTTATGTTTTATTGAATGGGAACTGATATTTAAAAAACTCATAGAGTTTCTCTAAAAGGTGTTTTACAGTTTATCCAAAAAGGAGTATTGGATGAATATTCACAAGGCATTGAAGATGATGTGATACACATAGTAAAATTCCTGATAACTTTCCAAAAGTGTTTTTGAAAGATATCCAAAAGTATTTTTGGATATTGTATTATAAGTTATTGTATATGATACAATATAAGTTGAAATGGCATAAATTCTATGAGGATTTAGTGAAATTAGTAGATTGAACTATTTATGCCATGTAACACCCATAAAATTTAGTATGTATATTCCTTTAAAAATTTTGTTGAATAACTTCTTTCACAAGAAACTCAGAACTAAAATGAAACATGATATATTTTATTTAGATAAAACATTACAATTAAAGATAAACATTAATACATTATGAAAATACAATATGAAACATTATTAAGAAAACTAAAATTGGAATAAAACAACATGTAAATAAAAAATACCACGAACATGAAATCACAATCCTTGTGATTTTAATTAAAGATCATACCCCTGATTATAACTATGGTAATAAAGAAAAAAATTATAAATATAATAGACATTTTTAGAATAAAGTAAATTAATTGGATAAAGGAATCTAAATATTTATTTAAGGCTATATATAAAAATTAAATATGATCATTATACATATGAATGTTGGATATATATGGTCATTGGATATATGGTTATTAGGTATACATATTGTTGCATAGTAGAAGGAATCTAGGTGGCATAATGTGACCATGTGAACGACACTACGTGACTAAGAAATCGGTGCAGCATAGAAACACACATGCATCACTAGGTGGGTAGCTTGAAATAGAAATAGGTGCATTAGTGCTTATAATTCAGATCTCTACCCACTCGGATTTATAATTTGGGATGAAGGAGTTCCCTATCACAAAGATATAGAAGGTGGAGCGACGCGACAATTTCTGGAAGGGGGAATGGTGTGTTAACTGGTGACATTATTGCTTTTGTGACAAAAAAGATGACATTGCATGACTAGTAGGCGGTGAAACATGAAAACTTATAGGTTTCTCTAGGTGGGAAGCTTAAAAGAGTGATGGTTTCATTGGTAGTTATCAATCTCCCCTCTACAAACATAGTTTTTTTATGTGGGGTGAAAGAGTGACCTTCCAAAGCACGATTAAGCAGCATGGAATGATGGTGTTGGTAGGGGATAACACAACATAAAATACTAGTGACATAGTGTAAAATTGGATTCTCATTTATAACTTTGGGTCATCTCCATAGGAATCCTTTGGGACACATTCAATTAGGTCTCTAAGCCATCAAGATCGTGGGCCTTCAATCCATAAACATATAATAAAATATTCTTAGTGTGTGTTTTACATTCCATGTGTTGAGGGATGAGGCTTGACCCACTGGGGTTCCTGGTTGTGTGTTTTTTGTGGATTGTAATCCCTACACTAGTATAAAAAAATGT
Source organism: Viscum album (assembly GCA_963277665.1). Classification (NCBI taxonomy): domain Eukaryota; kingdom Viridiplantae; phylum Streptophyta; class Magnoliopsida; order Santalales; family Viscaceae; genus Viscum; species Viscum album. Next base: position 1,931,326,807 of record OY728148.1, read on the forward strand.
TTTTTATATCATTTTTAAGTCAAATTTAAGGGATGTGGGTAGAAGAAACATAGTAAATATATTCTTATCATTGGTGTTTAATAACCAATGTTAAATAATTATTTCAAAAAATAAATAAATACACTCAATGTGGGTTATAAAAATAATCAAAGTTGAAAGTGTGCAATTTTTTTAATAATTCCATATATATTACTCCCTTGGTGGATAATATAAGAAAAATAAGGTATAAAATTTTGAAACCATATCAAAATAAGAGAATGAAACTTAAAGATTAAACTTCAATTCCTTGATTTTTGTGGCATCCTTCATCATTTTCTTTTGAGGAATGAACTCGTGACACAACCTCAACTACGGATGGGGGGATTTTAATCCACGGGTGATAAATATCATGTATAAGTTTCATATTTTGAACTTGATCTGACAAATTATTATTCATCATAAAAAATAAATCATTAAAATTTTTATTGATCATGAAATATAATCCTAAAAAATTAAACAATGAGAGAATAATAATTAATACCATATAGAAATCATTGAATGAATAATAGGTGGAAGGATGATATGGATTGAAGGATTAGTAGATCAAAAATAGAGAAAAAGGGAGGTTGAAATATTATTTATAGTTCCTAAAAACATTTTTCACGAGATAATAAATTTTAGTTGGGATTTTAAAAGTTGAAAGGTACATTCTGAAAAAAATTAAACACTATTAGTCTGTGATGTAATTTTTTTACTTTTAATGCTGATTAATCATATAACTAATTTTAAAAATATTCTCTCAAGTAGTTTTAATGTTAATTAGTTAACATCAGTTTTTAAATAAACGATGTTAAAATCTAGGTATTTAATGTTGGTTTTTAAATAACCGATGTTAAAACCCACTGTGAAAGGGATTTAATGTCGGTTATTAAATAACTAATGTTAAATCTCTGATGAGAAAGCTATTTTTTATACCATTGTCTCTTCCTAATATAGATATTTAGAAAAATATTGATTTCATTTGTTTATAAAATTAAAATAAGGATTATAATGCCAATGGATTTATAAAATTGAATGGTTAGAAGATATATAATTAACTTTAGGGGGATTTGATTAAAATAATTTAATGTTAAAAGTGGATGTTTTAAAAATAATTTTTTTAAGTGTTGAGCATTTTTATCATAACAAATTAAATATATAAATTTTAAAGGATTATTATAATAAAATTTTAAATTTATAAACAAATATATTTACATTAACTTAATAACAAATTGATGTGAAATAGGATTAAGAAAACTTAAAATTAAAAAAATCATTTTTCTATAAATTGTTTTCTATATATATTTTATGTTTTAATTTTAAAAGATAAATTTATAATATTTATAAATTTAATTTGATTAAATGTATTCCAAATTTGTAATCATCACATCAAAATTGGGTAAGAAATTTCATCTTATATTTTTAATAAAAAAACAATTACCATGGTAAATAATTAAACAAGGAAAAGGGGGTAAAAATTAGCAAATTATCATGGATTTAATTTTGTGTAATTAAATTGATATTTAGACATTATCAAAGTCCTTTTTTAAGTGTGATAGTCAATCCAAATTGTCTCACAAACATTACCATACCAAACTTACCTAACTCCCTTGTGATTCCATCATTACCCTTCACCCAACTCAAATTTCCAAATAAATTCCCCTCATTTTTTTTCACGACCTGACCCGACGAAGCTCGGGCCATAACTCCCAAAGTCCACCTTCAATAGACCAAGGGATAACAACTAGTGCTGAATAGGCATATCACTAACATGGGAGGCAATTCCTATGTACTTTTACACACACACACACACATCTCCAATCTCACAAAATGTTGAAATGTAAACAAACCACAAAGAAACCAATTCATGCATAAATATATATCCCACAACTAGAGTAAAACATAATTACTAAAAGAGAAAGAAGGAGAAAACAACACCCACTAAAGAAAACTATAAAAGTTTCCAACCTGCTTAGAAGGAGGGGATCACTATCAACTGTAACTACCAGAAAGCTCCTCAACCCAATTATGGTAAACACCTCGGTCTATCTATCCCACTAATCCCTTCCAACCTCATGTCCTCTATGGATTCTGTCAAAAGGATTGTGGTTTTCACAAGACACAAAACATATGCAGGAAATTCCCATGTAGGGGTGAGTGTAAAAATACTCAGTAGGTGCCCCAACCCCCCCCCCCCCAAAAGGGAGAAACTAAAAGGAAATAGTCTACTCGACCTAGATAGAGGGAACCCCAATCGATAGAGAAACTCCATCTCGAACCATCATCAAATGTACATGAAATTTCATCTTGGTCTACAAGGGGTGTAAACCTCTACATGTGACAACACTAAAAGGACTCCCAAAAATCACTAAGATATACTTGTCTCGTACACCAAGTCTCATAAGGTTCTGACCTCACAGACAGTAACATGATTCTATTCGTAGGCTATAACCATAACATGAAACTAGGAGAACAAATTCCATAAGCTCTACTATCCCATATGGAACTCATTTAATATATCCAACCCACCAGGAAAAACTTTACCATTCCTAATGGTATGTTCTAGAGACCATTCTACAACGGAAACATCTTACCACGTATATCTTTAGCTCCCATCACCAGAGGTTCTATCATCTTTACCTTACACCCAATACAATCTAAAGAAACCCAAGTGAAGAGGCCCACCCCTTACCACTACACACAGTTGGGGGAGCACTGCTCCAGACTATGCACTGCGTGCATCCTCTCCAATGAGAGGGAATAAAGGGACCCATGCCTCACCAATGCCCCACGATCAAGGGATTAATTCTCCTAACTAACCTGTGAAACCTCTGTTGATACTATATAGAGTGTCTCATACCTTAGTTCATATAGGTAGCACTACCCCTATCGAGGTATCATTCACATCAAGTGGATGGGCCAACTTTTCATAATTATATCCCATAGCCAAGGGAGATCCAACTTCAATGGAGGACATGTTTCCTGTTGTTACTCGGAGATGGGGGAGTAATACTCTATAAGTGAGGACCCATGCCCTGATCCAATAGGGGAGTACCAATCATGAAGGACTCTCACCCTGATATGATAGGGTTGTACTACTCCATAAATCAAGGACCCACACGCCATCCCGGTAGTGGAGTACAACTCAATGACCATAGGACCCTCACCCTAGTAGAATAGTAGAGTACCAACTCTACTATCTCATTCACTATGGGGGACCTACACCTTGATACGATAGGGGAGTACTGACCCCAGGCTTGATGATCCACTCCCTGGCATGGTAGGGGAGTACTGACTCTTCTAGAACAAAACATATGTAGGAATTTCACCCTGAAATGATAGGGGAGTACCAAATACTAGAATAAATTACTCTCAATGTAATATTACATAGGAGTATCCACTCTATCTACATTTCATATATAGAGGACCCTCACCCTTGTCTAGAAGGAGAGCACTATCCATCTTCACAAACATCACAGGGAAACCCACACCCTAGCCCATCTGGGGTGTAACACCCCCGGAAGAAACTACCCAAAGGTAACAAACCCGCACCCACGACATGGGGAGTACCATGTCTACCTAAGAAGTGAGGTAAGGAAAACATAGACCCAAACCCATTAGGGGAGTACTAGTCTCAGCGTATCTCTACACGAACCACACGGATCTCCAACATCGGATCAGTACGACTTCACAATCATATTTCTAAATTAATTCCACCTCATATCTCATAGGTTATAACAGAGGACATCATCACATTCTATGTGAGAAATCAATTAGAATAGACTACTCAAATGCCTAAATATGATTCTTAGAGAAGAAGATATGAAAGTTGGAAGATCCTAGAAGGATCTATTAGAAGTATGTGGCATGCACCGGGACACACCTGACATGTGATCATGCCCGAGCACCTGGCTGTGTATCTTGTATATATAGTTTACCAAACCATGTATGGGTACATGGAATGTAACATAGGTAAACATTTTGTCCCTTATCACCCGACCCTTGGCCATGTTCCTCATTTACACGGACTGACCGATTGTGTCCCTCACACGCCGTGTATCCCATACTACACGACAATTTCAGGATAAATGGTCACATGCCCATGTAGTTTTCTTGTGTCCATATACCAGACCCTATGTTAGTGTACCTTGGTCATGAGTTATTACACAACCATGTGTTTTCACATAGCTAAACCATGCCATGTCCCATGGTCACACAGTTTTGGTCACTACATGGTGTGTAACCCCTATACACGGTGTGTAGTACCAAATGTTCATCTTCCATGAATAGTAAGAGCTATATGGAACGTTTCACCAAGCTAAATGTGGTGTACATGGTAATTATAGTTAGTAATTACCTGAAAAACACCTTGATTCATCCCATTCTTCCCCAATACTCAAAAATTTACCTAACAGCGATCAATAACAATCTTATTTTTTTCTCTATAACCTTAAAACAATGCATAAAGAAATGGATTGAGACCAAAACTCAAATACAACTACCTAATTGGTGAAAGTACAAAGATTTGAATGAATAATGACACCTAGATCGTGCTTCTCCTCGATTGGTTGATGATCTATGTCAAAAAGGAGGATCGGCAGCAGTTCATCGCTTCAATTCAGCATTAGTTTCATTTGTTGATAATGAGAGGAGAGGAGGGGTAGAGGAGAGGCTCCTTTCAGTTGTGTCATGCACCAAATATAAGGGGTGTGGATTTAGGTTTAGGTTTATTTATTTAATTAAATTATTAATTAATATTCCACTTAACGCCCAGCCAACTCGCCTCTGACCAAACCTCCCAGTAAAAACAATTTTATGTCATGCCTAGGGTAAAAATGACATTCTAGGATCAAATGAGGTCTCAGAAATATGATATGAGACTCATGAAGGGATTTATTTATGTTTCAATAGAAACAACGCATGCATGACAACATATTTTTAATATCACTACAACGAGCCTCCCCAAGCCACAACTTCCTACGCCAACTCAGCACCTGACATCAAAAATATTCTTTGGAATATTATAAGGTATTTTGGATCAAAATTTGAGTCATTACATTCTCCCCACCTTTGGTTTTTTCATCCCCAAAAAATGAAATCCCTAGCACAAGAGAAGAAACTAAGCTCCCTATAGGACTCACATTCCATCGATCTCACCAAGGGTTCTTATACTTCTTACATGAACCCACACATAGGAAAAACCAAGATCAAACCACTCTTATGTACACATTATATTAGGAAAACAATATTCAATAACATGAACATGTATCCTTAGCTATAAAAGGTGAGAAAGCACCTAGCACCACGATCCATCTGTAGGCATGGGGTCTAGTGGTACACCACCTCGTTAACCCGATGCAGATACTAACAGAACCCCACAGTTCACATCCACCCCTAGATGTACTGTACAACATCCTCCTCAAGAATTTTATGTTCATGTTTGATGCTAAACACATGAGTATATTTACAAATGGAACAAGGTTTCCCAAGAGTAAACACTGGGTCTTACTGGCCCTTCATCTACAAACCTCCAGTTGTAACATAGCTCTCCCAAATAGAAACACTATCACACCCAATAGTGACATCCCAGTTGAGTGTGCACAATGGGAAACCAATCCAAACTACAGATTCATCATATGGCCTAACTTTTTTACTATAGAAGGATTATAAGAAAGGCTCTCCCTCTACTAATACCTCCAAGCTAGAGGGTATCGAGTAGGGAAACTCCGCTGGCAAGGCCAGGACCTGCTCTAACACTTCATCTCATATCCTTTCCCTGAATATGCAATTATAAGAAACTCATCCACCAAACCTCAATATTTTCTGATTTGGGAAACACTTACTCTCTCATAGCGTTTTGGTCGCGTTACAAAGATGTTTCTTGATGGAGAAAGTGTACCCCTTCCTCATGAGTTCAGAGATTCATCAAACCACACTACACCCCCCTTGAGCGTGTCACGTACAAATATAAAACCAAACACATGAGGGTACTCATGAAAAACAAATAAGGGCTTCCCAAACACACACTAGGTCTTACTGGGACCTCTATCACAACTACCAACATGGGGTTCTACCGATACCCTGAATCTCCCTAGTTAGACCTCAAGCATAAGAGGAAAGAAAAGAGTACCCATAAAAGTGTCTAATTATTGATAATGAAAAAAACTAATGTCAAAAGGTGTGACTCTATTAATCCTTAGAGATTCTAGGTCAAAGGTCTCTATGGCCTGAAGCTCTCCTTACCCACATCCTCCATCTCCCTAAGCTTGGTACAGATCCCTTGGGGGTGGTGGTGGAAACACCTCGAACTGTCTACCACCTCCTTCCATTCTTCCAAATCCTCTACCTCATCCTCCACCTTGTAGAAATCCTTTTTCCAAATATTGTCTATACCAAGGTGGATCATCATCCAATCCCCTCTCAACAGAAAAAAAGGTTGGAAAATCTGTAGAGAGATGACCCCAGTCATCGCAAGCATAACACTACCTCTCTTGTGACTGATCTGATCCTTGGACCCACTCTTTCACTACTAGACCATGTTTCTATGTTTGGGCATGGGTATGCCTTCTGGGCCATGATCCCATCATCTATCATCCACTATCTCCTACAGATTCCTCAGTATCATAACCACTACTATGGGTCACATACATTTGTTCCTCATCCAAGAAACTCTCCACCACCATAGCTCACTCTGGCACTCCAACATAGGTGGGAATACATAGAAGAATCACATACACCCTGATATCCCAACGTAATACCTACTCAAAGGTCCATTCTCGAAAGAACATATACCAAACCATATCCAATGAGTATCACAACAAGTCTATGAACCTCTTAGAAAACTCTTCCATTATCATGCTACCCTGCAAAAGCTGCATAAGCTCCTGGATATGCACTGATCTCAAAATGGTTGGGTAAAAATCATCCCTAAAGAGTCGTTTGAAATCCTCAAAATATATAATCAACTCTTCATGAGTCTATTTTACTAAATTACACCATATCCCTACTGAGCCTTATAGAAGGATCGCTACTAGGACCACCATCTAACTAGAAGGTGTTCTCACTAAGAGGAACACTCGAGTAACTGCCTCTATCCAGTCATCTGCTACATGGGGTTCTGGATCACTATGGTACCTCAGAGGTCACTGCCTTTGTAAATCATGTAGCACACTCATCATTCACTCATCCTCAACCTGAACTATCCGTAAAACATGCTTCTCAACAGGCAGTTGCACTACCGGCAGAACACCTAGAGGAAACACCTCAGAATCAGTGCCCTACACTGAAGCCTCATCACATGGTGCATTTTCATCATAATAATTCCATAGAATCCTATCTGGCTATCATCATGGAGGCATCCTCAAATTTAATCACGACATACTATGTTCAAAGAGTATATTTAGGGATATGACTCAAGAAGGAAAGGAAAAACCAAAAACCCAGTCCTATATTATTCATGTACCATTTATTTCTCAGAAACTAGTGTCATAATGTACTGAGTTAAAAAACGAGTTATCAGAGTCTTAGTGAATATATACATTAGTCGTCGCACCAACACTAGAACCTCTGGACCTAGAGCCGAACTCTAAACATCCTAACACTATCTCTTTTAAACCCAAACCAATCTCACAACACTATAGTCCATATGTGGAACCAACCAGCTCTGATACCACTCTGTCACAACCTAACCCGATGGGGCTTGGGCCACAACTCCCCAAGCCTTCCTCCAATAGGCTAGGGGATAGAGACTAGTTCCAAGTAGACATATCACAAACATGAGATGCATTTACTTTGTACCTGTACACATGAACATATCTCTAATATAAAAAAAAGTTGAAATGTAAAAAATCACTAAGAAACCAATGCATGCATACATATATATCCCACAACTAGAGTAAAATATATGTACGAAAAAAATAAAGGAAAAATAATACCCACCAAAGAAAATGTAAAAGTGTCCAACCTACTCAGAAGTAGGGGATAGTTGTCAACTACAACTGATGGAAAGCTCCTCGGACCAGCTCTGATAAACACATCAATTTTTATCTCACTATGATCTTCCTACCTCGGGTCCTCCGTAGACTTTGTCAAGAGGCCTGTGGTCTGAACAAGACACAAAACAGGTGTGGGAAAATCTCGTGCATGAGTGAGTATAAAATACTCAGTAGGCACCCTAAAAATTCCAAAAAAAGGGAACAAATAAAAGGCAACTGTATGATCGAACTAGATAGAGGGAACCCCAATTGAGAGAGAAACTCCATCTTGAACCATCCTCAGTTGTACATGAAAAGTCAGATTGGTCTACAGGGGGTGTCAATCCTAACATGTGAGAACACCATAAGGACTCCCAGAAATCACCCAGATATACTTGTCTCAGACACCAAGTCTCATATGGTTCTGACCTCACAACCAATAATAGGATTATATTATTAGGGTCTAACCATAACATGAAACTACAAGAACAAACTCCATCAGCTCAGCAATCCCATACAACACCTTTGCGAGAGATGAAATCCATCGGGAACAACTATAACATTCCTAAAGGTATGTCTAAGAGAACGTTCTCTATAAGGAAAATATTTTTAGGTCCATCTCTAGTTCCCAGAACTAGAGGTTCTATCATCATTACCTTGCACCCAATATAAGGTAAAGAAATCTAAGTAAAGAGGTCCACCCCTCACCACTGCACGTAGTTGAGGGAGCACTGCTCTAGACTATGCACCGTGTGCATCCTCTCATATGAGAGAGAATAAAGGGACACATGCCTCTTCACGGCCTTTCATTAGAGGGAGTACTACTCCTAACTAACCCACAAAACCTCTGTCACTCCTATATGGAGTGGCCCGCACCTCAGCCATCGAGGGAGCACTAACTCATATCTAAGTATAGTTCACATAAAGTGGATAGTCCTACTCCTCATTACTGTATCCCATAGACGAGGGAGCTCCAAATATAATGGAGGACCCTATATCTACTGCTAATCAGATAAGGGGGAGTACTACTCCATAAGAGAGGACCCAAACCTTGATCTAATAGGGGAGTACCACTCATGAAGGACCCGCACCCTGATAAGACCGGAGAGTACTACTCTGTAAATTTAGGACCTTTACCCTAACCCAGTAGGGGTGTACCACTTAGTGACTAGAGGACCCACACCCTATTAGAATAGATGAGTAATGAATCTTCCATCTCATTCACTATGTGGGACCTAAACCTTGATACAACAGGGGAGTACATACCCTAGGCTCAAGGACCCGCTCCCTAATAGGGCAAGGGAGTACCAACTTTGTCGGAACAATAAGTATGGAGGACCCACACCCTGGAATTATAGGGGAGTCACGAATCATAAAATAGAGGACTCGAACCCTAATACGATAGGGGAGTACCCACTCTATCTACATGCCATATATAAAGGACCGACACCCTAGTCCAATAGGGGAGTACTATCCATCTTCACGAACATCATGGGGAAACCCACACACCAGTCCATCAGGGGAGTAACACCCCTGTAGGAAAATACCCAAAGGTAACAAACCCACACCCACTATGTGGGGAGTCCCATATCTACCAAATAAGAGAGCTAAGGAAAACTGTTGAGCCCTCTAGAAGATTGTTGCAGTCTTCCTATGATTGTTGTTTTAATAATCACAAATCATCATTACTTAATCCTGTTGGATTTCTCATATACATAATCACAATCCTTTAATGAATCTGTTTATATTGGTTGGATCATGTTTTTATATGTTTATCTGTGCTTGATATTGATTTACAAGTATTCTGGAAGTATTCTGGATCAAACAGACACTTTGTGAACGGTCGCACCGATCCATTTCAAAAGAGAACTGACGCACCGATCATGAGCCACCGATGCTGATCAAATGACGCACCGATCATGAGTCACCAATGCTTATCAAATGACGCATCGATCATGAGTCACCGATGCTGATCAAATGACGCACCGATCATGATTCACCGATGCTGATAAAATGACGCACCGATCATGAGTCACCGATGCTGATCAAATGACGCACCGATCATGAGTCACCGATGCTGATCAAATGACGCACCGATCATGAGTCACTGATGCTGATCAAATGACGCACCGATCATGAGTCACCGATGCTGATCAAATGACCCACCGATCATGAGTCACCGATGATGATCAAATGACGCACCGATCATGAGTCACTGATGCTGATCAAATGACGCACCGATCATGAGTCACCGATGCTGATCAAATGACGCACCGATCATGATTCACCAATGCTGATCAAATGACACACTGATCATGAGTCACCGATGCTGATCAAATGACGCACCGATCATGATTCACCGATGCTGATCAAATGACGCACTGATCATGAGTCACCGATGCTGATCAAATGACGCACCGATCATGAGTCACCGATGCTGATCAAATGAGTCACCGATCATGACACACTGATGCTTATCAAATGAGTCACCGATCATGACACACTGATGTTGATCATCTGAGTCACCGATCATGACACACGGATGCTGATCAAATGAGTCACCGATCATGACACACCGTTGCTGATAAAATGATTCACCGATCATGACACACTGATGCTGATCAAATGAGTCACCGATCATGACACACCGATGCTAATCAAATGAGTCACTGATCATGACACACTGATGCTGATCATCTAAATCACCGGTCATGACACACCGATGTCTAGCCACAGATGCTGATGCTGATGACCTACCGATCACTTGACTCACCAACAGTCATAAACAACAGTTTGAATTTTCTTATTATTATTTAATCTAACCAATGGTCATATTAGGTATATTTTAATGCTATGTCATTTATTTAATGAAGGTTGTTGGATGTCAGGGAACCGTACCTCGTACCTGCAAAAAGAAATCATTTCTTTTGTCGGATCTCATGCCCTAAATACAAGAAGTCCTTGTTGATGCAAAAGGGGAATAGAGGACGAGAAGAGCTTATACGGATATCCATGTGTGAACAAGAAGACACAGAAGCTCATACACATTCAAGATTACTCAAGAAGAGTTCTGTATATTCACGAGGACATTGAAGAACTTCATCACCTACATTTTTTCACTATCTCTGAACCTGGATGTTAAGCAGACGACATTCTGCTTTTCAGAAAAAAGCCAGAAGAGGACTCAGAATCATTTCTGATGAAACTCAAGAAGTCCAAAAGACTCACTGCAATCACTAGAGACATTTCTAAACTCTACACCTCTGCTCTGTGATTCATTATTTTACATTACAAGCAGTGTGTGTCATCAGTTTTAATTTACACACACACTGTCTCCTGAACCTTAACTGGAGGATCTATAAATCCTCAGAAAACTCTTTACTTCTGTTATTTCCCACTGGGATAGTGGTAGAGGTCATGTGTGACCTGGACAGCTGGTTGTTGTTGTTTTGTTTCCCACGAATAACAGTGGTAGAGGTCTTGGACCTGGACAATTGTATACTGTTGTTATCCCCGATCCAGGGTGTGGATCACTTTTATATAAATTTTTGAGAGGACTAAGTCTCAGCTTGAGACTGAACATCTTGGTTATATCTTCTATGCTATCTCCTTCAATGTTATTTTTATTCCGCTTCCAATTACTTTAAAACCAAAACTGTTTTTAAAGTCACTTTGATAATTAAACTCGCAAGTGTTTATATTAGTTGTAAATCAGTAAGTTAGTTTCAAAAGTTAATCAATTCTTCTATTTTGATTAACTGGGAAATAATCAATCCCTTGAGAACCTAACAGAACCTTTACTTTGATATAAATTCACTACAGTTTAATTCTGTATTTTATTTGGGGTTTTTAAGAAAAAAATTTTAAACAGAAATTTTAATTGGAACTCAATTAACCCCCCCCCCCCCGCCCTCTTGAGTGTCCACTCCGACCAACATTTGGTATCAGAGGGAGGTTTAAAATATTTTCTGAGAGTACTCTATTTTTCAACTGTGATTTTGGTTGTATTTTAAAGTTCTTAAAATTTCTGTTATTTCTAAATTTTTATCTCTTTAAAATTTTTGTTTTAACCTAGTTATCATGGATAACAGACTTGAAGGTTTTGCTACCAATATACCACCATTTTTCAATGGCAATAACTATGGTCAGTGGAAAATTAAGATGAAAATTCATTTAGAGAGCATGGGTTTTGATATTTGGACTACTATAGAATCAGAATATAAAATTCCCACTACTGTTAGATCTACTTGGAATGAAGCTACTAAGGCTGCTTGAAATAATAATTGTAAAGCTATGAATGCTCTGTATTTTGCTTTAGGAGATGAAAAATTTAATAGAACATCTTCTTGAAAAACTGCATATGAAATTTGGGATACCTTAGCTATTTCTCATGAAGGAACAACTGATGTTAAGGAAATGAGATTGAACGCCTATACTATTAAGTATTATAATTTTAAGATGAAGCCTGATGAACCCATTTATGACATGTATCTCAGGTTCAACGAAATTTTCAACACAATGACCTCACTGGGAAAGGATGTTCCATCCAAAGAACAAATCATGAGAATTCTGAGATGTCTACCAGACCGATGGAGAGGCACATATGTTTCAATCAGAGAATCATGTGACATTGGTTCTCTACCTATCAAATAACTCATTGGTATGCTGATGATGTATGAAGAGGAACTCAAGGTAAATAAAGAAGAAGAAGATGAACCAAGAAGGAAGTCTGTTGCTTTCAAGACTTCAACTTCAAAGAACAAGGATAAGAAGAAGCTTCAAGCTATAGATGAAATCTCAAGCTGTGAAGATAGTGAGAGTGCTTCTGATAGTGATGTGGAGATGGCTCACATTGCCAGAAGATTTAAGAAGTTTTATAGGAAGAAGTAATTCTTCAGAAAATCAAATTACTAAGGTAAATATGACAACAAGGGACATTGGAAAAAGGATCGGAATAAATCAGATAAATCATATGAAGTTGTCTGCTATGAGTGCAAAAGAAAAGGACATATAAAAGCAGACTGTCCAAAACTGAAATTTAAGAAGAAATATGAATAAAAGGACAATAAGTATAAGAAAGCCATGAAGGCTACTTGGAGTTCTTCTGAGGATAGCTCCACTGAATCTGAAATTTCTGAAACTGAACACAGAAATAAGGCAAACATGTGTTTTATGACAAACACTTTTGAGGTAACAGCTGAAACTCCTGCTTTAAATTCATATTATTCTGGAGATGATACTGACTCTGATAACATGTCAAAATCTGAACTATTTGAATATTGTGATATGTTAGAAGCAACCTGTAATGAGCTAAAAGATAAATACAAAGGTTTAAAGAAACAGTATGCTTTAACTGTTAGACATAAATCTGATCTTGATATTGAAGTAGAAAAGAATGATCAGTTGCTTAAAGAGAATACTGAACTGAAATTATCTAATGAGAAACTCAAGAAAGACTTAGAAAAATTTACCAATGGCAGAGATACTCTTACTCATATTCTAGGTAAGAAAATAGCACCTAGATACACTACTGGAATAGGATACCAACCTGGACAAAGGAAAACTACCAAAACTAGATTCATTCCTAAATCTGGAAAAAATGTATCTAGCTCTGGAACTTCATATGCTTCAACTAGTTATATTCATAGTTATGGATCTAATAAGGTTTATCTTTCAAAATATGTTGATTCTAGAAATCTTATGAGACCCATTAGACAAATATGGGTACCTAAAGTGTTAGTGGCTAACCTGTCTGGACCCAAGAAAATCTGGGTACCGAAATCATTTCCTATCTAAATCTGTTTTGTAGGAAACCTGCTTGAAGAGCTCCTGCAGAAAGACTTGGTATTTGGACAGTGGATGTTCAAGACATATGTCAGGAGACTTCTCATGCTTCAAGAGTTTAGTAAAAGATGATGGAGGCTTTGTCACTTTTGGTGATAACTCAAAATGGAAAAATCATCAGCTTAGGCCAGATTGGTAACACTGACTCAGTATTAATTTCAAAAGTTTTATTTGTTTATGGACTTAAATATAATTTACTAAGTATTTCTTAGTTATGTGATGATGGTTTTTATGTTAAATTTGAAAACGATTCTTGCAATGTTTTTAATTCTAAAAATGATTTAGTGTTTTCTACCTTGAGAAATGAAAATGTTTATGTTGTTGTTTTAAATTATTTAGCTATACAAAATATTACTTGTTTAAATGCTTTTTATAAAGAGTCTTGGCTTTGGCACAGAAGATTAGGACACTCCAATGTGCATTCACTTAGAAAACTTGCTAGGAAGAACTTAGTTAGAGACTTACCCAAACTTGAATTTCCAGCAGACAAAGTTTTTAATCCCTGTCAAAATGGAAAGCAACATAAAGTTTCTTTTAAATCAAAGAAAGAAGTTTCAACTTCTCAACCTCTTGAGTTGGTTCACATGGATTTATTTGGACCTTCTAGAGTTTCTAGTTTAAATGGGAAGCACTATGTCTATGTTCTTGTAGATGACTATTCTAGATATACTTGGGTATATTTTCTAGCTCACAAAAGTGAAGCTTGCTCTTACTTTGTTAAATATTCCAAGTCTGTAGAGAACCTTAGTGGACTTAAGATTAAAACCCTGAGAAGTGATCATGGTCGTGAGTTTGAAAATCATGAGTTTGAATCTTACTGCTCACACAGTGGCTATAGTCACAATTTCTCTGCCCCTAGGACACCCCAACAGAATGGTGTAGTAGAAAGAAGGAATATAACCCTACAAGAAATTGCTAGAACCATGCTTAATGAGTATGAACTACCTGTTTATTTTTGGGCTGAAGCTGTAAATACAGCCTGTTATGTTATTAATAGAGTCTTGATCAGACCTGTTCTTAAGAAGACCCCTTATGAGTTGTGGAACCATAGGAAACCAAAGGTTAACTACTTTAGAGTTTTTGGCTGCAGAGTCTTTATTCTTAATACTAAAGATAATCTTGACAACTTTGCATCCAAGAGTGATGAAGGAATTTTCCTAGGTTACTCTATTTCTAGTAAAGCCTATAGAGTTTTCAATAAGAGAACCAAATTTGTGGAAGAATCTGTTCACATAAAATTTAATGAAACCGATCCACATGAGCCTAAGACCTCTCTTGAAAACCTTGAAGCTGATCTCTCTAGTTTGAACCTTAATGAAAAAGAAAGTGGACCTATAGTAAAGACATCCAGTTCTGGAAATTTCCCAGAACCTGCTTCTGTTGAATCTCAACCTGTTGATGAACCTGAAATCTCTAGCCCTACCTTTTCGAAACCAACTAGGATTCTAAAGAACCATCCTTTAGATGCTGTTGTAGGTAATCTAGATAGAGGAACACAGACTAGAGCTTCTCTAAGAAATCAGGTTGAACATCAAGATTTTCTTTCACAGTTAGAACCTAAAAATATCAATGATGATATCAATGATGAATTTTGGGTAATGGCTATGCAAGAAGAACTAAATCAATTTGAAAGAAACAAAGTCTGAAAATTAGTAGAAAGACCTAAGGACACTATTACCATAGGCACAAAATGGGTGTTTAGAAACAAAGTTGATGAATCTGGAAACATCATTAGAAACAAAGCTAGGCTAGTTACACAAGGCTACAATCAAGAAGGAATTGACTATGAGGAAACCTTTTCACCTGTAGCTAGATTAGGGGTTATTAGGATCTTACTTTCCTATGAATCACATCTGAATTTCAAGTTATATCAAATGGATGTGAAAAGTTCTTTTTTAAATGGTTTTATTATTGAAGATGTTTTTGTAGAACAACCACCTGGTTTCTCAAATCCTCATTTTCAAAATCATGTTTTTAAACTTTCTAAAGCTTTATATGGTTTAAAACAAGATCCAAGAGCTTGGTATGAAAGACTTTCAAACTTTCTTATTTCAAAAGGATTTACAAAAGGAATAGCTGATCCCACTCTTTTTATAAAAAGAATTTCAAAATCTGTTTTAGTAGTACAAATCTATTTTGATGATATTATTTTTGGATCTTCTAAAAACTCTTTATGTACTGATTTTTCAAAGGTTATGCAAAATGAGTTTGAAATGATCTTAATGGGAGAGCTTAAGTATTTTCTTGGATTTCAAATCTTTCAAACTAAAGATGGTATTATTTTAAATCAAAGTAAATATACTAAGGATTTATTAAAACGTTTTGGTTTGGATAGTATTAAGGGAAGTGATGTACCTATGAGTACCACCTGTAAATTGGATATTGATGAAACTGGGAAACCAGTTGATCAAACCAATTACAGAGGTCTGATTGGGAGTTTACTTTATCTTACTGTTAGTCGGCCAGATATTATGTTTAGTGTGTGTATGTGTGCTAGATTTCAAGCTAATCCTAAAGAATCACACTTACTGGATGTTAAAAATATTTTTAAATATCTTAAGTATACTATGAATTTAGGTTTGTTTTATCTGAAAGGAAAATCATTTGACCTAACTAGTTATTCAGATGTTGACTTTGCTGGATGTAAGTTAGATAGGAAGAGCACATCTGGAACATGTCATTTACTTGGAAAGTCCCTAGTATCATGGTGTAGTAAGAAACAGAACTCAGTTGCATTGTCTACTGCTGAAGTAGAATATACAGCTGCTGGTAGTTGTTGTGCACATATTCTGTGGATGAAACACACTTTACTGGACTATGGATTTGATTTTAAACATGTCTCAATTAACTGTGACAACACTAGTGCGATCAACATATCTAAGAACCCTGTGTCTCACTCTAGGACTAAGAACATTGATGTCAGACATCACTTTCTAAGAGATCATTATCAGAAAGGTAATATTTCTATAGAATTTATTAGTTCTGAACATCAATTAGATGATATTTTTAGAAATCCTTTATGCTCTGAAAGAATGAATTTCATTAAACAAGAGTTGTGTATGATTGATCTGTGAATCCGATATGTGAAACTGATCTGTGAATCCGATATGTGAAACTGATCTGTGAATCTGATCTGTGAAACAGATCTGTGAATCCGATCTATGAAACTGGTCTGTGAAACTGATCTGTGAATCCGATCTGTGAAACCGATCTGTGAAACCGATCTGTGAATCCGATCTGTGAAACTGATCTATGAAACTGATCTGTGAAACCGATCTGTAAAACAGATCTATGAAACCGATCTGTGAAACCGGTCAGTCAAACTGATCTATCTTTCTATTACTTTTTAATTATGCTGTAATCAATTAATTAATTTTATCATTTTTATGGGAACCCTAATTGATAAAATAAATGATATGCAGCTATTTCTATTCCCCAAAATCATTTTCCCGCCAAACCTTATATCCTCTCTTCTCCTCTACCTTCGAACCTTCGAACTCCTGCATTCCCTAGAATATTCAAATGGCTAAGAAAAAGAGACCAAGCAAAGGATCAGAAAGTATTGTACCTGCAAAATGTGCTCGAGGCGAGTCGAGTAGTACCTCTCAAGGATCAATAAATCCAAACCTGGAAACTCGGATTGTTGCTGTAGAAAAGGAATTCAGTTCTGCCTAGCTTTTGTCAAGTAAGTCGTTGTTGTTACAAGTTTTAGAATCGCAAGGATGGAAAGCCTGGTTTTTAGATAACACTCGTGTGTTCTACCCAAATCTAGTGCCTGAATTTTATATCAATTTGAAAGTTACGTTAGATGGTGTAGAGGCTTCCAGAATTTCTTCTGTTGTGAAAGGAAAGAAGATATATTTTTCATCTAAGCAATGGGATGAATGTTTAAATGTACCGCCTGAGGGTCGGTATGAGGATTATGCTGGAAACATTCCTCTAAACACTGAATACTTTTCTTATGAGTTAGCTTTAGAGTTTTTGACTGGAAATAGAGAGTCAAGGAGAATCACATCCTCAGAGTTGGATGGTGAATGTAGACTTCTCTTTAAGTTTATTCAGCACCAAATTTTCCCCAGGAAAGGAGATTTTGCTACTGTAAAATTCCAGGATATTTTTCTGTTGTTTTTTCTAAAAACACATGAGAAGATCAATTTGTGTAGATATCTAATGGTGCACATAGATGGAATGCTGAAACCTTCAAAGAAAGCCCCTGCCATGTTCTATTCCAAGATGATCTCTGCTATGTTAAAGAATCTGGAATGTGTTGATGAAGCTGATGAGATATCTGAATCCGATACTTCTTTTTGTGTTAGCAAAGAAATTTGTAGAAGGATGAAAATCAATTAGAACCCATGGAAAGAATGTTGGGTTGTTGATGAGGACAGGTTGTATGAATCCTACAATCCCACTGATCATGGAAAGAGGCCGAAGGGTTTGAGAGACCCTGGTTTGAAATCTGATGAGGAACCAATTTATTCTGATGATGAGGAAGACGTAGATGTTGAAGGGAATAAGGTTAATGAAAATTCTGGTCAACAAGGGATGGAAGAAGCTGAAACAGAAGAAGGAAGCATGTCACCTCCTGATGATAGGAGTGATCCTGATACTGTGATCCCTAAGAGAAGAATAGAGTTTGGACCTACCAGTCCACCTTTAGCCTTACCTGAATCAGAACCAATTCTTGGTGATGAAGAAGCTGTTGACACTGAAACATCTGATTCATATCAATCAAGTGAGAAAATTAGTGACAGTGAAGTTTCTGTGAAGAATGGAAATGGGAATGATGATAGTGGTGATGATGATGGTGGTGATGATGATGATAGTGATAATCGACCAGTGGATGGTCTTACTGTACCTTCAATAGAACCACATCAAGCTGTGCAAGAAGAAAATACCCGTGGCAAGAGAGATTCTGTAGAAATTAGTGGAACATCAAGTTATGATAAACCCAAATATACTCTGTGTGCTGCTGTCTAGGATGACTGCCCTGGTTTTGTTGTTTTAGGTTTAGAATATTCTGATGAAGAAGAAGAAAAATCAGAATCTGCTGCAGTTGTGAAGAAAAGTCAACCAGTTGATACAAGGTCTGCAGATGTTCATCTAACTAGTTCTATTGTTTCTCAATCTGATTTTGATAAGTTCAAAGTTGAGTTGCTTGATGCTGTGAGAGATACAGTCAGAGAAGAAATTTCAAATGCTCTTACTCAATCTTCTCTGCTAGTTTCTGAATATTCTTTAGAAGCCTTTGTAACGAGAGTGTCAAATGTTATTCGACCAGACCTGGCCAATACTGGTGAGTTTATTGGTAGGCACATAGCCTCTCTAAGTTAGACTCTGAAGGATCTACAATGTAGCTTAGTTTCTTTATCAAACGAATTTAGATCAACCATCACTAGTATGATGGAAGTTTTGAGGAATCTGATTGAACATCTTAACAAGTATGATATGAGGAAATTTAAAGCTGAAATAACTCATATAGTTTCTCAAGACAATACAACCAAAGTAACCAAGATCACTACTTATGAGCTAGAGGCTCTAAGGCAGATTGTGCATGATGAATTGGCTGCCATTAGACAAGTTCTTGATTTGGATTCGTTGAGGAAGATGAAGGAGCACAGTGATCACATTTATAAGATGGTAAAAGTATATTCAGAAGATTCCAATAAATCTCAGAGAGAGATCAAGGAAAAGGTTGATCATTACTTTTCAAAGATCTATACCAAGCATGAGATGACTGCGAATTTCAAAGTGTTGGCTGATAATCTGAAACTACCGCCAGTCACTCAAGCTTTAAAAACTCAAGTTTGTCAGTTGCAAGAGTTTACTCCTACCTTGGAACGGTTCATGGAGAATAAGGATGATTTTGAGAAGGCCATGCAGTATGGTGCAGAGGTTATTCAAGATTTCATAACTCTTTTGAAGCCTTATATGAATGAACAAGCCACAATGATTGTGCTTCCTACTGCTGACCCTCTCAGTGCCTCTGAGGTTTCTCCAAATCAGATATTAGTTGCTCAAGCTCTATCTCAGCTCCGTCCAGTTCACCAATCTTCTCAACTAACTACCACTGCTCCACAAAAAATCTTAGTGGACTCCTCTCCTCAACCCTCTAGAGTCATCTTACCATCTCTGCAAATTCACCCAGTTCAACCTGCCTCCAAGCCTTCCAACTTACCAACTATTCATCCTTCTGACAAATTAAAAGCCCCGTTATATCCCGAGAAATAGTTGTGTATTGTTGTTGATAGGGTGAACAATTTTTCTATTCGTACTCTGATGTACTTTATAAACTTTATTTTTCTCTCTTTATTCTCTCGTATGTCTTCTTTTAATCTCTTATTTATATGTTTTCCCTCCTTTTTGATTATCCCAAAGGGGGAGAAATATGTATATATATGGGGGAGATGCATATCTAAAGGGGGAGATCTATCTCTAAAGGGGGAGATTTTTTATATCCATAGGGGAGAAATGTTTACATAAATTCAGGGGGAGATTTACATCTCATTGTGTTTTTATTCTTGTTATGCCTTGTCACTATTATTAATGATATATTATTTTTATTTATGACTAGGATTTGTGATTATCAAAAAGGGGGAGATTGTTGGGCCCTCTGGAAGATTGTTTCAGTCGTCCTATGATTTCTGTTTTAATAATCACAAATCATCATTACTTAATCCTGTTGGATTTCTCATATACATAATTACAATACTTTAATGAATCTATTTATATTGGTTGTATCATGTTTTTATATGTTTATCTGTGCTTGATATTGATTTACAAGTATTCTGGAAGTATTCTGGATCAAACAGACACTTTGTGAACGGTCGCACCCATCCATTTCAAAAGAGAACTGATGCACCGATCATGAGTCACCGATGCTGATCAAATGACACACCGATCATGAGTCACTGATGCTGATCAAATGACACACCGATCATGAGTCACTGATGCTGATCAAATGACACACCAATCATGAGTCACCGATGCTTATCAAATGACGCACCGATCATGAGTCACCGATGCTGATCAAATGACGCACCGATCATGAGTCACCGAT
The DNA here is from genome assembly GCA_963277665.1 of Viscum album. Classification (NCBI taxonomy): domain Eukaryota; kingdom Viridiplantae; phylum Streptophyta; class Magnoliopsida; order Santalales; family Viscaceae; genus Viscum; species Viscum album. The sequence goes on from OY728148.1 coordinate 1,931,347,702, forward strand.
GCAGATCAAATGATGCACCGATCATGAGTCACTGATGCTGATCAAATGACGCACAGATCATGAGTCACTGATGGTGATCAAATGACGCACTGATCATGAGTCACCGATGCTGATCAAATGACGCACCGATCACGAGTCACCGATGCTGATCAAATAACGCACCGATCATGAGTCACCGATACTGATCAAATGACGCACCGATCATGAGTCACCGATGCTGATCAAATGATGCACCGATCATGAGTCACCGATGCTGATCAAATGACGCACCGATCATGAGTTACCAATGCTGATCAAATAATGCACCGATCATGAGTCACCGATGCTGATCAAATGACGCACCGATCATGAGTCACCGATGCTGATCAAATGACGCACCGATCATGAGTCACCGATGCTGATAAAATGACACACGGATCATGAGTCACCGATGCTGATCAAATGAGTCACTGATCATGACACACTGATGCTAATCAAATGGGTCACCGATCATGACACATTGATGCTGATCATCTGAGTCACCAATCATGACACACCGATGCTGATCAAATGAGTCACCGATCATGACACACCGATGCTGATCAAATGAGTCACTGATCATGACACACTGATGCTGATCAAATGAGTCACCGATCATGACACACCGATGCTAATCAAATGAGTCACTGATCATGACACACTGATGCTGATCATCTGAGTCACTGATCATGACACACTGATGTTGATTATCTGAGTCACCGATCATGACACACCGATGTCTAGCCACCGATGCTGATACTGATGACCTACCGATCACTTGACTCACCAACAGTCATAAACAGCTGTTTAAATTTTCTTATTATTATTTAATCTAACCAACGGTCATATTAGGTATATTTTAATGCTCTGTAATTTATTTAATGAAGGTTGTTGGATGTCAGGGAACCGTACCTCGTACCTGCAAAAAGAAATCATTTCTTTTATCGGAGCTTGTGCCATAAATACAAGAAGTCCCTATTGATGCAAAAGGGGACTAGAGGATGAGAATAGCTCATACGAATATCCATGCATGAACAAGAAGACACAGAAGCTCATACACATTCAAGCTTACTCAAGAAGAGTTCTATACATTCACAAGGACATTGAAGAACTTCATCGCCTACATTTTTTCACTATCTCAAAACCTGGATGTCAAGCAGACGACATTCTGCTTTTTAGACAAAAGCCAGAAGAGGACTCAGAATCATTTCTGATCAAACTTAAGAATTCCAAAATCCTCACTACAATCACCAGATCCATTTCTAAACTCTACATCTCTACTCTGTGATTCATTATTTTACATTACGAGCAGTGTGTGTCATCAGTTTTAATTTACACACACACTGTATTCTGAACCTTAACTAGAGGATCTGTAAATCCTCAGCAAACTCTTTACTTCTATTATTTCCCACTAGGATAGTGGTAGAGGTCGTGTGTGACTTAGACAGCTGGTTGTTGTTGTTTTGTTTCCCACAAATAACAGTGGTAGAGGTCTTAGACCTGGATAGTTGTATACTGTTGTTATCCCCGATCCAGGGTGTGGATCACTTTTATATAAATTGTTGAGAGGACTAAGTCTCGGCTTGAGACTGAACCTATTGGTTATATCTGTTGTGCTATCTCCTTCAAAGTTATTTTTATTCTGCTGCCAATTACTTTAAAACCAAAACTGTTTTTAAAGTCACTTTGATAATTAAACTCGCAAGTGTTTATATTAGTTGTAAATCAGTAAGTTAGTTTCAAAAGTTAATCAACTCTTCTGTTTTGATTAACTGGGAAATAATCAATCCCTTGAGAACCTAACAGAACCTTTACTTTGATATAAATTCACTACAGTTTAATTCTGTATTTTATTTGGGGTTTTTAAGACAAAGTTTTTAAACAGAAATTTTAATTGGAACTCAATTCACCCCCCCTCTTGAGTGTCCACTCCGACCAACAAAAACCTTATCCCTAATCCATTAGGGGTGTACCATTCCCAGCATCTCTCTATATGAACCACACCAATCTCTAACATTGGATCAATATAGCTTCACAAGTGTCCTGCTCGATTTATGCCACCTCATATATTATAGACTGTAATGGAGGCACCATTGTGTTCTACATGGAAAAATTATCATAATAGAATACTCACAAGACTAAATTTGAGTTTCATAGAAGAATACATAGATGTCATAAGATCTTAGGAGGATCTCCTATGAGTACACAGTGTACACTGGGATGCACATGACGTGGGATCCTACCCAAGAACCTAGGAGTGAATCCTATATACATATTTTACCAACCCATGTGTGGGTAAAAGACGTGTAAAGAAGGTACACTTTGTGTCTCTCATCACCCAACCCTCGGTAGTGTTTCTCTTCTACACAGACCAATAGACCATGTCCCTCACACTTCGTGTATCCCATACTACATGGTGTGTTCATGGTAAATGATCACCTACCCATGTAGTTTGATTGTTTCTATGTACCAAACCCCATGTCTATGTACCTTGGTCGTGTGTTAGTACACGGACATGTGTGTTCACACATCTAACCCATTCCATTCCCTATGGTCACATAGTTTAGGGAACTACACGACATGTAACCCCTATACATGATGTATAGTCCCAAATATTCATCTTCCCCAAATAAGAAGCGATAAATGACAAGTGTTACTAAACTAAAAATCATGTATATAATAATTCTGTTCAGGAATTACCTACAAAACACCCTGATTCATCCCATTCTTCCCCAAAACTCACAAATCTACATAACATGGATCAATAACAATCATATTTAGGCTCTAGAACCAAAAAACAATGCATAACGAAATGTATCAAAACCAAAACTCAAATATACCTACCTCATTGGTGAAATTCCAAATATTTGAATGAAGAAAAAAACTCTAATCATGCTTCTCCTTGATTTATTAACAATTTGTGTCAAAAATTAGGATTATAGGCACTTCATCGCTTCAATTCGGTGTTGGTTTCGTTCGTTGCCAATGGGAGGAGAGGAGGGGGAGAGGATATGCTCCTCTTGGCTGTGTCTTACACCAAAGATAAGTGGGATTAATTTAGGTTTAGGTTTATTTATTTAATTAAATTATTAATTAATCCACCACTTAATTCCCCACCAACTTGCATATGACCAAACCTCCTAGTGCGGACAATTTTATGTCATGCCTAGGGAGAAAATGCCATTCTAGACTCAACCACGGTCTCAAAAATCAGATCCAAGACTCCACAAAGGTGTTATTTATTCTTCAATAGAAACTTTGCGTGTGTGAAAAAATATTTTTAATATCACTACGCTGAGTCTCCCTATCCCCCGACTTCCTGTGTCGAATCAGTGCCTAACTTCAGAAATATTCTCCGCAATATTCCAAGGTATTTTTAGTCAAAACCCTAGTCATTACAATAAAAGGATATATCCTCTACCCATTCAAAATCATTTTTTTCTTTTGGTTCTCTCTACACTAAATTCTTCTTATACATTGGGTAGATTTTGATTCCAAGAAGGAAACCGAAATCCTTCATTCTGAAGGACTTTGTTTTGAGAAGTTTTGTGAAAGTGGGTGCTCTTGGCCCAAATTTTACAATAAATTTTGAATACCATATCATGTATAAATTGATTTATTCATGATTTATTCTAATCATTATAGTGTTGATACTTCTTATTCCATTATTTATATAGTAATGACATTATATTATTTATCGTATGAAAAGGTTATAATTATCCCTAGCTATAATGAGAACCAAAAGATACTATGATAGTGGTATTAAAGAATATATACTATAGTATAGATACATAATCTTGAAAAGACATGTATGATGTATTACTATTAGGTCTTGGGTGCTCATAATCATTGAGACTTCATCTCATAAAGTTCACACTTGGTGATCTTGAGTAGATGAGATGATGAGGATTGACTCACCAATAGGAACACCACATATCTCAAGTGTCATTCGTTATTACTATTAAAGAGAACATGTATTGGTCTATTGACTTGATATCATGATAAATGTGTATCATTTGATGACATAATTTGATGTAATTTGAAAGCCTTGATATTTATGTTGTGGTGAGGTATCCTGTATTGGGTGTGTCATTGGTGGAATGAAAATTATTAAATGATCAAAATAGGATTTGTAACTTTAAAAATGAAGAGATATGTCAAGCATAGATAGCTAGGATATTAGTGCCTTTAATAAACCATGTTCCTGGCAGGGGAATGTAAGTCTGTCCAGTATGGTCATTAAATAATAAATCAAAAAAGGATGATGACACAAAGTGTGTGTCCTGTTTTATGATATTTCAAGAGATAAAGATATTATTTTACATTTTTCGGGTGTTTGTAGGATGTTTTAATTAATATGAATAAACCATGTATACTTAGGGGACATCATGTGTTGTAAGATATCACTCTTGTTCTGTGGGTATGACTCACTGCTATTGAGTTAAGCACTAAGAGGGCCACACATAAAGCATATTCAAAAGTTTTACTAATTATTATGGATTAGGGATTTGGATATATTGGGT